>QLOH01000064.1:0-1207456 GCA_026901365.1 Sesbania bispinosa
CTCTTGTTAATGCCTGTGTTTCTTAGTTCTAGCTTATCCACTATGATTAGAAGTTATGTTAGGTTTCTGTTTAAGTAGCTAGCTTGTATAACTCATCCCCTCCCCATCTTTCTCCTCTTCCGGTCAGGACATGTTAAAAAGAAAAAGAATATTGTATGTGATTTGGGAGAAGAATTGACTAGTGTGTCAAGTATGGAATTTAACCTTTATCCTTAGATCTGATTTGTCCTCTATAGGTGGGTAAGGGAGAAATTTTTTGTTGCTCACCTATCACATTGATAACTCTTTCAGGTTCTGCTGAAGAACTTTCTAATTGTGGATTCAGCTCGTTTGCACTAAATGATCCAAATGAAAATGCAGCATTTCTTCCTTTTGGATCTGGTACACGTGCTTGTGTTGGGCAGAAATTTGTAATCCAAGTCGTTGCCACATTGTTGGCATCACTGCTCAAAAAATATAAGGTTCGTCCTGTGTGCATCAATATTTTTGCTCTTGTTCTTTCTGTTAGGAGAGAAGGAGAACACAATCTAAATCATAAAATTGCATCACATCAAATGTTGAATATTTATCAATTCAGGAAAGGAAAAACATAAGAGAAGGGAATAGAAAGTGAGGGAATGGATCAATGAGAGTATATTATGTAGTGAACAGTAATAAAATTTTTATTAACTATATGAACGCAATGGTGGAAGTACACTTTAATTATGATGTGGCAAACAGTGGCTTGTGGCTTGTAAGTTGTAAGTTTATGTTCCTTCTTTATTTCAAAAGTCTCACTCTAAGGCAGGGTTGATTACTGCAAAGGTAGCGATGACAAAGTGAAAGGATTTGAAAAGGTTCAATTAAAAAGTGTGATAACTGGCATATGATACAAGTATATTCTTCAAGTCATGATCCCATTGATGTTTCCTTTTTTTTTTTTCTAATCTGGAATTAGTGTTTGATTCTTAATATGTAAAATATATCATTGTTGTGTAACAACTGATGTTAAATTCATATACAGGTAAGGCTTAATTCAGGAACAGATGGTGACCCAAAACTAATCTTGAAGAATCATCTTCTTCAGCATCATCCTAATTCACCAATAATGTTTGTGAGAAGGGACCAGTGAAAGAAAAGAAGAACAAGTATACTATGTAGATAAAGTTGGTGTTGTCTCAATGATGCAGAAATATATGTGGACCTTTTTTTTCACAGCTCATCTTTTTCTTTTCTTTTTCCAAGATGAATGGGGAAGCTCTTCTCAATATTCATGGCTCATAGCGATCATCTGGGAGGATGCAACTTGAGTTTCTTAATTCAAGTTTTTTTCCTCCCTGTTTTAAATATTGCCCTAGTGTTGGCTTCAGGCCATGGCACATGTTTTTGTTGGTTTTTTAAGCACTTTGGGTCTATTGCTGCTATGGAGCCATAGGTTTTCCTTCCCCTTCTCTGGATGTGGACCTCTTTCTGTTCTGATGTTACCAACTTTTTCACTTCTGAAAGAAGTTTGTTCTTGTATCTTGATGTTGTCAGAATAAAATGTACTTGGATATTTACTGTCTCAACTATAAAATTTATGTGGAAAAGCTGTTTAGCCTAAAGGCAGGTTAACTATAATGCCAATAAATGTATATTGGTATGACAAATACTATATTGTCTGCTGTGATATTTGGGGTAATGGTGTCGACATTGTGCTTTTGTGTCATAGAGGTAAAACTCTGTTGCACCTACTAAGTAAGTGTCTGTTTGGTTACCAGTTGCGCAGAATCAATTCTACAGAATTGTTTTTAAATCACTTTCATCTAATGTGGTTTATAAAGTGTGTATTACTACTCATTTTCAATCATTGATTCTAGAACTAATTTTACTCAATTGTAAACTTAATGTACACTAAATGTTTGTGTCGGGTCATGAATAGTCATGTAGAGAAAGAGTCTCAGTGTCTTACATCCACATCATAGTGGGGCTAACTCTCCCAGCGGGGATTTTTTCCATCCACAAGGCTCGAACCCGAGACCTTGCTTAAGGGGAATCAAGCATGTACCACTTGAACCAACCCCCATTGGTAGTAACATGTTGGATATTTTAATATTATATTTTTGTATTTATTGTTGTGCTCTTGTTCAAGACACAAGTTTAAGTGGTACCAATGGCATGGGTAACTTATAATTTCTCTTCTCAAGACACAAATTAGTAACTTATAATTTTTTAACTTTTATCTAATTTTTCAAGTTAATTTTTCAGTTTTTATTTAATTTTCAATTTTCAACTAGATTTTAAGCTGGTTTTATCGATTAACGAGGGATTGATGAAACAGCTATTAGGATAATTGTTAATTGGTTATGGTCTTATTTAAGATTTTATAGTTTAGGTGGCTGATTGTAAATGGGTTAAAGTTAAAAAAGCCACATGGTGCACTTTTCCCTTAATTTTTTATACAACTCATATAAAAGACACTTTCTTTTTATCTTTTCCAATTTCCATCACAGCACACATTATACTTCTCTTTCTTTTGTTCTTATCTCTCTCTTGGTTATATAAAATATAAAATATTATACAAAATATTTGTGCAATTATCATTTATATATTTCATAATTGAAATTCTTACAACAAAACCTGAACATAGCAGCTCCCACGTTCACTTGGGCTCCCATGTTAATACATGTACTTTTTTATTTTATTTTAAAAATTAAAAATTTAAAAATTCATTATCATTAAAAAAAATGTTATAATATTTAAATTAAAATTAAATCAAATCAAATCCTATAAGATTTTGTAAATTATAATATTGGAAGATTTCAAATTTTAATTTTAATTTATTTTTTTGTCAAATTTAAAATAATATTATTATAATTATGTTATTGTCTTCAAATTCAAACAAGATTCTATTCAATTTTATATATCTTATTGTTGAATTTATTTTGCAGGAACTATACGATCTCATAACATGTTGGTGACCTAAGACGTTTTCTGTATTAAGAAAGAGGTAAAAATTTCAGAAAGAATCATATTATAATTTTAAAAATAAATCACCTAAGTTTCAATTTTTAAAAATATAGAAGTTTATTTTTAATTTAGAACCTTGAAATTATATTTCTAAATAAGAGATGTTATATATGAAACTAAGCTTTCACATTATACTGTGAAAAGATTAAAGATTCTTAAATAAATATGTATTCACATAACATGTTTGATTATAATGTAGATGATATGTGTACTTTATTTTGTACAATAAAAATAAACTTTATTAAGAAAAAACATTATTTGAAAAATAACTTGAAGTGTGTAACTATTTGTAAGGTTAATTAAATTAAATTTAATGTGCTAAATTAATTAAGATGATAAAAGGATGAATGACTTCCCATAAAATCTGAAACAATTAAATGGGAATAATGAAGTTAATAAAGTTAAATTTTATAATCAGAAAAATTAAAATAACATAAAAATCGAATCAAGATAAAGGGGTCTAAATGATGTGTTAAAATTCATTTCAAATATTTTTGAACTATTAATCATTAAAAGTTATATATAATCAAATTAATATTAATGGAAGGACTTGATTATAATGATTAAAAATTTATAGAGCTTAACTTTGGTCACAAAAGTGTAATCCACAAATTTGGTGAAAATATATTATGGATAAAAATTATATTTTAAATATAATATAAAAGTGAAACAATTAAGCCAATTTATTAAAAAAAAAGTGAGGTCAAATAATTAAAAATCTTCTCATAAGATTTTAATCACTAATTAAAAAGAATAAAAGAAAGGATGTCGCTTGGCTTTCTCTTTTTAAAAAATGACACAAAAAAAATTCTGACCATCTTTTATTTTATATATGTTATTGTAATTGGAATAAATAAATATTTAGGGTAAAAAAAGGTTGAAATCATATATAGCAAGGAAATAAGAAGTGTATAAAAACTTTTTTAATTGTAATTAAAAAATATATATTTTAGAAACTATGAGACATATTTATGGTAATAAAGTATGTCAATATCACATACATTTATGGAATATACAACCTGTAATAATAATACAAAAATAATCTAAAATTAAAATTGTAAATGAAAAATATAAATATGAGATTTCCCCTTGTATTGTTAAAAGATTCAAGTTTAGTCATTTACTTTTTAATGTATATATGTTATTGTAATATGAATAATTTATGATTTAGGGTGATGGAAGAAAAAAAGGTTGGAATCACTATGGAAAGAATGTGCTGTGAAAAGATTAATATATAATTCATAAATAAAGGCAATACTAATATATTAACCCACGTAATACACAGATAAGGGTATATTTTATATAATTAAAATTATATTTATTAAATTAATAATTTTAAATTTTAAAAAAATAAAAATTAGAATAATTTTAGATAATTATTAATTTTAAATTATAACAGTGTTATGAAAATAATGCTAGAATATGTATAAAAGTGGAGAGTAAGAGTAGAGAGGAAGATAAAAGAGCTAAAGAGACCAAGAGTTGTCGTGTGTTATTCTATTCACATAAGAGGTATTGATAGAAGTAAATGAGAGTTAATAAAGGAAACTAAATAACCTACAATTATACAATATATTTTCAAGATCATTCCTTCTATTAAAAAATAGGTATGTCATACCAAATCAAATTAAATCTAATGGACATCAATATATCTTCATTATTCATAAGAAATAGTGGACTATATTTTATTATTGAAATCTTTATTATTTGATAATAAGATATAAATAAATTAAACAAATCAAAACCATAATGATAAAAAATAAAAATTTATATTAAAAATAAGGATTAGAATAAAAAATGGTATGACAAGATTTTGAATCTTAGGTATCTTTTAGGGTGGTTGTGAGTTTTCAGTTTTTTGGTTTTTAAAAATTTTAAATCATGCTTTTACAACTTAAAACAAAAAATTAAAAACTTTTTGTGGTTTTCAAAATAGACATTTTGAAAACCACAAAAAGACACTACAAGAAATTCTATTATTAGCGACGGCTTCACTGCGACGGCCCCGTGGCGTCACTACTAGCGACGACCTAGCCTTCGCTAGGAATTGACTGTAGTGACGACTGAGTCGTCGCTATAATTATAATTTATTTATTTTTTTCTGAAAAGAAATAAAAATTAAATCTAGCGACGGCTTTAGAGACAGTAGGCCGTCGCTACATTAAAAATGAATTTTTAATTTGCGCGCACATTTTTTTAAAAAACGTAGCGACGGCCAGGCCGTCGCGGCCAGACCGTCGCTACGTTAAAAACTTGCACGCGTTAAAACTCCTCCCCTCCCCTCTTCCTCAATTTCCAAATTCCTTTTCCTCCAAACTCCCTTTTCCTCTCATACAGCCACCCCCTATTTCTGTTCCCTCACTCCGTTTTTTTTAAAGACTGACCGATTAAAACGTTCCTCTCCTTCATAGGATCGTTTTGAACCGATCGGTTTTCAAAATAGTTGCCTGTAGGTGACGTTCTCGTTGCAAAGTTATTCCCCCTTTCAGAGTCGCAACAAGTAAGTTTTTTTAAAGCTTTAATCAATTTATTTGTAATTAATAGTTTATTTATTTTATTAATTTATTAATGTGATATAGGAATTAGGTTTATTTGTAATTAATAGTTTGTGTGTAGTTAGTTTTTTTATTAATTTATTTTTTTGTAATTAGGTTTATTTGTAATTAATAATTTATTTGTAAATAGTTTATTTGTAATTAATAGTTTTAATTGATTTATTTGTATTTAGGTTTATTTGTTTTATTAATTTATTAATGTGATATAGGAATTAGGTTTATTTGTAATTAATAGTTTATTTAATTTATTTGTAATTGTTAGTTTATTTGTTTTATTAATTTATTAGTTTATTAATTTATAATGTCTATAGTAATTATAATTAGTTTTATTAATTTTATTAGTAATTAGTATATTAGTAATTATTTTATTAATTAGTATATTAGTAATATGTAATTCGTTTTTTAATTTATATAATTTTTTTATTTTGTATATAATGTCTATAGTCATTAGTGCCTAGGATGCGTGGTAGAGGTGGAGAGAAGATCCCACCTAGTAGAGGGAGGTCCATCCCTCCGGGCGAGCTACGATAACAGGAAGCTCGCGCGATACGGGAGAGGGTCAACCTCACTCACTCACACACTGATCAGATGTTGGACCATCCATCTACTTCAGCGCCGGCGAGCGCCATGCAAACTTCTTCTACTTCCTCCCCTCCACCATCTACTCCGGCGCAGTTCGATGGTATGAGGTTCATCCCGACATGGGGATTAGTTCAGATGCCTCCAGTGTAGGAGGACGTTGTGACCGAGATAGACCTTGACGATGCTCAGGATGACCTGGATAAGGATGCTGACCAGGAGTATGACGAGGAGCCAGCTTGGTTCCAGGGTGTCGGGTCAAGCAGACCTCATGAGACAGACGCTCGAGATCGAGTTATTATCCGACCATTTGGCAAATGGTGAGTTTGTTTAATTTTATTTTCTTCTTTAGAGTTGATATTAATAATTAATCTTTAATTGTTTTAACTATTAATATTGAATATTTTATTTTGTAGGTGGGTGCCTAACGCCCCACCTATCGCAGCCATTGGTCATGCGATTCGGGCGCAGTTCCGGGGTCCTCACTACCTTTGGGAGGTCACCCTGAAGGATGTTAGGGACAGGTGGCGGGAGGAGTTCACGGTAATTAAAAACCTAACAACTTTAAATATTTTCTTAAGATATGTCAATTTGGCAGGACTTACCATATTTTTATTTTGCAGAGTTGAGTTACTTGGGACCCTTCTGATGAGGCCCAAATCAAGAAGGTGTACAAGCAGAGGGTTTCTCGTCGCCTTCGAGATATGATGAACAAGGCTCGGAAGGCTGGGAAGAGGCCCACATGGTGTGGTGAGGAGGCCTGGGAGGGTCTTTTGGCCTACTGGGACTCTGCGGAATTCAAGGGGAAGTTCGCTCGTAGCAAGAGCAACCGGGCTTCTCAACCCGGGGGGGGGGCAGTCCACACCACGGGCGCAGGGCCCACCATGAGGTGGCATTGGATATGGTATGTATAAACAAACATTTTTTTCATTATGTTTCTATTTGTTGTTAAAATAATCAATATGTAATTTTTCTGTGTAGGCTCGACAGCTTGGGCGGGAGGTCGAGTTGGACGAGTTCTTTGCTGCCACCCACGCCAAAAAGGGTGGGTGGCTGGGTAGATGATCGGGCCCGGTCCACCTATGTAAGTGTTTGTTTAAAAGTGTTTTTTTATATAATTTCATATTTGTACAATTGAATATATAACTAATAAGTAATTTTACTTTTACTTGAACAGACAAATTACAAGGAGCGCCTGAGGGAGGTGGAGTCACAGATGAGGGACACCTCCATGACTGATGCCTCCACCAAGCTGGAGATCTGGAGGAATGTTGCGGGTGGCAAGACCAGAGGTCGTTGTTATGCTACCGGGGACTTGGCCTCCAACATTCGTCCAGGTGTGACCAGCATGACTCAGGAGTCCTGGGCTCACCCGGGCGAGAGTACTAACGGGTCCGGGTCACGACATTCTAGAGAGGAGGCGCTGCGTCAGGAAGTCAAAGTAGCAAAGAGCAGTCTCGGCAGGCCATAGAGAAGGCTGCAGATTTGGAGGATCAGTTAGCACAACTCTGACGACAGATGCAGCATATCCTGGACGCTCAAACTGCAGCTCAGGCTCTAGCTCAGGCTCAGGCACAGTCGCACCCTCATTATGATCCCGCTATGGATGACCAGTCGGTGGATAATGAGGACGAGCAGCCCTCCCTACAGCCCCAGAGCTACTGCCGCCATTGATTTCTTTATGTTTATGTTTTATTGTATTATTTTTTAACAAAGTTTGTGTATATATTTATATATATATGCTTTTTTTAGTATTATTTTTATAATTTTAAATTTAATAAATAATAAAATAAATAGTAATAAATTTAATTTAAAAATAAAATAATAAATTTAATAAATTATTAAAATAAAATAAATAAAAATAAATTTAATTTAAAAAAAATATACCTGTAGCGACGGCTGTGGCCGTCACTAAAGCCGTCTCTAGGTTAAAAAAGTTAAAAAAAAAAAAGAATTACTCTTAGTGACGGCCATGTTTTTAGAGACGGCTAGGTAGTGACGGCTAAGCCGTCTCTAGGTAGCGACGACTGACGTAAGTCGTAGCTACTGTATTTACGACGAGCCACTTAGCAACGTCCACGTGGCAGTCTCTAAGCCGTCGCTATGCAGCCTGAAGGCTTTTTCTTGTGTAGCGACGGCTTCTAGCAATCGCTAAAAACGAATTTTCTTGTAGTGAGAGATTTTTAGTTTTTGGTTTTATGTTGTAAAAAATTGATTTATAGTGTTTAAAAATAAAAAACTGAAGACTAGCAATTATCCTGAACGGACCCTTAATAATTTCAAATTTTAGGATTACAATTTAAAAATTCAAATAGGGAGAGAGAATATTAGTATTAAAGATTGAGAGGTGTAACATCCTGAATTTTATTAAATAAAATAAGAGAAATAAATAAATAATAATATTAATAAGATTAGTATATTTTATGAATAAGGTTATTTAATAAATAATAAGAATAATAAATAGAATAAGTGGGTTGAGAGTGGGCCTAGCCCAATTAAGTATTTATTTAAGGAGGGGTTCTCAGTTCACCCTAATCCTTATTCGTAAAATCATCAGAGAGCGAAACGCTAAGGAAGGGAGATACGACGTCTCAAGAAGGGGTTGCTGCAGAATAATAATTGAGAATCAAGTACAGTTGCGGTTCGATCTTCACTTCAAGGTACGGTGGGGGAGAGGGTGTTGCTTATATATGCATGTGGGGGATGCTTGGGTAGTAACCTAAGACTTTAATTCGTATTAATAATTGATATATTGAGTATGGATGATGAAAATTGTAAATTGATGATTGTTTGTATGATTCTTGATGAATCTTGAGGAGATTGAATGAGAATAATATGAATAGTGAAAAGGGGATTAATAAGGGTTTGATGAATTGGGGTTTTGATGGGAAAACCTTGTAAAACTGTTAAAGATGGATACTTTGGTGGAGTTTGATGAATATAAACGTATATAAATGATGTTTTTGATGAAAAGGATTGATTAGAGATTGAATAGAGAGGTTTAGAATTGGTAGAGATCGCGAGAACTGCGATATGCGTCGCGAGTAATCGATTACCAGAGGGTTCTGGGCAACCAGGAGGGCTGTTTGCTTGCAGGTAAGCTGTAATCGATTACCAGAGAGTTGGTGTGTTGGTAATCGATTACAGAAGTCTGGTAATCAATTACCAGAGTGGTTGCTTGCAGGTAATCGATTACAGAGGGTTTGTAATCGATTACTAGAGACTTTGTTTGCAGGTAATCGATTACAGGAGGTGTGTAATCGATTGCCAGTGTGGATTGGTGAATCCTTGTGATGGATGATTGCTTATATCGAGTTTGAGGTATAATTATGATGATTTTTTTATAATGATGATTGGTGAATATGTATTTTGATATATGATGATGATGATAATTGGTGTTATTTATGATGATAATGATATTTGGTGTTAATTATGATTATTTTTTATAATGCTGATTGGTGAATATGTATGATGATACATGATGATGATGATTGGTGTTATTATGATGGTAATGATATTTGGTGATAATTATAATTATTGATGATGATGATGAGTGGTGATATTTATGATGAGCCATGATGAGAATGATTGATGATGATGATGTTAGTGTTGTACCTGAGTATAACTCGGGGAGGTGAATAGTGTACCTGAGTATAACTCGGGGAGGTGATAATGGTGATGATGATTTTAATTAACCTTATGTTGTAAATGATGCTTGAGTATATATATGATGTTGTACCTGAGATACACAAGCCCAGTGAGGGGTGGGGTGTAGCTCAGGGAGGTGATTGTACTTGAGATACACAAGCCCAGTGAGGGGTGGGGTGTAGCTCAGGGATGTGATTGTACTTGAGATACACAAGCCCAGTGAGGGGTGGGGTGTAGCTCAGGGAGGGTGATTGTACTTGAGATACATAAGCCCAGTGAGGGGTGAAGTGTAGCTCAGGGAAGTGAATGTTGTACCTGAGTCTAACTCGGGGAGGTGATTATAGTACCTGAGTGTAACTCAGGGAGGTGAGTATTGATTATGTTATTGATTATGGTACCTGAGGATAACTCAAGGAGGTGAGTAATGACTATGATAATTTGATGATTGTACCTGAGTATAACTCAGGGAGGTGAACACTGATTATGATGAAATTGAATATGGTACCTGAGGTGTACAAGCCTAGAGTGGGTGAAGTACAACTCAGGGAAGTGCGTGATGGTGATGATGATATGATGATTATGATGATATGATGAAAATGATGATTATGACAATTATGATGATATTGATGCTAATGATGACTAAGATGATATTGATGATAAGGATGAGTATGATGATAATGATGATAGTGATGATTACGATGATTGTGGTGATATTGATGATGTTGTTGGTGTATATGATGATGATGACTATGTTTTATATTTGTTAATATAATGAGTTATATGATGATGTTGTTTACATTAGGGTGAGGATAGAGTAGTCTCCTATGTGTATGTATGAGTAGTATTCTTTTCCTCACCGTTATACTATGAGTATTTTACAGGTGATGATGATGACACAGTTGGTGTTGAGTGTTGAGTAAAGGGAGTATTGCTCTGGTACACGTGACATCAGGGCACATCATTGGGGGATTCTTATTTATGTTTTAGTGGAAAGGATTTTATAAACTTTTCTTTAATTGCTTTGCACGGCAAGTAGAATGTTTTGTTGTTTCTATTTTGGGAGATTCCGCTGCTTAAATGTTTTGAAAACAATCGATTGCTATTTCTACTTTAAATTATTTTACTTTGAGATAGATAACGTTTTATACAATGAGAACTGTGAACCTTTTTACCCTGTGTGGAGTGTCATCTTTATATATTTCAAATTATTTAATGTATAAGAGTATGGGGTAGAAGGGTGTCACATTAGTTGGTATCAAAGCAGGTCGGTTCACCGGCCTTGAGTTATGAGTTTACTATGCTTCTGTGGTGTTATTGTGATGATGATTGATTGATTGATTGAATTGTGTTGTTTGACTTGATTGAATTAATTGTGTGGCTTATTTACTTCTCTGTGAACCAGAAGAGTAATGGCTGGGGGTGGGAATGATCGAGCGATGGCTGACGCCTTATTGGCTATGGCACAGGCTGTTGGCAACCTAAACCAACATCATGAGGTGGATTGGCTTGCACGGTTCCAAAGGAACCATCCACCTGCTTTCCGTGGAGGTTACGATCCTGACGGTGCTGCTGACTGGATATTCGAGATCGAGAAGATCTTTAGAGCGATGGACTGCCCGACAATACAAAAGGTGACGTTAGCCGCATTCGTGCTATCAGGGGATGTCAGGTTCTGGTGGTAGGGCACTTATCAGAGGATGATCGATGAGGGAACCGCGTTGAGCTGGGATAACTTCAAGAGGGCATTCTTCGAGAAGTACTTTCCCCATGATGTTCGTAACAAGAAACAGATCGAGTTCCTTGAGTTAAAGCAAGGGGATGGCACCGTAGCAGACTACGTATCCAAGTTTGAAGCGCTAGTATGATTCTGCCCTACATATGAGAGAGCTGCCAATGAAGAGTCCAAGTGTGTAAAGTTTTTTCCGCGGTCTTCGTCCAAAGATCATGCAAGTGTTCAACTACCAAGGGATGACGCGCTTTCACGAGTTGGTGAACAAATGCAGAATTTATGATGAAGATAGCAGGGCTAGAGTGGCACGTTACAAGAGTGGAGGGCCTATGAGGAATCAAAACAAGTTCCAATCAACTAAGAAGGGCAAACCGTATTCTCGTGCAATGGGAGGCTCCAAGTTTGGAGGTGTCAGTGAGGGTACAGTGTAGAAGAAGTAAGTTTCTTAGGTCATGTGATTTCTAGAGGAGGTATAGGTGTAGATCCTTCTAAGGTAGAGGAAGTGCTTAAGTGGGAGGCTCCTAAGTCAGTGAGTGAGATTAGAAGTTTCCTTGGGTTGGCTGGGTACTATAGAAGATTCATATAGGGGTTTTCTAAGTTAGCTTTGCTTTTGACTGAGTTGACTAGGAAGGGAGTTGCCTTTGTGTGGAATAGTAAGTGCGAATCTAGTTTCCAAACTCTTAAGGAAAAGTTGACTAGTGCACCAGTGTTAGTGTTGCCTGATCTTAGTAAAACCTTTGTAGTGTACTGTGATGCTTCTAAGATGGGTTTAGGTGGAGTGTTAATGCAAGAGGGTAAAGTAGTAGCATATGCTTCTAGGCCATTGAAAATTCATGAGAGAAACTACCCTACCCATGACCTGGAGTTAGCGGTTGTGGTGTTTGTGTTAAAGATGTGGAGACAGTACTTGTATGGTTCCAAATTTGAGGTTTTTAGTAACCCTAAGAGCCTTAGGTATTTGTTTGATCAGAAAGAGTTGAATATGAGCCAAAGGATGTGGTTGGAATTTCAAAGGAATGATGATTTTGAATTGAGTTATCACCCTGGTAAGGCTAATATAGTAGCAGATGCTTTAAGTAGAAAATCTTTTCATGTTAGTTCTTTGATAATTAAGGAAATGGATCTCTTGACTCAGTTTAGGGATTTGAGTTAGCTTGTGAGGTAACTTATGATAGTGTGAAGCTAGGAATGATTCGAGTAAGTAATGATTTGTTGAGGGACATTAGAAATGCTCAATTAAAGGACCCATTCTTGGTGATTAGGCGTGAGGCTATAGAAAATGGTAGTGGTGGAGAATTTGTCTTAGGTGTAGATGGAGTAGTAAGATTTGTTTTAGGACCATATGTAGTACAACAAACCACAGATAAGGTTGAGTTAATTTAGGAGAAGTTGAGGGAGTCTTTTCAAGAGCTGATCATCTCAGTAAAAGTCGAGGACGAATTTTCTTTTAGGAGGGGAGAGTTGTAACATCATGAATTTTATTAAATAAAATAAAATTAATAAAATAAGAGAAATAAATAAATAATAATATTAATAAGATTAGTATATTTTATGAATAAGGTTATTTAATAAATAATAAGAATAATAAATAGAATAAGTGGGTTCAGAGTGGGCCTAGCCCAATTAAGTATTTATTTAAGGAGGGGTTCTCAGTTCACCCTAATCCTTATTCGTAAAATCGTCAGAGAGCGAAACGCTAAGGAGGGGAGAAACAACGTCTCAAGAAGGGGTTGATACAAAATAATCGTTGAGAATCAAGTACTGTTGCGGTTCGATCTTCACTTCAAGGTACAGTGGGGGAGAGGGTGCTGTTTATATATGCATGTGGGGGATGCTTGGGTAGTAACCTAAGATTTTAATTCGTATTAATAATTGATATATTGAGTATGAATGATGGAAATTGTAAATTGATGATTGTTTGTATGATTCTTGATGAATCTTGAGGAGATTGAATGAGAATAATATGAATAGTGAAAAAGGGATTAATAAGGGTTTGATGAATTGGGGTTTTGATGGGAAAACCTTGTAAAACTGTTAAAGATGGATACTTTGGTGCAGTTTGATGAACATAAACGTATATAAATGATGTTTTGATGAAAAGGATTGATTAGAGATTGAATAGAGAGGTTTAGAATTGGTAGAGATCACGAGAATTGCGATCTGTGTCACGGGTAATCGATTACTAGAGGGTTCTGGGCAACCAGGAGGGCTGTTTGCTCGCAGGTAAGCTGTAATCGATTACCAGAGAATTGGTGTGTTGGTAATCGATTACAGAAGTTTGGTAATCAATTACCAGAGTGGTTGCTTGCAGGTAATCGATTACAGAGGGTTTGTAATCGATTACCAGAGACTTTGTTTGCAGGTAATCGATTACAGGAGGTGTGTAATCGATTGCCAGTGTGGATTGGTGAATCCTTGTGATGGATGATTGCTTATATCGAGTTTGAGGTATAATTATGATGATTTTTGATAATGGTGATTGGTGAATATGTATTTTGATACATGATGATGATGATTGGTGTTATTTATGATGATAATGATATTTGGTGATAATTATGAGGATTTTTTATAATGGTGATTGGTGAATATGTATGATGATACATGATGATGATGATTGGTGCTATTTTGATGGTAATGATATTTGGTGATAATTATAATGATTGATGATGATGAGTGGTGATATTTATGATGAACCATGATGAGAATGATTGATGATGATGATGTTAGTGTTGTACCTGAGTATAACTCGGGGTGGTGAATAGTGTACCTGAGTATAACTCGGGGAGGTGATAATGGTGATGATGATTTTAATTAACCTTATGCTGTAAATGATGCTTGAGTATATATATGATGTTGTACCTGAGATACACAAGCCCAGTGAGGGGTGGGGTGTAGCTCAGGGAGGTGATTGTACTTGAGATACACAATCCCAGTGAGGGGTGGGGTGTAGCTCAGGGAGGTGATTGTACTTGAGATACACAAGCCCAGTGAGGGGTAGGGTGTAGCTCAGGGAGGTGATTGTACTTGAGATACACAAGCCCAGTGAGGGGTGAAGTGTAGCTCAGGGAGGTGAATGTTGTACCTGAGTCTAACTCGGGGAGGTGATTATAGTACCTGAGTGTAACTCAGGGAGGTGAGTATTGATTATGGTACCTGAGTATAACTCAGGGAGGTGAGTAATGACTATGATAATTTGATGATTGTACCTGAGTATAACTCAGGGAGGTGAACACTGATTATGATTAAATTGAATATGGTACCTGAGGTGTACAAGCCTAGAGTGAGTGAAGTACAACTCAGGGAGGTGCATGATGGTGATGATGATATGATGATTATGATGATATGATGAAAATGATGATTATGACGATTATGATGATATTGTTGCTAATGATGACTAAGATGATATTGATGATAAGGATGAGTATGATGATAATGATGATTTTGATGATAATGATGATTACGATGATTGTGGTGATATTGATGATGTTGTTGGTGTATATGATGATGATGACTATGTTTTATATTTGTTAATAGAATGAGTTATATGATGATGTTGTTTACATGAGGGTGAGGATAGGGTAGTCTCCTATGTGTATGTATGAGTAGTATTCTTTTCCTCACCGTTATACTGTGGCTATTTTACAGGTGATGATGATGACACAGTTGGTGTCGAGTGTTGAGTAAAGGGAGTATTGCTCTGGTACATGTGACATCAGGGCACATCATTGGGGGATTCTTATTTATGTTTTAGTGGAAAGGATTTTATAAACTTTTCTGTAATTGCCTTGCTTGACAAGTAGAATGTTTTGTTGTTTCTATTTTGGGAGATTCCGCTGCTTAAATGTTTTGAAAACAATTGATTGCTATTTCTACTTTAAATTATTTTACTTTGAGATAGATGACGTTTTATACAATGAGAACTGTGAACCTTTTTACCCAGTGTGGAGTGTCATCTTTATATATTTCAAATTATTTAATATGTAAGAGTATGGGGTAGAAGTGTGTCACAAGAGAGGTTGAATCCCACTCTCGCAAGTAGTGTGTTGAATTCACTCTCCAATGAGAGAGGAGATACAATTCTAAAAATCATTGAAAGAGAGTAGAATGAGTGAGTTCCTCATTCTCCAATATGTGGTCTCAAAATTATAATATAGAGTTGATTTATTTTTTTAATTTATATTATTATATT
Organism: Sesbania bispinosa; assembly: GCA_026901365.1. NCBI lineage: Eukaryota > Viridiplantae > Streptophyta > Magnoliopsida > Fabales > Fabaceae > Sesbania > Sesbania bispinosa. The sequence continues at coordinate 15,689 of QLOH01000064.1, forward strand.
GTAATATGATTTATTATTTAAGGTAAGTGTAAAAAACATTGCAATATGTTACAGTGGAATGTAAAAAGGGAAAGCATGATTTATAACACAATTATAATATTTACACACCTCTTTTTATGTATATTTGTATTTCTATCTCTCATTTCATTTCTCATCACATCTTTCACTTTTTCTCTCTTCGTTTTCTTCTTTTTTTTCTTCTCTCCACACCTCTCACACTTCTAGAGGGAGAGAAAAAGAGAGAAAGATGAAGAACGAGGAGTAGAGACTACGCTTGGGAAAATGGGAATAACAACACAACCTAGTGAGAGTTTCATAGGACAAGACTTTAAGACTCTGTGTTGTGTTATCTCAGAGTGAATTAAGACTCTATGATGTGTGATCTCAGAGTAAACCAAGATTGTAAGGGTTTATGTTGTATAATCTTAAAGCTAATTAAAACATTAATTAAGAGAAACTTCATGTTGTGTGATCTTGAAGTTATATAAGGCAAGATTTGTGTAATCCGCAAGAAAGACATTTCTTATCCAACTTATGAGCTCAAGCCAGCCTAGAGAAAGGATTGTGTCCTATAGGTTAAATAATGGGAAAAATATGTTTTTCGTCCCTATAGTTTTGGTCAACTTTAGTCTTCATCCTTGTACTTTAAATCCTGTGTTTTTTGTCCTTAAACTTTCTAAACTCCTAAACCGTGGTTCCTGCCCGTCAATGAGATTTGTTAACCTGATAAGCTGGCTAACAAAAGTTACATGTCAACCTCAATAGTGAGTCCCAAATAACTAACTGATCATCTAATTAACTTTTTTATTAATTTATAATTATTAAAAAATCCTAATTAAACCCCAAGGGGTTGGTAAGTGGAGTAAGACAGGGTATCGTATCTGACAGGTCGCAGGTTCGAACCTCCACTTGTCCCCTTGGGGTGAGGTAAAATGTAAGTACCTCCCTTGGACTGGGGCACCATCCCCTCACCCTAAATTTTATTCATAAAAAAATAATCCTAATTGCTAAATTAGGGTTTTCACGAGCAATTTTACCTGATAAAAAACTTAATTTCATAATTATGGTTATTTTAATAATTAGAAAATTAATAAAAAAAGATTAATTAGATGAGTCAGTTATTTGGGGTCTGCTATTGAGGCTAACATATAACTTTTGTTAATATATCTCACTAATGACCATAGTTGGGGGTTTAAAAAGTTCAGGGACAATAAACAAAGGATTTAAAGTACAAGACAAAAACCAAAGTTGACCAAAACTATAGGAACGAAAAACATATTTTTCCCTTAAATAATATTTAGTTATGGCTTGGAAGACTTGTTGACGAAGTTTGCGGTTGTTGAAGGATTTCTTTTATTTAGTTTCTTTTAGAGTTATAATTTATTTTTAATTAAAACTTTGTGAGTGAGAATACTATATTGTGATAAACTTTATGTTTAAATTTTAGAATTTACTCTCTCCGGTCCTATTTATAATACATACTTAACTAAATTACACATATTAATAAAAGTGGTTAAAGTTAGTTAATTTTATTGGAGTTTTAAAAAATAGTTTAACTTTTTACTTTTATCCTTATTTAATATCATTGACTAACTTCGCCATCATTTGATAGTTGGAAATACATTAAAGTTAATAAGGATAAATAAAGAAAATGATAACAAATGATGCCTTGAAGTTATAAAGTGTCTTATAAAATGGACCACTAAAATTAGTAACAACTGCCTTATAAAAATGACCGAATGGAGTAATTTATGGAGATCTCTTTAATATTTAAATGGCACATAGTGATTCAGATATTGATGCTAACATAAATGGATAACATCAAATTAATAAGAAAAAAAGGTAAAATGGTAATATGCTATAATAACATTTGAACTTAAATCATAGCATGACCATATAGATAGTAGCTTTGACAATTAAATCTAAACTGTTAGCGATAATTGTCTTCATAACTAGAGTAGTGGATCATGGGATTGTATTTCGGCAACCCTGAGTCAAATTGTCCGTGAGTGGGCCACACGGGCTGATCCATCCCATAGTAACCATATTGAGGCAGTGGCATTGGTCTTGGATACATTGATGGTCTTGCATATGGCGCGGGTTCGAACCGTGGCATTGGTGGATGATATCCTGTGACATGTGGTGGTGTTGCTTCATGTATATTGTCAAAACCAAACCTATCTTTGTGGCCATGCCTTTTGCTCCTTTGATACAATTCCCCGTGTCTGAAATCATCATCAGAATCAATGCCACGCTCATCTTCGGAGCCATTACTCTCACAGCAACAATGAGAAGTATCTTTCTTTTTGGAATGAAAAGAAGCTCTGTTTTGCATTGGTGCTTTCTCAAAGGACCAAAGTTGTGCCTTTTTGCCCATCTTCTGAAGAAGCTTGATTAGCATCATGGGATTTACATTACCTACCACTGTTACCTTCCCTTCATTTGGATCAATCGAAATAGATTTGACTCCTGCTTATTTAATTTTTTTTTTTCATTTTGATGAAATAAATAAAATATCATTAAGACTAATCAGTAACGAAGTTAGCTAATTTAAAGGATTTACAAAAATATATTGTACAGCAAATTAACATACCCTTTAGTTGTTGCAACATGTTCTTTACATCCATTGGACAATTCTTTGTACACCCGAAATCAACTTTCAAAGTAGAAAGCTGATGGTAATATATATGATGAACAAATGAAAATTAAAAAGTAACATGGAGACAGAAAACATTTTGGATGGATGAAATTAAAGGTGATGAAGCATGCTTACCGGAGATTCAAAATTGCCTTCCATTAACGTAAAGCGGAAATGATTTCTTGCTGATCGACAATGAGAAGCCTATAAACATTGTGGAGAATAAAAAAGAACAAGAAAGAGTAGAGCCACCTGCATATATAAAACAAAGGAAAATTATTGGAGGAGATACTCAGAAGGATCAAATGTGTACAATATATGTATGTATATTATGTATTTGTTACCCAGAGAGATTCTCGGGTAGACATGACAAATTTTAAGATAATCTCGCTATTGTAGGAAAAACGCTTGAATAAATATATTATATACGAACTCATTTATTTATGTTCAAAATCAGAGTCCAGGGACGTCAATCTAATCTCAAGAAAAAATAATTAATAAATGAATAATCTGCTAACTTAAATCAAATAAAATCAAATTTTAATTGAATTGATTCATACCCAAAATATCACAATTAAATTATAAAACTTATACAAATAAAAATAATAAAATAGACAATTAATAAATTAAAAATAATAAATAAATCGTAAGTAAATAAGTCAATTATTTCAAAATTGATATTTCGGTCCTTTAATAAAATTTAAAATCAAATTCAAATTATTTAAACCATATGGAAAATTTAATTAAAAAATTAATATTAAATACATATCATCTATTACCATTTTGTGTATTAAAACAAATGAACCAATTAACCTCAATTAGTTCAAGTGGCAAACAACTTAATTAATTCTTCCTTAAGTAAGATTTGAATCCAAAATGTCATGATTGAGAAAAGTAGACAAGTGAAGAATTTTCCCCTTTAAATGGGTTTCCTAACCCTAGATGTACTCTAGTTATGCTCTAATCTAATTTTCAAATACTAAATTTCTAAGACAAAAAAAAATTGATACATAATCATGTGATTTAGTAATCAACGGATTAATTCAATTTGATAACGAAAATCAAATTGATTTATACCTAAAATATCATAATCAAATTATAAAGGTTATACAAATAATGTGATCAATTAATAAATTAAAATAATAAATCAATTTTAAGTGAATCAACCAATTTGTAGAATCAACATTTCTTACCTTAATCAAACTATGTATACACATGCGATGCACCACCGAGGAGCATTTATTTATTCTAATACGTTGATACTACTTGAATATATGTAAGTGTGATTGAAAATTTGTTTAAAAGATTATGGAAAAAGGAGTAGTGTGATAGATTGTAGAATGGTATAGATAGAATATTGAACCAAGATCAAATATATAACAATTATGATAAAGTAAAAAATAATATGGAAAAGATATGGCTTACTGTTTTGTTTGGGTCACATTAAATTGTATAGATAAATTTAAATAAAAATTGGTGAATAATATGTCGGTGATGAGTAGGGATGGCAATGGGTATCCTCTGTGAAGGGTACCACAGTGTCTGTCCCCGTACCCATGTTTTCAAAAAAAGTTCGTACCCGCGCTTGTACCCGCGTGGGCAATAACTTTAGTGTTCGTCCCTATACCCGCTGGGCACCTATATGCCCGTACCCGCGCCCGTTATCCACATTTTTATTAAGTAAAAAATTAACAACTTACTAAAAAAATATTAATTTAAGAAAACTATATCTCAATTAAAAAAGTTACTTTGAAGATCGTCCAAACATAATTTTTAAATACTAGTGATACAACAATTTAATTATATTGAAACATAATATATTAATGTTCTAAAACACAACAAATAATCTAAAGTTCAAAATTTTTATTAAATATTATAATATACTTTCATGTCACACTATTTTATAAACTTGGATATCATGTGTTAGAAATCTTCAAGATTTGTAAAAAATGATTATTAACACTAATTAGTCATATATTATAAAGTAAAAAAACACAAATAGATAGTTATAAAAATATATTTTTAATTTGTAATATATTATATATATTAATTTTAAAAATATGTATAAATATATTAGATATTTTAATAAAATTAATATATCCCTATATATAATTATATGTGTTATTTTCTATTAAATAATTATATATATTAGTGCGGGTATGGGGCGGGCTGGGCATCAAAGTGCCCGTACTCGCGTCGTGCCAATGAAAAAATGCGAGCTTTTGCCCGTACCCGCGCCCATACCCGCTCTGTGGGTTTTTACCCTGCCCATTGCAGGTAATTTTTGCGGGTACCCATAGGACTTGGGCTCAATTGCCATCCCTAGTGATTTGCATTTTCAAATTATATACAAGATATTACGGAAAAATATATTTTAAAAAATTATTAAATGAAAGGTAAAATAGATTTTTAGTTCCATTAAAATTTGTGAATTTTGTTTTTAATTGCTATAATATTTTTATTCAAGTATTTTTTCAATTTTTTTTGTTGTAATTAGTCTTTCACCTAATCGGTGTATCGCAAACGCTTTTGTGACATTATTGTATTTTTGGCGTTATTAACTGCCGTAAAAATAACGGTAATGTGGAACGTACCACAAAAGTACCACATTCTCACCCCCCGCGTTTTTCACCCCTTTTTTTTCCTTTTCACACCCCATTTTTTAATTTTTTTAAAACTGTTTTTTTACCTTTTTCTTTTATTAAAAAAATAGTTTTTATATTTTTATTTTATTATTATATTTATTTTTATTTATTTATCTCATCAAATAAAAATATAGATCAAGAAATATTAAATTATTACATAAAAATTATGTTAATTAACATGAGGTTAATTATGTGTCCCAAAACGGTGAAAATATTAAAAAAATGAGGTTAATGGTGTTTCCGTTTGTGGTTAAGAGAAAAGAATTTTTGGTTAATTGCAACTTCTGTAAACACGAGGTTACTTATGTAGCCAGAAACGGGGAATTTTTGCCCAGATGTACTCTTTCTTTTCTTTTAGTCTTTTTCTTTGGTTTAGTAGGTTGGCCGTTTTCGGCAAGTTCCTTTCTTCAGCAGATTGCTTCTTTGTTCTTCCTTTAGTATGCCTTCCTTCTTTGCCAGGTTGCTTCTCTTCAAATCTTTCTTTGATTCGGAAGGTTGAGTTGTTTTTACATGGTTCATTGTTTATTTGTCTGAAATGAATCATCTGAAGTATGTTTGCATCATCTGAATAAATGATTTGAAGTACATATATCTGAGACAAAGTGATGTTCTCTTGATTGATAGACTTTCATAGGCTTTAAGTTTGTCTTTATTTCTGATTCCACAGATATACTTCTTCTTTCCACATTTTCTTCAGATAGTTGGTCGCGTTCAGATAGTTGTTTCAATGCTTTTCTCTTTTCCTTGAGATGCTATTTTTCTTCAATAAGATTCTTCCTTCAGCAGGTTGCTTCTATACAGTTCCTGAAATACACAAAAAAACACCTTTCTTAGTAGCACCTGTTTTCTTATAGTCTAATCTGATATTTCTTATGATTTAGTCTAATTTGTTATTCTAATCTGTTTTATACTTTATTTTGATATTTCTTATGGTTCAGTCTACTTTGTTATTCTAATTTTTTAATCATTAAAACCAGGGATAATAAGTCTTCAATCTGATTTGAATTGTTAAATTAATTCTGAGACTTAACATTCTCCCCCTTTTTAATGATGACAAATTAGATATAACGTAACAAATATCAGATAGATCCAAATTGAGTATGTTTTTCAGAATGATGAGTTGAGTTGGAAAACTCCCCCTAAACTGGATAATATTTTCTATTAAAAAATGTTTAGTTATATTTCTCCCCTTTTTCCAAATTTTACTAAGACACTCGAATATATATCTAAAAAAAAATTTCCTCTTTTCAGTAATTTGTTTAGTTATGCTTATGTTTTACTTTCCAGAAATTTGTTTAGTTATATTTCTTCTCTCCCTTTTGTCATTATTCAAAAAGGGTAGATTGGGTAAACAACTTTTAACAGATTTCAACAAGATTAAAGCATTGTCAAATATGATTGGATTTTAAGAAGAATATCACTTCAGACCAAAGCAGCTGATTTTAAGATGCACAGAATAGTAATAAAAGGAAATTTTTTATGTATATTCTATTAAAATTTTAAGAACATTATGAGAAAAAGAAGACATTGTAAACATTTTTGACAAGGATTAATTGGGAGACTGGCTTCCACTGGCCTCATCTTCTTCTTCAATCCCCACTTCTTCTCTCAACTTCAGTAGACTCCTCTGTGTCTTCTCTAACTCCTGGCGTAGCAAGGTGTTCTCCATCTTTAGCCTCTTGACCTCAGAGTCTTCCAAGGCTGGTCTTTTTTCAAGTGCATCAATTACTACTAAATTTTGACCATTGACCTTGAAGATGCTAGGATGCCTATGGTCGTAGAGGTGTTCGATGTGAACCCTGTGATACTGGAGAAGCTTCATGATGATGGTGTTGTAGGGGAGGATTTCTGAAAGGTCCCTTCTTCTTATCATCTCAAAGAGAATGATCCAAGGAAGATTTATCTTCTTCCTCATCAGAAGATTGATAACACAAAATCTCTCCATCTTGGAGATGTGATTATCTCCCACACTAGGGATCACACAGCATTGCATTATATCAAAGAGAACTTTTGGAATATCCTTCATCTCAGTCTCATAGTAGATTAGCTTGTTGAATCTTCCAGCACCACCATTATGAGTCTCCCAGATATCAGAGAATAGAGCACCTTGAGCCTTGACTCCCAGCACTTCCTCCAGAATAGCAGTGTTAACAGTAATTTCTTGACCCTGCACCTGGGCCTTCATGAAAGTTCTATTGTTTTCCTCCACCTTCCTCGCAGTGTTCCAAAACTCCTGAACACTATCTTCATGCCACCTGCAGTCAATGGCTTCGAAGAAGGGCAACCACCCAGCACTAGGGGTGTAGTCGGGTTGGGTTGGGTCGAGTTTGGGGTGACATCAAGTCCGAACCGATAAAATGATGGTGGGTTGGGTTGGTTTGGGTTCTGTATTTTTTTGGTGAGTAACCCGACCCGAACCAACCCGAATATGTTCGGGTTGGGATGGGTTGGGTCATCGGATCATGAACATTTTCCCCCCCTTTTAAAAAAATGTGGAAGATGAAATGAAATTAAAAATATAAAATGAAAAAAAAGAAAAGAAATAGGGAAACATAAAATGAGAGAAGTAGATGAAATAGGATTTGGGGGACCACTGCTGCTTGTGCTGCCGTTGTGCCTTTTTCTGTTCTCTTTGGGAAGGAAAATGAAATAAGATTAAGGATTCTTTTCTTGGTTTGGTTTGGTTCGGGTCTATCGGGTTCAAGATAGGCAAACCCGAGACCCTAACCGAACCAAATCGGGTTCGAAAGAAAATGTCCGAACCGAACCGAAACCCGAATCGAACTGCTAAATATCCTTCGGGTTGGGTTGGGTCAATCGGGTTCGCGGGTTGGGTCGAACCCGCTTACACCCCTACCCAGGACTTACAAAGAGATCAGCAAAATCATAGCCTTCCTCAGAAAGACTTTTGAAATTCACAACTTGTGTTTGAAAGATGGTTGTAGAGGATGTCATTAAAGGAATAGGGAGAGATAAATCTTCTAGAGATTTTGAGAGGAGTTAAGAGCTTGAGTGTGATAGATGAGAAGTTGTAGAGGGATTGAGATGAAGTTTGAATTGCTTCTCACGCCATGTATTTATAGGCTCATATGGACTTAGATAGCCTTTAATGATAGCACTTGCAGCGCAGACTTATGAGAACGTGCGGCGTGTAGCAGACAAGTGAAAAGCCATCTCCTTTAATTACCCACGTCATTAAAGTTTACGGTTTTCAAAGAATTTTCGAAACACGTGTTATATATATAAAAGTATTTTTAACAAAAACACAATTAATGCCGAAATATCAACCAATGTTACTAGAAAAGATACTTATAGAGCATAGGTTAAAGAGACGTATCTGCTGAAACTCAACTTTTCTTCAAGTACAATCTTGTTGCTTTCATTCTCTGAAATTTCTTGTTGTGAGTCAAAGGCATCATCTTGATCTTCATGCTCTATAGCCTTTCTGACTTCCTCTCTCAGCAATCCTGACCCACAATTTCAACAGGTTCATTGAGAACCTTCTAAACAGGTTCAAAAACTAGGAGTGATGCCACATCAGCCACCTTTTTAGATGGTGTTGCCTTCTAATGATCAACTTTATAAGTTCTCTTTAACATCTGTTTGCTGAAACATACACAAACTAAAATACCTTTCAGCAGCATATGAATTAACTCAACAGAATTTGTTAATCATCAAGGAATATCTTATTGAAACAAACATTAAGTTTCACAGATAACATTCTCCCTTTAAATCAGATACCAAAAAAAATATCGTTAATTTATTTTTCTTTGAAAGGGGCTCCCCCTGAATTTGATATTACTTTCTGAAAAACCACTTGGTTTAAAGGTTTTGTTATTAAAGAAAATCTTTTCCTTCTTTTGTCATCAGAGTGTACAAACGTGCTTCAGCAAGTTAAGAATTTTTATCTTTAAAGTACTTCTTACGTTTTAAGAATAGCGTTATTAATGACAGAGAACAGTTATGAGAGAATTATAATAGAGAATTTAGTCATGTAGAAAATATGAATATATAATTTTTAAAACAAAGTTTAAAATGAATTAAAAAAATGACAAGGCTCTTTGAGTTAATTAAAGACTATCAGCAGGTAAGTTTTCAGCAGCATTGACACTCTCCCTTTCTGCCTTCAACTTCAGTATCTCCTTCTGAGTTTCCTTTAGTCTCCTTGCTAGTCGATTCACACGAACATGCAGCCTTTTCACATAATAAGCAGCAAACATCTTTCGAATCCTTCCATGAGCACCCAGATGATCAGAGGCTCTTGTCCTTTTCTCTTTGACATGGGATGCCACAAGAGGAACTTCAACCACCCTGTTCCCTAGGGCTTCTTCCCTTTCAGATAGAGTTTGGTCTAACTGAACATACATAGTTGGGGTGAAGAGGGAATGAGGTGCTTGATCAAGGAGACTGCTCATATGAAAGCCCTTGTGAATCAAGATTTTCATGCTTAAGGTGTTGCGGGGAAAGAGATCCTTAACATCCAATTCTTCTCTGAATATCATTTGGTATAGAAGAATCCATGGAAGGTTGATCCTCTTCTTCATCAGTAAGTTTGCCACCACAAACCTTTCAATGTCCTTGATATAAGAGTTATTACTTCCTTTCAGAAGGATACAACAACTGAGAACAACAAGGAGAACTCTGGGGATATCCAGAAGTTGAGAGTGCTTGGTGGGACCAAGGCGTCTTCCACCGAACAACAACTGATCATACACCAGGAAGCCTCCATGGTGTACTTCCCAATACTGACAGAAATTTTCCCCCTTGAAGGAACACCAATCACTTCAGCAAGCAGTTTACAGTCCACAAATAGAGATCTCCCCATAACAGTCGTGTTTATCCTAGTGTGTTTTGGTTCAGAAACAACTTTTGAGTTGTTCCAGAATTCCAAAACACTTTCCTCATGCCATGCAAAGGAAATGTTGTTGAAAAATGAGGTCAATCCAACATCATCAAAGTACTCAGTAATATTGAATCTTGCTTCTTCAAAATAAGAGAGACGAATTATCCTTGAAGGAATGATTCTCTCATTAATCCTTGATGGATTTGAATCACATGAAGTAGTAGATTCAGCAGCCATTTGAGTAGATTTAAGGTTCTTGGAGAGATTGATTTCTGCTCTTGAGGATTTACTGATTGGAGTGTAGTTCTCATGATGATCCTTCAATCCTTATAAATAGGCATGCTTGAAGTATTGATGATGATGGTTACATGAACTGAACAGTTATGGAGAGACGTGCATCGTGCCACTTTGAGGAGATGGTTGATAATCCATTAATTCACATAGAGCCAGATCATAGTTTTGACAAAATGTTTAAATTTTAAAGACCTTTCAACATCCTAAAAATAATGATTTAACATAATTTTTCAAACCAAAAAGATAATCTGATAAATGATTTTCAGCATGTAAGGACATTTTAGATAAACATATATCAGCAAGTCCATTTCTCATATATCAGAGACTATATGCAATTTTCAGATGATTCTCATAAAATATATATCACATAATTGCATATAGGTTGAGATAGGAAAGATGTTACCAATGAGGGAATTTGAATTGAACGTGCTTCCCTTTTCTCATCATGCCCTTCTGAAAGATACTTCAACAACTTGAATAATGAGTTTCAAAAGAATATATTCTTTTCTCATTCATCTATTCATTTGATCACAGAGTTGCTTCAGCTAGATGAGGTTTCCATCTTCTGAGGATCTACTCCTTCAGCATTGTTAGATGCTCAACCCAAAGGTGAGCTCTGAAAATGATAATAAAGATTATTAGAGTTAGGCGGAAGCTATGAAAATGAGTTTTTCTGAGACTTGCTGACTTTGATGAAATATATAAGCTTTCTACAATTACTTTCAGAAGGTTTAATGAAATCATTTTCTGAACTCTGTTAAAACCTGACTTTATTAAATATTTACTTCAAAATATAAAATCAGTTGTTCAAAAATGTTTTATACTATTATACAATAGATTCAGTTACTTGCTGAAAACTGAGTTATTTGAGAACTTGCTGAACCACAACAGAGAGTTCAGTAAATACTTTTTTCAAAAGATTTTCTTAATGATATATAGCAGTGATAAATGTAAATTCACTTTTTAAACCCTTCCTTGGTTATAAATAAATAGATGACAGCAGAATGTAAAGAGTCAAGGGTAAAGAGAAATTTACACAAAGAATTTATCCTGGTTCACCCACTAACCCAGTGAGCTACATCCAGTCCCAGGGCAAACCACCACTGGATTTTTCACTAATCCCGCAAGATTACAAGTATTCTTTATACCAGCCTCTCTAGGCTTAACACCGAGTATTCTTTGTTTTCAACTGCCTCTCCAGGAAACTCATGCAGTATTCTTTTTACAGACAAGCCTCTCCAAGCTCTACACAAGTATTCTTTTCTATCAAGCCTCTCCAGGCTCTACCAGAGTGTTCTTTCTTCCTCCAAGCCTCTCCAGGATCTCAAAGTATTCTTTCTTCCACCAAGCCTCTCCAGGCTCTCAAAGTATTCTTTCTTCCACCAAGCCTCTCCAGGCTTTCAGACACATATTGTGTTTACAATGATGGATTGGTTTAAGTTTCAGAGAAACTTAAACTTCAGTTTTCTTGTACATAGGAATTAATGAGTACAACTCAGAATACAAAGATAAAGCTTCTAAGTACAAGGTACAACAGAGATACAAGTGTTTAATTCTAAGCTCTAATTCATCGATGTAGGATCAGAAGGTTGGCTTGATAAAATTTGTACTAAGCTTGGCCAATTTCTTCTGTGGGCTTGATAAATGCCATAGTTCAAAGGTAGATGATTGAGAGTTCATGGCAGCCCATTATGGTAAGTTCCCAGTGAGTGAATCTTTAGGAATTTGGCCAACCCATCAGCGTCTTCTAAGACTTTCTTGAGGCTATTTATATGTTCTGGAAATATATCCATTTGAAGACTGCTTGATTTTACCGTTGAGAAGAAATGATTAAGCTCATAGAGCCGTTGTGAAATAACTTCTCATTTGGTAGCTTTCTTTCATAAGCAGATTAGGTGTGCAGATGACTTGGTTCTGACACACTGTAGATAAGCTCTTAATCATGAGAGATTTTCTTCCTCTTTAGCAAGTTGATATTCTCTCTCTTCTTCTTTCATCATTTCTCTTCTTGTGAGCGTAAGGAGATAGAATGCTAAGATCCGTTAGACTTCTCCTTTTTCCCGTTGTGAGTTCTGCTTCTTTTTGCTTGAGGTACATGCTTCTGATAGCGTGTTGCAGAGAAGATACAGAAGTAGGTGTGCAACAACACTGACCTATCTCTGACTTCTATTTGCTTTTCTGCAGTAGGCTTCATCTTTCATGTTGGGTTCTGAAGCTGAGCCCTAAGGCCTTTGCTTTTCTTTGCATCAATTTAGTTTCACCACTCATGTTTGCTGAGATTCGAGTCTCTTAATTAAATTATTCAGATTGACTCATAAGTCTTCAGAAAGTTGTATGATGTGTCTGGCTTCTTCTTCTTCAAAGAGTTTGAAATGCCACGTCATCACGTTCAGAAAGTATGTGTTCAGCGCAGGTTCAACTTTAGTACACACATACTTTCAACAGGTTGCATTACTTCAGCTTGATTTAGTTTTTCATCTTGGAGATGCTTTCAGCGAGTTTCTTCTTCTCTGCTTCGGATGGTTGCTTCTTTCTTCTTCATTCTTCATGAGCATGTAGTTTATCTTCATTTCAGCTTTGCCCAGATGTACTCTTTATTTTCTTTGTCTTTTTTTTTGGTTCAGTAGGTTGGTCATTTTCGGCAAGTTCCTTTCTTCAGTAGATTGCTTCTTTGTTCTTCCTTCAGTATGTCTTCCTTCTTTGGCAGGTTGCTTCTCTTCAAGTCTTTCTTTAATTCAGAAGGTTGAGCTGCTTCTACATGGTTCATTGTTTATTTGTCTGAAATGAATCATCTGAAGTATGTTTGCATCATCTGAATGAATGATCTGAAGTACATATATCTGAGACAAAGTGATGTTCTCTTGATTGATAGACTTTCATAGGCTTTAAGTTTGTCTTTATTTCTGATTCCACATATATACTTCTTCTTTCCAAGTCGCGTTCAAATAGTTGCTTCAATGCTTTTCTCTTTTCCTTGAGATGCTATTTTTCTTCAATAAGATTCTTCCTTCAGTAGGTTGCTTCTATACAGTTCCTGAAATACACAAAAAAATACCTTTCTTAGTAGCACCTGTTTTCTTATAGTCTAGTCTGATATTTCTTATGATTTAGTCTAATTTGTTATTCTAATCTATTTTATACTTTATTTTGATATTTCTTATGGTTCAGTCTACTTTGTTATTCTAATTTGTTAATCATTAAAACCAGGGATAATAAGTCTTGAATCTGATTTGAATTCTTAAATTAATTCTGAGACTCAACAACTTATCTGCTAAAGGAATTGCCTTCATCGGTGGCGTCTTCTCCACATCTAATCTTCTCCACTTTCATTTCTCTTCTCCTTGTTTCATTAATTTTGAATTCCATAGCTGCTATCCTTTTCTTTTTATGCGCTAATATTTGCTTGTTTTGGTTCCAATCTAGATCCGTATCCGTATTGCTATCATAAGTTTACGCAAATTTCGTAGATGTCATTAATGAATATTTTCTGTTCTCCGTGTTTCTGATAGTTTTCAGTTTTCAAAACTCAAAAATCGAAATAAAAAACCAAAACAGGGAAAATCAATTTTGCTTTTTTACTTTTAAAAACTAAAAACAGAAAATAGTTTTTAAAATTGAGCACTATAAAAGTGATCAACAAACAAGTTTTTTAATTTTTAAATTAAAAAAAAAAACTGAAAACTGGTTTTGAGAAGAGTAATTAAATAGAACCTAAGTTGCTAATTTTTGGAAAACTGTAAATACAATTGAAATATGGAATAAATAGTTGGAGTTCTTATAAACTAACATTACTGGAGCGTAAAGTTGCTTAAATTGTAATTAGAATTGCTAAAAAAAAAAAAATAATATGTACAAGTAGGACCCACATAAATAATAATAATAATAATAATAAATAATGTTTTAAGCAACTTTGATGGGTTGCTCCATTAGAAGAAAATTTTTTCAATACTAGAGTAGTAGGTACTCCCTCCATTAAAATTTTGACATCTACCCAACATATATGCATGGTAAGTTTTCCCTATTTTAAAATTTATTCTAAATCAAAATAAAAAATTCTGACCACATCATAAATAAGGGAGTACCGAGTCTTTAATACTATTGTAATAAATAACATGTTATAGCGCATAAATCATAGTATTTTACGGTACATGCATTTCATGTGTGTATATTGCACCAGAGACTCAATGATAAACACCACAAATGACAAAATTAGGAAAGAAAAGTCAAAGTCACTCAGTGAATGGAATCCATATATAGGTCTCGATTACAAGGTTTATACTCCACAGCCAATCATAAACACCACAAAAAAGATAGAAAAAATAAAAGCCATAGTCACTCCCTGAATGGAGTCAATCTATATATATTCCCTGACTAATTAATACAGGATGGTTTCAAGGGAACATTTTATTTTGAGATATATATTCAAGCACCATAGGAATGAAGAAACAAAATGCGTGAGCTGCACTATGGAGAATCCGATCGAATCTCTGTCCAAACAGACACAGGAAGCAATCAGTTTGAGTAGGATGTACATACATAATCACTACAAACATAGTAGATAATCCAAACGAGAAGAGCATTTTAATATTGATAAGCTTTCAATGTAAAAATGTTATATATAGACACTGTTTGATTTAGCGTTGAAAACGCCAAATTTAAGTTTGGATTTCTCAACGCAATTATTCCTGGCATTGGAAACGTGGGTTTATCATGTTCTAATGCTAAATCAAACATATTAATATTTAATTGTTAACTTAATTAATCACGTTGAGTGAAGTGTCACTACATAATTAAATGCTAGTGTAAAAATGCTTTACTTTGTGATAGAAGTTTAAGCCCTTATACTTTTTATTTTCAAAGTAGGTGAAAAATTACATACCCATAAAAATTGTTTGAAAATTATTATTTAAAATCATAGTCCTTTCTTATAAAATTATTCAGAAAGTTACGAACTTAAAAGAGTGGAGTTAAAATACTCACGTTAAAAGTTTGGAAAAATAAAAGTTTAAAGACACTTTTGTGACATGAGAGCCATAAAAAGTAGAGAAATAAGAAGGAAAAAAAGAAATTGAGATATAAAAAATGTGGCTTAGGCTTTTTATAAATAATATAATATAATATAAAATTTTTTAATTTCTTCTATTATTAATCTATTTTAAAATAGATTTATTGGGTTATTTAAAAATAGATCTATTGGCCTATTTAAAAGTCTATATATTAATGATATATTTACATTATTAAAAAATAAGTCTATTAAACTATATATCAATATATTAACCTAATTAAATATGGGCCTATTGACGTATTTGAAGTTCATAATTTTTTTATTCATAATATTAACTAGACTTTTAAACATGCTCAAAGTACTTTAAAACATAACAGGCTAGACTTGTAAAAAACTTATAATATGCAATAGGCCGAATTTGGGCTGAAAAACACAAAAGCAGGCCAAATTTGAGTCTTCTTAAAAAGCTCATCCTATTTCTACCTCTAAATAATGCAAGTGAACCTGTATAACTTTACCGGTAATTTTGTTCGTAAGGTTAATTAACAAGAGATTGTTGAATGAAAAGAGAATTAGAAAAAATAAAGCAGAAAGACAAATCTACGATAAGTGAGAATATTGTATGCATAATAGAAACAGAAACTAAAGCATTTTTAAACATAATTAAGAGAATTATTATGCATATATATAATAGGAGTAGGAAAGGTACCTTTCATAGTAGACAAGCATCCTTAATTTGTTTATGATCACCGCGTGTTGGAGTGAATAGTGCGGATCTTGTAATTAGGGGTGAACATCGGGCGGTTTTGGTCGGTTTCGGGGCAAAAAAATCCCAAACCGATCAATACCAATGGTTTGAAAATTATGTCCGCGACCGTCTGCGGATTACTCGGTTACATCTGGTCACAGTTATAGTGAGTTGGCGGTCGATTCGGGTGGGTTTGTTCGGTTTGAACTAGAGCTTCACCACTTCAATTTTTTTTTCAAGTTACAATCTTTTTTGAACATTTTCAGAATGTTACAAAGAAAAAAAGAAAGGAAGAAGAAATTCAGATTTGAGGAAAAACAAAACAAACAATCCAGATCTAAAGAAAAAGAAAAAACAAATCTAAAATAAAAAAAACACTGGAGTAGAGCTTCAAGTCGCGTCTTTGCCTAACCGGAAGTTCACATCACCGCCTTGTTGTCGAGTAGAGCTTCACGTTCGGATGTTGCTCATCACCACCGCAAAGAGAAAAGATGTTAAGAGAAAGAGGGAAGGAGGAAGAAAGGCAAAAATCTAAATAGAGGAGAAGAAGAAGATTGAAGACCGAGAGGAGAGAGGAATGTGAGGTTTCTGTGTGATTGAGAATTTGAGAGTTTGTGGCTTTGTGTCTGCGAGAGAAGAAAGATTACAAAGAATAAAGATAGAGAGCTAATTAATTTCTATGAGAGAAGAAAAAAGAAAAAGGTTACAAGGCTATTCTGAGCAAGTGAAAAGTCTATAACATAGAGCTCATCATGCTAACGTGTAGCTGCCCATTAATCTATTATATTACGATTTGGGATTTTTTTGGTTACTGTTCACTCAGGGGTCATTTTTTTTGTCCATCCGTTGGGCCATTTGATCAGCTAAGCGTCCGACCCACTCCACCACACAAATAAGGCAACACACTTTTAGACTTAACCCTCTCATTCTTTTCTTTTTCCCGTAGCCGACAGGGGGGATGGATGTGTTAGGTCTGTAGGGTCCATTTCTCTGCACACTCTGGGAAATTGTAGGGTGATGGGGTGTGGTAGGGTAGATGTAGAGTGTTCATTTGCTGCTTCGTTGTGTCTGTGTGGTGATGTGCCTTGATTTTGTGAGACCGTGTGCCTATTATAGGGTTTATAATCTCAGCCAAATCTCAGGGAATAGGTTTAGGGTTTTCTCATATGCCGGGTGTCGTTCTCTTCACTAGCGGTCACAGGAGGGTGATGGCGTTCAGACGCGTCAGCAGGCGTCATCGGACAGTTGGAGACGTGGTTCATCACCTCAACTCGCCATTGGAGCGACACGCGTGGGGGGGCGACGTCACCCTCGGCACCTGAGGTACGATGGTGGAGGTTATAAATCTGCCATTTGTGGGTGATCAAATCAAATATCCCAGTTTTCCCCACTTTCACAGTTAATCGCGTCATGAAAACCTAGCAAAAATATGATTAGATCATGTTTAGGGTTTGTTTTTGTGGGTCTAGGGTGCCTTTTTTATTTTCATGTGTGGGTTTGTTTGTGAGGCAAAAATCTCTGTGCTTCGTCTGTTGGAGATGTTAAATCCTTTTGGTTAAATTTATTTTTTTGCTTATTACATTTATTCCAATATTGCTGGGTATATATGATTAGGAAATGTCGGTGCTCTTTAGATATGGATTTTAATTTATGTGCGAATATCCATTTAATTACAGAAGACTCTGTTTTGCAAATGTTTGTGACTAATTTTTTATTTATTTTGAAGACAGATGATTTGAAATGCTGATATGAGTTTAATAGTTTCATTGGCCTAAATTAAACTCTTAGGTGAAATAGATTTTGCATAGACTAGGTGTACTGTTTGAGGCTCAAGTGTGGTGCTTTTACATGGAATGGTAATAAAGTGGAGGTCTATTGTCTCCTTATTCCGCTTTTTATGCTGACTGAAAGTATACCTATATATTGGATTGCTTTGTTGGAGTTAGATAGGTTTTTAAATAGACTAGGTGTGTTGTTTAGGGGAGCAGCTATGGTTAATCTGAATTGGAATGGTTATGCAGGGGTGTTACACCCCTTCTTGTGCTTTTTATTTTCTTAAAAGTCTACCTACATGGCTGTTATAATCAATCATGTTATTTTCAGAGGTGGAATGTGGATGGTTTTAGTCTTTAGTGTATATTGGTTGTTATTTAATTTAGGATTCGTTTTAGTGATGTCGAGCCAATCTACATATATGAGTTGGTTGTTTCCTTTATTTCTCGCCCAATGGTAATGTTTGATATATTTTGATTGTTTGCTGGAATTGAGGTGGCTGTGAGTGTCATTTGCTGTTTTTGTTTGTGGGATAAAATATCCCTTTATTTAAATTAAAGAAAATGTGAGTAGATTGTTATGTGTGGAATATATCTGAAAATTAATGGAAGCATTTGCAAGTGTAATGGCATAGTCTACTTATTATTTGTTTAATCAAACAAATAACCTTAGGGCTTTTGTTATGTAGGGATAAACCCGAGTGTTGGCTGACTTGACAAGTGGGCTATTCGGTGGTGTTGCAGTCTGTTTTTATCAGTGGCTTGCATTTTACCAATGCATTTGCTAGAGTCACCCTATGACTTTCCCCAGGTAATATATGGACATCTCTGCAGCATACTGTTTTCATCCTATGTGGTGGTAGATGATTGCATCTATGTCCTATATTAGAGATTTAATATATTTTATTTTCAATGTAGGTCTAAATATCAACCATTTTTGGTAAGTCTCTTCTTTGCTCTTTGAAATCCAAAGTAATTGTCACCATTTTTGGTAAGTCTCTTCTTTGTTCCTTCCTTCTGTATTTTGGTAATTTTTGGACTTGATTCGATTAATTTGGCTTCCATGTGTTATAATTGTATTTAATAAATTTTTTTTCAAGTTTTGCACTCTTATGTACACTTAAATTCGTATAAAAAAAAAAAAAGGTATTCTTAATTGGTTTGGCATTTCCAAGTTTCTTGGTATAGCTTAAAATCCTATTTCAATTATCCTGGTCATTGTTTTGTCCCTACTGGGAATGTCCTTTTTTGGGAGTATTCATTCTACCTCCTTTGTTTGCTATTTTTGAGTTTGGATTCTCTTTGAACCTTCTTGGATTGGATTGGATGGGTGTCTTCCTCTTTCCTCCACATTAACTTTCTTATTCTTTTGATCCTATCTGGTGGTATATTAATATATCTATCTACTATATTAGAAAATGAATATAATTTATTTTCTGATTTGTGTTTATTGATGGATGGCTGATGACTGATTTGGTTTTTATAGGTGTAAGTATATTGGACATGTCTCTCAGCTGACATGGTTGTGTTATAATTGAGTAAGGTTAAATTATTAACCTGTTTTGGTATGTTTTGTTTTTAACTTTGAAATTCAATTTGGTGGTCACAATTTTTGCCAGGTATGGGGGTATTACATGTCACTCACAAATACCAATTCCTTTCGTTCTTGCTAATTTCTAAGTGAATGGGTTAATTTGGTTGCGTGTGTTATTGTTGTATTTGTTTTAATTATTTGAAATTCTACACTCATATGTTAACTTTAATTCCTTGAAGAAATCATATGTTCACTCATATGTTAACTTTAATTCTGCACTCATATGTTTACTCATATGTTAACTTTAATTCTACACTCATATGTTTTAATTATTTGAAATTCTGCACTCATATGTTGACTTTTTGAAATTCTATTTGGTGGTCACAATTTTTGCTATGTATGGTAGTATTTCATGTCATTCCTAAATACTCCTCCCTTTGTTTTTGCTAAATTTTAACTGAATGGGTTAATTTGGTTGCTTGTGTTATTATTTTATTTTTTTTAATTATTTGAAATTCAGCACTCCTATGTTAACTTGAATTCCTTGAAAATATCATAAGTGTTCTCAATTGGTTTGGCATTTCCAAATTATTTGGTATATTTGTAAATCCTATATTAATTATGCTGTGAATCTTTTTACTTGCTGGAAAGGTTATATTTAGGGAGATTTCATTCTGCCTGGACTCTTTGCTAATTTTAAAATTTGGATTCCCTTTGTGCAATATTGGAAACGTGTCATCATCTTTGCTCCTCATCAACTATCATGTTCTTTTAATCCTATCTTCTGGTTGATGAATATATATATGTCCTGTATTGGGAAATTTAAATATTTTCTTTTGCAAAGTAGGCTCTTTAATCCTATTTTCTGGTAGATGAATATATATATATATGTCCTGCATTGGGAAATTAATATATTTTATTTTGCAAAGTAGGCTTACTGATAGATAGCTGATTACTTATTCAGTTTTCATAGGTGTAAGTCTATTGGACATGTCCCTCAGCTGACATGGTTGTATTGTTAGTCAGCAAGCTTAAAATATTAACCATTTTTGGTAAGTTCTGTTCTTTACTACTTGAAATCCAATGTGATGGTCAGCCTTTTATCCATGTATGTAGGGGTGGGAATAGGCCAGCCGACCTGTCAGGGGCCTACGACCTGACCTGTTTATGGCCTGACCTGGCCTGGCTCGTTTATTAAAAAGGTCAGGCTAAGGCTTCTTAAAAGACCTATTTAGTTAAATAGGTCAGGCTTCAGGCCTATGAAAAAGCCTATTAGGCTTAACAGGCCGGCCTGTTTAATATAATAATATATAATATATTAAATTAATTATATAAATAACTATAAATATAATTAAAAAATTTATAATATAGTAAAAAATAGAATATATTAAATTAATTATATAAAAAAGCCTGCTTAAAAAGCTTGTTGGCCTGTATAGGCTTATAGGCTTGTTGGCCTGTTGGTAGGCCTTATTGTAAAACAGGCTTCTAAACAGGCTTACAGATCAGGCCAGGCTTTTTCGCAGGCCAGGCCAGGCCTTACAAAAAGGCCTGTAACAGGTAACAGGCCAGGCTCAGGCTTAAGAATTATGAGTCAGGCCAGGCTCAGGCCTGCCAAAGCCTGGCCTGGCCTGGCCTGTTTCCACCCCTACATGTATGGTATTATTTCTGTCTTATTGTATTCATATTCAGTGTTATAATATATTGCACTTTATTGTAAATTTAATTTCTCAATAAAAATGGCATGTGTTACTAATCTGTTAGGCTTTTTAGAATACTGTTGATATAACTTTATTTTCTATTTCAACTATATTGGTCTTTCTTTTTTGTCCCTACTACAAAGGTATCTTAACTATTAATTTATTAGATTCCCTTTTGTACCTAATTGGAAAGTTGTCCTTTGTCTTTCTCCTTATTTCATTTATCTATTTTTTCCTTATTGGAAAGGTGGTTTTTGTCTCTTTATTGGCAATTGTTTGATCAATGAGTGAAAGAATGGATTTTATCTCCGTGTAGTGTTTTTTAGTAGGATCTGTATTTTGTTTTTCCCTTTGTCACAATTACCCCCATCATATTTTGGTTCATATGCATTTATTTCTTATTATAATTATCATGTTGTTTCCATTTGTGTTGCTGTGTTAAGGTTCTTATCTGTTTTCGTGGACTTTTATTTAATATTTCACTTTATGAATTTTGTAACTCTTTCTATTTCTATTTAATCACAATTAATTTGTCTTTTCCTACTTATATTTAGATAAGAACAGTGAAGACTGTCATGTTTGAAATATATTGTGCCAACCTATTTTGTACTGTATCATAATTTGCTCCTTAGTGTATTTTATTTTATTGACCCTTCTCTCATATGTGCCATTATCATTTTTGGTTGTTTTTTTGTGACCTTATTAATTTTATGTTTGGAAAAAATGATTGTTTCTTATATACATGAACTAATTAGAATATAATTTCTTATTACTTTAACCTTTGCTTTGGTCTGAATATGTGGGTCCAACAATAATATGTTGTTTGGAAGCTTTCTTTTTGCAGCTTTGTGAGCATAAAAAGGTATTTGTTGTCATTGAACATTTCCAAACTTCTATAAATAGGTCCCATTACTCTTCTATTGTTCACCACTCTTCTTTTCTCTGCCTCTTGAACTCACTGTTAGTTTCTTGGTTGTTTATTTGAGAGAATGGCTAATCTGAATAGTCCATTTGTTTCTCTTAAGGACATTGTTAATGAGAGGAGTGAGGCCTTAAGGCTAAAAGTTAGAGTTGTTAGGGTTTGGGAAATATGCCAAAGAAACAATCCTTCCAATGTTTTTTCTGTTGAGATGGTTTTGGTAGATGCGGAGGTGTTTTTTTCTTTCTTAGTTTCATTTAAATTGGTTGGTGGATGATGATTTAAGTTGCTCATGTAAATATTTTTTTTCTTAGGGTGGGAGAATCCAGGCAAGTATAAGGAAAGCAATGATCAGAAAATTTAAGAGCTCTACTGTTGAGGGTGGAGTGTATAAGATGATTTATTTTAGTCTGGTTGAAAATGGGGGTGAATATAGAGCATGTTCCCATCAGTTTAAGTTTCTGTTTCAGCCAAGGACAAGGATTTTCCCCACTGAAAGTGAGGTGATACCTAGATTTGGTATCCAGGCTAAGGATTTTGAGGAGCTTCAACAAACTAATGGTGTTTCCCATTATATGTTTGGTAAAACATGTTTTAACTTTTATTGATTCTCTGTCTTCTATTTGTTGCAAAAAAAAGATCCCTGATGTTATTAATATTTTGTTCATGTATGTGTAGATTTCATTGGCCTTTTGACTGCTGTTGGTGAGGAGAGGGAGTTTATGAAATTTGGGAGACCGATTAGGGTGCTTGAGATAGAGCTCACAGATGATAAGTAATTAAGGACTTTTGTGTCTAATAAGATCATGTCATTTTACCAAGGAAGAACTACTTTATATGATTTTAATCATAGTTTTTTTGTTGTTGTCCAGGGCTGTCATGAAATGTTCATTATTTGGGCACTTCATTGAAATGATGAAAAATTTCTTGGCTAATGGTGTGGATGACCTTGGTATTTTGGTTATTCAGTTTGCAAAGGTGAAGGAATACCTTGGTGAGAACTCCATGTATAGTTATAATTGATTTAATTTTTTTTCTATCAAGGGAAGTTCCTGCCTTAATCATTTTTTTTTAAAATTTGTAGGTCAAGTTTCCCTTCATACCGTGGATAACTCCACAAGGCTACTTTGGAATCCTCAGATTTCAGAGGTTATTTCATTTAAGGACAGGTTGTTTTAGGATTATGTGTATATAATCTGTGGTTATTATTTAGGCTTTTTTCCTATAATTTTTGTTGTAATATTTTTAATTTCAAATCAATATAGTATTATGCAAACTGGTCTGGATATGCATGGCCCCCTAAAGATGCTTGGACACAACAATTATTCACCCACTGAGGAGTTCCTTATCCATTTTCCTAGGAAGTGTAATGAGGATCTTCACATTACTGAAGAGGTTATAAAACTTAAACCTGCTAGGTCTGATATTTATGTGTGGATTTCATATGCTTTATCAATTTGTATAATGGTTTTTATTAAATGAAATCAGGAGGGGCACTTTATATGCCTTGCAACTGTTCAAGGTTATGTGAAAGATGACCATTGGTGGTATATGACATGTAAATGCCATAAATCTGTCAATTTAAATGATTCTGGGACTTTTTATTGTTCTGACTGCAAGACATTTGTTTCGGATGTTACTCCTAGGTAGAGTTTTCAACTTAAAGTGCTCATCTATTTTTTGGTCTTTATTTCTTACATGTTGCATTATGTGTGAAATTTATGATGTCAATGTTTCTGCATGATAGATATAGGCTCA
Organism: Sesbania bispinosa; assembly: GCA_026901365.1. NCBI lineage: Eukaryota > Viridiplantae > Streptophyta > Magnoliopsida > Fabales > Fabaceae > Sesbania > Sesbania bispinosa. The sequence continues at coordinate 39,545 of QLOH01000064.1, forward strand.
AGTTGGAAGTTAGGGACCATAGTGAAACTGCTCATTTCGTGCTGTTTGATTTTGACGTTGCCTCTTTGTTATCTATGTCATGTGCATCTATTGTTGGTGATGCCAAGGTAAAATTTTCAAAACAAAGTAATGTTACATTTTTCTATAGAGTTATGTGCACCTTAGAAATTTATGGCTCTATTTATTTACAATGTAGGTTCCTACCCTTCATTATCCCCCTGAGTTGGACATGCTCATTGGCAAGGAGCTTTTGTTTAAGGTTGAAGTGAAGGCTGAGCGTGCCTTTAAATTTGATGATTCTTTCAAGGTTCCTACCCTTCATGTGATGATTCTTTCAAGATTAAGAGTGATGGGTCAATCAGGACCCCTGAAAAGGTTAAATAATCTTAAGTTTTTATAATTAATCTCACCCATTTATGATTTGGTTGTATTAGAATATAATATGTGGTGATAATTTTTTGTTTTTTTCCTTCAAGATGAAGCTGAAAGGACCTGTGAATGAGGTGTTTAATGTGGAGGATGACCAGCCTGGAGATGAGTCAACACCCCCTGAAATTGCTCCTCTCATTGAACAGTACAATGAAGCTGAAATGAGTCCCCTGTCTCTTGGAGAGTCTTCGGGTGCTGCTGCATGCTTGGCTCCACAAAAACGTAAGGCTGGGCCACGTCCTGGCCGTGGTGGCCCTGCAAAGAAGAGCCTGCATCCAAAGGTGCTCAAGGTCGAGAAGAATTAGTGGAGTAATTAGGTGGTTTAATGGGTCTTAGTTTATATTATCAGCACTTTGTTTTAGGTTAAGTATGAATGTATTTTGTTATCCTCCAGCCAGTCCGTGTTTAAAGCAAGATCTGTTGCCCTTTGATTAGGTTTTGGGTATTGTAAAGTTGGTTGCATTAGTCCTATGCCACTGTTTTTTGTTATTGGGCCAGAAAAACCTATTTAGTCCCAGTTGTGGAAGTTTATGCTTGAAGTAATGTGTATGATTATTTTGTAATGGTTGGGCTACATGTTTGATGTAGGATATGTAAGGACCCATTGTTAAGAATATATTTATCTGGTGTTTTGCCATCTCAATTGAGTTGCACTTTTGGAGAATTTTTTTTCTACATTTTAATTGTGACTATTCAGAATAATCAAAAAGAGATATACATGTAACTAAAAGTTTTTGACTCATCAGTTTGGATGAATGTTCAAATGGTTTATAGTTGTTGGATTAAATTTAAGTTTTGAAGATCTATCTTTTTTTTTCAGCATTGATTTACTCCAGTACATTTGCTTTTATATTTTAAAGTGAAATGGAATGATTTTAAAAGGTTAAACTCTGTGAATGGTTATTTTTAAATTATATACTTATATCATACAGGTTCTTTGTAGATATGAATTCTGAATTATAATAATAAATCTACTTTCTAACTTAATTGCAATGAAAGAAAAAATATGGGAACCACAGAGGAAAGGCTTCTTATCACATATACTAATTCAGTTATTACATATTTATTTATCCTATAATCACATTCTCCAACATTAATTGAAGATTGTTACATGTATGAAAATTTGACCATTATGCATATAAAGTTTTGCTTAAGTCTCGCCCTGTTTCGGATAGCAGTGGCATGGTGCACTTAAAAAGATTTTTGTTTTCTGTCTGTCCGCTTTTGTTTGTCAGTTTTTTCCCCCTTATTAAATTGGGCCGTGATAATATTTTTATAACCTTCAGCCCATTACAAAAAACATATCATAACTTCAATGGGATGCATTTAGGGTACACAGCTGGGAACCAAGGGACCGCTGTCTCTCATTTGCAGACAGAATGCGCCTCTGTCTCACCCGTGCAAGCTCTAAGACGCGAACAGGCTGAGGCGAGGAGGCTTCATCTTCGTTCTTTGTTGTGCAAGGTTCTGAACTACACCATCCCCTCTCTATTCTTGCTTTCACCATGCGACGGAGGTCTCATTCCATTTCTTCTTTATTTTATCATCCTTAGATCACCCAACCTTTATCGTTTTTTGCTCTGTAAAACTTGGTTGTCTCTCCTTGCGAAATTTGATCATGATTTTGAGAGTGTGATGATTGTTCATGTGTTTGCCATAGTACAGTTTTTGTGTCTCAATGTTAGTTTTATAACTTGACAATTTGTTGGATGTATTTTAAAATAACCGATCCAGGGACTCCATGGACTGAGACGACTCAGTTTCTGATTTTTAAAATTAATTTCGTTTAAAGATTGTAGATGGTACGTGTACTGTATATATTCGAAAGAAAAATTATGTTCAATGTTAATGTCATATTGCATTACATCTCAATGTGTTTGCTACTTTTCATTGAGGGTGGGGGTGGTACAAGTACATGATAACATAATTAAAATAAAGATTTATTTACACCTTTCAGGCTTAATCAAATATTTTGGTACCTATTTATGTTAGGTTGCCGTGTTTGTTTGAATTTACATACAGCTTAATGTGTCAAAAATACTTGCTTGAAACAAAATTGTTTAGAAAATGCATAAATTTGGTGCTAAAATTTTAAAATTCTCACCCACCTCAGATTAATCTTCAATTTTTTACTTCATATTTATATCGTTAGCTGTTAAATTTGTATTTATATCATTTTAATTAGGCTCAACTAAGAAAATGACAGGTTCAAATGCTAGATGGGTAAATCTATACTATAACATCATTTGTGAATGTTAATTTTTTTTCAAGGTTAGGCATTTTTTTGGGTGTTTTCCCTAATATGTCACATTATTTATATTTATTTGCTATGTTGTTAGTGTTTGTCATTGTTCATGTGTTCTTCAGGGTTTTTTATTCAAGGTGTATTCACTTCTGAAATTATTGTGTGTGACTTCCTTTTAAAGGTTTATATTGGTTGCATGTAGAAATGGCATCTCCTTCCACAAGAGAAATCAAGGTTAAGGATATATCTGATGAGATTGATAATTGGGTTATCAAAGTTAGAGTACACCGCTCATGGCCTACCTTCGATACCACAGATATTGATGACATGATAGGTCTAGAACTAGTTCTAATTGATTCTGAGGTAATTGTTTGATTATTAGGTGGAGGGTGTTAAGCGTTCATTAAATTTTAATACTTAAAAATAAATTATTTTATTTATTTAATAACGTACTTTATATATGGTTGTTATCTAAGTAAAGTATATCTAATGTCATTTTTAAATTACTTATTAATTATAGGGTACGAGGATACAGGGTAGTACTGCTATAGAGGTTGTGTGTGCCAAATGTTTTAACCTTAATGAAGGAGACTATTATGAAATTGGACGTGTTGAAGTTGTTGAGAATGACGAGTTGGATCGGGTTACTGATCATCCATTTAAATTGGTGTTTTGGAATGGATCAATTGTGGAACCTTGGAAACCTGGTCCTTTTAGTGCTTATGGTTTGAATCCCTTTACTGCTTCTTAGATAACAATATACAAGAATGAGTTAAATCATTTAATCGGTAGATTCTTATTGCCTATTTTTTTCGATGAATTTTAATGTTAGGCTTGATTTGTTTATTTTTTCCATTTCATTGTAAAACGTCTCTAAATAACAAATTTTGTTTATAGATACTGTTGCACTTTGCACCTCCATCTCATCAGAGAGGTTCCATGTCATTGACAATAGGGTGGTGAAGATGATTTTGTTAGAGTTAACTGATCACACGTGTGTACAAAACTATATACTCAACTTAATTAATTTAACATATATGTTTTTACTATTTATATTGATTCTTATTCACATGACTTCATGTAGTGGTCAAATAGAGTGTGTTCTCTATGATGAGTATGTGGGCCAACTTCATGATTATCTTAAGTCTAATGGTGTTCAAACCCAAGTTGTTGTCTTCCATATGGTTCGAATGATGCCATTTGAACCTGCATTATTTGGTTAGTTATTGCATTGGTTTTGTTTGGTCATGTTTTATGTTTACTTATTATGTGAAATTTTGGTTGATTGTTTTTTTCTTTTATTTTAGGAACATCTGTGGTTCAAGTTATTCCAACTGTGACTAAATTGGTCTTCAATCCAGCTATTGTTGAGGTCTTTAATTTGTATGATTGGTGAGTTTGACATAGAAAATTGCCTCTTTTCAAACTAATTTTGTTTGAATACTTACAAGTAATAGGATCATGTAAATAGTTTTTATCATATATGCTATCTTTCTTATTAGTTAAACCTCATGTTTATTTTGTAGTTTTTTAAACTATGGTGTGGAAATGTTGACACAAATGGAGTATGTCAAAAGAGGCCAATTGGAGGTTAAATTGGTCGATGATTTTATACTTTCATATCCTAGAAGAACAATTCGGGAGTTATATCTTAATTCTGATGTAAGATCTTTTAAATTTTGTTCATATTTAATTCTTTGGATCATGTTTGTGATTCTCCTCTTTACAAAATTTTGGTCAATTAAGTTGGATGTTATGTTATTTTGGCTACTATTACTGCCATGGTTGGTAATGAAGACCGGCGACATTTTTACTCAAGTGCTATGCCAAAAGCTTATCAAAATCGTGATTATGGTCTTAGCCCCTTTGATGGTTATTTAATTTCGAGGTTTGTTTTTTTGAGCTATGTAAATTCAATGCTCATTGGTTTTGAGTTTGGATGCATTTCTTTTTACGTCAAATTTGTGGACTTTTAAAACTTAACTTTGTTTTTTTTTACTAATGTTTGAATATTTAATTGTGTGATAATTTTAATATTATGTAGGTATAATGTTAAAGCTGATGTCTTTGATGGTGTTGAGTTGAGAGCCTTTTACTTGGATGATCATCATGTCATCAATTATTTGACCAAATCCCCAGCTCAGGTACATTGGTGTCGGTTCTTTCTAAGTGTTACATTCCATGTTTTACATTTTTTTTGGTGTATATTTCTTATTTTTTAAAAGATAGTTTCTCTATTATTATCCTATTTTGATTCTATTCAATTTTCATTGTACATGTTAGAGTATTGGAGTGGATGATCCGTTTGAATGCATGATTGGAACCGAATTCCTATTTATTGTTAGAAAGACACGTGATCATAAGGTGGATCAACATGGGTGTTTCAAAGCATTAAATTTTTGTGGTGATTAGAATCTTTTCTGAAAGAGACCGTTATTTGCTAGACTCTTGGGTACATGATCTATACTTTCAAACAATATTTGTTTATTTTATATCTTCTCTCGATTAATTGTTATTAATATTTTACTTAGTTAATCATACAGACTAAGAATGCAATGCTCAATGAATTGAAAAAAATCTGTCCAATTGAAGACTCATTTCTGAAGTCAAATGAGGCGGTGGAACCTTCAGCTCAGTGTTTACATGGAGCAACAACTGCTGCTGATGTTGCATCAAGTTCGTCATAAATGGGTTTGGCTGAAACATCCATTGTAACAAATTACGATAGTGAATTTTGTGATTCTGAATATGACGTAGGACTTACTAAGAAGTAGATGCTTCTTTTATGGTCTTTTTCTGACTAATAAATTATTATTATGTTTTCATTGATGCTTTTGTTGTTGTAGTTTTAATGTTGAGAATTTACAATACTTTGTAATATTTAGTTGATGGATAGACACTTTTGTTTTCTTTGACCCACTACATTAATTTGTGGCCATCTATTTTAGTAACTTTAATCACTTTGTGTATTATTTTTTATTTAAAATCTGTTCATGGTGTTGCATGATGCATAGTATATTGTGGTATATAGTAGATCCATAAGTTATTTTTTATGGGTATAGTATCATAGATTTTATGGGTGTCTTATGACTTTTCAAATATTCTTGATAAGGAAAAGTGATGTAATTGATATTTGTTTTTTTTCCATCTTTATGTAATTGGTCATTACATTTGTTCCTATATAACTTAATTTTGAATGTCCTTTAGTTCAGGCTATTTCTTTAAGCATGTTGATTTTGTATTTGTTTATTGATTAGACAAAGTTCTCTATTGTTTGGAAAAGGCTATAGTATGACCGCATTTTGGTCTTTTTTTCACATCTAGAATATTTTTCCCTTATTTTATAGTTGCTTATGTCATGTGACAAGTTGATAGCAAAAGGCTACTCTATAGGTATTTTAAAGATTATATCCTTCCCTAGAGTGAAGAATGACAATAGTGACAACTTTTTGATTTGATGTTTTTGAACCTCTCAAGTATATTGAGAGCATTTTGGCCGAGAGTTTGTGGATCTTTTTCACCTTCTTCTTCCTCTTACCTCCTCTTAACTTGCAGCAATATACCCTCATTATCACCTATTCATATTTGTCATATTTTTCTTCCATTTATCCTATCCTTCACTGTTTTTCTGTGGACCAAAAAGGTGTGTAAACTCTCCTTTTTCTCATTGTAATATTATAGGATTTATAAGCATGTGTGAAATAGCTTGGGCATGGTAGTATTTGGTATCATTGAATCCCTCTTCTCCCCATTAAATCACGTTTTGGTGGTTGTTTGTATGTCACTGTCGTTTACACTCATGCTCTCAAAGTGACCATAGAAATCACATTTAAGATGTATTCATTTCAAAAGGCAACAAAGATCATGAATTTATCAATGAGGTTTAGAGTGTAGGGTATAATCAGGTGCGGATTAGGCAAAATATTCACACGTTATGCTTAGACTAACTTTTCTAACAATGAGACCAGAACTCTGAACCATCAATTAGTGTATTTGTTGTAAATTAATCGCTGCTTAAAATATATACACAAAAAAAAAGTTAAATAAAAGAGTGTACTCATGCTCTTGAATTAGGGGAATTCATGAGTTTATTTAATAAAGGACAGAAAAAAGAAGTCACCTTCCTTCCTTCCTTTATTAAATCAACTCATGAATTACCCTAATTCAAGTCCATTACATATGGTATTTTAGTATGAGATATTAAGTTCATGCAATAAAAAATACAACAAGTCATATAACATATATTTTTTTCTATCTTTTTAAATTACATTACTCATTACATCACAAAATACTCCTTTTATCTTTTTATATTGTATCTCTTTTAATATGATAAATTCATATAAATAAATTTATGGGTATTGCCCCCACATTCTAAATTTTTTGGGTACGTCACTGCGTATTATCCTCAGTATATTGTTCCAAATATATTCTTAATTTAAAACCATTCATTATCTTCAGATATTGTTCGGGCCCTAATACTAATTCATTTCAAATTGTTCTCTTTTGAGATTTACCATGATTTCAATTTGAGATCTTCATGTTTTAATTTTCTCATCCTTAAATTTTATTTTAATTGGAAAATTAAAATCATATGTCCCATTATTTATTTTATTCTTTAAATCCATTAGATAAGAACTCATCTTTTAAAAAAATAATAGTGTTCATGTACCTTATTTTTAACGTCATATCACATCTTATCATTTATTCTTCTAATTTATTTATTAATTTTTTGATTGAATATATCACTCATCTATTATAATTAACAATTTAATACAATAGTTTGGATATCGATGTTTGTCCTTTATTTATATCAGTCATATATTATTTTATGTCTTTAACGGTTTAAAGAATATATATTATTATATTAGTTGGTATATTTCACTTTTTACTTACTAAGAAATTATTTAGAATTATAGATGAAATCATGTATATTAAAAAATAATTAATCAATTGATTTGTAAAGGTGAGGGAATTGATTTCTTTTAATTTCATATTAAATAGAACAAAACTTTAAGTCTTATTATTATATCATAAATCAAATATTAAAAAAAAAATTATTCGGTAATATAATTTTCATTCGTTGTATAAGGTATATATTATAAATCAAGTCTATCCACAATGTGAAGCAATTTTCATCATTCATGTTTTTATGTTATTATAATTATACTTAATTTTAAATGGTAAATTAAATGTTTTGTCCCATTATTTATTTTGTTCATTTATTTCAATATATAATAAGACATCTTAGGAAAAATAATAGATGTGTTGATGTACCTTTCTTTTAACTTAAAATCTCATTATATCATTTATTTATGTAATTTATTTATTAATATCTTCATTTATTATTTCACTTATGTGTTGTATTTAACAGTCTAATATATATTAAATTTCTTAATTATGTCACTTTATTTTTGTGTTTAGGATTATTGTTTACAGATTTCTTTGTCTATTCTTTGATCGCATTACATGTATGATGGGCAATGCATCTCATACTATTTATTTTATCAGACTTAAATTTAATAGATAAGCATGAGCGCAAATTTTGCAAAGAAGAAACGAAAGTCCCGCGCTTCTACTAGCAACAATGTAAATTCCAGGATGATAAGGATGAGATAGAGTATGAATATAAGTTTTCTTTTTTCTCTTGCCTAATACTGAATTTAATGTGCTTCATTCCTTGAAATTATTTTTCACACTTCATCGTTTAATAGTAATTGTTTTTCATGTAGTGGGGACTTGGCAAGTTAATTTAGGGAGTGGCGATAATCCATTCAATGACCAATTGAATGGTACCTCATTTGTTCATGGTTAGATTTATTTTCAATGAATTTAATTGCTTTTAACATTATGATTTATTCCCTTTACGAAAGTCTTATAAATTTTATTTAGTTCCAATGCTTTAACTTAAATTTAACAGTATCAATTTAAAATGTATCATTTATGTTTTCTTTCATAGGTTTATATATTATACAATTTAGACGAGCTTAAAAATATAGCTATAATATTGTAATTTTGGTTGATTATTTTATTTGTGGTTTTTTCGATTATTGTCATAGTTATAACAAAGTACATATTTTTATAAATATACTTCTTTTCATTCACAGGATATAGTTATTGTCATGATGATCAAATCGGTGAAGATCAAGAAAATAATGATATGTTCTATCACTGTGAAATGGAAGGTATTATTAATTTCATGAAAATTTTACTTATATTTCATTATTCCATCCGGTGGTATTTGACAAATAATCTTTCTCTAGAATATATCGATGTGGGAGACATGGTGCATACTTGCAAGTATTGTGGGGCTAAATTTTGGTATGATGAGAGGTCAGACAAGCAAAAACACTCTAATGACCCTGATTTTTCTATGTGTTGCATGAGAGGGAAAATCTCTTTACCATTGTTGAAAAAACCTCCAGAGTTATTATTCAATTTGTTTGCTGGTGTTGATCCTAGGGGTGACCATTTCTTAGACAACATTAGATCATACAATAGTATGTTTTCTTTCACATCTATTGGAGCTAAGATTGAAACTAATCTAAATGATGGTCGTGGCCCACCACAATTTATCATAAGTGGTCAAAATTATCATCGCATTGGGACTTTATTACCAATGCATGGGGAGAGACCGAAATTTGCTCAGCTTTATATATATGACACACAACATGAAGTTTAGAATCGGATATCCTGTGTCAGGTTAGATCAATCTTCTCAACATTATAGATATTTTATTTTTTTTCACATATCATTATTGTTAACCATAACTTATTTATAAGTTATTGGTGGAATAAAATTTAAATATAACTATTATTTAATGCAGTGGTGATACAAGATCTTCTGTTATTGAAGCTCAGTTGGTATCTGACTTAATATCAATGATTGATCAGTTTAATGTGCTTGCAAAGTCATTTAGGAGAGTCAGGGATTGTATCCAACATGTGTCTGATGTTGATGTTACATTAAGGTTATTTCATGGTCGACTCGGTGACCCCCGTACCTATAACATGCCAACTGCTGATGAAGTTGTTGCATTAATTGTTGGGGACTTTGATAGTTATGATTGTGGAAGAGACATTAATCTTCGAAGTCGTGGTGGTGAATTTCAGAGGATACATGAGACGCACACATGTTATATACCTTTGCAATATCCATTACTTTTTCCATATGGTGAAAGTGGATACATGGAAAATATTGAGTTTTGTTCTCACAATGTATCCAATTGAATTACTAAAAGGAGGCGTATCTCATTGCGAGAATATATCTCCTTTAGGATCCAAGAAAGAATGGTTGAAGACACCATAATTTTAAAGAGTAGGAGGTTGTTTCAACAATTTGTTGTTGATTCCTACTCGATGATAGAGTCTCAACGATTATCGTACTTGCGATTAAACCAAAGTTCAATTAGGCAGGATTTCCTCTCTGGTGTAGAAGAAGCTGTTGATCGAGGTGATTTGAGACCTGCTTCAATTGGTGGAAGAATTGTCTTGCCGTCATCATTCACAAGTGGTAGGCGATACATGTTTAATAATTGTCAGGATGCTATGGCTATTTGTAAGCGTTTTGGATATCCAGATTTGTTTCTAACTGTCACATGCAATCCTAAATGGCCTGAGCTTCAACGTTGTCTGGCAGAAAGAGGTCTTAATGCGTATGATAGACCAGATCTTACATGTCGAATGTTCAAAATTAAATTGGCGCAAATGATGGATGATTTTAAGAAGGGAGAATTCTTTGGCAAGGTTATTGCAGGTTAGTCTTTTATTTGTTGTTATTTCATTTAATACATAGGTAATATGAAATTACATCTTTATCTTTTATATTTTCTATAGGAATGTACACAATAGTGTTCCAAAAAAGGGGGTTACCACATGCACATATATTACTATGGTTGGATCAATTTGATAAGTTACAATCTCCTGAGATGATTGACTCTGTTATTTGTGCTGAATTGCCTGATCCATTAAAGTATCCAAAGTTATTTGAAGTCGTTTCATCTTACATGGTCCATGGACCGTGTGGAGTCAGTCATAGACAGTCGCCCTGCATGAAAAATGGAAAGTGTTCTAAGTTTTTTCCAAAGCCATATGTTGATCATACACGTTTTGATAACGATGGTTTTCCGATTTATCGGAGGAGGAACCATGGTGTGACAACCACAAGAAAGGGTGTGCAGTTAGATAACAGATTTGTTGTTCCGTACAATCCAAAGCTACTAATGAAATACCAAGCCCATATTAACTTGGAGTATTGTAACAAGTCAAACTCCATTAAGTATTTGTTCAAGTATATCAACAAGGGTGTTGATAGGGTTACTATCTCAATCGGGCTAAATTCTAATGCTGATGGTTCAGTTGAGGAAGTTGATGAAATAAAACAATATTATGATTGTCGATATTTATCACCTTGTGAGTCCATGTGGCATATTTACATGTTTCATATTCATCAAAGGTGGCCTCCTGTTTATAGGCTCACATTTCATTTACCTCATGAACAAGTTGTGGTTTTTAGAGATGATGATTCAATTGATAGTGTCCTTGCTCGAAATTCTGAAAAGAAAACAATGTTTTTATCATGGATGAATGCAAATGCAAGGTATCCTGAGGCAAGGAATTTGACATATGGGCAGTTTCCTTCTTCATTTGTCTATGATCAAGCTCAACAAGAATGGCATCCAAGACAGAAAGGGTTTGCTATTGGAAGAATGAATTATATTCCTCCAGGGTCTGGTGAATTTTATTATTTAAGATTGCTATTGAATGTACAACGAGGTTGCACGTGTTATGAGGAAATATGAACTGTTAGTGGTGTTATTCATGGAACATTTCAAGATGCATGTAATGCTCTTGGGTTGTTGGCTGATGACATAGAATTCATTGATGGCATAATTGAAGCCTCGGCCGTAGTTTCTGGACATTGCTTAAGGAGATTATTTGTGTCATTACTATTGTCAAATACAATGTCCAAGCCTTCTTCTGTGTGGGATGAAACATGGCGAGTATTGTCAGATGATATTTTATATCAAAAGCGCAGGGATCTACATTGTCCAAGTAAGTTAAATTAATTTGTTTCAATTCTCATTTCATTTTATTATTGTCTAATTGCATTGTTATAGGTTTAGTTATTTCGGATGATGATGTTAAGAGGCTTTGTTTGCTGGAAATTGAGAAGATTTTACTCATGAATGGCAAGTCATTGAAGGATTTTAAGGATCTGCCATACCCTGCACAAGTTGATGTTGACCAATTTGGCAACATATTAATATTCAATAAGTTGAATTATGATGCTGAAGATATGAGGACCAAGCATGAGGAATGTGTTGTTCTACTCAATGAAGATCAAAGAAAGGTTTATGATGAAATTAATTGTGCCATTGATAATGGAAGTGGAGGGTTATTCTTTGTTTATGGTTATGGAGGCACAGGGAAAACCTTTTTGTGAAAGACGTTATCGTATAGAGTTCGATCTCATAAGAAGATTGTTTTGAATGTAGCATCAAGTGGTATTGCATCACTTCTACTACCTGGTGGTAGAACAACACATTCTCAGTTTGCAATTCCTTTGTCTATAAATGAAGATTCATGTTGCAGTATCAAACAGGGTAGTCTGAAGGCTGAGTTACTTCAACATACAAGTTTGATAATTTGGGATGAAGCTCCCATGGTTAGCAAATGGGCATTTGAAGCTTTGGATCGAACCATGCATGATATAATGAGATTTCAAGTGGAAGACAGTATGAACAAACCATTTGGTGGGAAAGTTGTTGTCTTTGGAGGTGATTTTAGACAGATATTGCCAGTTATCCCAAGGGCCAGTCGAGCTGAAATCGTCATGGCCACTTTAAATTCCTCCAAATTATGGAAACATTGCAAGGTGTTGACGTTGACTCAAAACATGAGATTGCAAGGTTGTAATGGTGCTTCAGCTCAACAAGAAATTCGGGAGTTTGCTGATTGGATTCTTGCATTAGGTGATGGTGATTTAGGTACATATGGTGATGGTGAGACTGATATCGAAATACCTCAGGATTTACTGATGGAATCTACTGGTAATCCAATTGGAGATATGGTTTCCTTTGCTTATCCGGACTTGCTTTCAAATTTTAAAGATATCACTTTTTTCCAAGATAAAGCGATTCTTGCTCCTACATTATATGTTGTTCAGTCAATTAATGAATATGTCATGACTTTGATTCCTGGTGAAGAGAAGCTTTATTTGAGTTCTGACACTATATGGAAGGTAGATGAGGAAATTGGCATTGAAGCTGATTGGTTGACAACTGAGTTCCTGAATGATATTAGGTGCTCCGGACTTCCTGATCATAAATTGTTCTTAAAGGTTGGTGTTCTTGTCATGCTAATGAGAAACCTCGACATATCAGCTAGACTCTGTAATGGTACTAGATTAATTGTTGAAGACTTGGGTTCTAATGTCATTGGTGCAACTGTTATAATTGGCACACATTTGGGAACAAAGGTTTTCATTCCTCGAATGAATTTAATCCCATCTGATAATCTCACACCAATTAAGTTTCAGCGGAGGCAATTTCCAGTGTGTCTTTGTTTTGCTATGAGTATTAATAAAAGTCAAGGTCAAACATTATCACATGTTGGTGTCTATTTACCGAAACATGTATTCTCTCATGGTCAATTGTATGTTGCTGTATCTAGGGTTAAATCTCGACATGGGCTTAAGGTTCTGATTTGCGATGACAACTTTAGATGTAGTAACGTGACAAAGAACATCGTGTACAAAGAGGTGTTTCAAAAAATATGATCCCATCTCAAGATGATTTTACTGTCCATCTTACTCTCTATCTCTCTGCTGTATGTAAATAAATGTATATATATTAATATCTCAGGTTCTTACATTTTTTTGTTTGTTTACACATTTAATTTCTGTCCTTTTTTAATACATAATCATAACTTTCTAAGAAATTCTATCAAGAGTATATCTTCCGTGCATCGCACGGGTTGGACACTAGTTAATTACATTGCAAATTGTGAGGATGGGCATTGGGAACACGCAACCAGCTGTAATACATGATGCATTTGAATTTACAATTCACTCAGTCGGTTTCGGGTATCGATGAAATAATTTTTAGAACCCGAAACCGACCATAACTAACTGTATTTAACTCTTTTTTTCAATCTTTTGACCCGTGACTCGTACTTACCCGCCCGTACACCTTTCAGTCGGATTCGGATATTCCAATTTTCGGGCGGGTCTCTTTCTTTTGCCCACCCCTACTTGTAATCATAGTAATTGGGACCGATCCAGTGCCGAAAGAATACAAGGGGAACATGGTCAATAATCGAGTAGTGTTTTCCCTTGTCTGGATCAATGCTATTCACAAATTCGTCTGGCATATTAACGAAGTCAATAACTTTGAGGTTATTCAAGGGTTTGATGCCAGAAGGTACCTCCTTCAGTTGGGGAATTTTGTCCATTTTAAGATGATCAAGAGAGAGCAAAGCTCCTTTGTCTATAAGGATGCAATTCACTTTATTCAAGCGAGTGATACTCAGTTCTCTCAATTTTGGAAACCCTCCATTTTGAAAATGCAAAATTTCACCATCATAGGCATCGTCCCATAAACAAAGCTTCAACAAATTTGGCAAGTTTTTCAATGACTGTAGCGGATCATCTCTCAGCTTGGATAAACCCAGCCTTATCTTAAGAAGAAACTCAAGTTTTGGGATCCATTGAGGCAACTTCTCTAGTTTAGCTTTCAAATGAAGCCTCCTGAGTTGGGGCGGGGATGATATAAAGTTCAAGTCAATGATTTCATCCTCAGATATTGCAGTGATATTAAGTGATTTCAAGGAGTTTCATCTCTACCACTGCAGCACATATGGCATTCCCATATTCTCTCCTCACATGCCTTATACCAAACTTCCTTAACTGCCTTAACATTCCCATCTCTTGAATGAGATTTACTCCCCCATGATCTACCTCCACATAACAGAGATTCTGTAGAGAAGTCAAGTTTTTAATATCTTTCTTCATTAGCACACCAGTTGTAAAGCCTAGAAGAGAATATTGTGCTTCGTAGTTTCGATGGAAAACTAGAAGATGTCGTAGCTTTGTGAGCTTGTTGATTTCACTTGGTAACTCATGCACAAGCGTTTCTCTTAAATCCAAGGTCTCTAAGTTTTGTAGATTACCAAAAGATTTAGGAAGAGCCTTTACTTTTGTGTTGCTTAGGTTTAGGTACCTTAGGTGAAAAAGATTCCCCAAATTACTAGGAAGATTATCCAATGGTGTACCTTTAAAGTCAAGTACTTTCAAAGTCCTCGACTTTGAAGATAGTTTACCCATGAAAGCCTCAGGCAATCCACCTTTTTCAAAAACATGAATAGCACGAATGTGTGAATTGCTAGTGTACTTCAATACATTGTTGGAGCTAGTGGCTACAGATAGGCGTCTAGTTAGTCCAACTGCAACTAGTTCATCATCTTCATGCACAGAATGACAAAAACTCAAATCCTTCATTTTTCTAATGATGACTTCCCATAATAAATCATGGACTTGACAAGTTTTAACCTTCCCTTCAAAGCCAACTTTTGAGATATGAACCAGACTTCTATGGATCAACTCTGACAAGTACTCCTCTGCAACTTACTCCAAAGTTCTTCTCTCATCAGATTTGACAAACCCTTCTGCTATCCATTGTCGACATAATCTCTTATGATTAATAGAGTAGTCCTCTGGATACATACCAAAATACAAGATGCATGGTTTCAAATAGTAAGGCAGGCCATCATAACTAAGAGATAAAATCTTTGTTGGGCTAGTTAGATGGGGATTACGCCCCAACTCTAGACTCAGATTTTGACTCACTTTTTGCAATTCAATGATGGTTTTAGATTTTGTTGAAAATAGACCACCAATGGCCACAATTGCCAGAGGTAGCCCCTTGCATTTTTTAACAATTTCATTTGACATAACCTCAAGCTCCAGTGGACAATGCCCATCAAGCTCAAATCTAAATGCTTTCTTGCAGAAGAGTTCCCATGCTTTGTTATGAGGCAAAAGCTGCAGGTTGTGAAGGTGAACAAGAAAGGATTTCTTGAAATATTCTGCAACATGCATCATTCTAGTTGTGATTATGACCCTACTACCTTTGTTGTTATTAGGCATGGCAAATTGAATTTGATCGGAAAAATCCTCTCTCCATACATCATCAAAGAATATCAAATACCTCTTATGCTGAAGGTATTGTCTCACTTCTGAAATTAGTGACTGCTCATCCATTTTGTGTAACATCTGCGGAAGAGGTTCTTTTGTCTCCTTACAAAATTGCTCCATCATGTTTATGAGTAACCCTGGCACAGTGTACGATTGAGAGACTGTGATGCAAGCACGACAATCAAAGTGTGTTCGTACCTTTTGGCTGTCAAAAACATGCTTGGCAAGAGTGGTTTTTCCGAGACCCCCCTTCCTACCACTGCAATCACTGTGCGCTCAGCTTCTCCCTCCAATAACCATCCGAACAATTCTTCTCTTGGGCCTTCAAATCCTACGATCTCAGTTTCTTCAATGAAAAGGGAAGCCAATCGAGGATCACGCCATCTTCCATCTCCTGTCCCTCCAGTGCTGCTGCTCGACCCTTGTTCGTATGAAATTTGAAATTTATACCTTTCACTTCTTTCCTTTATTCCATGAATTGACAACTTAATGTCCTGAATTTCAGATGCTATCTGATGACGGGGAATCAAAGTTTTGATTAGGCTTGCAATCTTGCAGACTAAAGCCCCACATCCGGCAGGATGTTTGACCCCATGCATCAACCAAAGGTATTCATCAATGACATCTTCTATGCGAAAGGATGCTTCTCTCAGTTGCTTCACCCATGTTCTTATCCCATCATTAGTGTCTGCTTCATCACCAGCCCTTCTATCAGCATCTTTGAGGATGGCTTGAATGCTCTCTAGTTCATCTTTGATGTCTGCAAAATCCTTATGGACGTCTCTCAACAGGTTTGTTTGTTCCTTTAGGAGTTGGAATACTTGGCCCAGGGCAAACAATACTGCAGTTTCTGCCATTTCACTCTCATCTCATAATGCTGCAATGTATGTGCTATTTTGCCTCTTGTTTTCCTTTTCATATTCTAGATAGCTGTGAATGGTTGCAAGGAAAATTAAGCTCCAAAAGTCAATGGAGACGTCATTATCTTTTGTTGTCAGCCTATATGGAATAGAATGATGAAGCGTGCTTACTTTATCAAGTCTTTCATCCAAAAATGTTTATTATTCCGCAATCCACGAACTTCATTTTATCATGTCTGTACGTGGTTTTTTAATGCTCTATTAATTTATGCTACCTAGCTCATTGAAATACCGCAGGCTTAGTTAATATACTAACATAAACTATACCCCAGGCTTAGTTAATGCAGCATATTTGGTATACTTGGCCCATGGCAAACAATACTGCAGTTTCTGCCATTTCACTCTCATCTCATAATGCTGCAATGTATGTATGTTGCAAGGAAAATTAAGCTCCAAAAAGTCAATGGAGACGTCATTATCTTTTGTTGTCAGCCTATTTCGAATAAAATGAAGAAACGTGCTTACTTTATCAAGTCTTTCATCCAAAAATGTTTATTATTCCGTAATCCACGAACTCTGTCTAGGTGGTTTTTTAATGCTCTAATTTATGCTACCTCATTGAAATACCGCAGGCTTAGTTCATAGTTACATATTAGATAACTTAAACTATAACAGGCTTAGTTCATAGTTACATATTAGATAACTTAAACTATAACGCTGAACCGATCTGTCTTACAATTGATTATTTGTTTACAATTACACGAAACGAAATTTTATTTGTGGTTAAAACGAGCTTGCAAACGATTGGTCCCGATATCGAAATTAAGGGTCAGTCTAGAGTGAAACACCTCGCGCGTGTGTCACCGGTGACACACAGGCTAGCCACCGTTAGATATAAGTTATGTTGATTGAAGGGTTAGGATGAATTACCGGAAACCTGTTGTGTGTTTTTTCATTTATTTATCATTGACCCCTCCATTAAATGTTATAAAACTGGTTGGTTTTTTATAAATTGTTGTATGCACCACCATAGTTCTCACTACATTCTCTGTATATGTTTCATATGCATGCTCACTCCAACAACTGAGAAAGTTTACATTTCTTCAATTCATAATCTTATTTTCATACACATACGCAAAGGCCAAAATGCAAACGAACCCAATCATTACCCATATTGTCTTCTTCTCTGCTCTTATCTTCTCCACTCCTCTCATCCAGAATTAGTTGCACTACTGCAAAATGGGCTTTTAACGATGGTTAAAAAATACTTTTAACGACGGTTGTTGACCCGTCGTTGATCCAAGCGTCGTTAAAAAGTGGGTTTTCAACGACGTTTGTCAACTGTCGTTATAAGTCAGAAACAACGACGATTAAAACTGGAACCGTCGTTGTATGTCCAGGAAACAACGACGGTTCACACAGAAACCGTCGTTGTATGTCAACCGTCATTGTTTCCTGGAGATACAACGACGGTTCCAACTCCAACCGTCATTGTATGTGCTGTCTATTGTGGTATATCCAGAATATCCTAGCTATTTTGTAGTTAATTCCTAGTTATTTTATTAAAAAATCCTAAAAACGCAAAATTTTTATTGAAAATCCTAGCTCTGATTCATAGATATTTATTAATGATTGAAACATAAATGAATCAGCCAAACACAAATCTTGATTTGATGAATTAAAAATATTCGTTGACAAATTAAAGATGAATCCAGAGAAAAGAGAATTGCTTGCCTGATGACTTCTAAGGTGATGTTCAAGACATTAAAGTTGAGAGGATCCTCTCTTAAGCTTTCATTCTCAGTGATGCAAATCAGAATAATGAAAATAACCAAATAAGAGAGTTGAGAGAATAGAAGACACTCCACTAGGCTTTTCTGGTCATCTTTCTTCACATCATTTTCGTGGTCCCTTATTGGTAAAATGTGGTGTATGGTGGAAGGTACCTGTTAGGGAGAAAGAAAATGATACTCAAAATTTAAAGTCTCCACAGAATTATTAGCTACGTTGAGTGTACTGTACTCTTAAAGGGGTCCAAGTTTCATGTCCACACAGTTGATTTCATTCCTCAATAACAAATTATTATCAGATCTCATAAAGCTGCACATTATCAAACATTACATTAAAGGAAGATAATTTATGAAATTCAGTTGTGTTTACACACACAATTTTGATCTTATTATATATGCGCATGCACTCACTTAATCACATCAGAATTCCTATTTTGAGTTATCAAATCTATCATTATATTCTAGTTCCATCTAAGTGGAAGGACAGAATTTATGCAAACACCCCCTATATGTACATAAAAAAAGAGAAACAAGAAAATATATAAAAAAGCAAATAAATTATACATACATATATGTACATACACATAACACATGTACATATTTATATGTATGTAAGATTTGCTCGAAACTATATTAGTATAGCTATTATATAATTAAAATTCCAATCATGATTGAAAATAATATGGGGCAATAAAGCAAGTTATTGAAGCATGTTGAGTACAAATATTTAAGGAAATCTAGTCAAAGAAGAATTCAAATGTTCCTTTGACGAAAGGGGAAAGATGATAGCTAGGTAGTATATGTATCTATGATAATCATTACATGGTTTGAGATAAAAACAAGTGTTATTTCCAATAGTCATTCATATTTAGAAGTAACAAGCCACAACCACATATATAAAGCATTGTGCTTGAAATGACTTATTATTATTTTAATATATACCTTATTGATTATCTTAAAAAAATACTGTGCTGATGCCAAAATTATTTAGCTTTGGTTTCGGCGCACCCTTACCACTTTCCTTGGTTGATGATTTCAGTGTCAAGAGAAGCTGGCAGCCAATGAAGAATGCAAGTCAACTTGTGTGGGTTGGCTGAAGACAAGTGGGTAGTAGCACTCGACACTGGACAGGGAAGGATTTGTCTGGAAACCTTTCAAAACATCACCTAGAAGCTGATGCATATGAAGAACAATTTGTGAGGGTGGATTTAATATGAATTTTCATATTGGGCTTAGCAGAGAATGTGACACTAGACTAGCAACTGTTTTATATAGACAGGTCAATCATAATTTCATCCTACCCTACCAAAATTGAAATGTTAGAAAACATGCATGCATATTAGCTAGAAAATGCATATTTATTTTTTATTCTCTTCTCTGAATTTTTCTGGACTCAATTTATTTCCTAACAAAGTGAGCTAAGTATACATTGTTCAACATATATATGCTCTGGATATCTGATTTTTTAGTTCCATAGGAACACAAAACAACAAAGACATATTGCTGCATGATAGAAACGATTTTGACCTCATTGTCCCCTCTGTTTTTCTTCAATCAATTATTCAACTTTTTTAGTTCAAGTAACTTCAATTAAACTTTTTATTTTGAACTTAGATCTGGCTTTAAATTGTACACAAAAGTAAATGCAAGAACTTTGTGGATCACAGATTCTATTATTACAGTGTGCCACAAATGGCTGTGCTAAGGTGAGATAAAATGGACACTGACTTTAAAAAAAAACTGGTACTAAATAAAAAAGAGATAAAATCTGAATTTTTTTGGGCTGAAAGATACATCTCTTAAGGTTCTAACAAAAAACGGCACTCAAATCCAACATGTTTAGCTCAAGTTATGAATGGATGAGTACAAACAAACCAAATTGTGACAGCATACGAGTTATGCAGAAAAAGTTTTGTATTCAAAATGAAACTAGGTCTGATTGGAAAGGAAAATAAATTTAAAACATAAACCATGTTGAAGCTATATGTCTTAGCTTTCTAATACAAAAAACGGCATCCTAATCTAATATGTCTAGCTCAAGTTATGAATAAAAATGTAAAGCTTGCTCAATACCATGACAGCAAACAAGAATGAGTTCTTACATGGAACTTGATGCACATGGATCATTCAAATGGATCCAGTTTTGATCACACAAGAAAGACATTTAATCCTATGTCAGCTATCTTCATGCTTTCCTATATTCTTGTCAAGTGCAATACATCATTTTCAGTCTCAAACTCAATCACTTCACACCATGCCTGAAATGTAATCAAGAAATCAAGTAGGACCTTTTCTTGTACCAGCTGAATTTCATAACTCTGCACTGACCTTGTTAAGGTAATTCAACTGTGTAATGACACATATTGTGGCCACTGCGAAAAAAAACCAAGTCTGAGGATAAGCTACTTGACTTATTCCATCAAGTGTAAGCTTTATTGCAATTCCAATAGCCTTTATGCTCACAACCTGAATAATTTAAAAAATTAATGATGAACAAACTAGTATGGAGTTAGTCCATTAAATGGAAATATCAATATGAAACTCCCATCCACATGATAGGTACAAACATAATTACCGTGAGGGAGCCCATTAATGAACAAATTCCCAAGTAGACCAGCATATTAGTCTGTCCATAGCGAGGGTCAAAATGTAAAATAAGTATTCAAAATAGCTTTTAAGAGGTTCAACTTACTTAAAGAAGCCGCCCCTAACATTGCAAGCTACATTTCTTGCAACACAATACAGGGATGGTATTGCTTGCCAACAAATCAAATAGGTTTAATTAGTTCATAATCAGATAATCACTAATACTTACATAAATGGCATGTAAACATGTTAGGGAAGTAACTTAATGAAGAGATAATCACTAATCAGCACCTTTTGTCACATGTTGTCCCAAGTGCCCCCATCAATTGTTATTACCCCTACCCTTTTGTTTCCTAGCTCTATAATGTAACAAATGTTGATATATGCATTAGATAAATTTAGAAACTATTCAAGCCAGAGCTTGGAAACATTGAATCAGAAATATCTGATTTTTAATCAAAGTGTGAAAGCCTAAAATCTGACATGGTTAAATATATACAAGAGACCGGTAGCAAGTCTTTTCTAATTAGCTTGTGTATACAGAGTAGCAAGGTACATATCTCTTGGATTAAGCACTCTATTAGCAAGTCTTTTCTAATTAGCTTGTGTGTACAGAGTAGCAAGTTTTGATGATGAAGCTATCAGGGAGTAAATTAATTAGTACTCACAGTGAGTGCAATAGCAGCAGCAAATATCACAACAATGAATATTACACTCTGCAGATTGTTTCCAAGAAGTGAAAATTAAAACAAAAGAGTCAGATACTTATTTGCAATAATTAAGAACTAGCACTACAAAAGGTGTATATAATTAAATGAATAGGGAAATGCCAAGATCAATTACCACCAATATAATTTGCTTCATAAGTGTCTGACCACAACAATGAAATGTTTAAAATGGCAAATTTCTTTCTTTATCCCTTCCTACTAAAGATAAACTTCATACCCATTTGAGGGGCGAACATCAAGAAGGGGCTTGTCTGAAAGCTAAACTGCATACCCAGCTTCCCTTGGGGTGAGAACTTTAACTTTTCCATCCCTGATCTACAAACAAAATAAGCAAGCAATTCCCATTAAAATCCAGAGGTTCACATCTGAATCAACATCATAGACAAAAGGCATATCCACCAATAAGGCAATAACATGGACTTGATTACACAGGTTATTGTAGATACTAGTAACATATACCACTAATAAATTGGTTCAACTAGTCACTAGACAGAAGGGTACAAGATTATGAAAATTCAGTTGAACTCGAAATTTCTCACCAAGCATTTCACTTATATCACATAATCATCAAAGACAACAATGTTAGAAAAAGAAGTGTAAAAGAATTATATTACCAGAGCTTCCCATCTCTTTCTAGCAGCAACCATGTCCCTCATTTGCTTCAATTCATAATCCTCACTCTCAGCTTGCACTCTAAGGACACTCTTCTGCAAAGGAAACGCATTAATCATGTCCCAACTCCAATAGATATTAACTTTTCCTTTTACTTAAACAAAGGACTTAGAGAAGAAAGTAGCTACAAACCCATAAATCATTGTAATAAAGAAAGAAAGAGGGAAAGAGTGAATACCAAAGCGAGGGGTGTGATTGTGGAAGAAGAGAGTTGTAAGGAAGAGAGTGAGGCATAAATAGAAGTAGCACTAAGAGAAATGTACTTGGCATTAGAATTGGTGAGAGTGAGAGTGACGTGTTTATGGGAAGGGATAGTGCTTCCATTCCGGTCAGAACCTCGTTCAGTTCGGCGAAGAACACACCATCAACAACAAACTGCACAAACACACAAGATCTCAGAACGTGGAGAAAAAAAAGGGGACAAAACCCTTACCTGCAGCAGCAACGTGACGGTGAGTTCTCCAGCAGGGCGGCAACGACGAGCTCTCATCTAGCAGGGGCGCTCCACCAGCCGTAGCGACAAACGGCAGACGAAGGGGGAGAAGAAGAGGAACGGTGCGCGAGCGAGGGGGCGGACGAAGGGAAAGACAAAGACGCGCGAGGGAGACCGATGGATGGTGGACGGATGGTGGACGGATGGTGGACCATTGACGCGGCCATCGTCTTCCGGTTGTGCTTTGGTTGGGCGGCTGCACCACTACCGAGGATGCCTCACCCTTCCTCCCCGTCCCACTGCATGTGCTGCCTCCCTTTCACATTTCTCTTAGGGTCTGTTTGGTTCAAACGATGGGAGGGGAGGGAAGGGATTTTAATGAATGGGGAGGAGATATTTTATCTTGTTTAATTTGAGGAGGGGATGAGAGGGGAGGGAAAATAAAACTAATTTACTTTCATACCCTTTGGCTTTTATATCACTCAACTGTATTAATATGAAAAGAGGAATATTTAAGTAATTTTGATTGTTTTATTTTAAATCCCCCTCCAAATCCCCCCACTTTTGGAGGGGAGGCAAAATACTATCAGGAGAGATTTTGGTCCCCTTCTAAAAAATTGAACCAAACACAACAACCATCTTAAAATTCCTCCCTTCCCCTCCCCTCCCCTCCAAATCCCTCCAACCAAACAATACCTTAAGCTCTTTGCTAGTGATAGAACATCTGAACCCTAGTTGTATGAGTGGATGTGCTAGTCGGTATTCCATGACGGTTAAAGGATGAGCGTCTTTGTATGCCCAAACAACTGCGGTTCAAGCATGACCGTCGTTGTTTGTATGTTTTTCACGACAGTTCTATATGAACCGTCGTTATTTCTTGTTTTCAACTACGGGTGTTTATAAACCGTCGTTATTTCTTGCTCAGAAATTGCAATTTTGCCACCGCGTTCCTTTCTACGACGGTCCCTATATAACCGTTGTTGTAAGGGCGTCGTTAAAGGGTGTTTTTGCACTAGTGTTGAGAAACCACGACGGTCCTTCTTGGACCCGTTGTTGTTTTAGTTTTTTCTTATTTTGCACTTGAGAAACCACGACGGTTCTTCCTGGAACCGTCGTTGTTTCAATTTAAGATTTTTTTCCTTTTATGAGCGACTTTTTGACGACGGTTATATGTATAACCGTCGTTGTAAAGTTCATCCTTTTTATAAAAATGCCACTGCGTCATATACGACGACGGGTGGATAGCAACCGCCGTCTTTTGGGCGTCTTTAAATCCTATTTTTGCACTAGTGTTGTCAACCTAGCAAACTTCAAATCCAATATCATCCTTTGAAACCGTGCACGTCACACTCAGAAGCAAACCCAATAGCAAAGTGCAAACCCATTTTGCACGTGTGCGATTTTTTTTTTGTCATAAACTTTGTTATCGAACACAATTCTGCTGGAGCATTCTGCAGGTGCGGTAGGTTTGTTATTTTCTCTGAATTAGACACTCTAAAATGCCCTTGTTTGTGGTTTGTGGGTCATTCTCCTTCAGGTGATATAGTGCTGCCCAAAATCTAGAGTTTGAGATAGGTCCTTGACAGCAATTCTTGTTATTATGGATACAGAAACCTAAAATAATTCACCGGTAAATAATCCCATTGTAGCAGGTCAATTAAGTTAAAATGGGGTGATCCACCGGTGACACACCCGCGAGGTGTTTCACCCTAGAAGCACCCCGAAATTAATTATTCTTAAAGTAGTTATGGAAAGTAATTAATTTTTTATGTAGTTTTTCTTGGGGTTGGTCAAAGTCTATGTAGCTATTATAAACACATAAAATTATGATGTGAATTGTTCTTCCATGCCCAATAAGGCCCATCTTGGATGGCAGTCCAACAAAATTTGGGATGTTTGGAATAAATAGATAAGCTCGAGATTCAAACTATTATATTATAATTGTAACTAAATAATGTTTGAATAATAAAATAATATTTTTTTATCATATTTATTATTTAAATAAATAACTGATATGAAAAGGTTCTTGATTAAAGTTAGAGATTATTATCTTGATAGAGATTATGATAATGAAAAATAAGTCTTTTATAATTTTAATATAAATTATTCTTACACATAGGATCATGGAGGATAGAAAATCAATGATCCGGATAGATCAATATATATGTAATGGTCTTATAGATTAACCTTGTATAAATACCCTCTCATGTAAATGGAATAAGACACGAATAACTCTCTGTCTCTTCTTTTCTGATCTTTCTCTCTTCTTTCTACTTTATATATATATATATATATATATCCTTGGTATTAATTTCATAACACATTAATTATTATTATTACAATATTATTTTATATTTTAACAGGTAAAGTTGCTCGTTATACCAGGTAATTGTTGAGTCTCAAGTTTTGATGAATACAAACGTAAAATAAACTATGTAAGTATCTTCCAAGACTCACTGGTGAATGCATTAAACATTTCAGGTAAGATCATCTCATCTAAAGTGCGCCATCAATCTAAAAGGAGCCTGTCTGAAGTCTGCAAAGACCTTAAGGTTGTCATGTTCTGAAGACTCAAGTTCTGAAGATAAAGGATCTGTCTGAAGTGAGAATGGTTCAGATGATAGTTCCCTGTCTGAAGTACTAGGGCACATGACGTGGCAAGTCAAAGCTAGTACGCAACCTCAGTACACCAGAAAGGCAAGTCTAGAGACAACCTTTTTGGCTAGGACCTCAACATCAAAACAAAAGACAAGGAAAGTTTGCTGCGGTCAAACTGCAAAAGTTAGGAAGAAAGCTGAAATCTCGTACCTTTGTCGGAAATGATTCACAATGGGAAAATCCTATCTCTCAACGTCTTTTTTAACGGACTTCTCAAATTCAAGTATAAATTCTCTTGGGTGATTCACCAAGAGAGAGAGAGAGCTTTTTGGTTGGGCTCCAAAGGCTGGTGGTTTTTCAGAGCAGGTAAGCTCTCAAGAAAGACTTTCTTCAAATTAGAGTTATGTGCTCGCAGAACGAAAAAGGATTAATAAAGAAGTAAGTGAAGGAAGAAGATCATGTGTGCAAGAATGAATACTCAAAAGAGAAAACACGAGTATGCATAAAGATACATAATGCAACAAATTTAAACCATATGCATTAGACAAACACCAAAAGTAAGTTTAAGATGAAATACTCCAAAATCAAAAGGGAGGGTGCAAGCACTAAGTTAAAAGGAGCGTAGCAAAACTAAAGAGATGAAAAGCTGCTAAGAAGCATATTGTAGAGCTAAGAAGCTTAAGAGCTGAGAAGCTTATTGATTCAAGTCAGCAATATGCAATACCTAGAAACTGTCAGAAGTTTTGCTTATGTTTGAATTCAATGTACAAGAATTAACATTCATATCCATTGTTGAATCATTATTATTTTGTATTGTACACTCAGAACAAGGAACTTATGTTCTGAGTTCAAACTATTGTATTTATTCAGATTGTAAGAAGCTTGAAGAGGCTTATGAGAAAAATAATACTTGTTGTAAGATCTTGGAGAGGCTTGGTAGTAAAGTATACTTGTTGTAAGAGCCTAGAGAGGCTTGGAAGCAAAGAATACTTGTTGTAGAGCCTGGAGAGGCTTGGTAGTAAAGAATACTTATGTAAAGCTGGAGAGGCCTTGCAAGGAGAATACTTGGTGTGTTTCCTGAAGAGGCAATTGATAACAAATAATACTTGTAACTTTGAGAAGTTAGTGGGAAATCTCACAGTGTGTGAGGACTGGATGTAGCCTAAGGTTGTGGGTGAACCAGGATAAATTGGCTGAATATTTTCTCTTTCCCTTAACTCTTTACTTTCAGTTTATCCTAACGAGAAGAGGGATTGTGAACCTAACAAGAAGAGGGATTGTGAACTAAGTTTTTATAAGAGCTTTATGAGAAAAACTATTTATGAAATGGGTTCTGAAATCCTTTGTCTGAAATCTTCGAACAAGAACAAAGCTTCAGATAGTGTCTGAGTTACCGTCTGAAAGTCTTCTTAACTTAGTTTTATAAAAGGTTTCCATAAAAATGATTACTTTATAAAAACACTATTTAGCCCCCTTCTAGTGTTTTCTTGTGTGTCCCTATAGTGGGTATTAGAGCTTAACTTCGAGGTTGAGCACTTGATCATGCTGAGGAAGAAGATCCAAATGGAAACCATAAAGACGTCAAGGATGTTGCAAAAAGGGAATCCAACTACAACAACAAAGGGAAGATTACTGGCTATTGGTAAAAAGTAGATAAAGTATAATATCTGAAATCATATACATTGTCTGAAAAAAAATAACTGAATGTCTGAAATTGATTGTCTATCTGAACCTATATGCCTATCTAAAAATATGTGATTGTCTGAACTCTAATTGTCTGAAAATATGTTTGCATCATCTGAAGTGCATGTGTCTGAATGATGTTATGAATTTGTCTATTGTCTAATGATGTGGTTATCTAAAACGATTAAAATTCAACTGTTTCAAAAAGTAGACCCTCCATTTCGCACGTTCTCCAAAGTATATGCAATTATGTCATAACTGTCAGTTTGCCTACATCCTATGTATCTGGAAAGAGAAATCGGTTAGGGCATGTCTATCATTTGCTAGTCACAAACTTTTTCTACAAGTCAAGATCTCTTGTTTCTCTGCAACGCGTCATATCTACAATGGCATCCAAGTCCTCTCAAAAGTCTCAATCTAGTGGAACCATTATTCCAAGCAAGGTTGTTGATGTTTACAATCTAAGAAAGGAAGGCATCGATCTGGTGGAAGATTTTGAAGTTGCTGGATGGATTTCTTATCTCGACAAAGTTGATGGAGTGTGGTCTGAAGCTGGAGTTGTAGAATTCTAGAAAAACGCAAAGGTTCATAACAGCAAGGATAACTCCATTCACCATTCTATCATCAGTAAGGTAATAGGTGTTAATGTCTTTGTTGATAACTCCATTATCACAAAGATTACTGGAGCAAAATTTGAAGGAACCATCTTCCTCACTGGGTGGGAGAGAAGCTATGACGGATACAAGAAGTTTAACTCGATGTTGTACGGAGAAGCTTCACCAGAAAGTACCAAGTCCCAGGCTTTGCTTCCTAAGGCTAGGATTATCCATGCAATTCCTAGGTGTCTGATTTTACCCAAGTCTGGTGATAAGGATTATGTGTCAGAAATGGAGAGGTTCTGTATAATAAATTAATCTTCTGAAGAAATAGAAAATAGATCTTCCCGAGTTGATAATATCTTATATGGCAAAAAGGATCCACGAGTCTGCACCATATCTTCCACACACCACTCTCATTCAACATGTTTTGTATCACTTCAATATTCCCATTCACCAAACCAAGCTTCATAAAGCACCTCAATTCTTTAGTGCTGAAGATGTGAAAGCTTTTGGAATAGATGTGATTACCTCTCCTCCTTCACCCACTATCAAAAAAGAGTTGTCAAGTAGGAAGGCAACCTCAATTGGAAAGAGTGTTCTCAATATTCTGGAAAACGAGCTGCATTGTGATCTTGAGAAGGATGAGTTCAAAAGCTTTGTTGCTGGGAAGGAAGATATCTCTCGTAAGAGAATTAAGATTGTAAGGAAGAAGGCTCAACAAGTTGAAGAAAAGGAAAAGTCAGTCACCGAGAACCTTACCTCAAAATGCGACACCCTTAGTTTTACCACTAAGAATATCACATTATGAAACGTGACCGTCGAACTTACTATTTTCAGAAACGTCAAAATACGGAATTTTTTTATTTTGGAAAGGGTTTAGTCGTCATCAACCTATCGCATCTCTGATTTCATTTTAGGTACTTATAAAACATTCTTTCCTTAATAGTGAAACTAATTTCCGAAACGCCAAATATAGTTACCATAATAAGTAAACATACATCGTAAGTAAGACTGCAGAATTACCACATGGAAATAAACCATACATGAAGTCACACATACATAAGCAGTGTACTCCCTGAGCCATACAAAGGTACCAACAAAACAGGAGTTCTAGTAGTAAACTGAAATACATAAGACCTTAAACAAAATACAGAAAAGAGGTTACTAGACCAGAGTTGTACTACTAGACTCAAAATAACACTAAACTACTCCTCGCTGGAAGGGTCCTCCCCCGTAAACACGTATCGGCTCGGAATGTCGGTCACCCGCCAGTGGCCTCGCGGCATCCATCGCAGTTGAACCTTCATGGTCGTCATACTGAATATCTCCAATGCCGACTATCGACGTTGCGAAGGAACACAATAACAGAAAATAACAGAAGCAAAAAGGAAGGGTGAGAACATCGCATGAACTCACAGCATGTAGGATACAATAAACTAGAGTATACACACAGGATATTCACACAATTCAATCAACAATGAATACAACTTATATCATCATGATGCATATAGACTAATGCATGCGGGCCCAGGGAAACATCACCATCTGCAGTGCACACAGAAACTGCCCGACCATATATGCACAACGTATCAGGAGTTAGAGTCTGTACTAGCGCGGTACTTATATTTTTCTTTTGGCCAATTTTATCCAACTTCTAGACAATCTCAACTGACCCTGAAAACTTGAGAGCGACAGGATAGTCAAGCCTGTACCCCATTTACTCGACAGTAGGGAGCGAGCCTACGTCACCTGAGCCATTTTGGGACCTGACTATCCTCAGGGTTGGCATCCCCCCTCGAGGACCCGCTGGCGTTCTTTGCAAAACCCAGTGCACCCGTCCCTACTAGTTTCACACTGTACCGAGTGTCACTGCCATATAGGTCGCAAGGTTTTCAACCTCGATCATCAACAATGCGTTATGATGCATGTCACACAACAATGCCTACAACATTCACATCCTTTCAGGTAAAGCCCATCGAATCATTCAACGTCACCACTTACCCGTGGTACGACCCGACTCAATGTCTTTCCTTCAAGGAAAACTAGACAATGCTTTCTCAGCATATACAATCCTTACAGGAAAAGCCCATCGAGTCATTCGACGTCACCACTTACCCGTGGTACGGCCCGATTCAATGTCTTTCCTTCAAGGAAAATCGAACCCTATCTTGGGTTGGAACCGCACTCTCTCACTAAGCTTCTCAAGTCTTATGCGGAAGGAATGTGTTGGTTATAATCTTTTAAAGTAGTTTGTACTAATGTTCTTCTTTGAATCAGTATTCATTTCCACTTGAATCCTATAACTTACTAAAACTTATGATAGTGTCTTATGGATAGTGTTACTTACCCTAATTCATCTTGTACGACTAATTAAGATTAGGTTTAACCTTTAATTATAATGAATCTTCATTAACTGAACTATAATTAATCTTAATCCTCTTTAATTAAGCCTTAATCCTTACTAAAGATCCTACTTAATTCCTAATTATCCCTTAATTTCTTCCTTAATCTTGAACTAAGCTTTTAATTATATTTGATTAAGGTTAATCATAATTAATTAGTTCTAAATCATCATTAAGGCTTAATTACTTAATTAATACTTCATTAAGGTTAATTAACTTCAGCCTTAATTAATTATTCTTTGCTTAATTAACTTAAGTAGATTAATTAAGTTAGATAATTAAATTAGCTAAGCCCACTAATTAATTTCTAAGTTTTAATTTTAATAACTTGGATTAGAGTTGAAGTCCAACTCTAATCTGAGCCCAATTCCATAAATTAATTTTTGGTTGACTTTTAATGAGTCTTTGACTCTCTTTTTTGAAGGTTTTGGGCCTGAATCAAAGGCCCAAAGGTTGAATGACTCATGGGAGCCCATTCTCACTCATAATAAGTCAAAAAGTTGACTTTTATGTTGACTTTTATTTTGGTGAAAGTAGGAATCCGAATTTAGTCTTTTACTATTTTAAAAACTTTCTTCATTTGCATTTTAACCCTTTTACTTATAAAATTATTCCTTAGTCCTTTTTGGACCATCAAATACAAATCCAATTTGATCCTCCATGGATTGGTGGATTAAGAGCATCAGCATCGGAAGATGCTTATGCTTGTTGATGCTTAATTTGCTTTTTATCAGTAAGGAGGAGTGCTTAACTCAATCCAATGAAGGAGCCCATTTTATCAATTGATGCTTATTTAGCACCGGTGCTTGTACAAGCACCGGGTGCTTAACTTTGTTTTAAAAAAGAAATTGTTTTGTGGTTTGTGGTTTGTGATTGGTTAATAGATGGGTTGTGGAGTCCATTTAAGAATTTTTTTAAAATTGCTGGGATGGAGATAAAAAGTGATTGAGTAGCTTAAAGTAATAAAAATAATATAATAGTATAGGAATGTGTGAAAAATTATAAAATATTGGTTTAAGAAATTTTTAAGGGGTGTTGGGATGGAGATAACCTAAGTGAGTTGGTTCACCTAATTTAAAAAATTATAAAAATAAAACAAATCTAAAAGTAGAAAAAAATTATAAAAACATATTAAAATGACCTAAAAAAATATAAAAGACAAAAGTGAGTCAACCTACTTAAACTCGGTTTGAATTCACTTTGACCCGTGAATTAAATGGATTGACCCACTTTAATCTACAAAAATATGAGCATAATTTTATCAACTTAACCCACCGATGAATAAGATTGGGCACAATTAGGTCACTGAGTTCAACCCAAAGTATGTCATTCTTTGTATCAAATCATCTAACCCAATAACTAGCCCATCACTTCTCTATCCGATCTTTTCTATCTCTCTAGGTTTTTTGGTCAAGTATCTCTCTAGCTGTAACATATGGATATTTTCTTTTCAATGGTAGCATTGATGGTCTTTGCCTAGACCAATAACTTACTTGACGAATCACATTCACACACGATAGGGTGGATAACAAACAATAATGACGTTCCTTTCATTTGAGGGAAATTCTAGGGTACCCTCCTGTGAGAGAGGGTTTTGGTACCTTCTTTGATCATTTAATCAATTTCTCTCAATTTTCTTAAATGATCTTAGTATTTTTATACTTATAGGACAATATTTAACTATTAGAATTTGTATTTTTAATTTTTGAAAAGACTTTTTGACCCTCTATAACTATTATCATGTATTTTTTATTGTATTCCCCCATTTTTTCACATTCTCATCTGCAATACACATGTGTCTCATTTAAAATCTATTTTATGTCTTCGAAATAATTTAGGACAGAGTACACGACTTGTTCCTACGTAATTTGGGTCTATTCAATAAAAAAAATGATAAGAAAGTACCAAAACTCGGGAGGGTACCACCCTTCATTTGACTTTTGGAGCTTAATTTTCCTTGGCACCATTCAACGCTATTATACCGAATGAAAAAACAAAAGGGGCAAATTGCAGCCTTGCAGCATTATGAGATGGGAGTGAAATGGCAGAAACTGCAGCATTGTTTGCCCTGGGCCAAGTGTTCCAACTCCTAAAAGAAGAAACAAATCTGCTGAGAGGCACCCATAAAGATTTTTCAGACATCAGAGATGAATTAGAGAGCATTCAAGTCATCCTCAAAGATGCTGATAGAAGGGCTGCAGATGAAGCAGATACCAATGATGGGATAAGAACATGGGTGAAGCAACTGAGAGAAGCATCGTTTCGCATAGAAGATGTAATTGATGAATACCTTTGGGTGATGCGTAGGGCCAACCATCCTGGATGTGGGGCTTTAGTATGCAAGATTGCAAGCCTAATCAAAACTTTGAGCCCCCGTCATCAGATAGCATCTGAGATTCAGGTTACAGAAAGATGAATTAAATCACAGCTTGTTATTTATTCAGTTAGGCAGTTATATTGCTAGGATAGTTAGTAGTCATTATCTAAATTAGTTAACTTACTTTATCAGATTTTTGTTTTTTCAGTGAGGCTTTGTCTATAAGCTACTCCTTCCCATCTTGAGTATTGATTCAGAAGTTATTCTGCTATGCAGTTTTTCACTTCGTTTCTCATGTTTTCTAAGTTTTCCTCTTTTGAGATTTTGGTTGTTCTACATATTCTATGATTTTGACAGTATTTCTTGAAATCTTTAGAAATCTCATTGCAGATATTCGTTGATTTCTTACACAGGATATCAAGGTGACCGTTCGTGAAATAAAGGAAAGAAGTGAAAGGTACAGATTTCAAATTTCACATGAACAAGGATCAAAGAGCAGCACTAGAGGGACAGAGGATGGAAGATGGCGTGATCCTCGATTGGCTTCCCTTTTCATTGAAGAAACTGAGATTGTAAGACTTGAATTCCCAAAAGAAGAATTGTTTGGTTGGTTATTGGAGGGTGAAGCTGGGCGCACAGTGATTTCAGTGGTAGGAATGGGGGGACTTGGAAAAACCACTCTTGCCAAACACGTTTTTGACAGTCAGAAGGTAAGAATGCACTTTGATTGTCGTGCTTTCATCACAGTTTCTCAATCATACACTGCGAGAGGTTTATTGATAAACATGATGGAGCAATTTTGTAGGGAGACTAAAGATCCTCTTCCACATATGTTACATAAATTGGATGAGATGTCACTTATTACAGAAGTAAGGCAATACCTGCAGCATAAGAGGTACTTGATATTGTTTGATGATGTATGGCAAGTAGATTTTTCTGATCAGGTTGAATTTGCCATGCCTAATAACAACAAAGGTAGTAGGATCATAATCACCACTAGAATGACCCATGTTGCTGAATTTTTCAAGAAATCCTTTCTTGTTCATGTTCACAACCTGCAATTTTTGCCTCCAAACAAAGCATGGGAACTCTTCTGCAAGAAAGCATTTAGATTTGAGCTTGATGGGCATTGTCCCCCAGAACTTGAGGCTATGTCAAATGAAATTGTCAAAAAGTGCAAGGGGCTACCTCTGGCAATTGTGGCCATTGGTGGTCTATTTTCAACAAAACCTAAAACTGTGTTTGAATGGCAAAAAGTTAGTCAAAATCTGAGCCTAGAGTTGGGGCGTAATCCCCATCTAACTAGTCTAACAAAGATTTTATCTCTTAGTTATGATGACCTGCCTTACTATTTGAAACCATGCATTTTGTATTTTGGTATGTATCCAGAGGACTACTCCATTAATCATAAGAGATTAACTCGACAATGGATAGCTGAAGGGTTTGTCAAATCTGATGATAGAAGAACTATAGAGCAAGTTGCAGAGGAGTACTTGTCTGAGTTGATTCAAAGAAGTCTAGTTCAGGTCTCAGAAGTTGGCTTTGAAGGGAAAGTTAAAACATGTCAAGTCCATGATTTATTACGGGAAGTCATCATTAGAAAAATGAAGAATTTAAACTTTTGCCATTTTGTGCATGAAGATGAAGAATCAGTTGCAGTTGGAATAACTAGGCGCCTATGTATAGGCACTAGTGCCAACAATGTGTTGAAGAGCACTAGCAACTCACACATTCGTGCTGTTCATGTTTTTGAAAAAGGTGATCTCCCTGAGCATTTCATGGGTACACTATCTTCAAAGTCCAGGCTTTTGAAAGTGCTTGACATTGAAGGTACATCACTGAGTTATATTCCTTATAATTTAGGAAATCTTTTTCACATAAGATACTTAAATCTAAGGAATACAAAAGTGCAGGTTCTTCCTAAATCTATTGGTAAGCTACATAACTTAGAGACCTTGGATATAAGAGAAACGCTGGTGCATGAGTTACCAAGTGAAATAAACAAGCTCACAAAACTACGACATCTTCTGGCTTTCCATCGAAACTATGAAGTAAATTATTCTCTTTTGGGCTTTACAACTGGTGTGCTGATGGAAAAAGGTATTAAAAACTTGACTTCCCTACAGAATCTTTGTTATGTGGAGGTAGATCATGGGGGTGTAGATCTCATTCAAGAGATGAGAATGTTAAGGAAGTTAAGGAATTTAGGTGTAAGGCATGTAAGGAGAGAATATGGGAATGTTCTATGCGCTGCAGTGGTAGAGATGAAACACCTTGAATCACTTAATATCACTGCAATATCTGAGGATGAAATCATTGACTTGAACTTTATATCATCCCCACCCCAACTTATGCGACTTCATTTAAAAGCTAGACTAGAGAAGTTACCTGATTGGATTCCAAAACTTGAGCATCTTGTGAAGATGAGGCTGGCTTTATCAGATTTGAAAGATGATCCGTTACAGTCATTGAAAAACTTGCCAAATCTGCTGAAGCTCAGTATCTGGGACAATGCATATGATGGTGAAATTTTGCATTTTCAAAGGGGAGGTTTTCCAAAATTGAGGGAACTGAATCTCGCTCGCTTGAATAAAGTTAATTGCATCCTTATAGACCAAGAAGCATTGCTCTGTCTTGATTATTTAAAACTTAACAACATGCCCCAACTGAAGGAAGTACCCTTTGGCATCAAACCTTTGGATAAACTCAAAGTTATTGACATCCTTGACATGCCAGCGGAATTTGTTAAGAGCATTGATCCAGAAGGGGGAAAAGACTATTGGATTATCAAGCATGTTCCCCTTGTATTCATTCGTTGTAGGAACGGCCCAAAATATTATGATTATGAGATCCGCACTATTCGCTCATCCTCCAAGTAGTCATCAACAAATTAAGGATTCTAGTGCCTAGCCAGCTTTAAAATGTGAAGGTGCCTTTCCTCTCACCATACAATGTTTCTCTTGAATCTCTTGTTTTGTAATTTTGCATTTTTGTATAAATGTTCTTAGTCTTTTTGCTTTTTTTTTTAAAAAAAATAAATTAAATTAAATAACCTTTCAAGCTTCAATCTTCTGTTAAGCTAAAGAGCAATTTACCTGCAAATGTATAGTGTTCACTCGGTATTCTCCCCATAAAACAGAGTACTGTTATTTTTCTTATAATTTTAAAACTTCTAATAGAAACTTTGTAAATTCTATAACTGTAATTTTTTATAACTTTTTTTACAAGTCTATAATTTTTCAACTAACTTTTGTAAGACTGTAGTTTTTATTCATGAATCTGCAACTTTTATCTCTTTCTTTGTAAGAATCCTAGAGAAGAATTTTGTTATGGACTTAGGAAAACTAGTTTCTCTTTATTTTAATTCTACACACCTACACTCTAATTCAATCACACATGTCATAGGTGAGACAATATATTTTATAAGGATGTAACTAACAGTATTGAAAGAGTTTAATAACTATATACCAATAGTATAAATAACTCCTTTTGAGGATGGTTTGATCCGTAATTGAGCACCCTTTTTTGTCATCTCTTTCTCTCTGGCCTCTCCCACCTACTGGACTACTCAAATTAAATGTGGATAGTAGCTGTTTTGTTCATGGAGACATGAGGTCTCGAGGTCTAATTAGAGATTCTCACGGTACTTGGATTATTGGCTTTTCTTCCAATGAGGGGAGAGGAAATTCCTACTTAGCTGAATTATTGGCACTTCATAATGGTCTTCATGTTGTCTGGAATGAGAATATTAGGGAAATTATGTGTGAATGTGATGCCTTAGAGGTTGTCAATGCTTTTAATGGAAGCCTGGATATTAGTTGTCATCCCCAGGCTACTGTTATTATGCATACTATGGGGGAGGCTGCCTCTCTCTATGTATTTTAAATAAAAATAAAATAATAAAGAAAAGAAAAGAAAAGTAAGTGTCGGTAGTTAATTTTGTAGAAATACTTATTAAAAATTTAAAATTTAATATAAAAATAAAATCGTCTAATAAAAGTGGAAACCAAAGAGCTGGTATCCCAAATATAATAAAGTATAGATTAAAAGTCTGTTAAACAGAGATTCGACCGTGGGGTTTATCCCATATCCCCTGTGAAGTTAATGAATCTACTGATGTGGTTGCTCACTTGGCCTCTATCAACACTAGGACTAGGCATACATGGATTACCCCTTGATGTTGTGATTAGCTTTCTAGCTCGTGATGTAGCATTTAGTCAGGTGCTTTGGTTTTTTTGTTTGTTTCTTGTTTCTTTGATTTTCCCTATTACCAAAAAAGAACTTACACTAGTATGAGTTACATAAAGTGATACACCATTGAATAACTGATGAAATCATATCTAATGCATATTTTAGATGCAATTTTTAGTCAATCTTAATAGAAATATAAGTTTAAAGTGGAAGAAAATATAAAAAATACATATTTTATTGTTTAGATTAGCATTTTGGGATTTTTTGAAAATTAGTTAAGAGTCTTGTCAATTCAAGCATGGTTTCACCTCTAATGAATTATTTTTGTAAATTAAAGGCAAAAAAAGAGTTTGGAAGCAAGCAATGAAGAAAACACAGGAAGGATTCAACGATTTTACGTTGCAGCCCCACATTCTCTCTAGGCCGAGAGCTATAGGAGGAAAAAGGGAGAATTTTTTTTTTCAAAATTGTTTCTTGGCTTGCATGCATCAACAATCACAATCCAAGCACATTCCAAGCATCATAATAAACTTAAAAACATGTAAACAACCCAGCTCCAAGAATCCAAATATTTTCTCAAAGAAAGGCTCAAAAAGTGATTTTTTTCAAGGAAAAACAAGAGTAAAAACAAGGATTTTAAGGGCAAATCCTTGACTCTAGTTACCAATCCTACTAGAGTTCAAGTTCTCCCCCCATTTACCTCAAATCCTCAAGAAAATAGGTGCAGAATTTGATCCCAAAAACAGCCCCCAAAGATGCTCCCTTTAGTCACCAAGGATTTTTCAAGGCTAGAAGGCTTAGAAATTGAAGCTTTGGTTCAAAGATGGAACCTTGGCTTGATTGTGTTTAAGGGAAGATGAAAAATTTTGAGAGAAATTGATGGAGAGTTCACGGCCAAGAGAGAAAAGGAAGAGACAAAATGAGAGAGTTTCTAAGCTTTGCATTTGTGAAATAAAGAAGAAATGGTGAGTTATGGTGTAATAAATGCCAAAAACTCATTTTTTTACACATGACTTAGATGGAAGGAAAGGAAAGACAAGTGTCTCCCATGCACCAAGCTGCATATGCACGGTCTTCTAAGAGGAAAAAGGGAAGGTTTGTGCAATTTTTCTGGCCCGGATCAAGAGTATTCGGGCCCGGTTCAAGGGACAGGAGGGGCAAAAAGGTCATTTTCACAGAAAAACCCCAAAAATTCCCAGAAATTCCTTAAAAATAGGAAATTTAATTCTAAATCCAAAAATATAAATTTTGATGATTAAAAATAATTTTAATCACTCAAAATCCAATAAAACACTCAAAACGGCAAAAACGGCAAAAACGGTAAAAACACGGGTGTTACACAAAAGTTCAAGTTACACTACCTGGAGTGTCTGAAGGAGTTTAGACAATTGCCCTAGGGCATTCTGAAAAACTTCAAATGACCTTTAATGGAACTGTTCTAGATGAAACTGTGCCTACTTCACATTTAGAAGGACAAGCAAGTTCTCAACCAAGATCAGCAGCCAGGAAAAGACCCATGTTGTAACTGAGTCTGAAGCAGGGACTAAAAGAAGAATCACAAGGAGAATAAGTGTTGAAGCTACTTATATTCATGGAGCTACCGATCTAGTTGTCCATGGTTGAGCTAAGAAGGAAGTCCAGGGAAGAAAGGAATCAAAACCTTCTAATGAAGGATCTTGAGGAGACCAACAAGTCAAAGAAGCCCAAACTTATTTTAGAAAATGTGAGCTCGTCTAATGAAGAAACTCAAGCACCTACAATAGTTGGAGCATCTGTAATCTCAAAGGACTATGAAATGATCCCTTCTAAGGATGTTGAAGTCTCAGAAATTCCAAGTGTCATCTCCTGTATTATTGGAGGAACCAGGAAAAAATTTGAGACTGTATCTAAATCTGTACCACTAGAGTTTGCTGGAACAACATCTGACTTGGGAATCCAACCCAAGTCTGAAATTACTTTAAGGTGGTCTCAAGAAATACCTCACATGCCTTATCCAGTACCTCTTAAGGACAAGCTAAGAGTCCCTAAATTCAAATGTTTAAGGGATGAACTAACCTACTTTAGAACGGAAAAGACTCTAATAAATGTATGGGACAAAACTGTCTTAGAGCCAACAAAGTCAACCTATAAGAGGTGGCATGCTCAATGGCCTGAGAAAGAGACTAAATTTGAATATGGTTTGCAGAAGATAAGGTATGGTCCTCGTGTACCAGATCATCGGATGAGAATTCTGGACCCTTATGCTGAAAGAAGCAACAATCTAGTATTTGAAAGTGATTGGTACATGTTGAAGTTTCTGGAAGCTGAACAAGATGTTGTGACTCAGCATAAGAAGAAATTGTTTGGTAGCAGGTCCTACAAACCTCATTTGCCTTGCAATATGAATAACAACACTACTATCTTAGTGCATCTTGATCGGCTGATTCCAAGAATTCCTTTTGATGCCTTGATGGACTTTAAGGAGAAAAAGATTTACAGTGGGCACACTAATATTTTTTCCACGAAAGCCCCTCACATCTAGTCAATGGAAAGCTATCATGAAGAAGAAAGGACTGGACCACTCAAAGATAAAGTGGGTCTGGGACTCGTATTGGAAAGTAAGGGAAGTGGTTGGAGAATTCCCATATCCTGATCAAGAATGTGGAGAACCTGGCGCTGAACTTGTGTATCTTAAGAATTATTGCGTTGCTGTGAGTAAAGGTTCCTTTGCTCAAGAATGGATTCACTTTAAGCATCACAAGGGAAGATTTCCTATGGGAGATTACACTCATGAAGACTAGGAGTTACTGAAGAAAACCAACCACTAGTACTTTTACTTTCTCAAGAGACCAGGTAACTTTGGTTTTCCTAAGGAAACAACCTACTTCAAGTTCTCCTCTCCCTATATGGTGATTGTTTTCCAAGAACCAGATGCTGATCTGATTGATTAGAATGAGCTCTTAGAAGAAGGTTGGTGGAAATGGAAAGAAGTCAAGTGTCCTTGCAAGTTACTCATGAGAATATGATTCAAAGGCAATATAAGTTATTGGCAGAAACAACACAAATCAGAGCTGAGAATGAAGGTTTTAAAACTGTAGTACTGGCTGAAATTGCAAAGGTTAAGGATAACTTAGTTGAAACATTAATGTTTGCTTTGAAAAAAATGAATTCTAATTGTATCAGCTACAACTGTTTTCACTTCATCTTTAATACAATGTGATGCCTATTATTTTATCTGTCCTGACACACAATTTTCTTTTGATTTTCTTATTGTGTAACTATGTGTTTAACTAAAGTATAACTTTGTTCACTTCAGATACCCTTTTGATTGATGACAAAAGGGGAAGAATTACTCACTTTAAATCTAAGATGAAGTATATGCAGTTCAGGGGGAGCTCTTGTGTACATCAAACTAAAGGAAGCATGTGATTGAAAAGTTCTTAAGAGACATCTGAATTAGGGGGAGAACTTACAATTTTTTTACCATTTGTCAGATTTACAATTAAAGTTTATTTGAGTTTGTCATCATAAAAAAGGGGGAGATTATTGTGTATCAAGTTTTGATGAATACAAACCTAAAATAAACTAAGTTAATATCTTCCAAGACTCATTGCTTAATGCATTAAACATTTCAGGTAAGATCATCTCATCCGAAGTGCGCCATCAATCTGAAAGGAGTCCGTCTGAAGTCTACAAAGACCTTAAGGTTGTCACATTCTGAAGACTCAAGTTCTGAAGATCAAGGATCTACCTGAAGTGAGAATGGTTCAGATGATGGTTCCCTATCTAAAGTACTAGGTCTGTCTTATGTACTAGGGCACATGATGTGGCAAGTCAAAGCTAGTACCAGAACTACATGTAACCTCAGTACACCAGAAAGGCAAGTCTAGAGATAACCTTTTTGGCGAGGACTTTAACATCAAAACAAAAAAAATAAGGAAATTAAAGTTCGTAGTGGTCAAGCTGCTAAAGTCAGGAAGAAAGCTAAAATCTCTTACCTTTGTAAGATAGGATTCACAATGGGAAAATCCTATCTCTCAACGTCTTTTTTAATGGACTTCTCAAATTCAAGTATAAATACGCTTGGGTGATTCACTAGGAGAGAGAGGGAGGGAGAGAGAGATTTTTGGTTGGGTTCCAAAAGTTGATGGTTTTTCAGAGCAGTTGAGCTCTCAAGAAAGTCTTTTTTCAAGTTAGAGTTATGTGCTCTCAGAAAGAAAAAGGGTTAATAAAGAAGTAAGTAAAAAAATCAGATCATGTGTGCAAGAATGAATACTCAAAAGAGAAAACACGAGAGTGTATAAAGATCCATAGTGCAGTAGATTTACAACATATTCATCAGAAAAACACCAAAGTTGAGCTTAAGATGAAATACTCCAAAATCAAAAGGAAGGGTCCAAGCACTAAGTTAAAAGGAGGGCAACAAAACTGAAGACATGAAAAAGCTGCTGAGAAGCATACAACAGAGTTGCTATGCTTAAGAGCTGAGAAGCTGATTGAATTCGTTAGAAGTTCTGCTTATGTTTGAATTCATTGTACAAGAATTAACATTCATATCCAGTGTTGAATCATTGTTATTTTGTATTGTACACCCAGAACAAGGAACTTATGTTATGCGTTCAAACTATTTGTTTTTATTTAGATTGTAAGAAGCCTAAAGAGGCTTATGAGAAAAAAAATACTTGTTGTAAGGGCCTGGAGAGACTTGGTAGTAAAGATTACTTGTTGTAAGAGCCTGGAGAGGCTTGGAAGCAAAGAATACTTTTTGTAGAGACTGGAGAGGTTTGGTAGCAAAGAATACTTGATGTAGAGCCTGGAGAGGCTTGATAGAAAAGTATACTTAGGAGCCTGGATAGGCACTGCAAGGAGAATACTTGGTGTGTTGCTTGAAAAGGCAGTTGATAACAAAGAATACTTGTAACTTTAAGAAGTTAGTAGAAAATTTCACGGTGTATGAGGACTGCATGTAGCCCAAGGTTGTGGGTGAACCAGGATAAATTAGCTAAGTACTTTCTCTTTCCCTTTACTCTTTACTTTCAGTTTATTCTAATGAGAAGAGGGATTTTGAATTAAGTTTTTATAAGTGTTTTTTGAGAAAACTATTTATTAAAAGGGTTCTGAATACCACTGTCTGAAATCTTCATACAAGAACAATGCTTCATACGAGAGTATCAGACAGAAAATGGGTGTTTCTGTTTGGAAATTTCGCCCAGGCTCGCTTGAGCGCACCTGAGCGAGGACATCAAAAGAAATGGGCTTTCTGAAATGGAAATTTCGCCCAGTCTCGCCTGGGTGCGCCTGAGCGAGAAGAGAGCCTGAGGGAGAGCGCGCTGACATCATTCCTTAAAAACACTTTAGGGCTCTTTTTTCCCCATTTCCCCCCCCTTTTCACACTTTTAGAGAGAGGAACTTAGAAAGAGAAAGCGAGAAGGAAGAAGAAGAGCTACTCCATCTCTTCCGAGTTATTAAGGAAGGCTTAGGTTCACCCCTCCATCACCTCTACTTTCTCCTACTCTTGAGGTGAGTGTGGTTCACCCATTCACTTTTATTCTTGAATGAGATCTTATGAATGCCCCCTCTTCTTACTTCCCTTGCTTATGTTGCTGATTGTGGTTGATTAGAGGTGAATCTAGGGTTGATGGTTGGATTGATTGTGTGAAATGATTATGTTTTTCTTGCCCTAGGTTACAGAGGTTAGGGTTTCCATGTGATTATTTATTATGAGGTGTTGTAGGCCATGAAATTATCATTTAGCTTATGTGAGTATGTAAACATGTCATGAATCATACACTCATGTTTTTGAAACCCTATTCATGTATAAATGCAATATTTTAATGGGCCTTTGGCTAAGAGGAATATCATGGGTCTACAGACCAAAGTGGGGTCTTCAGACCAAAGAGGGGTTTTCGGACCAAAGAGTTATAAGAGGAACGAGGTAATCATATTGACCTCTAGGCCAACGGGTGAATGGGGATCCTCAATTAAAAGGAATTACATGCATATTATCCTTGTTTGATAATAAAATTTAAGAGGGTGGCCCTGGACGACGATCCTTTATTACATGGCCAAGCTCTCAAAAGACGTAACAGTGATAAGACACCCTTAGTGTGGGTTAAACATTACATTTTCCCCAAAGGGGGATTCGATTGACTTAGTTGTTATGATATGCATGATTATATGATTAGTTATTTACTTGTCGAGATGTTGCATTTCCATTTGCTTGTAATCCCTACACTGTATGCATGATCACATTCATTCGGACGTAAGTCTCACCACACGTTGTGGATTTCATTTTAGTTGTGTAGGAAAATT
This sequence comes from Sesbania bispinosa, assembly GCA_026901365.1. Classification (NCBI taxonomy): domain Eukaryota; kingdom Viridiplantae; phylum Streptophyta; class Magnoliopsida; order Fabales; family Fabaceae; genus Sesbania; species Sesbania bispinosa. The sequence goes on from QLOH01000064.1 coordinate 82,560, forward strand.
CCCACCAGAAGTCAAGCCGAACAACTTGGAGACTCAATAAGGGATTGGTCCTCCGGATTGCTCATGTTATCCCCTCTTGGAGACTTTTATTATATTTGTGTAGTTGTAGGATAAATTTCATAGGCATTGGTAGTATTATGATTTAGGCAACTAGTTGGTATTTGAATTGTAACTTGTGAATTATGTAGGTAAGGATTCCGCTTAAGTAAACTTTGGAGTTACATTAAGCATTGTATTGCATTGTTTGTCATGATATCGGTAATGAAGCAAATTAATTTCAAAAATTTGAGAATAACGTTTCCAACGGGCCTTATTCTTGAATTTAGAAATTAGGACATTACATTATGGTATCATAGCAGTTTAATCCAATTGGACCGTGGTTAGGTTAGTTGCTTATGACTTCCTATGATCCTATAATACCTCGTGCGCCTTATAGGGACTGATCACCCCTACACCGTGTGTGTTGTATGCTTGATTATGATTACTGACGTGAATAGGAAACCTTGATCAGGGAGTCTAGAATGTTTCCCTAGCAAGGTTAGTGCCTACCTCCTGTCAGGGAGGAGGGATAGCACAACCCTATGTCCAAGAACCGGACCCCCTAGCCTAGGCACCTGGGAATATGTCACTTTTGAATCCTAAGGAACATAAGAACCATTTAGAGGAAATCGATCTAAGTAAACTGCCTAGTGATAGATGAGAAAGTGTGTTGGTTTGCTTAGAGTGTAGGGGGATTTGAATTCTATGAAGGCTAGGGGAGAGCTAGCTTCCTTTGAGTGTGGGAGTAGCCCTAACTCCCTACTGTTGTTTATTTGTGATAGGATGGGTGTAATCTAGTTACAACCCGAAAATTCTTGGGTTATGGCCTTGAATCCTATTCCTTCATTTTCATTTTTCTCTCCCTTTGATTTGCACTTATTACAGTTATTACTATTTTCCCATTACTTTAAAATGTCTTGATGATTTTGAAAATTGTTGGAGAACTTGTCCTAACTTCACCTCTAATTTTGGTTTTGGTATCTAGTAGTCATGAACCAAATTATTTTCACTAACCATACTTACCTTGTAGTCATAGAGCTAGCCTTATACTTAAACTTTTTTTTGTTGGCGTCTCTCCTATCCTAATGAAATGATTTGAACAATTAAGGAAAGATTTAATTTTGATTTATGGCCTTTTCATCTTGTTTTAAGATTTGGTCTCGATGAGTTGAACTTTGACATTTTAAAGCACAAAGTTAGTAGCCTTCTTGGCAGGCTTAATTTGGCTAGATGATTTACTTTCTAAACTTTATCTATGTTCCTCTACAAATTTAGCTTCTCAAGTTTATTACCATATCTATGTTAAGATAACTATTTAATCCCTTCTTTAAACAATAATTTTCTTCCTAGTAGCTAATGATTTTAACCTTAGAGGTTTTATTTCCATAGAGTATTCAAGGGACTTATACGATTGACTCTTATTGCCAACATTTGGTTATCTATAAGGAAAGAACTTTAGACTTGAAAAATGAATTTGAAACCTTGAAGAATCATATCAATTAATTGGTTTTCCATATGCATATTACAAGAATGGTATGCTTTTCTTATTCTTATGCTTCCTTTATAATTATTGAGTAACTGTTTGGTTTTTCCTTACATTAAATTCAGCGATTTCGGACTATGAATGAGTGCTTCATGTTGTTCTTGAAGTTCCTTTCCATGTCAATTCATCTAAATGTTACCTATACCAACCCAGTCTCTTACATCATATATGTTTACCTGGATACTTATAATTTTGTTATTCCATTCTTCTTTCTTCCTTGTTGGCACTCTTCCAGTCATTTCCGAGGAGGGTCTCTGGTGTCGACCTGAGTTGTCCCCTTTTCTCCTAGCCCGAGTCTTCATCTAGGAAAGTTTGATGAAGTCATGAACCCCATCAGGCGTACCGATCTCAATCAGTTAATCTTCTCAGTTCCTCACTTTTGGACAGGGAAAGGGACTTCCTTGTTCAAGCCCTTTCATGTCTCCATCATATAGTTGTAGCTCCAGGCAATGAGCTGGAATTAAAACACAGTTCAGAACCAAACTTGTAGTTCAGGTACCGGGGTCGGCATTGATAGGATTGGAGGAATCGTGAGTGTGCAAGAGAGAATTCAGAATGCTAGGGACTGGGGTAAGTGATAAGGATGTTTAGTCACGATATTTGGTTTAGCAAACCCTTCCTATCAGGTTAAAGGTTTATAGGGCCAATTTAGGAGGACTTCGATATTCCACAAGATGCTAAGAGGAAGAACCCCTTAGGACTAAGAAGCAAAGAGCATCGAGAGAGATACAAACTGTAGACCCGAATTTGGGGAAAGTTAGTGAGAAGAAACCAAATGGGATACATTTAGGATATGAGGTACCACCAAGTTAAGAGGATCAGAGTGCGCAATAGAAACCTCCACTGATTCCCAATAGGCTTAGAAACCTCGGGGAAGGTGGGGTAACCGAGAGGAGTATGAGTTTTTGAGAGGGGGGTTTTCAGGGATCCCAGTGTAGGACCTAGCATAATATTTTACCGGTTTCCGATCCGTTTCTCACTAGAGAGGAGTGATCACTTTGTTTCTTCCACCCTCAGTCACACATACAATTTTGTATCACGAGTACCGCACGCACAATTTCATCCAGCACCTATACGGTGCAAAGAGCACGCATACCGATTCTGGCTGCCACTAGCCTTACTCCTGGTGGTGGTTTTGCAACCCGTCGACACTCTTTACAGCACACAGATTCAACATTAGGCAGCATGTTGAAGATCAGAAGTCAGAGTCCGGGGTGCTTGTCCCTTCACTCCCCGAGTAGTTTGGCAAGGACAGTGACCCTTTCGAGTGACCGTTCTAGATAACAATCGGATAGAAACCTTGAGTGTTGCCGTTAGGGGTACCGTTTTGGGGTGTCGTAGCTAATCGGACAACCTTGATAGAGGTTGATGTTTCTTTAAAAGGGTAGAAGCTTGGGATAAGCCTGCTATGTTTCTAGAAGTGTGAGAGAATTCTCAATTAAGTATAACTAGATAGTTGCACTACATGTCCAATCAAGTCTTATCACTGGGTTTGTAAAGCAGAATTATGGTCGTACGCTATAGAAAAGATGATCGGATTAGGTAGGGAACCTTAATACACGATCTAATCGGTTAGAGACCAAAGAGTATATGTGTCACCGATTAGGTGGTGTTTCACACGAGAACCTAGAGTTAGGTCCGTTAGGGAGACTTTAGTAGGTGGAGGATAGGAACACTAGGCTAGCATGGAACCATAAGGGGTATGTGAGGGTGAAACAGCAAGGTTGAGGGTAATTGGAGCAAATTTTGAGGACAAAATTTATTTATGAGGGGGTAGAATTGTAACATCCTAGAAATTAAAATCTAGAAAAAAAAATTTGTAGGAGTCTTAGGCTGTGAATCCTGTCAAGAGAAGGAAATTAGAAATAGAAAGAGAGCTCGATTGTTTAAGGGTGAGTTAAGAGAAGAGATAGGGAATCTATTGAGAGTTATGAGTTTTAAAGGGAACCTAGAAGGAAAATCAAGTAATAAGAGCAACACAATGGTAGATTTAACTTAAAAGGTATCACACACTGAAGTTGAGAGGTTAGCAAGGTCATGGGGTGGGGAAGAAGGCTGAGACGTAGAATGAGGGAATTAGATGGAAATAGAAAGAATTACGTTTAGAGGGTTGATGAATTTGAGCTGGGAAAAGGGTTGGGTTAAAAGGAACTTGATTAGAAGGGTATTTTTGTAAAGATGAACTAGGAAAGGAGGGTTCGAAGCTGAATTAGAAAAGTGGAAGAGTAACTAAGTTAGAAGCAAAGAAAAGTGAAAATCAGGGTGTTTCTGTCTAGTAATTTCACCCAGACTCGCTTAAGTGTGCTTGGGCGAGAGTATCAGGCAGAAAATGGGTGTTTCTGTTTGGAAATTTCGCCCAGGATCACTTGAGCGTGCCTGGGCAAGAGTATCAGGCAGAAAATGGGTGTTTTAGTTTGGAAATTTCGCCCAGGCTCGCTTGATCGCGCCTGAGCGAGGACGTTAGCAAAAATGGGGGAATTCTGCTATGGTTTTCTTGCCCAGGCTCGCTTGAGTGAGACTGTGTGAGGAAACAGAGTGAGAGTGGGTTTTTTGGAATGGGAAATTCGCCTATTCTCGCCCGGGCACGCCTGAGCGAAAAGAGACTCTCGCTCAGCCTTGCTCGAGCGCCTGAGCGAGAGCGCGTTGACAACATTCCTTAAAAACACGTTAGGGCTATTTTTTCCCCTATTTTTCCTATTTTCACACTTTTAGAGAGAGGAACTTAGAGAGAGAAGGAAGAAGAAGAGATGGGCCATCTCTTCCGAGGCATCAAGGAAGCCTTGGATTCACCCCCCCATTCACCCCTCTATCACCTCTACATTCTCCTACTCTTGAGGTGAGTGTGGTTCACCCACTCACTTTCATTCTTGAATGAGATCCTATGAATGCCCCCTATTCTTACTTCCCTTGCTTATGTTGTTGATTATGGTTAATTAGATGTGAATCTAGGGTTGATGGTTGGATTGATTGTGTGAAATACTTATGTTGTTCTTGCCCTAGGTTACAAAGGTTAGGGTTTCCATGTGATTATTTATTATGAGGTGTTGTAGGCCATGAAATTATCATTTAGCTTATGTGAGTATGTAAACATGTCATGAATCATACACTCATGTTTTTAAACCCTATTCATGTATAAACGTAATGTTTTCATGGGGATTTGGCCAAGAGGAATATCATGGGTCTACGGACCAAAGAGGGGTCTTCGGACCAAAGAGGAATAAGAGGAACGAGGTAATCACATTGACCTCTAGGACAACGGGTGAATGGGGATCCTCAATTAAAAGTAACTACATACATATTATCCTTGTTTGATAATAAAACTTAAGAGGGTGGCTCTGGACGATGGTCCTTGGTTACATGATTGAGTGCTCAAAAGACGCAATAGTGATAAGACACCCTTAGTGTGGGTTAAAAACTAGATTTGCCCCAAAGGGGGATTTGATTGATTTGCTTGTTATGATATTGATCAATACAAATCATACACATTAATCAGCCCACAAATTTAACCTTTTAATACATCTTTTATGCTTAATTAACAAGTCATAAGCATATTATGACAATTTAAGTTCATATTGGGCTTAATTACATTTTTCAGCATTGCACTGTTTTTGTATTGCAAGCATAACTTGAGTTATTTATATCTAAAAATTATGTACTGTATATTGTAAGAAAGATAAAAGAAAGACCTACTACTTTTATGAAGAACCCAAAAGTTAAATCGGATGGCTAGTGGGTCAAAATGGGCTTGGAAGACAGAATAGTCAGCATTACATGAAAACCTGACCAGCACTCAATGATTGGACTATAACATGGGCTAGAAAACTCCTTTTTAGCTCAACCAAATGAAATTTGAAAGCTAAGATCCAAGGCTTGATTTCATCTAAAGACAACTTTTTTGGATGCGGCTAGATTGAGGATGAAATGCTCAGTGCAAGTGGGAGTCAAGTTGGTGAATGATAGCTAGAGTAGGTGAATAATTCAAAGTAATGGACAAATGCATTAGATAATTGATCAATAAGTCCATTTTGTGGACAAAGCATGCTTAGTCATAGATGAGTGATCATATTTGGAATGACATCTTTTCCCCTCCTATAAATAGGAGAGCTTGCTAGGGAGAAGATCATCCAAGTTGTATTAGAAATTACTAAGAGTTTCATTTACTTTTGTTCATCTTTTTGTAAAGTATTCATGGAAGGCTAAGTTTGTATTCAATTCAAGGAGTCAAGGTTATTTTCATCTTGGTTTTGAGGTTTGATCTTCATTTACATGCTCATTAGATTACATCTACCTTGCTTTTCTACTCCACTTACTTCAATTTCATATTTCTTTTATCAAAGCTTGATTAGTTAACATGTTTTCGTTATGAAATTTATTATTGATGTATGTTGTACTCTTGATTGGTTAATCATCATACAAAGATTAAAAAGCATATAGTAAGTAATTGAATTGAGTTGTTCATTTAATTATTTACTTCAATTGGGTTTTGATTATAAAATTGATTTGGATCTAACATAAGATTTGATGGTTATTTGATCTTGTTAATCTTAATCAATTGAATTCTAGAAATTATTTCAGTAGTGAATCTGGGGATTATTGTAAGGGTTCCACATGATTCTAAGTTGATAGATTTAATCTCTTGAATGCATATTATTAATAACCAATGATTAACCATGAAAATAGCCTCTGAATTCCTTCGATTGATATTATCTTGAATTGATTCAACCTTTGCTTGTAACTTGATCTTTGTTTTCTTCAGTTTATTCCAATCAATCAAACCCCCATAAAGAAGGATTAATTTGAGTGGATCATCAGGGTTTGACCTGGTTTGTACCATTCTACTACAAGTAGTTTGCAGATCGGAGAATTATAATTATAATTTTGTGCAGGTTCGAAAACTGTTAGATATGCATGATTATATGGTTAGTTATTTAATTGTCGAGATGTTGCATTTCCATTTGCTTGTAATCCCTACACTGCATGCATGATCACATTCACTGGGACGCAAGTCTCCCCACACATTGTGGATTTCATTTTAGTTTTGCAGGAAAATTCCCACCGGAAGTCAAGCCGAACGACTTGGAGACTCAATAAGGGATTGGTCCTCCGAATTGCTCATGCCATCCCCTCTTGGAGATTTTTACTATATTTGTGTAGTTGTAGGCTGTATTTCATCGGCACTAGTAGTATTGTGATTTAGGTAACTAGTTGGCATTTGAATTGTAACTTGTGAATTATGAAGGTACGGATTTCGCTTATGTAAACGTTGGAGTTACATTAAGCATTGTATTGCATTGTTTGTCACGATATCGGTAATGAAGCGAATTAATTTCAAGAAATTGAGAATAACACTTCTAATGGGCCTTATTCTTGAATTTAGAAATTATGACATTACAAAAGTCCTCAGCCAGTAAGAACTTGGTGGTTAGAATGATCAACAACGAATACAGCTCCTCCGTCTTCAACAGAAACTAGGGGTGTAAGTGGGTCCGACCTAACCCGCGAACACGATGGATCCAACCCAACCCAAAGATATTTAATGATTCGGTTCGGGTATTCAGTTTGGTTCGGACATTTTCTTTCAAACCCGATCTAGTTCGGTTCAGGTCTCGGGTTTGCTTATGTTGAACCCGATAGACCCAACCCGAACCAAACCAGGAAAAAAGCCCTAATCTTATTTCATTTTCCTGCAAGGAGAGAACAAAAATAGGCGTAGCGGCAACACAAGCAAAGGTAATTCCCAAATCCTATTCTCCTCTCAATTAATTTTCTCTATTTCTTTTCTTTTTTCATTTTATATTTTAATTTTATTTCATCTTCCACATTTTATTTTAAAAAAAGGAAAAATGTTCATGACTCGATGACCCAACCCAACCCAACCCAACCCGAACATATTCGGGTTGGTTTGGGTCGGGTTACTCACCCAAAAAATATAAAACCCGAACCAACCCAACCCAACCCACCACCATTCTATCGGTTTGGACTTGATATCACCTCAAACCCGATCCAACCCAACCCATTTACACCCCTAACAGAAACTGCTCCGTCAACCTCATTGATAGCCGCAAAATTTTCAAATACTCATTCTCCTTCGTCAAAGGTAATGACTGCCACGACGACGCCCCTCTAACCACTATGTGCAAAAGGCTTGTCCACGATTTTTCATCTCAACCCATTCCCTCTCTTCTCAAACGAAGCTATTCTTTCTTCCCTTGTTAAGACCCATTTGTAAAGTCCAAGACCCTTTTGAGCAAAGGTTTTAATGACAACAAACTTTCACAACAATATTCTAAGTGTTTTGAATACTTTGGTACTAATGTTTGCACTTGAGAATGCTTGAAAGAATACAGGAAGAGTTACAGAATGAAGGTGGAAAAAATCAAAAAACAGCATTGAACATCAGAACATGTGTCAAGAAGCATGTTACATAGAGCTTTCATATCAAAAGTGATGAAACAAGTTCAAGAAGTTGCTTCTTAGCTTCAAGAAGGTCAAGACAGTTTATCTAAGATCCCATGGATATTAAACCGAGGTGTATCAAGCTTTAGAAGCAAAGTTGAAGTTTAAGAAGGATCACTCAAGACCACTAGAAGCATGAGAAGGAACTTTTCATGAAACTTGACACCTTCTGAATGTAAAAAATCACTTAAGCAATTGAAGCATATTCATTCCAAGTGTTGTTGATGCAAACAAAGCAATTGGAGAAGGTCAATATCATTAGAAACACAATTTTGTCTTTAGAAGCAAAACCAACAGTTTATACAGCAAAGTTATAACTCTCCAGAAGCATCAAATATGAATTTCAAGTTGTAAACATGTTCAAAGTATTTTTAGAAGCATTGAACAAGTTCCTACACTCCTTAAGTTATTATCCTTGAATATTTCAAGTTGAAGAACATTCAAGAAGCATAAAATAGAATTTATGCATTCTTCCAGAAGAACCAGTCTTCTCCAGAGGAAGAAAACATAATTTCTGCATGCTTCCAGAAGAAACTGTTTCTTTAGAAGAAGAAACATAATTTCTGCACACTTTCAGAAGAACCAATTTTCTGCAGAAGCATAAAACATAATTTCTGCATACTTCCAGAAGAAGAAAACTGAATTTATGCATGCTTCCAGAAGGAACAATTTTCTTCAGATGCAGGAAAAACATCACAGATTTTTTCCAGGAGCTTATATTTATCAATTGTTGGATGTTACTACACGTCCAGAAGAAAGATTTTTTCAAATAACAGAAGAAACCCTCCAGAAGATATGACCAGTCACAGTTGAAGAAAGAGAAAATATGCCACATGAAAGTGACAACTCCTATATGGCCAACTGAGAGCTTGACCACTACTCCAAGCAACTCCAACGATTATTTTGACCCCCAGAATTCTATAAATAAAGCTCCATTCAACTGGGCAACATCAAGGAGAGGAAAGAGAAGAAATCCAAAGAGCCATAATGTAGAAATTCCCTTTTAGAGTGAGGTTCTCCTTCGACCACTCCAAAATGTAGAGCTGCTGTTCATAATTCTTTGAGAATGTGTCTAGGTTCAGTTTTGTAAAGATTAATCCACTCCATGAGTGTTTTGTGAGTCATATGTAAAAAAACCATCTCCTGTTGAAGAGTTTTTGTGATCTCCCAAGCTAACTAGAGAGAGTTAGTGTTGGATTGTAAGTGTGTAGAGCCTGCAGAGGCTGAGCAAAGAATACTGGTGTTAGAGCCTGAAGAGGCTGCAGAAGAATACTTGGCAAAGATCCTGAGGAGGCTGTGGGAGCAAATAATACCTTGTAATCTGGATTGATTAGTGGAAAATCCTATTGAGGTAGGTACTGGACATAGCCCAAGAATTGTCAGGGTGAAACAGTATAAAAATCATCTGTGTAATATCTCTTACCCTTACTCTCTTTATCTTTCTGCACTTACATTTATTGATTTGCTAGTTATTGTTCATACTTTGAATATTTAGCAAGTTGTAAACCAGATTTTGATAAACCTATTTTTGAACTGATATTTTCACATAAATCATATCCATATCAATTCAAATACTGATCTGGAAAGTTTCATTAAATTATGAAACTGTTTGGTGCTTTAGAAGCACATTTCTTGAAATCTATTCATTGTTCAACATTGAAACTTCGGGTTCAAATTACCAGATCTTTACAAACTCGATTTTAATTAGATTTAACTTTATATTCTGATTATTTACTATTTAAATGTCTGATCTGGAAAGTTTCATCAAGTTTCAAGTCTATTTGATACTCCAGAAGAAACATTTATCAGATTTCATTGTGTAACTTGATTTAAAATATCAGATTGATATAAACCTTCTTCTAAACAGATTTTCTTATATAATCTTATTAGTTATTGGTTAAATAACTATTTTGGAAAGTTTTATTAAAATATAAAATCATTTGACCTTTCAAAAGAATGGTTTAAAGTGACAGATTCACTGTCTTGCTTCTGCATAACTGCAGAAACATTATATTATTCTTCTAAACCTTATTTGAGTTGTATCTACATTAAATACACTATATGGAAAAATAAAATTTGATGATATCTGTCCCTACGATATTGCTTGCCTTTAAGAAGTTAGTTTCAATTAACTTAGTTGGCATTATACACTAACCACTATCTTCTAGAAGTAACTTCTCATAGCCAAGGTATTCATTAAGCAAAGATTAGTAAGTTTTTCAAAGTACTTGTAGGTTGGACCAAAAGTTTTCAAGGGTCACAATTCAACCCCCCTTCTTGTGACTCTCTGATTTACTTCACCATTGGCATTCCAAAGCTTGAATTCTCTGCCAAAAGAAAATCGTCCGCGTGTTCGTCCAACTACAGAACTTGCTCACTCCCTACCTCGTCAAATTCACCGCCGACACTTTTCGTGACCGGTAACTGAAAATGACATTGTGCACTTCGTACACCCTTTCGTTCCATTATCCAATGTTCTTCTTCTTCTATTGCCTTTTCTACTTGGTCCTTTCTAAGAGCTCAGCCTTTGTCGCTTCCCTTGGTTCTAAATTGCGGTCTGCATCGCCTGATGCAGCTGTAATATTGTAGTTGCGGCCACCCCCACAACGGCATTAGGCCCCAATTGGGGTACATTCACTGGAAATGCGCCGCAGCACAACCGCAACACCGCTCCTTTTTTCTTTTTCTTCAAAATCAATTTTTTTTCAGTTCCCATCACCCAATCTTGACCGAAAACACTCACCTTAGCTCTCGATCTCTCATTTCCTTTCTCAATTTCTCTAAATCTCTCCTTTCTGCGCCTTTATCTCGACTCTCGATATCTATCCCTTTTATATCCTTTCTGTGCCTCTAAATTTCTATCCCGTGTCGCCTAGTCATCTCTGTTTCATACTTGGTCATCACTGCCTGCATGCATTGACGATGAAGGGAAGAGCGAGGAGTAGATGTAAAGGGAAAAGGAGGCTGAGATTGAGAGGGGATTGTTGTTGGTTGGGGAGGGGGAGGTTGAGAGTGAGGGGATTGTGTGGAGTATATGTGCAGTGATTGTGTGGGTATGTGAGGTTGTGAGAATGTGAGGAAAATTGGATATATAAAAGGGAAAGGGATGTGGGTGTCGTGTGTTGGTCTAGTTTAGGTATTCGAATCATTGGAATTTTGAAAATAAAATTTAACGGGGAAGGGGTGTGGGAGCTCGTAAAAGGAGGAGGGAATTTGATGGGATTGGGAATTTGGGACATTGTAATATTTTTTATTAGAAAATTTAGGAGGAAACTATTTTGATATAAGATCAAGAGATAAAAATTTAGGATTATTTTATGATATAACTTTGTAAATAAAACATATCATAATAATTATATATATTTTTTACTATTAGGGTAATCCAAAAATTATTTAACGTCGCAGCGGCCGCGATCCACATCCAGCAGCCACAATGCCTATAATCGAAGCAGCCGTAATCGTGACCGCATCCATGATCACAATCGCAATTTAGAACCATGGTTGCATCCATTCTCGGCTGGTACATAGGCTCTGCTCAATCTCTTTAATCTGATTCTGCAATGCAAACATATTGGAATCTAGCTTTTTATTTTATTTATTCTACACCGATCAAGGATGTGGGGGAAGGAGATGGAGGCAAGGATGAAAGGGATTTCGAGCGGCCTATGATCAGATTGCTTTTCTATTACATGTACATGATCCTTCACCATGTATTTCACCTATCACGATAAGAGTCATGATAGATAAACAACAAAGAACATTAACTCATTTACAAAATGAGAACAATAGATTTAGAAAAGGACCGGTGGGGACCGAGAACCAGCTTAGTGACTGGTCCATTCGACCAAAAAAATTGGTGGATCTCAGAATTGATCGAATCACTACGCCAAATTTAGGATATAAGAGCGCCTATTTTAGGGTACTCCCATGTGGATTAGCGCTCATATTGAGTTTTTTAACCTTAGGCGCTTGTAATCTAAGCGAGAGCGCCCTGTACACTATTTAGTATTTCTAGTTAGGGAGCTCACATGAGCGCCCTATATTTTATCTTTATTTATTTTTTGTTTATCTGATCAGGGCGCTTGTACGAGCGCCCGGGTAAATTTATTTATTTTTACTATTAGAGCACTTCCCGAGCGACCTCCTCTCCCTTTCTGTTAGGGCGCTTCAGGAGAGCCCTCCCACTATAATTTTTTTTGGACTCTTCCTGAGAGGTGCACAGGAAGCGCCCTCCCACTATAATTTTTTTTTTACTATTAAGGCGCTTCCTAAGCGCCCTACCCATTTTTCCTTTAGGGTGCTTTAATGAGCGCCCTCCTTTAGTACATATAATGCATTTCCATTTTATCTTTTACTCCCGCGTCTTCCACAACTCCCTCTCTTTCTCTCTAAACCCTAACCTTCTCCCTCCCTCCCTCTCTCTGTCCGTGAGTGTCTTCGGCCTCTCCTCCGTTGTCTCTCGCCGTTGCCCATCCCACCTCCGTCTCTTGTCGCTATTCCAACATCCGTGAGTGTCTCCTCCTTTTCTCGCCGTAACATCCCGTCTACTTCTCTGTGAGCGAGCTTGAGCTTCGCCCAACCGCGCGCGCACCTCCCCTTCTCCTCCCTCCATACAGCTTCACCCTTCAGCGCTGCACGCTTGCAAGCAAGCTTCTCCCAGCCACGTGCGCACCTCCCCTTCTCCTCCCTCCCTCCGCGACCGCCGTTGATCAAGGAGGCAAGGGTAAGTTGATACGAACCGGAAGCGTAAAGATAGGAACGTCTTGAAGATCATTTAACGGTAAATAACTGTAAGGAGCTTGACACAATCTAAGACCTGCTTGAAGCACCAAAGCTATCAAAGATAGGAACTTGACATAATCTGTGACTTGCCGGAAGCACCAAAGTTATCAAATATAGGAACTTGACACAATCTGTGACCTGCCGGAAGCACCAAAGTTATCAAGATATAAGCAACTAGACCTTAACGAAGACCTGCTGGTAGAACCTAAGTTATCAAGTAGTTCTTTAATCCAAGAACAAAGGATAAGCTCTCACAATGAGAAAACTCAAATTTTATTGATAAAAATAGCTGTCTATAAATTGATTCTCAATGCTAATATATGGCAAAGGAATTTCCTAAAATAAACTATCTAAAAGATAAAATAAGATAAAATATAATCCTAAAAGATTTAATCCTAAATAAGATAAAATATAATCCTAAAAGATGTAAATATAATCCTAAGAGATTTGATATTGATTCCTAACAGATCTTATCCTAAATAAATCAGTTACGATCTGATTAGATACACTTTCCCAAAATAGGCTCTCATAAGATTCGGATAACGGACATAACCGATTGTCAAATCGGATAGCACTCTTGTACTTCAATCTGAGTTAAGTTAAACCACTTCTTTGGTTCTTCTGCTCGGTGGTCTACCTTCCTTTGGACTTCAGTGATCAAGAGTTGCAAAGCTCTCTTTAACCTCTCAGATCTACCCCCGATCATTGAACCTTCAATCCCTTGCAATGCATTTAAGGCATCCTGGTTGAGGTCGGACGGGATCGTGTCATTTCCCCCTTCTTTGAAAGGATTCATCCTCGAATCTGCTTCATCACCTACATCAAATAATGATAAGTTTGTTACGTTGAATGTTGCACTAACATTACCATATTCACTTGGAAGATCTATCTTGTAGGCATTGTCATTGATCCTTTCTATAACTTGGAATGGACCATCTCCTCTTGGTTGAAGTTTGTAATTCTTCCTTTGAGCTGGAAACCTCTCTTTCCTCATGTGAATCCAGACCCAGTCGCCTGGTTCAAATACTACCTTCCTTTGCCCTTTATTGGCTTGTTTTGCATACTGCTCATTTTTCCTCTCAATATTAGCTTGGACCTTTGCATGTAACTCACTGACATAACCTGTTTTCCTTTTACCATCTAAGCTGGAAAATTCAGAAATAGGTAATGGCAAAATATCCAAAGGAGTTAGTGGATTAAAACCATATACAACCTCAAATGGTGAAAAAGAAGTAGTATAGTGTATCGTCCAGTTATATGCAAACTCAACATGTGCCAAACATTTTTCCCTTAATACCTTAAAAACAACATGTAAGTGTTTAACATGTGCGTTATAAGATTTGTTGTAAACAAAAATGTTATTAAAGTAAACTACCACAAATTTTCCTATGAAAGAGCGCAACACATGGTTCATTAACCTCATAAAGGTATTGAGTGCATTAGTTAAGCCGAAGAGCTTCACTAATTTTGAAGTCGGATTCGATCTCATGCCCACTTCTCTCTTCTTCTCTTTTCTTCCTTTTTCTTGAACAGAAAACTGTTCTTCCAACTCCTTGCTCTCCCTAGAAATTCTTATTTGATCTACATATGCTTCAGAAGGCTGAAGAGGGGTCAGCACAAAGGTTTTATTATTTAATTTAAAACTATACCTGTTGTGATACCCATCATGAGTTACTCGCCTATCAAATTGGCATGGTCGACCAAGTAGAATGTGTCCAGCATGCATAGGTGCAACATCGCACAAGACTTTGTCTTCATATTTGCCAATCGAAATTGAAAGCAAAACCTATTTTGTTACCCTTATGTCCCCACAATCATTTAGCCACTGCAGTCTATAAGGATTAGAATGTTTTATGGTAGGTAATTTTTATTTCTTAACCATCAAAATACTAGCAACATTGGTACAACTACCATTATTAATTAAAAGACTACAAACCTTATCACTTACGCGACACCTTGTATGGAATATGTGCTCACGTTTCTCCTCAATTCCCCCCATCTTTGGTTGTGCATTCAACACACTCCTGGTGACTAATGCATTACCATGGTCTGGCTCGGTGTATTCCACATCATTGATATCCTCCAGCTCGGGTATTTCATCATCTTCTTCTTCACTTGCACTTTCCACTTCACCATTGTCATGCATGAATATGACTCTCTAGTTCGGACAATCAGAAGCATTATGTCGAAGACCTTGACACCTGAAACATTTAATTTCACGTGCTTTAGAAGATGAACTTAATTCAGACTTACCTTTACCAGTTGAGGTCGGTTGTCCGATCTTTGCCTCTTCTTTTGGCCGAGTTGCTAGTTTGCTGGTTGGCCAGGATTTCCAAGAGGTACTAGGAGTTTCTGGAAATCTTACAACTCTAGATTTGAGTTGTCTCTCCACTTGGATTGCTTTGTGTAATATCCTCCATCTCCACATAATGATGGAGTTCCAATACATTTGCAATTTCTTTTTTCAACCCTCCAATGAATCTAGCCATTGTTGCTTCTCGGTATTCTTGCACATTGGCTCTCATCATGGCTATTTCCATCTCCTTGTAGTAATCATCTACACTCATAGAACCTTGACGTAGGTCCTGTAATTTTCTATACAAGTCTCCGTGGTAATGACTTGGTACAAATCTCCTTCTCATCACGACCTTGATCTCCTCCCAAGATTGAATCGGTCTTTCTCCATACCTTCGCCTGCTCAACACATATTAATCAGTGAATTCTACTACAACTAATTTTGCCTTTTCTCCTCGGAATAATTGTGGCAACAAAAAACATGCTCCACCTTTCTTTCCCACTCCAAATATAACTCAAGATCATTCTTCCCTTGGAAAGAAGGAATGTTCATCTTGATGTTTCCAAGATGATTATCCCTGTTGCTTTCTCTTCTAGAACTACTTCCCTTGTCCTCTTCTTCCTCTTCCCCTTCTTCAGTTCGGTTAGGAGACGTTCTACTCCTTCTCCTTGGAAATCGATCTTCCATCCCATCCATTCTTGCACTCATTCTCATAAATTCACTTTGTAGTGTCTTGAGGAACAATTTGAGGTCTATTTCTCCAGCATCCTCCTCACGTTGGTTTACTGTACTAATGATTAATGAAAAGAAATTTGGTTGCAAATCAAATAATGTTAGTGATAAAAAATTAGAATCCTCACAACACTCCCTTACGTGTTTACACTCAATTTTTTTATTCTCTCATGTATCACTCTAATTCTTGGCTTTTTCTCACTATATTATACTCACCACTCTTGCCTTTTTCCACTCAACTTATCCTTACAAGCTCTTGAAATAAGGAACTTTTGGGATAGATTCTACTAACAAGTAATAGAGAAGGTGTTGATGATAACTTGACAACTTTAAGTGATAAAATACTAGCCCGGAAAGTAATCAAAATGTGTAGCCGGTTACAACTCTCCACTTCAGATGGATTCGTCACCTCAGATGAAATCTTCAACTTGGAATAAATATTGTGGACAACAAAACTGGATTTGTTGTTCAGAAAATTTAATACTTCACCTCCCTTTTTTTACTATTTGTACCTTTCTCTTTTTTTTTACTACTGTAGATCTCCCTTTTTTGTATTGTCTGCAACTCTATTTTTTAAACTAATGCAGTTTTTTTAATAAGATAAAGACTAAAAAAATAAGGATAGATGTTACCAATTGATCTCAAGAGCCGAAGCTCCGGTACCAAATGATACGAATCAGAAGCATAAAGATAGGAACGTCTTGAAGATCATTTAATGGTAAATAACAGTAAGGAGCTTGACACAATCCAAGACCTGCTGGAAGCACCAAAACTATCAAAGATAGGAACTTGACACAATCCGTGACCTGCCGGAAGCACCAAAGTTATCAAGATATAAGCAACTAGACCCTAACCAAGATCTGCTGGTAGAACTTAAGTTATCAAGTAGTTCTTTAATCCAAGAACAAAGGATAAACTCTCACAATGAGAAAACTCAAATTTTTTTGATAAAAATAATTGTCTACAAACTGATTCTCAATGCTAATATATAGCAAAAGAATTTCCTAAAATAAACTATCTAAAAGATAAAATAAGATAAAATATAATCTTAAAAGATTTAATCCTAAATAAGATAAAATATAATCCTAAAAGATGTAAATATAATCCTAAGAGATTTGATATTGATTCCTAACAGATTGATCTAAAATAAATCAGTTACGATCTGATTAGATACACTTTCCCGAAATAGTTATGGCTTTTATAGTATTTTGTTCAACACCGATACTTGACTTACACTATGGAGCAACTTGATGATGTTAGAGACGAATGGGCAAAGTATATAGTAACCAATTGTTTACGATTGATTTGTACTTGGTCATGGTAAGTAAACACATGTGTCTAATTAAGTGTTGTGATCCTACTTTTGTAATATGAAACTGATATACAAAGTTTATTTTTAATGATAACATCTGTAATTATTGTATATTTGCACATTCTATTATGAACTTCTTAGAACTCTTTGAATGATAAATTCTGGCTACTATTATGGAGTTTCGCAGGTATTTGATAAATTGAGAAAAGTTGAAAAAACAGAGGAAACTCTATCGAAATTTTTATAGGTAAATTTAGTTGAGTAGTGTTATGAACGTAAAAATCATGATACATGGATGTAATTAAGCATATTTTATTTTGAACTTGTTAGAACTCTTTGAATGATAAATTTTGGCTGTTGGTTTGGTGTTTTACAAGTGTTTGATAAGTTCGGAAAAATTGAATAAACAGAGGAAACTCTGCTGAAATTTTTATAGGTAAATTTAGTTGAGTAGTGTTATGAACGTAAAATTCATGATACATGGATGTAGTTAAGCATATTCTATTATGAACTTGTTAGAACTCTTTGAATGATAAATTCTGGCTGGGGTAAGATGTTTTACAGGTGTTTGATAAGTTGGGAAAAGTTGAATAAACAGAGGAAACTCTGTCGAAATTTTTATAGGTAATGTATGTTTTATATTTACCAATTGAGTTGAGTACTGTTGTCATGATTTCTGGTTGCTTCAATGTTGTTGTATAGGTATTTCATATTTTCGGAAAAGTTAAAATACGAAACTGCTCATCTAATAGAGTTCTTGAATTCTTAATATGGAGTATTGATGATAACTTTACTTGTGTTTGTGTTGTGAATGTGTAAATGGAATGAAATTCTTCCTACATCTAATAATTGTTTGAATGATAAGGAATATGGTTTTAGAGGTACCTCATTGGAATTAAAACCATATAGAATAGAATGCAATAAAATATTAGGTTCAGAATTAGCCTGTATTTGAAAAAAAAAAAAAGAAATTAACTAAGCGCCTTCGCAATTTTATTTTAAAAAAAAGCACCTAGTTAGGGCGCTCACTTGGAGATCCCTCCAGGATGCGATGTTTGGCCAAAAAGCTGAGGGCGCTTCCGTATCTTTCTTAAGCGCCCTTAATTGACTTCTGTAAGGGCGTGTCAGAAACGCCCTTCTCTCAATGACCATACAAGAGCAATTTCTATATATTAGTGTGCATGGAAGTGCCCTTTTATGGGGTACGGGAACGCCCTAATAGGCCTTTTTTGGCATAATGAATCGATCAAAAACCGGTGAAAACCAATGTTTAAAACTGGTCGAATTGGTCTTTTTTTAAAAAAAATAAAATTTTTTAAATTTTTTATTTGATATTAAATATTTTTATGATAAATAAAAACATATGTTTGAGGATTACACATAGATATCTATATTTTTACCAATTATTATTAATTTTTGTTGTGTTATAAACCTTATAATAAGGTTATTTATAGGGATAACAATTGAGCCCAAGCTCTATGGGTACCCGCATAAATTACCTGCAATGGGCGGGGTAAAAACCCGCAAAGTGGGTATGAGCGCGGGTAAGTGTAATAGCCTGCATTTTTTTCATGGAGACGGACGCGAGTACGAGTACTATATTGCCTAACCCGCCCATACCCCCACTCATATATATATATATTTAATAAATAATACCATATATAATTATATATAGTGATATATTAATTTTATTAAAATATCTAATATATTTATACATATTTTTAAAATTGATATATATATATATAATATTACAAGTTAAAAATATATTTTTAAAACTATCTATTTGTGTTTTTCACTTTATAATATATGACTAATTAATGTTAATAATCATTTTTTACACATCTTGGAGAATGCTAACACATGATATCCAAGTTCATAAAATAGTGTGTTGTTAAAATATATTGTAAAATTTAATAAAAATTTTGAACATTAGATCACGTGTTATGTAGAACTTTAATGTATTGTGTTTCAATTTAGTAAATTGTTATGTCACTGATATTTAATAATTATGTTTGGATGATTTTGGAGTAATTTTTCAATTGAGTTACTATTTTTTTAATGAGTTAATAATTTTTCACTTAACTAAATTGCGTGAATTGTGACATTTAATGATGACTGACTTATCATTACCGTTCAATACAATAATATTAAATCTTTCGGCTATCATACATATTGTACTGTAGATGGCTTGTTTACTAAGTGTACCTTAGCAGCCACCACTTAAATACATGTTTCTCACATCCTCAAGTCAATGGACCCGGATTCGCTGCACTCGGATTTCCCTGCAGTCACCGCAGTCAGCAAATCCAGACCGTCTGATGGAGATCGGACGGTCTAGAGGCTGAGATGTGCAATCAATCATCTCGCCCTATGATCGGACGGTCCGAATTTGTTGACTACACTGCAGTCAACTGCAGCCAATTCGAATCATTGTTAGAGTTGTCAAAACCACGAGTTAGTTAAAAAATAAGTTGAGTCAAGTTGGCTCACTTATCCGGTGAGTTGAAAAAATACAAATCCAATTTGATCCTCCATGGATTGGTGGATTAAGAGCATCAGCATCGGAAGATGCTTATGCTTGTTGATGCTTAATTTGCTTTTTATCAGTAAGGAGGAGTGCTTAACTCAATCCAATGAAGGAGCCCATTTTATCAATTGATGCTTATTTAGCACCGGTGCTTGTACAAGCACCGGGTGCTTAACTTTGTTTTAAAAAAGAAATTGTTTTGTGGTTTGTGGTTTGTGATTGGTTAATAGATGGGTTGTGGAGTCCATTTAAGAATTTTTTTAAAATTGCTGGGATGGAGATAAAAAGTGATTGAGTAGCTTAAAGTAATAAAAATAATATAATAGTATAGGAATGTGTGAAAAATTATAAAATATTGGTTTAAGAAATTTTTAAGGGGTGTTGGGATGGAGATAACCTAAGTGAGTTGGTTCACCTAATTTAAAAAATTATAAAAATAAAACAAATCTAAAAGTAGAAAAAAATTATAAAAACATATTAAAATGACCTAAAAAAATATAAAAGACAAAAGTGAGTCAACCTACTTAAACTCGGTTTGAATTCACTTTGACCCGTGAATTAAATGGATTGACCCACTTTAATCTACAAAAATATGAGCATAATTTTATCAACTTAACCCACCGATGAATAAGATTGGGCACAATTAGGTCACTGAGTTCAACCCAAAGTATGTCATTCTTTGTATCAAATCATCTAACCCAATAACTAGCCCATCACTTCTCTATCCGATCTTTTCTATCTCTCTAGGTTTTTTGGTCAAGTATCTCTCTAGCTGTAACATATGGATATTTTCTTTTCAATGGTAGCATTGATGGTCTTTGCCTAGACCAATAACTTACTTGACGAATCACATTCACACACGATAGGGTGGATAACAAACAATAATGACGTTCCTTTCATTTGAGGGAAATTCTAGGGTACCCTCCTGTGAGAGAGGGTTTTGGTACCTTCTTTGATCATTTAATCAATTTCTCTCAATTTTCTTAAATGATCTTAGTATTTTTATACTTATAGGACAATATTTAACTATTAGAATTTGTATTTTTAATTTTTGAAAAGACTTTTTGACCCTCTATAACTATTATCATGTATTTTTTATTGTATTCCCCCATTTTTTCACATTCTCATCTGCAATACACATGTGTCTCATTTAAAATCTATTTTATGTCTTCGAAATAATTTAGGACAGAGTACACGACTTGTTCCTACGTAATTTGGGTCTATTCAATAAAAAAAATGATAAGAAAGTACCAAAACTCGGGAGGGTACCACCCTTCATTTGACTTTTGGAGCTTAATTTTCCTTGGCACCATTCAACGCTATTATACCGAATGAAAAAACAAAAGGGGCAAATTGCAGCCTTGCAGCATTATGAGATGGGAGTGAAATGGCAGAAACTGCAGCATTGTTTGCCCTGGGCCAAGTGTTCCAACTCCTAAAAGAAGAAACAAATCTGCTGAGAGGCACCCATAAAGATTTTTCAGACATCAGAGATGAATTAGAGAGCATTCAAGTCATCCTCAAAGATGCTGATAGAAGGGCTGCAGATGAAGCAGATACCAATGATGGGATAAGAACATGGGTGAAGCAACTGAGAGAAGCATCGTTTCGCATAGAAGATGTAATTGATGAATACCTTTGGGTGATGCGTAGGGCCAACCATCCTGGATGTGGGGCTTTAGTATGCAAGATTGCAAGCCTAATCAAAACTTTGAGCCCCCGTCATCAGATAGCATCTGAGATTCAGGTTACAGAAAGATGAATTAAATCACAGCTTGTTATTTATTCAGTTAGGCAGTTATATTGCTAGGATAGTTAGTAGTCATTATCTAAATTAGTTAACTTACTTTATCAGATTTTTGTTTTTTCAGTGAGGCTTTGTCTATAAGCTACTCCTTCCCATCTTGAGTATTGATTCAGAAGTTATTCTGCTATGCAGTTTTTCACTTCGTTTCTCATGTTTTCTAAGTTTTCCTCTTTTGAGATTTTGGTTGTTCTACATATTCTATGATTTTGACAGTATTTCTTGAAATCTTTAGAAATCTCATTGCAGATATTCGTTGATTTCTTACACAGGATATCAAGGTGACCGTTCGTGAAATAAAGGAAAGAAGTGAAAGGTACAGATTTCAAATTTCACATGAACAAGGATCAAAGAGCAGCACTAGAGGGACAGAGGATGGAAGATGGCGTGATCCTCGATTGGCTTCCCTTTTCATTGAAGAAACTGAGATTGTAAGACTTGAATTCCCAAAAGAAGAATTGTTTGGTTGGTTATTGGAGGGTGAAGCTGGGCGCACAGTGATTTCAGTGGTAGGAATGGGGGGACTTGGAAAAACCACTCTTGCCAAACACGTTTTTGACAGTCAGAAGGTAAGAATGCACTTTGATTGTCGTGCTTTCATCACAGTTTCTCAATCATACACTGCGAGAGGTTTATTGATAAACATGATGGAGCAATTTTGTAGGGAGACTAAAGATCCTCTTCCACATATGTTACATAAATTGGATGAGATGTCACTTATTACAGAAGTAAGGCAATACCTGCAGCATAAGAGGTACTTGATATTGTTTGATGATGTATGGCAAGTAGATTTTTCTGATCAGGTTGAATTTGCCATGCCTAATAACAACAAAGGTAGTAGGATCATAATCACCACTAGAATGACCCATGTTGCTGAATTTTTCAAGAAATCCTTTCTTGTTCATGTTCACAACCTGCAATTTTTGCCTCCAAACAAAGCATGGGAACTCTTCTGCAAGAAAGCATTTAGATTTGAGCTTGATGGGCATTGTCCCCCAGAACTTGAGGCTATGTCAAATGAAATTGTCAAAAAGTGCAAGGGGCTACCTCTGGCAATTGTGGCCATTGGTGGTCTATTTTCAACAAAACCTAAAACTGTGTTTGAATGGCAAAAAGTTAGTCAAAATCTGAGCCTAGAGTTGGGGCGTAATCCCCATCTAACTAGTCTAACAAAGATTTTATCTCTTAGTTATGATGACCTGCCTTACTATTTGAAACCATGCATTTTGTATTTTGGTATGTATCCAGAGGACTACTCCATTAATCATAAGAGATTAACTCGACAATGGATAGCTGAAGGGTTTGTCAAATCTGATGATAGAAGAACTATAGAGCAAGTTGCAGAGGAGTACTTGTCTGAGTTGATTCAAAGAAGTCTAGTTCAGGTCTCAGAAGTTGGCTTTGAAGGGAAAGTTAAAACATGTCAAGTCCATGATTTATTACGGGAAGTCATCATTAGAAAAATGAAGAATTTAAACTTTTGCCATTTTGTGCATGAAGATGAAGAATCAGTTGCAGTTGGAATAACTAGGCGCCTATGTATAGGCACTAGTGCCAACAATGTGTTGAAGAGCACTAGCAACTCACACATTCGTGCTGTTCATGTTTTTGAAAAAGGTGATCTCCCTGAGCATTTCATGGGTACACTATCTTCAAAGTCCAGGCTTTTGAAAGTGCTTGACATTGAAGGTACATCACTGAGTTATATTCCTTATAATTTAGGAAATCTTTTTCACATAAGATACTTAAATCTAAGGAATACAAAAGTGCAGGTTCTTCCTAAATCTATTGGTAAGCTACATAACTTAGAGACCTTGGATATAAGAGAAACGCTGGTGCATGAGTTACCAAGTGAAATAAACAAGCTCACAAAACTACGACATCTTCTGGCTTTCCATCGAAACTATGAAGTAAATTATTCTCTTTTGGGCTTTACAACTGGTGTGCTGATGGAAAAAGGTATTAAAAACTTGACTTCCCTACAGAATCTTTGTTATGTGGAGGTAGATCATGGGGGTGTAGATCTCATTCAAGAGATGAGAATGTTAAGGAAGTTAAGGAATTTAGGTGTAAGGCATGTAAGGAGAGAATATGGGAATGTTCTATGCGCTGCAGTGGTAGAGATGAAACACCTTGAATCACTTAATATCACTGCAATATCTGAGGATGAAATCATTGACTTGAACTTTATATCATCCCCACCCCAACTTATGCGACTTCATTTAAAAGCTAGACTAGAGAAGTTACCTGATTGGATTCCAAAACTTGAGCATCTTGTGAAGATGAGGCTGGCTTTATCAGATTTGAAAGATGATCCGTTACAGTCATTGAAAAACTTGCCAAATCTGCTGAAGCTCAGTATCTGGGACAATGCATATGATGGTGAAATTTTGCATTTTCAAAGGGGAGGTTTTCCAAAATTGAGGGAACTGAATCTCGCTCGCTTGAATAAAGTTAATTGCATCCTTATAGACCAAGAAGCATTGCTCTGTCTTGATTATTTAAAACTTAACAACATGCCCCAACTGAAGGAAGTACCCTTTGGCATCAAACCTTTGGATAAACTCAAAGTTATTGACATCCTTGACATGCCAGCGGAATTTGTTAAGAGCATTGATCCAGAAGGGGGAAAAGACTATTGGATTATCAAGCATGTTCCCCTTGTATTCATTCGTTGTAGGAACGGCCCAAAATATTATGATTATGAGATCCGCACTATTCGCTCATCCTCCAAGTAGTCATCAACAAATTAAGGATTCTAGTGCCTAGCCAGCTTTAAAATGTGAAGGTGCCTTTCCTCTCACCATACAATGTTTCTCTTGAATCTCTTGTTTTGTAATTTTGCATTTTTGTATAAATGTTCTTAGTCTTTTTGCTTTTTTTTTTTAAAAAAAATAAATTAAATTAAATAACCTTTCAAGCTTCAATCTTCTGTTAAGCTAAAGAGCAATTTACCTGCAAATGTATAGTGTTCACTCGGTATTCTCCCCATAAAACAGAGTACTGTTATTTTTCTTATAATTTTAAAACTTCTAATAGAAACTTTGTAAATTCTATAACTGTAATTTTTTATAACTTTTTTTACAAGTCTATAATTTTTCAACTAACTTTTGTAAGACTGTAGTTTTTATTCATGAATCTGCAACTTTTATCTCTTTCTTTGTAAGAATCCTAGAGAAGAATTTTGTTATGGACTTAGGAAAACTAGTTTCTCTTTATTTTAATTCTACACACCTACACTCTAATTCAATCACACATGTCATAGGTGAGACAATATATTTTATAAGGATGTAACTAACAGTATTGAAAGAGTTTAATAACTATATACCAATAGTATAAATAACTCCTTTTGAGGATGGTTTGATCCGTAATTGAGCACCCTTTTTTGTCATCTCTTTCTCTCTGGCCTCTCCCACCTACTGGACTACTCAAATTAAATGTGGATAGTAGCTGTTTTGTTCATGGAGACATGAGGTCTCGAGGTCTAATTAGAGATTCTCACGGTACTTGGATTATTGGCTTTTCTTCCAATGAGGGGAGAGGAAATTCCTACTTAGCTGAATTATTGGCACTTCATAATGGTCTTCATGTTGTCTGGAATGAGAATATTAGGGAAATTATGTGTGAATGTGATGCCTTAGAGGTTGTCAATGCTTTTAATGGAAGCCTGGATATTAGTTGTCATCCCCAGGCTACTGTTATTATGCATACTATGGGGGAGGCTGCCTCTCTCTATGTATTTTAAATAAAAATAAAATAATAAAGAAAAGAAAAGAAAAGTAAGTGTCGGTAGTTAATTTTGTAGAAATACTTATTAAAAATTTAAAATTTAATATAAAAATAAAATCGTCTAATAAAAGTGGAAACCAAAGAGCTGGTATCCCAAATATAATAAAGTATAGATTAAAAGTCTGTTAAACAGAGATTCGACCGTGGGGTTTATCCCATATCCCCTGTGAAGTTAATGAATCTACTGATGTGGTTGCTCACTTGGCCTCTATCAACACTAGGACTAGGCATACATGGATTACCCCTTGATGTTGTGATTAGCTTTCTAGCTCGTGATGTAGCATTTAGTCAGGTGCTTTGGTTTTTTTGTTTGTTTCTTGTTTCTTTGATTTTCCCTATTACCAAAAAAGAACTTACACTAGTATGAGTTACATAAAGTGATACACCATTGAATAACTGATGAAATCATATCTAATGCATATTTTAGATGCAATTTTTAGTCAATCTTAATAGAAATATAAGTTTAAAGTGGAAGAAAATATAAAAAATACATATTTTATTGTTTAGATTAGCATTTTGGGATTTTTTGAAAATTAGTTAAGAGTCTTGTCAATTCAAGCATGGTTTCACCTCTAATGAATTATTTTTGTAAATTAAAGGCAAAAAAAGAGTTTGGAAGCAAGCAATGAAGAAAACACAGGAAGGATTCAACGATTTTACGTTGCATTTTTACTGATTTTACGGTGGCAAACATAATAGATTGCCTTTTGCTGATGAGCGCGCATTTTTACGGTGAAAGTTTGTTGATTTTACGGTGGCCACCAGAATGGGCCTCCTACTGGCGAGCGCTCGTTTTGACGCTCGAAATCCACCGTAGTCACGCTCGGACACCATAAATTAGTATAAATACATGTCAGAAACAAAATTAATCAGTTTTAAACGATTCATTTCACTTCTCTGTGACTTTTCTCTCTAGATTGGGGCTTAGGGTTGTGGAAGCAAATCTTGGAGCACAAATCCTTCACCATGGATCTAATCTTTGTGACATTTTCGTCTTCTCTTTATTCTCTCATCATGTGTAGCTAAATTCCTGTAGTTAGGGGATGAGGAATCCCAATCAACACTTGTAGTTTAGATTTGCACTTCAATTCAAGTTGATTTTTGTATTTTGATTGTTTATCTCTGTTCTTAATGCTTCTATGAACTGGACACTTTTAGTTGATGTTAAATTCCTCTTGACAATTGGAAGATTGCTTTAGGAATTGGATTTGGGATAAACAACATGATTGGAGATACTCTAGGGATAGAGATCAACAATTGTGAGATCATAAAGACTTTTGAACCTAATGCTTTCCTTAATTGAGGATTTCTAAGGAATTAGGGTTATCAGTTAGGGGAAAGGTGTTGAGTAATTAACCTTCATTTACAATAGTGAGATGATCATCAAACACATTTCTACAACTTGGATTAGAGTGAGAGTTTGGATTATATTTGTGGGGATTAAGTGAATTCATACCCTAACACTTTTTGTGAATTGTTAATCCCTGTTAATCATTCTTCTAATCCACTGTTTTCTCCTTATAATTGTTCACTTTAGTTAATTGTTCTTCAATTTTGTTCATTCTAAATTCTACATTTTACTTCAATTCATTGAAACCATAACTTCGATTTCATTCAACTAGTTACAATCTATGTGAATTGGTACTTGAGATCTCATTCCTCGTGGGACGATACTCTTACTTTCATTATATTACTTGTTATGATTCGGTGCACTTGCCGAGTGACAATCAATAACCTTTTTTTTTCAAATAATTAGAGTTTGTTTGTTTACCGTTTTTAAAATTTGTTTTCTGTTTTTAAAAACTAAAAACTGAAAAACATGTTTGACAGACAATTTTTTAAAAATAGTTTTGAACAGTGCGACTGTTTTTTAGTTTTTAAAAACAAAAATTCTAAAACTACTTTTAGGTGTTTTGGAAAACTATTTTTGTATTAAAAATTCTATAAATACATCATTTCATTTATAAAATGCAGTTTTTAAAAAAAATTTGTAAAACAATTTTCAAAAACTAAAAAATAAAACTAAATCAATTAGACTCTAAATATTTCAAAATCCACCATTGGATTGAAAGTTATTATCCTATAAATCATATCTATAAAATTTTACAGTGATCCAAAATGATTTCTTAATTCATGATCAAGATATGTTGAGATTAGCATTATATATACTTTTGAAATATATGAAAATAAGAACGATATGACTATCAAGCTATTAGTGTTAAAATTTTACAAAATTTAAAACAAATAATCACGATGATAAAAAAGTATAATTCAACAGTTGAATTAAAATTTACCTTCAATTTAAATTTAGGATTAAATATGTTTTTAGTCCCTGAAATATCATCGAGATTTGGTTTTAGTCCTTACAATTTAAAACAGGTGGTTTTCGTCCTTCAAAAATTAAAAATTCACCAATTTAGTCTTTATTGCATAGTTTTGCTATAGATTTTGCTATCGATTAGCTACCAATTTTTATCGATAAGGACTAAATTGATATATTTTCAATTTTTGAACGAATAAAACCACCGGTTTTAAATTGTATGGACTAAAACCAAATTTCAACTATATTTCAGGGACTAAAAACATATTTAACCATTAAATTTATCAATAGTGTTATTTGGTGTGACTTATATTGGTGTAAGTTGAACTATCCTCCTTTTACATATATGTAATATGTTCAATAATATTTATTATCTTGTCATATTATAATATAATTTTAAAATGTAATATTATGATGTGGCAAGATAATGAGATGAAAATAAATGTTTTTATAAAATTTGTTTAAATTGTCATGATATTGAATTCTTATATAGCACCAAAAATATAAAAATTCTTATAGAAACAAATAATATATATAATATTAAAAAATTATATAATTTTCATACGTATAACTGCTCTAAAATGGATTATGTTCGTGTAGGAATGTCGAACCTTGATCCGGGGCAGTATCTCGAACATGGATCAAGGGTTGAATCTCAAACACGGGACTGGTTGTATGACGAATCTCGAACCTCAGGTTTCACCGGCGGTGGGGGGTTCCTGCGAAGGCACTCTGACGCTCAGTCAGTGTTGGTCCGAGATAAGGCAATAAATGTGTAATTAATGCGTACCTGACACCTCTGACGTCTACAATATTTATAGGAGAATATTTCGGGATTTGGGTCATGGGCCATCATGATCCATAGGATTATACTCTGTGAGATAGGGCGCAGGGGATTTTATGGTACTCCTCATCTGGTAACCATAGGATGAGGACCGGGATGTTGAAACAGGGCCGACATGTATGCCGGTTGGGGCCGACATGTTCTAGTGGATTGGTCCTTACTAGTATTGGGCCTTTCAACCCAGTACTTAAAAGATGCCCCTCAACTGAAGTCAAATTTGGGAAGGTTCGGCTTCAAGCTTTTTTCTTGATAGTTCGAGTTGGAATAATCCTGAACCGGGATACTGAAGAGTTATGGTGGTTACGAGTGGTTGTACTTTTTATCAGTGACTTTTCAAATTCTTGCTGACGTTTCGTCTGACAAGTTGTAACGGTCGCGACGTTCGACTTCTAGGCCAACTTAACTTTTTGGCCTTAGCGGTCCAAGTATAAATAGGTGGTATGTTAATTTCATTTTCTCATTCTGGATACTTAGCTTTCTCTAAAATTTTCTGATTCTCTCCCAATCCCTGTGACAAGGACCGAAGTTAGATTTTCCAACCCGGAGTGGTTTCGACTTCTACTTCCTTTCCTGTGAGCAAAATCGAGATACAGGTATGTTTCCTGATATCCCAATCTTTTCTTTCATGGTTTTACTTAAGGAAATGAGTGATAGTGAGGATTCTGTGGAAGTCCTCCCCGGACCCCCCCCCCCGACATGGCTGCCACATAATCGGTCTTTGATCACATGTCTTGCCCAAAATTATGTGGGAGGCAGGGTGGAAAAGAAGCCTCTTATGGCCGAGGTGGATGATATGTTTTTAAACTTTGGCTCAGAAGATAGTAGTGACGCTGACACCGGTAGCTGCTACACCGCTTCTGCAGGCGTAGAAATGGCAGAAGATCCTAATGTAGATTACTTTATGCCTAGGTGGGCCGACCGGTATGACTGGGTAGATCCTGAAGTACTCACCACTCCCAGCGTTTGCCCTGAGATTAGCCAGGAACAACTTTTTGTGTTGCCAATTTTTGCAGATTCGGAGATGGAGAGAAAATACCACGTAGTTTACCGCCTCCAGGAAGTCGGGTTTGTCATCTAAGTGAGACGAACAAGTCGTTCCTTTATACTTATGACTATTTTCATTCCAAGCTGAAGATAACCCTCCCCTTTACTGAGTTCGAAGAGAGGGCTTTTATGTACTTGAATTGTGCCCCCTCGCAGCTGCATCCTAACACTTGGACGTTCATATGTTGCTTTCAATTGATTCTAACCGAGTTCGGGTTTACTCCTTCGATTAAGCTATTTTTTCATTACTTTCAAGTGCTCAGAAAGCACAAAAAGGGTAACAAAGATGAAACCCTCAAGAGTTGGGTCAGCGTTAGGGGTTTCGCAGGCAAGAAACTGATAACTCCTTATGCTGAATCAATGAAAAGAGGAAAAGTTTCCTTCAAACAAGAATTTTTCCAGATTCAGGCTGTTGATGGAGTAAAGCCATTTTGGGAAGACCGGTCGAGTTCGGAGCCGAAATTTCATATATATTGGTGTAGTCGTCATTATGATAAGCCTTCGGCCAACTATAAGGTTCCGGAAGGTGCTCTCTCCGACCGAGATAAGGCCATGAAGAAATTGTTGGATGAATCGGTCAAAGAGTGTAGGCCTTTCTCAAGTAGGAGGATTATTGATGGTCCTCAAAGGAATGTAGGATCTCGGATAGGTTAGTTGCATTCTCATGTCGGGTGGGGGTTCGACTTTAGTTTTGATTTGTTGGCACTATTTCTGATTTTGATTGTGTTTTTAACTTAATTATTTTTGTTGTATCAGCATCCATGGACAACGCTACATTGAGGAGGTTGAGGCTTTCTCAGAATGTCGACCCAGAAGACGACGTGCAAGTCGATCTCAATTTCACCAGCAATACTGATGGTGCAAGTGGTTCTATTCCAGCCACCAGTCAGGGTGCGACAGGTAGTGGTGGGGATGAGGAACCCGGTCCTCAATCCGAGATTAACACTGATGTGAATCCCAAGAGGAAGAAAAATCCGGGAAAGGGGGACCAAGGCCAAAGGAAGAAGAAGAGGTCTAACAAAGATCAAACTCAGGATCAATCTTTCAACCTTTATGACTCAGACTGTGAATTGGACATCCCCAACTTGGATGGCGTTTTGTACACCGACTTTCTTAAGGAAGTTCATGAGAAAGTAGATTTATCTGACAATCTCCTTGACATGGAGAGGCAGAGTTTGCAGCATTCAACATTTCTTCGTTACTTGCGTGGAGATGTGCTTCCTTTGTTCAACACTGATTTGGAAAGGGCTAATGCAGAATGAGATGAAGCAGTGGAGAACATGAAGCAGGCTAACTCGGCTCTGGAGGAGGCTGTTAAAGAGAAGACTAAGCTTCAGCGGTATTATACTTACAAATCCAACTTCAAAGCTGTAGATTCGACTTTGACCAAGTTGAGGAGAAAGTATGAGACTTTGAAAAATAAGCCTTCTGCGCTCGGGGTGGATAAGACGTTCCTCGCCACTCTTGTCAAGGAAAACGTGCAGAAGGCCCAAGCCAGGTGGAAAGACAAAAAAGCCATGCTAATTGCTGATGCCGAGAAAGTCGGTTCTGAGTCTTTTGCTAATGCGATTGCGCAACTCAAGCTTCTCAATCTCGGTCTCGTAACCGATGGTGTCTCTGCTGATCATGAAGTCTTCCAAGGGAAAATTTGTAAAGTTGACATGGAGCGAAAGATGTATGTTTCTGTGGAGAATGGGGAGGATGTCGACCCCTTTGTTGAAAATGATGTTTAACTTTGCTTTTCTTGTAATTTCTTTTGAATTTGCTTAGACTTGCGTTTGATTCTAAAGAACAGTTTGAACCCTTTTGCTTTTGTTGAATTACATTCGTCCCTTAGGTCGGTATGTATGGTTGAAGCTTTCTTTTCTTGTCTGTTTTAGCTTTTTCGTTGGCGCTTCGTTTAATTTTTCGATCCGATGTTGTCGACATGTTTTTCGGATCCAATTTTGATCAAATGTTTCGAAATGGTGCTCGTGTTTGTCTTCGTGTTTGTTTTCAACTTGAAAGTAATTTGGAAGGCACCTTAGATTCGTGTGGAAGTTCAAGATGCTCTTCGTACCCGATTTTGAGAGGTTTGAGATGCTCTTCGCATCTGTACTTCACATGGTCCGAGATGCTCTTCGCATCTATGTTTCAGATGGTTCGAGATGCTCTTCGCACCTATTTTTAAGAAGTTCGAGATGCTTTTCGCATCTTTATATTTGGATGGTTCGAGATGCTCTTCAAATCTGTTTTTAAGAAGTTCGAGATGCTCTTCACATCTTTATATTTGGATGGTTCGAGATGCTCTTCGCATATGTTTTTAAGAAGTTCGGGATGTTAATTCTTCGCATCTGTTTTTAAGAAGTTCGAGATGCTCTTCGCATCTTTATATTTTGATGGTTCGAGATGCTCGTCGCATCTGTTTTTAAGATATAAACTATAATAAGCAAATGGAGGTAAACCGACATTTCATTGATACTTTCATGAGTAATACAATTTCAAGTTACAAACATTCCAAAATCTTGGAATGGGTTTTTTGCCCAAGGTTTCCAGCTTGTAAGCTCCCTTCCCTGTGCTTTCAACTATGCGCTAAGGGCCTTCCCAGTTTTGGGCCAGCTTTCCATGTGCCGGGTTTTTGCCTCCAACGTCTGCTTTTCTGAGTACCAAATCACCGATTTGAAAATTTCTCTTCAATACTTTGGTTTCGTGGCGAGGTGCCAATCGTTCCTTTAGCATAGCATCTCAGATGTGAGCTACAGCTCTGGTCTCATCTAGAAAGTCGAGTTCCTCTCAGATTGCCTTGCCATTACCTTCTTCGTTAAAGTTTGACACCCTCCAAGACGGTTCTCCAATTTCTACAGGTATCATGGCCTCTATTCCATAGGTTAAACAAAAAGGAGTTTCCTCTGTTGAAGAGTGAGGAGTTGTCCGATATGCCCATAGGACATGGTCGAGTTGCTCAGCCCAGTTTCCTTTGGCCTCCTCTAAGCGACGTCTTAAGGATCTCAATATCACTTTGTTTGCCACTTCTGCCTGCCCGTTGGTCTGGGGGTGCTCCACTGAAGTAAAATGTTGCTTGATTTTTAATCCGGCCAGAAGCTTTTGAAAATCCTTGTCTGTGAACTGGGTTCCATTATCTGTGATGACCGTTTTAGGGATCCCTGTTGAAATTCTGGCAAGCGTATCAAAATCTCAGCAGTATAATAGTAAGTAAGAGTATCGTATCCATAGGGAACGGTTCAATTTATAAAGATTAGTGGTCACAACTATCAAGTGAGAATACAGATGTTGGTTGTTGAATTGCGAAAGTAAATAAAAATAGAAAATAAATTGAGATAGGTAGAGATAGTTACTTGGACTAGGATTGAACTTCGTTTCATCGCACCCCTTTCGTATGTGAACCCCAATAATATTTATGAATATGTAGTTATGATACCTTAGTCAAACTATGTTATTTTACCCTGGTTTCCACAGTGATAAAATACTTAGAAATAATTCATGCGGGTTCTCCCAAGCGACAAATTACCCCGGCTTTAATGATCTACTTTTGGTTCGTTAACACTATCAATTCGCCCTGGTGTCCACAGTGACTACTATGAGTATTTTTACCAATCAGAGTTCAAGTTTCCTATGTCTAGGCTCCCCCAAACTTGCTATTGATTTTATAAAACCACCTTTCGAATGCGCCCCATAAAACCAACCTATAACTCCGACACACAGGCGGAAGCTAAGCATTAAGCACGAAATAAAAATACCGATATCATAAAAATAGGGATTCATAGATATTAAAGAGAATTCATGTAACACCCTCATCACATGACGGTTATTACTCGACTAACTAGGTTGCGATTTGTTAATTAATCTCTTAATGAAGTGAAGAAAATTGGTGATTCTTTTTTTTTTTATCTATAATTGAGATGGAACTATAAAAACATATCAATACAACAATTATCATTTCACTGTTATTCCAAATTACAACAGAAGTAATATACATTTAAATTTGGTGTTTTAGCAAGATACATTACAGAAGAAGTGAACCTTCTATTTGACTACACCCTATCTATATAGGATATTGTTGCTCATGTACACCCCTAAACACTACTGTTTGATTTGAACAAGATCCGGTTACACCTGAACACCACACCTATCTTCAAAACAAAGTGCATCCTTCTAGAGTCCATGCCCTTTTAGGTGCCAAAATAATGACGGACAACAAAAAGAAAGACAAGGGGGTGAGAACACTCTACATGAACTCACTTAACGCGGGATATAGTGTATAGAGCACACACACAGGAAAATCCACACAGTTCAACCAAATAAGTACACACACATATCATCCTGATGCACACCAACTATTGCATGCTTTGCAACCACAATGCTATAACTAATGCATGAGGGCCCGGGGAAAAATCACCATCCACAGTGCACACAGCAACTGCCCGACCATATATGCACAACGTATCAGGAGTTAGAGTCTGTACTAGCGCCGGTACAAAGAGCATTACTCATATATTTTGGCCAATCATTTTATTCGTCTTCCAGACAATCTCTACTGACCCCGAAACCTTGAGAGCGACAGGATAGTCGAGCCTGATCCCCTTTGTACTTGACAGTAGGGTGCGAGCCTACGTCACCTGAGCCTTTCTGCAACTCGACTATCCTTAGGGCTGGCGTCTCATTTTAGGACCCGCTGGAGTTCTTTGCAAAACCCAGTGCACCCGTCCCAACCAGTTTCCCACTGTACCAAGTGTCAATGTCATATTAGGTCGTAAGGTTCTCAACCTTGAACATTATCAATGCTTTATGATGCATGTCAGGCAAACAATGCATCTCAACATAGACATCCTTACAGGTAGGGGTGGGAGTCAGGAAGGCCGCCTGGTAGGGGCCTGCTACCTGGCCTGATTAAAGCCTGGCCTGGCCTGGCTTGTTTATTAGAAAGATAGGCCTAAGCTTTTTATAAAGCTTGTTTATATAAACAAGCCAGACTCAGGTAGGTAAAAAAGTCTGTTTAGCCTACCCGGCGGCCTGCATAAATATAATAATATTTAATTATTATAATTATATATTTATATTTACATATTATTTTTTATAAAATTATTTTATTATAATATATTTTTAATTTTATTTTTTTAAAACCTTTTTTTTACTAATAATTAGTAACAGCAAGACTAAAAGTCTAAAACTGAGCCAAACCGTAGATCCCTTTCCCTATCTATCTCTCAAGTCTCTTTGACTCTGTCGCCGCCTCCGCGCTCTGCGCCTCTGCCCCCGTCGCTCAAGTCTCTGCCTCCGCCTCTGCCTCTGCCTCCGTTGCTCAAGTCTCTGCCTCTGTTGCTCAAGTCTCCGCCTCCGTCGCTCAAGTCTCTGCCTCTGTCGCCGTTCTTCCTGTCGTCGTCCTTCCATTCTGTTCTGCGCTCCATAAGGTAAGTTTTGTTTTGAGTAGACTTGTCTTTTGCTTCACTACCTTTTGCTGAGGTCATTGCCTTATTCTGTATTCTTTGGAATTTTCTCGGTCTAATTTGTTTGGTCAACTTGTTTTGGAAGGTCACATTGTTGAGTTGAGTTGATTGGTTGATTGTAATTGAATGTTTAAATTTGCAGTGCAAGAAAAGTTATGTACATAAGATTAATTCTTCCTCAGAAAATTTTATAGATGCTCCATAAGTAATGAGAGAATATGATATTTCGGTTTCTGATTGTGTATGTGTTCATTGCCCATTTTCTTTAACCTGATCATGTTACCCGCATTCTTATTTGCCAGAAACCTTTCTTTAAAATATTTATTGTATATTGTATTTGGCATTATGCTATGAACTGCTTATAATATACTTTGGAAGCTGCTTTTGTCTTGCTCATCTAAAATAATTTTTATGCCTTTTACTGTACTGTTAATCTGTTACCACCATAGTTCATTTTATCGCTTATTCTAATTTTGTTTTTTAATTTATAATGAAATACGTCTTCCAAATGAAGGTATAATTCTGTTATCATCCTAATTTTGTTTTTTTGTAATTTATAATAAAATAGGTCTTTGAAATGTCTTCTCCAAATGAGAGCAATGAAGGTGTTTCTCCTTTAAATTGTTGCCATATTGCTGATTTGAATATTATAGATAGGCTTTTAAATAGGCTCGTAGGCCTGCCAGCTTATTAGCCAAGAATATAAATAGGCTTTAGGCCTTTTTAATGGCCTTCATCACATATATGATGCATGTCACATAAACAATGCTTCTCAACATACACATCCTTACCGGCAAAGCCCATTGAATCATTCCACGTCACCACTCCCCGTGGTACGGCCCGATTCAATGTCTTTCCTTCACAAGGAGATCCAAACAATGCTTTCTCAGCATACACATCCTTACAGGCAAAGCCCATTGAATCATTCCACATCACCACTCCCCATGGTACGACCCGATTCAATACCTTTCCTTCACAAGGAGATTCAAATCCCATCTCGGGTAAATCCGCACTCTCTCACTTAGGCTTCTCAAGTCTTATGCAAGAAGAGTGTGTTTGTTATAGACTTTTAAGGTAATTTGTACTAGTTTGTTTCTTAAAATCAATGATCACTTTAACTTAAGTCCTATAACTTACTAAGACTTATGATTGTGTCTTATGAATAGTTTTACCTATCTTAGTTCATCTTGTATGTCTAATTAGGATTAGGTTTATCCCTTAATTATGATTAATCTTCCTTAATTAGACTATAATTAAACCTAATTCTCCTTAGTTAAGTCTTAATCTTTACTTAAGATCCTAACTAAATCCTAATTATTTCTTAATCTCTTCTTTAATCTTGGATTAAGCTTTTAATTACATTTGATTAAGGTTAATCACAATTAATTAGTTCTTAATCACCATTAAGTCTTAATTACTCGATTAATACTTCATTAGTAACTAATGATTAAGATTAAGATTAATCTTCATTAAGGTTAATTAAAGTTAATCTCAATTAATTCTTCCTTACTTAATTAACTTAAGTGGATTGACTTAGTCAACTTAGGTGAATTGGATTAATAAGCCCACTAATTAAACTTTGAGTCTTGATTTTGATGGGTAGGATTAGGGTTGGAGCCCAACATCAATCCAAGCCCAATGTACATTCACTATATTTTTTTTTGTTTGGCCTTAAGGTGAATTCTATGAATTTTTTTGATGGCATTGGGCCTAAACTAGAGGCCCAATGGTTAGGTAACCCATAAGGGTCTATTTTCTCACATTACCATCAAGTTTTATGAAATTTAAGGTGACTTTTAGATGAGTTTATTTTTGTACCCGAATTTAACTTAAGATGTTTTACCCAAAAATTGTTTTCTTTTAATTTCAGTTATCACTTTAAATGGTTACCCATTTTAACTTATTGGGCCACTAAGGCCCATAAACACATTAACACTAATTTCACTAACATTCCAAGATCAAACACATTCACTTCATGAGTTTCTCATGAATGTGAATATGAACACCAAGGACACAAAAATTCCAATAAATTCCAAAAATTACCAAACTCAAATATGATGTTCTATAAGCATTCTAATCCATCAAACTCATGTTATTTCATCCAAACATACCAATTATCATAAAAAGTTCCTATCTTTACACATAGTCAAAAATAACACATTTTCATGACAATTCAAGCAAAAACCAATTTCCTAAATTCAAACAACAACTTGCATGAGCATCAATTCAATTCAACTAACTTTTAATGGTAGAAACTCTCAAGAGGGAAAGAGGAGATATCTAAGGATAAAGATTAGGATAATTCAACTCACAAGGATGAAACACAGGAATATCTAAGTGTTATATATATATATATACATACATGTATATATTTAAGATTTTTAAATAATTATACCCAATACAACTTCTATATTCTTTCTCAAACTCAAAACTCAATTCAATTCTAAACAGTAAGCGAGCTGCAAACTACTGCACACAAGTAGGAAGTAAAGCTTGACATGCTACAGTCACACAAAACAACATGAAGCAATCACTTGCACACCGGTTCATCAATCCAAACAAGATTACGAAAAGAACTACTTAATTCAAACACATGGGGCTCTACTAATGACATTAACAAGAAGACGAAACTCAATAGATGACATAACTCCACCTCTTTAAAATTGCTCATGTTCATCATACATATGACCAACACACCCTTCCTCATCTCCACAACTACTCAGGCTGAGATTATCAGCCTTGCATTCCCAAAACTCACAACTGCAAGTTGTCACACTTCCTCCTAACCCGAACAGGCCATTGGGGTGGCCAGTCCCACTGTCTTGTACCAGAGTAGTTAGAAGCACATCAACCTTGCAAGACTTCAAAACACCTAAACCGGATCAAACTAGACTCCATATAACCATCGGACCCAAACTCACAGTCCGGTTGGACCGAACTGCTCTGATACCACTAAATGTGACACCCTCATCACATGATGGTTATT
This sequence comes from Sesbania bispinosa, assembly GCA_026901365.1. NCBI lineage: Eukaryota > Viridiplantae > Streptophyta > Magnoliopsida > Fabales > Fabaceae > Sesbania > Sesbania bispinosa. Next base: position 120,478 of record QLOH01000064.1, read on the forward strand.
ACTCGACTAACTCGGTTGCGATTTGTTAATTAATCTCTTAATGAAGTGAAGAAAATTGGTGATTCTTTTTTCTTATCTATAATTGAGTTGGAACTATAAAAACATATCAGTACAACAATTATCATTTCACTGCTATTCCAAATTACAACAGAAGTAATATACATTTAAATTCGGGGTTTTACCATGATACATTACAGAAGAAGTGAACCTTCTATTTGACTACACCCTATCTATATAGGATATTGCTGCTCATGTATACCACTAAACACTACCGTTTAATTTGAACAAGATCTGGTTCGACCTGAACACCACACCTATCTTCAAAACAACGTGCATCCTTCCAGAGTCCATGCCCTTTTAGGTGCCAAAATAATGACGGACAACAAAAAGAAAGACAAGGGGGTGAGAACACTCTACATGAACTCACTTAACGCAGGATATAGTGTATAGAGCACACACAGAGGAAAATCCACACAGTTCAACCAAATAAGTACACACACACATCATCCTAATGCACACCAACTATTGCATGCTTTGCAACCACAATGCTATAACTAATGCATGAGGGCCCGGGGAAAATTCACCATCCACAGTGCACACAGCAACTGCCCGACCATATATGCACAACGTATCAGGAGTTAGAGTCTGTACTAGCGTCGGTAGAAAGAGCATTGCTCATATATTTTGGCCAATCATTTTATCCGTCTTCCAGACAATCTCTACTGACCCCGAAACCTTGAGAGCGACAGGATAGTCGAGCCTGATCCCCATCGTACTCGACAGTAGGGTGCGAGCCTACGTCACCTGAGCCGTTCTAGAACTCGACTATCCTCAGGGATGGCGTCCCATTTTAGGACCCGCTGGAGTTCTTTGCAAAACCCAGTGCACCCGTCCCAACCAGTTTCCCACTGTACCAAGTGTCAATGTCATATTAGGTCGTAAGGTTCTCAACCTTGAACATTATCAATGCTATATGATGCATGTCACATAAACAATGCTTCTCAGCATACACATCCTTACAGGCAAAGCCCATTGAATCATTCCACGTCACCACTCCCCGTGGTACGGCTCGATTCAATGTCTTTCCTTCACAAGGAGATCCAAACCCTATCTCGGGTAAATCCGCACTCTCTCACTTAGACTTCTCAAGTCTTATGCAAGAAGAGTGTGTTTGTTATAGACTTTTAAGGTAATTTGTACTAGTTTGTTTCTTAAAATCAATGATCACTTTCACTTAAGTCCTATAGCTTACTAAGACTTATGATTGTGTCTTATGAATAGTGTTACCTATCTTAATTCATCTTTTATGTCTAATTAGGATTAGGTTTATCCCTTAATTATGATTAATCTTCCTTAATTAGACTATAATTAAACCTAATTCTCCTTAGTTAAGTCTTAATCTTTACTTAAGATCCTAATTAATTCCTAATTATTCCTTAATCTCTTCTTTAATCTTGGATTAAGCTTTTAATTACATTTGATTAAGGTTAAACCCAATTAATTAGTTCTTAATCACCATTAAGTCTTAATTACTCGATTAATACTTCATTAGTAACTAATGATTAAGATTAAGATTAATCTTCATTAAGGTTAATTAAAGTTAGTCTCAATTAATTCTTCCTTACTTAATTAACTTAAGTGGATTGACTTAGTCAACTTAGGTGAGTTGGATTAATAAGCCCACTAATTAAACTTTGAGTCTTGATTTTGATGGGTAGGATTAGGGTTGGAGCCCAACATCAATCCAAGCCCAATGTGCATTCACTATATTTTTTTTTGTTTGGCCTTAAGGTGAGTTCTATGAATTTTTTTGAAGGCATTGGGCCTAAACTAGAGGCCCAATGGTAAGGTAACCCATAAGGGTCCATTTTCTCACATTACCGTCAAGTTTTATGAAATTTAAGGTGACTTTTAGATGGGTTTATTTTTGTACCCGAATTTAACTTAAGATGTTTTACCCAAAAATTGTTTTCTTTTAATTTCACTTATCACTTTAAATGGTTACCCATTTTAACTTATTGGGCCACTAAGGCCCATAAACACATTAACACTAATTTCACTAACATTCCAAGATCAAACACATTCACTTCATGAGTTTCTCATGCATGTGAGTATGAACACCAAGAACATGATGAACACCAAGAACACAAAAATTCCAATAAATTCCAAAAATTACCAAACTCAAATATGATGTTCTATAAGCATTCTAAGCCATCAAACTCATGTTATTTCATCCAAACATACCAATTATCATAAAAAGTTCCTATCTTTACACATAGTCAAAAATACCACATTTTCATGACAATTCAAGCAAACTAATTTCCTAAATTCAAACAACAACTTGCATGAGCATCAAATCATCATCTAAACATTTTTCAAGCATCAATTAAATTTTTAAAGATATGCAGCCCCACCAAGTGGTTTTGGCCGAACCCATTTAGGGAAAAAGGAGAAAATTTTTCAATCAACAACTATGGTTTGCATGCACTCAAAATCATCACACAAACACATTTTTATCAACAATCAAAGTTTTAGAACATGCATGCATGACCAACCACATATAGCCGAACCATTTCCTCAAGGAAATAGGTTCCAACAATCCATTTTTGAAAAGGAAAAAGGTTAGGGACAAGGATCAAGTGTAATCCTTTTACTCTAGTCACCAATCCTACTAGAGTTCAAGGTTCTCCCCCTTTTACCTAAGGAAAATTCTTCTTGAAAAGGTGCAGCAAAATCCCAAACAGCTCCTCTTTTGCACTCCTCTTGATCACCAAAACAAGGTTCTTCAAAGGTTGGAGGCTAGATTTTGTAGCTTAAGGTTCAAAGATGGAACCTTTAGCTTGAAATGTGATGGAGAAAAAAATGGAGATGGAGAGAATGGAAGGGAGGGGCTCACGGCCTTGGAGAGGAAAAATGCATAATTAGAAATTAATTTTGTATGTAGATGGAAGGAAGAAATGGACAAGTGTCTTGGTGGTTATGACATTTAAGCTTTTTCTTCACCAACATGTGTCACACATGCACACACACACCCACATGGCTTTGGGAAAGGGGAAAGGAAGGATGATGCAGATTTTTCTGGCCTGGATCAAGAGTATTCGGGCCCGGTTCCAGAAAGAGTAGGGGTAAAATGGAAATTTCACACCAAAATTTCCCAAAATTCTAGAAAAATTCCTATAATTACTCTAACCTATTTTAAGTCTAAAAATGTGATTAGAACTCACTTCTCACTTAAACTCTCTTATTTCCCAATTTTCCCACTTTTCGCACACAACAGTCAATTTTTAATAAGAGTAAGCAGATAGAAAATTATGGCTTTACACACAAAAATTCTATAAAGTTATAAATATCATTTTCAATCCACTTTCAAGGTCCAAAGTATATTTTCCATATTATTCTACAAATTTTCATATGTTGGTTAGGGTTACACTGCTAACCAGGGGCATTTTGGTCTTTTTGCCCAAAAGTGCCAGAAAATTCTAAATAAATTTCTAAAATTCATTATTAATTATATTAAGACCATTTTGACTAAAAATATAGATCCCTTTAAGTTTTAGATATTTTTCATAATTAAATCTATATTTTACGTAACTGTATAATTACTAAGGGTATTTCAGGTCATTTCCTCAAACACCTCTCTAAAAATAAATCTTTTATAATTATGGTTGGAAAATTCCAAAAATAAAATATTGATTGTTTATCAATAGTTCCTAAATACCTCATAATTAAATTTTTCTCTTTCTCTTTTTTAAAATTTTCTCTATCTTATTTATATACTGGTAGGGGAAATTGTGGGTGTTACAATTCACATACAATCGGGGATTGAATCGGCTACGTTCAATCCTATCGGAGAGTTTAGCTACGCATGGTAGCCATTACAAACCAACGGAGAAATTGTCACTTTCTCTAACCCCTAGCTCTGCTCTGTCGTCTCCCTTGGGTCTCCGGGACTTGCTTTGATCTTTGCAAAAGGTCCTTTAAATAGAAGTTGGAAAGCTATCTGAAATCTGGAAGGAATCTGATTTGAAATTCATTGAAAAACTGATCCTATATTCCTGCGCTCCAACCTGCGCTCAGCGCAGATGAAGCGCAAGATCCAGAGAGTAATTTAATTGCTGCGCTCCACTTGCGCTCAGCGCAGGTGGAGTGTGATTCACGTTCCAGCCTTCCCTAATTTCCTCTTTTTCAGCTTGATCTCTTCCTGATCTTATCCTTATTTGTTTTGTTTTCCTTATTTCCCTCTTTTTAGCTTGATCCTGTGTTGATTTGATCTTCAATTTGAATTTAGAATTTAATCTGTAGAATCCTTATCCAAATAATTGCTGATTTTATCTTGATCAGCTGCCATTTAAATTCTTATCTTGCAGATTCTCTTTTCAAATAGATGCTATCTTGTTTCTTCATTTAAAACGTGCCCTTTTATCTGCAAAATCAACAGATTTTCTTTCAAAATAGCATCATATTCAAATTCAAATCAAATATTAACAATTTATGCATTTATTACTAAAAAGAGGTAATTTGGGGCATTAATTTACTATTTTACCCTTGATAAGTGCAAAAATTATACAGTAAATTATCATATATTTTTCACTTATCAATCCCAAATCTCAAGATGATGTTTTTGTAGAAAAACTTTTGTATCTTGGCCGATGTGATGGTTGCTAGAGGTTCAGCTTCTATCCACTTAGTGAAGTAGTTTACTGCCACTACTAAGAATTTTACTTGGCCTGGGGCTGGTGGAAACGGGCCAAGTATGTCAATTCCCCATTGGTGGAAAGGCCATGGAATTGTAATAGTGGACAACTCGATTGCCTGGGTATGATGCATAGAGTCATGTTTTTGGCAAGCCTCGTAGCGTTTAACATAACTCAAAGCTTCCTGAAGGAGAGTTGGACATTAATAGCCTGCTCTTAGTGCTTTTCGGGCTAAGGATCTGCCTCCTTGGTGTCCTCCACAACTCCCTTCGTGTAACTCGGCCAGAATGTATTCTTTCTGCTTCCCATAAACACATTTTAATAGGGGCGAAGAGAATCCTCTCTTATAGAGTTGGTCGTTGATGACGGTGAACCGAGATGTGATTTGCCTGATTCTTCTTGCTTCCTTTTGTTCTGTGGGAAGTTCCCCTCGCAAAATGTAATTTCTGATCGGAGTGATCCATGAATTAGGTGATTCAATGGCAAGAACGGGGGTGGTGGAGATTGTCGGGCTTGATATAACTTCCTGTTGGACCGATTTATTGTTGCCTATCTTCTTGGTGCTAGCCGGGCGCGACAGTATGTCGGCTCTTGTATTGTCGGTTCGGGGGACGTGTTGAAAGGTGACTATTGCGAAATCTTCGGCCATTTGGTGCACCTTCTCCAAGTATCTTTGGAGTTGTGGTTCTTTCGCTTGGTACTCTCCTTTAACCTGAGAGACCAGGAGCTGGGAGTCGCTGCACAAAGTAACTTCTTTTGCCTTCACCTCCTTAGCCATTTGCAACCCGGTGATGCAAGCTTCGTATTCTGCCTGGTTATTAGACGTTTGGAATTCAAACTTGAGGGATTTCTCAATACAGATCCCCCAGGCCCCTCCAGGACTATACCGACTCCAGCTCCCTTTTTGTTGGAGGATCCATCCATGTAAATGGTCCATTCCCCTGGTTTTTCAGTTTCTACTTCAGGAGTGAGTTCTCCCACAAAGTCGGATAAGAATTGGCTTTTGATGGCCATAAGACTTTCAAACTCTAAGTCAAACTCTGACAATTCAATGGCCCAAGCCGTCATTCGTCCTGATAGGTCGGGCTTGTGTAGGACGATTCTGATGGGGAGGTCGGTTCTCACCCTGATTTTGTGAGATTGAAAGTAATGTCTCAACCTTCTGGCTGTGACGAGTATGGCTAATGCAACCTTTTCCAATCTCTGATATCAGAGTTTCGGGCCTTGCAGAGCTTTGCTAACGAAGTATATGGGCAGTTGGCTCTTTCCTTCTTCTTTGACCAAAACCGAGACCACAGCCTGATCAGTAACCGAGATATAGAGGAAGAGAGGCTCTCCAGGTGTGGGTTTTGCTAAGATTGGTTTGTTGGCCAATGCTTCTTTGAGAGATTGGAAGGCTTTATCACATCAGGGGTCCACTCGAAAGTTTTCCCTTTGCGAAGAAGCTGGAAAAGGGGAATTGACTTTACCTTGTGTTTGGATAGGGAAATTTAAAATTACTAGAATTCATGTGTTAAAATAGTAGAAGAAAGAATTCCAAATGACAAATAGGAGGATTTTTTATGACAAATAGGGGAATTTCAAATGACAAATATTGAGAGAGAATTTCAACATTTCTTTTTTATGTTCAAACTTTTTAGATTGTCATTGTTAATTCCTCTCATTTTAACAATTCACTCAACATTATCTATTACAATTTTTAGAATTCTAAAATTCTCCATCCAAACACACACTTAGAGCCGAGTTCGCGTAGAATCGGCTGAGGGTTGTGATGCGCCCATTGAACTGTTGAATCTTTTTGACAATTTTTGGACTTTTCATCTCTAGAACTGCCTTGCATTTTTCAGGATTTGCTTCAATTCCCCTGTTGGTTAGAAGGAAACCCACAAATTGTCCTACAGGAACTCCAAATGAGCATTTGGCCGGGTTTAACCTCATGTTATGTTTTCTGAGTCTATTGAATATTTCTCCCAAATCGGCAACATGATCACCCAACTTTGGGGATTTGGCAATGATATCATCAATGTATACTTCCACCGACTTGCCCATGATGTCACCAAAAACCTTTGTCATCATACGCTGATAGGTTTCCCCCATGTTCTTCAGGCCAAAAGGCATCATGGTGTAGCAATAGATGCCTTTGTCTGTGATAAAAGCCGTCTTTTCTTCATTTTCTTTGTTCAAGGGAATCTGGTTATACCCTGAGTAGGCATCCATGAATGAAAGCCATTGATACCCAGAAGAATTGTCTACCAGTTGGTCAATGTTTGGGAGAGGGAAGGGATCCTTTGGGCGTGCCTTGTATAAATCTGTGTAATCGACACACATACGCCACTTCCCATTTTATTTCTTCACTAGCACAACATTGGATAGCTAGGTGGCGTATTTACACTCCCTTATGAAACCGGCTTTGAGCAATTATTCTATTTGAACTCGGGCAGCTTCCTGTCTTTCAGGACCGAGTTTCCTTTTCTTTTGGGAAACAGGTTTAGCACCCCAGGTTAATTGATAACTTGTGGCAGCAAAAGTTAGGGTCTATACCTGGCATATCAGATGATGTCCACGCGAAGAAGTCGACGTTGGCTAGCAGTAGTGACTTTAGCTTTTTCTCCATTTCGGGAGGTAAGTCGGATCCAACCTTGGTGGTTTTCTCCTTGGAGTCTCCAATTTGAAAAAGTTGGGTTTTTCCTCCTGGCTCGATGCGCTCGTGTCGTTTTACTTCGAACTCGGCTATTGGGTCGAGGTTAACTAGGCACACTTCTCCTTTGCCAGATGTCTTATGTTCCAGGGTTAAGACTACTCGTTGGAGTGTGGCGATATAGCATTTTCTAGCTTCTTTCCTCTCTCCTGCTACTGAAATGACGCGTCCATCTCGGCCAGGGAATTTCATCATCAGATGCTTGGTAAAAATTATAGATCCTAGTGCGTTCAACGATGGTCGTCCGAGAATCTCATTGTAGAGGCCAGGGCAATCTACCATGAGGAATTTGGCATTGATAGCTTTATTATCGGCATCAGAATCGACTCAGAGGGTTGTTTAAAGATACCCCTTGGGTTGTATTCTTTCTCCTGTGAATCCGATCAAGTCTCCGTCATAGGGCAACAAAGAATCTGGTGGTAACAACAACTGTTCATATGTTCAAAGGAATAGGAAGTCAGCCGAGCTGCCTTGGTGTATGAATATGCGACCGACATCCCTGTCTCTGATCAATGCCCTTATAAAAAAAGGGTCATCATGTGTGTCAATGTCGTCAGGGAAGTCGTCATCAGAAAAGGATATGTCCGGGTTTGGAGCTCGTCCCGGCCTGAAGGATTCCCTTGATTTTTTACTGCATATACCTCCCTTAGGTGCCTCTTTCTGGAGTTGTTGGAACGCCCTCCACCTGCGAAACCTCCCGAAATCATGTTATTCCTGACCCTTGGCGTTACAGCCTGAGTATCGCGGTTGCTGGGGCCGGGATCAGAGGCTTCCTTCTTGTTCTCCGTTCTGGGTGGAGACTTGGATTTTCATCGTTTGACTCCTTCATCCCCTCCCGTGCTTGGTGACCTTTTTCTGTTATCTGTGTGTTTGTAGCCTCCTTGATTGCGCCCTCTGCGTACATATTTGGCCAGTCTTCCATCTCGGATTAGCTCCTCAATGAGGTCTCTCAATTGGATGCATTCATCGGTCGTATGGTCGTATCCTTCATGGAAGGCGCAATACTTCATCTTATCCTTCTGGGCTGCAGCTTTGAGTGGAGGAGGTTTTCTTACGTTAGCTAACTCGGTGTGCATGACGTCCTTCAGGATTTTGCTGGGGCCGTGTTGAGTGGCTGGTAATTGTTATAACGACCTTTGAGCTGAGGTGAGTCATTATGTCGGCTATGCCTTGTCATGTGAAAATGCATCACGGTCCTACTTCTGCGATGTTTGGGTCGTCGCCCCAACGAGATGTATTTCTCTTCCCACGAACTTGTGGGACCTTTGCTTGAATTGTTCCATCGTCCACACGAGTTCTTCTGATAAGGAAATTGCCAAGGGGGATCCCAGACTTAGGGTCGAAACGGCGCATACCAGCTGCATGTTCTCAGCGAGATCGGGAATCAGAGCACCATCCTTATAGAAACGTCATAGAAATACCCTTAAAGGTTCATCTTTGTTCTGCTTGACCTTGGCTAGGGTAAACTGGTCTCTGGGAAGCTCTGTGGATATGGTGAAACGACTCATAAATGCTGACAATAAATCTTCCCATCGGTCAATGGACCGAGGTGGGAGGGTCTTAAACCACGCAAGCGCCTCTCCTTTCAACGTGTGCGGGAAAGACCTACAGATGACAGTTTCTGAAGCCCCTACGAACAACATCTCGTTACAGAAGGCGTCAATGTGTTTGACAGTGTCTGTGGTACCACTGAAGGTTTTAATGGGTAAAGCATTGCGGAAAGGTTTAGGTATCTCGACTCTGGCAAGACGGTTCGAGAATTGGTGTCTAAATGGAACGGGCTGACCCAGTGGGGGTCTATTTTCGGGTTGGGTGACTTCTTGGTAAATTTGGTTGTGATGGCTTGTGTTTGGGTGAGAGTGCGTAGTTGGTTGGGGTTGTGGTTGGCTAATGTTGGGCTCCAATTTTCGGAGTCGTTCTTCGAGGTGGGCTACGGCAGGTGGTACTTGAGGTTCGGGAACGAGGGATGGCCCTGGGTTCCTTTGCTCAAGTTCTCGCAAGCGTGCCTCGAGTTGTCGGATAATCTCGTCCCGGGGATCAGCGGGTTGTGGAGGAACTTCTTTTGCTAACTCGGAATGATATGGTGTTGGGGCTGCCTGGTTTCTTAGTACCACAGGGTGTGAAGTTCCAATTTCCTCGAAGGCTTCCTCATTTTGACCAAGATCATCAACCCAACCATCTGGGGTTGGTACTGGCCTAGCCCTTCTTGACTGCAATCGAGTGCTGACTGTCATGGTGTTACAGAACAAGGGAAGGCCCTCCTTCTAGCGCCAAATGTTCGTGCAGGAATGTCGAACCTTGATCCGGGGCAGTATCTCGAACGTGGATCAAGGGTTGAATCTCGAACACGGGACTGGTTGTATGACGAATCTCGAACCTCGGGTTTCACCGGCGGTGGGGGGTACCTGCAAAGGCACTCCGACGCTCAAGTCAGTGTGGGTCTGAGATAAGGATATAAATGCATAATTAATGCGTACCTGACACTTCTGACATCTACAGTATTTATAGGAGAATATTTCGGGATTTGGGCCATGGGCCATGATCCATAGGATTATACTCTGTGAGATAGGGCGCAGGGGATGTTATGGTACTCCTCATCTAGTAACCATAGGATTAGGACCGGGATGTTGAAACAGGGCCGACATGTATGTCGGTTGGGGCCGGCATGTTCTAGTGGATTGGTCCTTACTAGTATTGGGCCTTTCAGCCCAGTACGTAACCGATTATATAGAATCATCCTTTACTTATTTATAGATTAGACTTTTTTTTTTAAAATTATATATATATAACACATGATTGCTCTGGTGAGGTAAGAATAAATATCTTAGTGGCTAGATTCATTGTCCAACTGAAAGGATGGTAGGATAATTATCTCACTGAAAAGAAAAAAAAATATGATTTTTACTACAATTAAAACTGCTTCAAACTTTGAACCTATTATTAGTAATGGGGAAAATGTCCCTGATTCCATGAAAACTTTGATATTTACAATAGTTCAACACTTTATTGTAGACCCATCGTTGTGGAGGGATAGGTCTTCAGAATTACTATCTAACCTTAAGTGTAGAACCTTAGTAGACTTTAGATGGTATAGAGATACCTTCCTAACTAGGGTTTACACTAGAGATAATAGCCAAAAACTGTTTTGGAAAGAAAAGTTCTTTGCAGGGCTTCCAAAGTCCTTAGGAGATAAAGTTAGCGACAAAATTAGAAGTTAATCTCCAAATGGAGAAATCCCATATTGTTGCATACATTTCAATATCTCGGACTGGGGTTTTCTTTTTGTTGAAAGAGAAGTAGGTAGCAGATGAACTGCAAGTATAATATAGACAATCATATGTAAAACAATACAAACAATATGCAGAAATATGTGTCGCAACCGGGATCGCGACGGGGGGGAAGCGAGCCAAAAAAAAAAATAAAAGGTTTCAATGGAGTCGCTACCAAAATTTATTTTAAAGGGAAAATTTTAGGAAAACCCTTTTAAAAAGAAAATGGTCTTTGGAACCAGATTTGGGTTCGGAGTCGATTATGCGTAGGGAAGGTATTAGCACCCTATGACATCCGTCCTAACACGGTTACCTACAATTTAGTAGTGCTAGTCATCCCCAGACAGATGGGCAAACTGAGGCAATTAACAGGCTTTTGAGAAATTTACTTCGGAGCTTTGTTGGGAAGAATTTAAAGCAGTGGAATCTTATCCTTGCACATGTTGAGTTCGCATACAACAACTCTACCAATCAAGCTACTGGGAAATGCCCATTTGAAGTGGTTTATGGCAATCGTCCACTTAGTCCACTAGACTTGACCCCTTCATCTGATAGTCGTAAGTAAAATGTAGATGCAGAACAAAGAGCGAAAGAAATCAAAAAGTTGCATGAGCAAGTTCGTGAAAGGATTAAAAAGCAAAACTCGAGGTACAAAACTTAACGTGATAAGCATAGAAGATTGCAAACTTTTAAAGTCAGAGATTTGGTATGGATTCACTTGCAAAAGGAACGATTTTCGAATCAACCAAATGCCAGGTTATCTCCCAGAGCTGATGGTCCATTCAAAGTTGTGCAGAAGATTAACAATAATGCTTATAAAATAGAGCTGCCAGGTTCCTATGGAGTTTCTGCCACTTTTAACGTTGCAAACCTTTCACCATACTTTGATGATGAAGTAGAACTTGACTCGAGGGTGAGTCCAATCCAACCCGGGGAGGATGAAACAATCGTATAAGTATAACTAATAAAAACAGAGGAGCATGCTAAACATAGCCTAATAAAACAAACTACACATGCTAAGCCACCATAAATTGTCCAAAAGCATGGGCTACTGAAAACAACTACCAGCTTAGCCTCCTTGCATTCACACTAGCCATCCTTTCTATAAATATGTACCAAGTTTGTGTGTTTTAAATCATAATACAATTGAGTTTTCTTATACAAAGTGAGAGTTTTCTCTCTTTTCTTTAGGCTTCTGAGCCACGCAACCTCAATTCACCAGAAAAGCAAGTCAGAAAAATAACTTTTTGACTATGTTTCAAAAAGCAAGCACGGAAGAGAAAACATAACCTGCGAGAGTTGCAAAAGTCGGAAAGAGTATTGCAAAAGTGTACTTTTGTCAGAAAGCTTTCTCAACGGGCATAAGGTATCTCTAAACGTATTTTTAACGGACTTCTCAAACTCAAGAATAAATAATCTTGGGTGATTCATCAAGATAGTTTTTTTTGTTAAGCTCCAAGAACTGGTGATTTTCAAAGAAAAATTGAGGCTCTCAAGAGAGTTCCTCTTCAAGATGGAACTATGAGTTTTCAGAAATAAAGGGATTAATAATAAAGAAAAGAAAAGAAAAGAGATCGTGTGTGAAAGAATGAATATTAAAAAGGAAGTAAGCACAAGCATGTATGAAGATGCACAGTGAAGTAAATCTACAACATACGTATCAGAGAAGCACCAAGATTGAGCTCAAGATGAAATACTGCAAAATATACGAGAAAGCCTCAGATAAGTGCAGCAAGTAACAAGTAATGAAGAACAACTGAGAAGCGTATTGAAGAGCTTCTAAGCTTAAGAGCTGATAAGTTGATTGGCTCAAGTCAGCAATGTGGATAGCTAGAAGCCGTCAGAAGTCTACTTATGTTTGAACACAATGTACAAGAACCAAATTTTCATATCTTGTGTTAGATCACTGTTACTCTGTATTGTATACATAGAACATGAAACATATGTTTTGAATTTTAACTATTTGTAGTTATTCAGATGGTAAGAAGCCTGAAGAGGCTTGTGAGAAAAGAATACTTGTTGTGTTGCGTGAAGAGTCAGTTGATAATAACAAATACTTATAACTTTGAGAAGTTAGTGGAAAATCTCACGGTGTGTGAGGACTGGATGTAGCCCAAGGTTGTGGGTGAACCAGGATAAATTGGCTGAGTACTGTAACATCCCGGAAACTGGAACCTAGGAAACATAAGAGAAGCCTTAGGCGATGAACCTAGCTAAGAGAGGAAGTTAGAAGTAGAATGAGAATCTGGAGGTTAAGTGTGACTTCAGACAAGAAATTAGGGAAAATCCATGTCGAACCATGTGTTTTAAAAGAGTTTAGAGGAGGGACTAAGAGTTAAAAAGAAGAGCAACACCCTAGATCTTAGCTTTTAAACGTGGAAGAATATGCTTCGTATTCAAGGGAATGGATTTATCAAGAATTAGAGTGGGCAAGGGTTGGACGAGAAGAACTAAGTTAGAAGAAAGTTTTGGAGGATAGGAAGTAGGTTTGAGAAGGAGAGAATTGAATTGGAACCAAGAGGGGCACAAACTGAGGTTATTGCTTAATTTTGGGAGTTAGGCCTAATGACCTTGTTGCACTAATTCGCCAATATCTAGATTCCAGGGTGTCCAATTAAGGTGATTCCACTTTCATTAGAAAGCTAACTTCTGGGGCTTCAGTTTGATGGGTTATATGATAGGGTTCCGAGCTCATTTGCACTCCCAAAACAGACTCATACTTGCTCAAGCGAAAAATCTCGCTTGAGCGAGAATTGTCCAGAGATGGGTTGCTCTCTGGGGTATTTTCGCTCAAGCGAGAATCTAGCTTGAGCGAGAATACAGGAAATCGGTTTTTAAAAACAGAGAGTTTCACTCTTTTCTCTCATTTTCCTAGGTCTCCTAGGGTTTCTAGAGAGAGAGAAGGAGCTTGTGGGCTTGAAGGAGGAAGAAAAGGAAGATCAAGAAGCATCTCTAAGGTTCCCAATCACTTGAGGAGCTTGGGATTTCCCCTCTCCACCACTCATCTGCCCCTATTTCTTCCCCTAAGGTGAGTGTGATTCACTCACTTGCTTATTTTTCATGTAAATTCCCTTTTATGACCCCTATTCTACCTTTCCTTGCTTGCATTCATGGTTATTGATGATTAGAGGAAGCTAGGGTTGTTGATTTGAATGTATTCTCTTATAATGCAAACCCTAGGTTAGATAATTTGGGAGTTTTCATGAAAGTGAAGTTTTGGGTGTGATTATGCTTACAATTGCTGATGTTTATGTATTCTATCATGTTTGTGCATAATCTGAATATTTGTACATGATTTTACCCTCATTGTGTTCATGGAAAATGTTTGGGTCTTTGACCTCATGAAAATGGTAAAGGAAATGTTAAAGGAAATGGTTTTGGGTCTTTGAACCAAAGAGCGGTCTTCGGACCAATGAGGTACAAGAGAGGCAGTCGCTTTTACTCCTAGGCCAAGGGGTAACTGAGATTCCTCAATTAAAAATGAACCATGCATGTTTAATCTTAAAACTTAATGAGGCTGGCCCTGGACGACGGTCCTTGGTCACATGGCCCAGCGCTCAAAGAGGTTACAGTGAAAAGAACCCGTGGGTGTCTGGGTTATGACACTTGAGGACTAACTCTACATTGATTGCTTATGTGACTGACTCATGATTTCAAATTCTCCCTTAAGTCCATTTGCATAATTCTCTAAAGTATGATGTATGTTTCACGGTCCACTTACCTGTGTTGTGTTTCATATATGATGTTATGTGATTGTATGTTCTCCCCCACACTGCACACACATTTATCGCACTCACTAGGACGTAGTCTCACCCCACGTTGCGGGGAACCACTTTCAGTTGTGCAGGATAGCATTCCTTGACATCGGAAGAAGATTTGGAGTTTTGCAGTGGGTCCTTATGCCCCTCTTGCTGCCTGTAGTCCTGGAATGTCTAAGCCTATTTAAATTATGTAATGGATAAGGATTGTAACTGAATTTGTAATGGATTATTGTCATTGTATGTAATTGTATTATTTGTTTGTATGGCTAATATGAAAGCTTGAGTTTTTGGCCATGGAGGCCATTTGTTAATGAAATAGTTTAGTGATTTTAAATGCATGAACTGTATTGGTGGTTTTGCTGGTTTTCAGGTGAAGTCAAAAATTGGGAAACGTCCAATTTTCAGGGGAAAATCTGCCGGATTTCCGGCAGTAGTTTTGGGGAACCATGACACTCCGTGTCTAGGTTCATTTCCCTTAGATTTGAATATAATGTTTCATGTTGTATTGTAGATTGAATTATAGTGAAGGCTTAAGTAAGCGTTGGATTACCTAAGCGATTGTATGATTTGTTCACCGATATCGAAAATGGCACGAAATAATTTCAGAAATTCGGGAATAGTTTTTCCAATAGACATTATTCTTGGATTCAAAAATTAAGACGTTACATTTTGGTATCAGAGTAGTTCAATCTAATTGGACTGTGGTTAGGTTAGTTGCCCGTAACTTACTATAATTCCACCGTGCCTCATGCTCAGTTTAGGGACTGATCACCCCTCTACTGGTTATGTTGTACATAGAATTATGGTTAGTAACGTAAATAGGGTACCTTGTTGAGGGAATTGGGACACTTCTCTAACAAGGTTAGAGCCACCTACATGATAGTTAGAGGTAGAGTGACATGGGTCTATTCCCAAGAGTAGAATCCTCACCTTAGAAACCTTTTGGGATTCCATTTCGGTTCCTAAAGGAATTAAGGTACCCTTAGAAAGGAAGGTAGGGAAGAGGTTTTGAGGAAGAGTGTTGTTGTTTTGGAAGGTAGAAGTGAGAGGAAAGGTTTAGAGGGAATAACGAGTAGGTTCCTTAGTAGGCTAGGAGAGGATCGGTCATCTGTAAGTAAACTTTGGCGATGTAATGTGCTTGAATAATAATAATGTTTATTCTGTTTGAATGATTGCTTGACGTATAGGTTGGTTGTTTGTGCTTACACCTTGGCGATGTGACTTGTTTGATTGATCTTGATGATCATCTCTACGTGAATGATTGCATGACATTTTTGTTTACCTATGCTGCTTGAGTGTCTTGTATGCACCGATTGACGGTAAACTATTTTTAAGATAAATGATTTTTCGTCAGGTAGAGGTTAGAAGGAGAGTGTGTTACTTAAGGGAGGTGAGAGAAACCTAATGTCTCGATTAGAGGGGGGAATAGCCCTAACCTTTGGTAAAGTTGTTTATCATGGGTTAGATGTGAAATTTAAGAGTAGTTCGAGGAATTAGATTAAGGCCCTTAGTTTCATACTCTTGCCTTCTTTCTTCAATTCCCTGTTAGTATGTGCTGATGTTGATGAGTGATGTTATCTCAATCCTAACCTCCTTGTTAGCTGGCCTGAATCATTATGTAACCCGGTTGGATTTCTCACTAGGCATTTTTGGGTTTGACTATGATGGTGGTGAGATTGTTTAATGCCCTTAAGTCCTATGATTTTTTTTTTTTGTATGTAAGTGGTAAACTCAATACCTTGTCCCCTAAATTACTAGGTTAATGCTCCTAGAACCCATAATTGACTATTAGGGGTAACACCGACCTTGTAGACACATGTTAAGCCCTTAACCATTTAGTGCATGATTATCATGTGACTGATTGGAAGGTTTCCTAGTTTAGGAACCAAGTGAGAATTTGTGGTATCTTGTAAACTCATGACTTTATAGCTACCTTGTTTCACTTTAGAGCCATATGGTCTTTTAGCCCTTTGTGCTTACTGCCCTGTGGTTCACGTTTGAGTTTTGGTTAGGCTCTACTACCTAGTTAGAACCTCAAGAACAATCCCGGTGGAGCTAGGAGGTAAACACTAGAAGTTTGGATGGTTGATGGCACCTTTTGAGTTTCAATCATGGTCAGTTTCTTTGAGTTAGGCCTACTCGGTTGTAGACGTCTAAGGAAATAAGGTTCCCTGTTATTGTAATCAAAGTGCTCTGAGGCATTGTTATTAATGCATGGGGAGTGTTATGTTGTCCAAGTCACTAGAAGTAATGTTAAGTCTGTAAATTAGGTTCCTTAGTCTTTTCCTTGTATTGGGACCTTAGTGGTTAAGGGTAAATCTAAACCCTTCGATTGGTTTTGCTTGGGGTTGTTAAGGGGGAATTATTCGTAACTTAGTTTGGTTAGGGGTTGTTGTAATCTGATAATGGTGAGTGGGGATTAGCAGAGGTAAGGAATTGGTAAGAAAAGCATTGAGGGTCTAAAACAAGGAAATCAGGTTGCAGGGTTCTCGCTCAAGCGAGCCTATCCTCGCCTGAGCGAATTATGAAGCAAAATTAAGGAATTGGTTTTCTGCATATCTCGCTTGAGCGAGAATGATCTCGCTCAAGCGAAATAGGGGAATTTTTTAGGGCTCTTTGGACGTTTTTCGTTTGAGCGAGAATGGTCTCGCCCAAGCGAGACTCTTCCAAAGAGGGGTCTTCTTCTGGTTCATTACTCAGTTGCGCTTGTGCACATGATACAGTGATAGGTGCAAGCAGGCCTACACACCGTCATGTATTGTATGTTTAGATTGGAATTTGGATGAACTGTGAGAGTTGTCCATTCTCTGTCTCTTGTGTACCAGAGGAGTACCACGTAGGTGCAACTCTATGTTATGTTGTTGAAATCTATATGTTTTATTTTAAGACCCTAGAATGAAGTAGAGTTAATGAGAAAATCATGTCTCAAGTCAGTTAAGGGAGGGCTGAGCCCTTAAGGGGGGTAGCCTTACAGAAGGAGACGTGGGGACCCATAGCATATGTAACCAGGCAGATAAGTTACCCTAGTATGGGAGGTCGGAGATAGGAAAGGAATCTACTGTAGGTAGGGATTATGGGATAGACCCAACCCGACCCCTTTTTAACCAGAGTGCGCAGCAGAAGCCTACACCCATTCCTCTTTTTGACATTAGGATACCCCCAGGTGAGAGGAAGAATTAGGAAGGAGTGAATTTATTTAGATATGACCCGTAGTCATCTGGAAGCCATGCTGGGAAAGTCTTGGGGTGAGTTAGGACTCATTAGGAGCCTTTCAAGTTCAGGAACGATTATAAGACAACATAGCATCAGCGGGGGTAGTATTTAAAGTTAAGGAACCGTAAGGGTGTACTTTTAGGTGATCCAAACCCCGGGAATGAATTAATGGAGTCAGGTTAGGAACTTAGATTCGGAGGTAAGAGGAGAAAAGAGAGGTTAGGACAGTGAGATAGCGAGTTAGACCTAGAGCGAGATTTAGGGGAGCAATGGGAACCAGAATTAAAATAGAAGGTAGAAGAGGCAAGATTAGGAGGTCAACCAACTCTTAGAGCCTTGAGTCACCTTGGGCAATGAAGGTTTTAACTAACAAACAATAATTGGGAGGACTCTAAGAGTATGATATAGCTGTCGTTAGGAGGTGAATTGGAGTTAAAAGATAACCAGAGCGAATTTTCGGGACAAAATTCCTTTTAGGGGGTAGAATTGTAACATCCCGGAAACTGGAACCTAGGAAACATAAGAGAAGCCTTAGGCGGTGAACCTAGCTAAGAGAGGAAGTTAGAAGTAGGATGAGAATCCGGAGGTTAAGTGTGACTTCAGACAAGAAATTAGGGAAAATCCATGTGGAACCATGTGTTTTAAAAGAGTTTAGAGGAGGGACTAAGAGTTAAGAAGAAGAGCAACACCCTAGATCTTAGCTTTTAAACGTGGAAGAATAAGCTTCGTAGTCAAGGGAATGGATTTATCAAGAATTAGAGTGGGCAAGGGTTGGACGAGAAGAACTAAGTTAGAAGAAAGTTTTGGAGGATAGGAAGTAGGTTTGAGAAGGAGAGAATTGAATTGGAACCAAGAGGGGCCCAAATTGAGGTTATTGCTTAATTTTGGGAGTTAGGCCTAATGACCTTGGTGCACTAATTCGAAAATATCTAGAGTCAAGGGTGTCCAATTAAGGTGATTCCACTTTCATTGGAAAGCTAACTTCTGAGGTTTCAGTTTGATGGGTTATATGATAGGGTTCCGAGCTCATTTGCACTCACAAAACAGACTCATACTTGCTCAAGCGAAAAATCTCGCTTGAGCGAGAATTGTCCAGAGATGGGTTGCTCTCTGGGGTATTTTCGCTCAAGCGAGAATCTAGCTTGAGCGAGAATACAGGAAATCGGTTTTTAAAAACAGAGAGTTTCACTCTCTTCTCTCATTTTCCTGGGTCTCCTAGGGTTTCTAGAGAGAGGGAGGGAGCTTGTGGGCTTGAAGGAGGAAGAAAAGGAAGATCAATAAGCATCTCTAAGGTTCCCAATCACTTGAGGAGCTTGGGATTTCTCCTCTCCACCTCTCATCCGCCCCTATTTATTCCCCTAAGGTAAGTGTGATTCACTCACTTGCTTATTTGTCATGTAAATTCCCTTGTATGACCCCTATTCTACCTTCCCTTACTTGCATTCATGGTTATTGATGATTAGAGGAAGCTAGGGTTGTTGATTTGAATGTATTCTCTTGTAATTCAAACCCTAGGTTAGATAATTTGGGGGTTTTCATGAAATTGAAGTTTTGGGTGTGATTATGCTTACAATTGTTGATATTTATGTATTTTATCATGTTTGTGCATAATCTGAATATTTGTACATGATTTTACCCCCATCATGTTCATGGAAAATGTTTGGGTCTTTGACCTCATGAAAATGGTAAAGGAAATGTTAAAGGAAATGGTTTTGGGTCTTTGAACCAAAGAGCGGTCTTCGGACCAATGAGGTACAAGAGAGGCAGTCGCTTTTACTCCTAGGCCAAGGGGTAACTGAGATTCCTCAATTAAAAATGAACCATGCATGTTTAATCTTAATACTTAATGAGGGTGGCCCTGGACGACGGTCCTTGGTCACATGGCCGAGCTCTCAAAGAGGTTACAGTGAAAATAACCCGTGGGTGTCTGGGTTATGACACTTGAGGACTAACTCTACATTGATTGCTTATGTGACTGACTCATGATTTCAAATTCTCCCTTAAGTCCATTTGCATAATTCTCTAAAGTATGATGTATGTTTCATGGTCCAGTTACCTGTGTTATGATTCATATATGATGTTATGTGATTGTATGTTCTCCCCCACACTGCACACACATTTATCGCACTCACTGGGACGTAGTCTCACCCCACGTTGCAGGGAATCACTTTCAGTTGTGCAGGATATGATTCCTTGACATCGGAAGAAGATTTGGAGTTTTGCGGTGGGTCCTTATGCCCCTCATGCTGCTTGTAGTCTTGGAATGTCTAAGCCTATTTAAATTATGTACTGGATAAGGATTGTAATTGAAATTGTAATGGATTATTATCATTGTATGTAATTGTATTATTCGTTTGTATGGCTAATATGAAAGCTTGAGTTTTTAGCCATGGAGGCCATTTGTTAATGAAATAGTTTAGTGATTTTAAATGCATGAACTGTATTGGTGGTTTTGTTGGTTTTCAGGTGACGTCGAAATTTGGGAAACGTCCAATTTTCAGGGGAAACTCTGCCGGATTTCCGGCAGTAGTTTTGGGGAACCATGACACTCTGTGTCTAAGTTCATTTCCCTTAGATTTGAATATAATGTTTCATGTTGTATTGTAGATTGAATTATAGTGAAGGCTTAAGTAAGCGTTGGATTACCTAAGCAATTGTATGATTTGTTCACCGATATCGAAAATGGCGCGAAATAATTTCAGAAATTCGGGAATAGTGTTTCCAACAGACATTATTCTTGGATTCAGAAATTAGGACGTTACAAGTACCTTCTCTTTCCCTTAACTCTTTACTTTCAATTTATTCTAACATTAAGAGGGATTTTAAACTAAGTTTTCATAAGCTCTTATGAGAAAAACTATTTACAAAAAGCTTGTTGAAAATCTTTGTCTGAAATTTTCAGACAAAGACTTATCAACCTGAGGGGTTGCCTCACCCCGGAATCATTATTCATCTTTATCTCCTTCCATTTTTCCATTTCTCATTCTCTTTATTTTCATTAAGTGTGAATTTCCTTGTTCATTTTCCACGGTTTATGCGCTAATTTGTGGCGTATGAATTCCAATTCTAGATCCATAATTGTGTAGCTATCAATTGGTATTCAGAGCTCTTTTGAATTGGAGAAGCATTTTGAGCACTAATATAGGGCTACATTAGTGTTTTTGTTAGAATTTTCTATGTATTCTTCATCTCAATCTTGTAATTTCTGGACTATGGACTTTTCTTGAGCCCAAGGTGCTCTTCTGCTGATCTTTCAGCACTTGTTTGCTTGATTGTTTGGTGAATTCTTGCTTCGTAGGGCGCTGTATGTGCACTTCAATTATACCCCTTCAGGTGTGTGATATTTTGTCCTTTCCATGTTCTTCATGTTCATCATATGCTTCTTTTATGTTTGATAACTTGAGGTGGATTGTGGTAAGAGGAAGCACATACTTTGGCTATCTTTTTCTAAAGATCATTAACCTACATTATTCTCCAATCCAATTTACATTTCCTCGCTCATTTCCCAAAATATCATAATTTTCCTATTAGTCCCTATTTTTAATTTTTTCCAAAGTGGTCCTCTAAAAATCATTTTTTTCACAAATGGTCCATTTGAAAAAAATAATTGTAAAAAAAGGGGAACCATTTAGGAAAAAAATCAATTTTGGAAGATTTATTTAGAAAAAACAAAAAAAATGATAGACCAAATGAAAAAAAATCACAATATTTTAAAGAACTAAAAACATAATTAAACTAAAAAAAACTATTATAAGACAAATGTCGTGGTAGTTAAAAAAAATGTAAATTGATTTTTTGTTGTTTAATCACAGGTATCCTCCACTGAAGGATTGCCTCCGGTGGAGGATACATGTAGTTAAACAAAAAAAAAATGTCATGGTAGTTAAGCTTTATTTATTCTTAATTAAACATCTTACATTTCAATGGGTTGCATAAATAAAAGAAAAACAACTTTGATTTTTTTTTTCATATTTAGTTTTTTACACCCATGTTACACATTTTTTATCTTTCTCTTTTATCATATTACATCACAATTTCGTTCTATCACTTTCTCCGTCTTTTTATCTTTTCTTCTACCTTGACCAATATACACCATTTGGGTATGAAATTGAAAAATACTATTTTTATGAATAAAATATATACAAAGAAAGGTCATATATATATATAGTTGATTTTGATAGAATTATAGAAAAATGAATGATGCATACGACGCACATTGAACAAGAGAGTGATTTAAAATCAATTGTAGACTTGTAGCTGAATTGATTCCTACTGTTGCTAATTAATAACCTAACGGCCACTAATTACTGCAGAAAACAAGCTGTGATTTCATTAATCTTCTGTAACCTGAATTTTAGATGCTATCTGATGACGGGGAATCAATGTTCTGATTAGGGTTCCAATCTTGCCTGATAAAGGCAGACATGGAGGATGATTGGCCCCACGCATCACCCAGAGGTATTCATCAATGACATCTTCTATGCGAAAAGATACTTTTCTCAGTTGCTTCACCCATGTTCTTATTCCATCATTGGTGTCTGCTTCATCACCAGCCCTTCTATCAGCATCTTTGAGGAGAGCTTGAATGCTCTCAAGTTCATCTTTAATGTCTGAAAAATCTTTATGGACACCTCTCAACAGATTTGTTTCTTCCTTAAGGAGTTGGAACACTTGCTCCAAGGCAAACAATACTGCAACATCTGCCATTTTACTCTCATCTCATATTGCTACCTTGCAATTTTTTGTTCTATCTGTCTGTATATCCAGGATTTCAGCTGATCGAGTATGGGGTTTTGCCTCTCTTTGGGTACGCTAGGATGCCAGATTGCCAAGGAAATTAAGTTCTAAAAGTCAAACGAGAGGAACGCCATTGTCTTTTGTTATCAGCCCATAGTAATATGACGAAGCGTGATTATTGTTTTTTTTCTTTATTTTTTTTATCAAGTTGGTTTAGGTAGATCATGCATTTAATTGAGAAAGGTTTATTATTCCATAATTAAATGCATGATCTACCTAAACCAACTTGATAAAAAAAATAAAGAAAAAAAGCAATAATCACGCTTCGTCATATTACTATGGGCTGATAACAAAAGACAATGACGTTCCTCTCGTTTGACTTTTAGAACTTAATTTCCTTGGCAATCTGGCATCCTAGCGTACCCAAAGAGAGGCAAAACCCCATACTCGATCAGCTGAAATCCTGGATATACAGACAGATAGAACAAAAAATTGCAAGGTAGCAATATGAGATGAGAGTAAAATGGCAGATGTTGCAGTATTGTTTGCCTTGGAGCAAGTGTTCCAACTCCTTAAGGAAGAAACAAATCTGTTGAGAGGTGTCCATAAAGATTTTTCAGACATTAAAGATGAACTTGAGAGCATTCAAGCTCTCCTCAAAGATGCTGATAGAAGGGCTGGTGATGAAGCAGACACCAATGATGGAATAAGAACATGGGTGAAGCAACTGAGAAAAGTATCTTTTCGCATAGAAGATGTCATTGATGAATACCTCTGGGTGATGCGTGGGGCCAATCATCCTCCATGTCTGCCTTTATCAGGCAAGATTGGAACCCTAATCAGAACATTGATTCCCCGTCATCAGATAGCATCTAAAATTCAGGTTACAGAAGATTAATGAAATCACAGCTTGTTTTCTGCAGTAATTAGTGGCCGTTAGGTTATTAATTAGCAACAGTAGGAATCAATTCAGCTACAAGTCTACAATTGATTTTAAATCACTCTCTTGTTCAATGTGCGTCGTATGCATCATTCATTTTTCTATAATTCTATCAAAATCAACTATATTCAATTATAAATCAATAAGACACCTAGTCTAATTTAGCTAGCATAGTTGCAATTCTTCACCTAGTTTCTCAAGTTTCCTCAGTTTTTTCCTCTTCTCTGAGATTGGTCATTCTACATATATATTCTATGCTTTTGACCATATATATTTATTGAAATCTTTACATGTCGTCTCATTCCAGATTATTCACTGATTCTTGATTTCTTACACATGCAGGATGTCAAGTTGACAGTTCGTGGAATCAAGGAAAGGAGTGAAAGGTATAACTTTCAAGGATCATCAAGTAGCAGCACTAGAGCAACAGAAGATGGAAGATGGCGTGATCCTCGATTGGCTTCCCTTTTCATTGAAGAATCTGAGATCGTAGGATTTGAATTTCCAAGAGATGAATTGGTTGGTTGGTTATTGTAGGGTGCAGCTTATCGCACTGTGATTTCAGTGGTAGGAATGGGGGGGACTTGGAAAAACAACTCTTGCCAAGCACGTTTTCGACAATCAAAAGGTGACAGGGCATTTTGATTGTCGTGCTTTCATCACAGTTTCTCAATCATACACTATAAGAGGGATATTGATAGACATGATGGAGCAATTTTGTAAGGAGACTCAAGAGCCTCTTCCACAGATGTTACACAAAATGGATGAGAAGTCACTAATTACAGAAGTGAGGCAATACCTTCTGCATAAGAGGTATTTGATACTCTTTGATGATGTATGGCAAGTAGATTTTTCCGACTAGATTGAATTTGTGATGCCTAATAACAACAAAGGTAGTAGGATCATAATCACCACTAGAATCATGCATGTTGCAGAGTTTTTCAAGAAATCCTTTCTTGTTCATATTCACACACTGCAACTCTTGCCTCCAGATAAAGCATTTAGATTTGAATTTGATGGGCATTGTCCACCAGAGCTTGAGGCTATGTCAAATGAAATTGTTCAAAAATGCAAGGGGCTACCTTTAGCAATTGTGGCCATTGGTGGTCTATTTTCAACAAAATCTAAAACTGTGTTTGAATGGCAGACAGTGAGTCAAAATTTGAGACTAGAGTTGGAGCGTAATGCCCATCTAACTAGTCTAACAAAGATTTTATCTCTTAGTTATGATGACCTGCCTTACTATTTAAAACCACGCATTTTGTATTTTGGTATATATCCAGAGGACTACTCCATTAATCATAAGAGATTAACTCGACAATGGATAGCTGAAGGGTTTGTTAAATCTGAAAAGAGAAGAACTTTAGAGCAAGTTGCAGAGGAGTACTTGTCCGAGTTGATTCATAGAAGTTTGGTTCAGGTATCAGAAATCTGCGTTGATGGGAAAGTTAAAATATGTCAAGTCCATGATTTATTACGAGAAGTGATCATTAGAAAAATGAAGGATTTAAGTTTTTGTCATCATGTACATGAAGATGATCAATCAGCCATAGTTGGGGTTACTAGACGCCTATCTATTGTTGCTAGTTCCAACAATGTGTTGAAGAGCACTAGAAACACACATATTCATGCCATTCATGTTTTTGAGAAAGGTAGATTGCCTGAAACTTTCATGGGTAGATTATCTTTCAAAGTCTAGGATTCTGAAAGTTCTTGACTTTGAAGGTACATCATTGAATTATGTTCCTAATAATTTGGGGATTCTTTTTCACCTAAGGTACATAAATCTAAGGAATACTAAAGTACAGGCTCTTCCTAAATCTATTGGTATGCTACAGAACTTAGAGACCTTGGATTTAAGAGAAACGCTGGTGCATCAGTTACCAAGTGAAATAAACAAGCTCATAAAGCTATGTCATCTTCTTGTTTTTCATCGAAACTACGAAGCAGATTATTCTATTTTCGGCTTCACAACTGGTGCACTGATGGAAAAGGGTATTAAAAACTTGACATCCCTACAAAATCTATATTATGTAGAGGTAGATCATGGGGGAATAGATCTCATCCAAGAGATGAGAATGTTAAGGCAGTTAAGGAAGTTGGGTTTAAGGCATGTAAAAAGGGAATATGGGAATGCCATATGTGCTTCAGTGGCCGAGATGAAACACCTTGAATCTCTTAGTATCACTGCAATAGCTGAGGATGAAATGGTTGACTTGAACTTTATATCATCCCCACTCCAACTTCGGCGGCTTCACTTGAAAGCAAGACTAGAGAAGTTGCCTGATTGGATTCCAAAACTTGAGTATCTTGTTACAATAAGGCTGTGTTTATCCAAGTTGAAAGATGATCCTCTCAAATCACTGAAAAAATTGCCATATCTGATGTAGCTCAGCATGTGTGACGACGCCTATGATGGTGAAATTTTGCACTTTCAACATGGAGGGTTTCCAAAATTGAAGGAACTAGATCTGAGACGCTTGAATAGAGTATGTTCCATCCTAATAGACAAAGGATCTTTGCTTTCTCTTCAAAAATTTATGTTTAATAAAATCCCCCAACTGAAAGCGGTACCCTCTGGCGTCAAAGACTTGGATAACCCCAAAATAATTGACATCCTTGATATGCCAGCTGATTTTGTTGAGAGCATTGATCCAGACAACGGAGAAAACTATTGGATCATCAAGAATGTTCCTCTAGTTTTCATCCGTCATTGGATTGGTCCAAAATTATTTGATCATGAAATCCGCACTATTCAGTCGTCCTCCATGCAGTCATAAAGGAATTGACTTTGACAATATATACCTTGGTGTCTAGCAAGCTTAAAATATGAAGGTGCGTTTCATCTGACCATTCAATCCGTTTTGTGGTGGTTTCAATAACTTTTTACTTCATGTTATTTATAATTGTTTTTTTTGTCTCTTCTATTTTTTTTACTTCTTTCAATCCTTATTTTACATAATAACATGGTAAACTCTTATAACTGGCAACACATTATTGAATGTAATGTAGTTGCATGTATAATATTTTTACATAATTAAGTGTTTCAAAAATAAATTCTCCTCTTGTTTGGATTATATATGATTGTTTGTAGTATATATTATGGATGGTTTATTCTACTCAAACTGGATTGTTTTTTGTCTCTATGTGAACAGGAATTCAGGTTCTCCCTATTGCAGCACACAAAATATGACGAACTTGTTTCTTCATCATTTTATGGTGCATGTTCCCCAGAAAAAATATTTCCTTGAACTTATCCTGCATTAATCAAGGAATATATGGATTCCATTTACGGAGTGGTCTTTGGCTTTTATTTTCTATTTTTGTCACTTGTGGAGTGGTGTTCGAATATTTATTTTTCTTTTTTTTTTTGGTCTAGAATTTTTATTTTTCAAACCTTATAATTTTAGACCTATATTAGATATGGAGTATGGACTCTTCACCAAGTGACTTGGGCTTTTATTTACTAATTTTGTTTGTTTACTAATATAGTCAGTGTTTATGAGGTCCTTACTTTTCCCACCCCCCATTTTTTCTATTCCCACCACCTACAATTTTTTCTTCCCGTCAACCCCCTCTCCAACCCCCTTCCCCCTTCCTCTTTTTCCCTTCCCCTTCCCCTTCCTCGCCCCTTCATTTAACTGTCCTTCAATTAAATAACTTACGGACGAACAGTGTCCGTAACAAATCCAGACAATTCATAGGCTATTTTTATTAAAAAAAAAAAGGCTTATGGACACAGTTGTCCAGGAACCAATCTCGGACAACTATGTCTATAAACCAAATTTAAAAAAAAAAAGTGGTTTATGGACAAGGTTGACCGTAATTTGATTTCGGACAACCTTGTTCGAAATTTTTTCTTCCCAAAATATGAAAAGGGGGGAGGGGGGAGAGGGGACGAGAAAGGGGGAAGAGTGAGGGGGAGAAGGGGCCAGGGAAGGGGGATGGGGATGGGTAGCGGGGAAGGGGAAGGGGGAGGGGGAGGGGGCAGGAACAGTAGGGGTGGGGGAGTGGGGAAAGGGAGAGAGTGGTATTTTGGGAAGAAAAAATTGTGGGGTTGGGAATAGCAAAAATGAGGGGTGGGAAAAGTAAGAACCATTTATTAAATCTTGTAACAAAAACCACTTCATTTGAATGGATACTTCCCACGGGTGATGATGTTTGTTTTACATATATTTATAAATTTTTATAATAAAATTAACTTATGATGTAATCATATAAATTAATTAGTAGAATATGAAGAGCATAATGTTATTATGTTTATAGAAAATAGTAACAAATACATCATTAATATAATAAATTTAAACTATAGAGATTTGAGAACACACAACTCAATCACTCTAACCTATATAAACTATATGAAAAACCTTTTTGTTGGGAGAACTAGCCCCACATTGGAGTAAATTTTCAATACTCCCTTACCCATGTGAGGTCGGTATTTTTTATTTTAATTCAAAACAAATTTTAAATTAGGGGAAAACTTACCATTCATAGGCAGATATCAAAATTTCAGTGAGGGTAGCACCTATTACAAGAGTACTCAAAAAAATTTCCTTATCATGATGTCGATTTTCACGATAAGATCAGGATTGTCTTATGTGAAAGGTACTTGTGGTTTAAAACAAAAACTTTACTGAAGTGAAAATAAAAGACTAAAAAATAAAAATAAAAAACGCAAGTGAAAAACATGACACATGTACTTGGGGAACTATTTTAATATGGAGTAAATAGATAGATAAACATAATAGATAAGAGAGATAATAAATGAAAACATTAATGAATAAAATTGATAGATAAATGATATATTGGAAAAAAATACATTAAATTTAATGTAAATAAACACATTTATTGTATTTCTTAATATGTGTTTTTATGTAATAAAAAAGATAAACATAAATGAATAATGAGAGAAACTATAATAATAATAATAATAATAATAATAAAAATAAAATTAAAGTTTGATAAAAAAAAATGGGAAACAAAAGAAAATGGCAGGAGCGAGTCTGTCTCCAGTAAAAGATACCCACAATTCATAAACACAAGTGAGAAAATGTGACACGTATATTATGAAAACAATTTTAAGATAAAAAGTAAATAGATAAATAGAATAGATAAAAGAAATCATAAGTGAAAAAATTAATGAATATAACAGAGACATAATGAGACGAATTAATGAGGATGTGATAGTGGGAGAAAATGTTTTAATATAATGAAAAAATAAAATGAAAGTGTGATAAAAAAATTGTCTTTCATGGAGAATATCTGTGATTCATAAAATAACTACTTCAGTGAAGTGAAAATAAAATGAAATGAAAACGCAAGTGAGAAAATGTGACACGTGTACCGAGGGAAACAATTTTAAGATAAAGAGTGGTATCCCTAAAGGCATGGATACGTTTTGGTTTCCAAAAGCAGGGGTGGTATGTTAGTTTTAATTGAAGGGTAAGGCAAGATTTGGCTAACTCCTAGTTCTTCTTGTCCTGGTAGTTTCCTACTACAATCTAATTTGCATTCCTCCCTATCGCAGTAAGGGAGGCCTGATTCCTAGATTGGTCGTCTCGAGATTGTTCATTGGCCATGTTGGCTGAGGAATTCCCAAGGGAATTTCCAAAATCACTCTTTTGCTTACTGTTAGCCATAATTTTCTTTTCACTTCTTAAGTTCATACAACATCGAGATGAATCCCACCGAATGTGCCAATTTTTTATCCATTAAATTGGTTAAAAGAATGTATCTCTCGAGCAATTTGGGATGAGATAAAAGTCCTCTTACTGGGTTCTTTAAGTGTTGTTCTTAAGGTTTTCAAATGAAAGAATTGCAGTAGAGGAAGAAAGAGATGAAGAAGATGAATTTCGAATCAAAATCAAAGTACATTACACTAGTAAAACATAAACGTAAATTGTAGGAAACGTAAGAAAATCAAATGGTGGTCTACAGTCCCTACTTGCTCTCAGCAACTAGTTGCCTTGATCTCTGGATGGACGTTGTGGCTTGTGTGCTTGAGTGTTCAGTTTGCCGACCTTGTAGCCTTCGTCCTCATACTATTTATAGGCCACCCTCATAACTGCTTTGGGATAATTGCTTCTATTATAATAGGTTTTAACGGTTTTTTTTGTTTGAAACATTTGAATTTTTCTAATTATACCCAGAAATTTACATTATTGTATTATGAAGAATAATTAGGGCACAAACAACACAGAAGTAAAGATGAAAGCCCTGTTACCGAGGCTATGTAATATCGACAATTGCTAGCGGTGTCTAACCTTCGCAGACCATTGTGGAGTGGGATAGAAGTGTGCATTTTGAAGGACTAAACTTTACATAAACCAACATTTTACATAAGCAACATCCGGAAAACAATTGGCTAAACCAAACTTGACCAAATGGCCAAGAGCCTCATAAAAGAAAATAAATTAAAAATCTAATGATAATGAACTAAAATAAAATGGTCGTCTCTTGGTCAGCCAAGTCTCCCAAACTATGTTTCATACTAAGCATAATGCACATCTAAAAATAGAAATCGTGTGATGAGATTAATGTCCTAATGAGTATAATCAACATCCAGGTGTAGGATAAACATACAAATGACATGAAACAACCATGGGAAAAATTCAAAGGAAATTCATATGATGATGATCATAATAATAACATGAGACATGGAATAAAAAATGAGTCTTATCACTTGACGTGCAAGAAGATTTGAGCTCAAATTCACATCAAGGAGCATCCCTCTTGTGGTCATATAGATTTCGCTATTTAATTGTGATGTCTTATTATCAAACAACATGACATGTGTAACGTCCTAATTTCTCAACTTAGGAATAATACCCGTTGGAGACACTATTCCTGAATTTCAAAAATCATTTCGTTCAATTTCGATATCGTCAAACATTCACTTAGGCCTCCCAACGATTAGCTTAAGCGGTTACTAATACATACATCATAATCTCTTACATACAAGGAAACTTAATTAAACCTAGGAAAAGAACCTGCACTTAAAGTGTTATGGTTCATAAGACTCATACCGGAAGTCCGACAGAGTCTCCCCTGAAAACTGGTTGTTTACCAACTTCAAACTTAACCTGAAACTCAGTAAAATCACCAGTACAGTCTAATAACATGAATTCATCAACATCAAAATAGAGCCTCTGTGGCCTAAACACAATAGACTTACATATATACAACAATATTTAACTACCTATCATTACATAAGAACTAATTCTACTAAATGAGTCTTCTACTGGAGGTAATACTCAGTTCCACCATTCCCTTCCCTGCTTTATCATCACCTGGGATTACCTGCACAACTAGAGTATATCCCCGAAATGTGGGGTGAGACTACAGTCTCAGCGAGTGAGGTAATAGTGTGTGCATATGTGGAGAGGTAAAACACATGATAAACAACAATGTAGCATAACTTAATTCATTCAGAAACATTCAAAATGGCACTACAAGACATGTGATATTAATCATTCAATAACAATCATAAGTTCAGTGATAATCATGAAAAGTAATGAACATGTTAATGCAACTAACAACCAATCTATCTAGCGTACTTATTCTAAAGTGTTTCGTTTTCCCCAACACCAAGGGTTCTTTTATCTGTTATGTAAGTTGAGCGCTCGGCCATGTGACCAAGGACCATCGTCCAGGGCCACCCTGATTAAGTTTTATTAACAATCAAACATGAATTTCATTTTAGTTGAGGAACCCCATTTAGCCCCTTGGCCGTGGAGTAAATGAGAGTTACCTCTCTTGTACATGATTGGTCCGAAGACCCCTGATTTGGCCCGAAGACCCCTGATTTCTTGATTAATCTCTTAGCCCAAGGCCCTTGAAAACATGAACATGGTTAGGGTTTTCCAAAAACATGAGTATGGTTTATGAAATGTGAACATATTATATGTATGCTAAAGGAAAGATTCATAACAACCAAATTTCATAGTCATTCATTATCATAAAAACCCTTATCTCTACAACCTAGGATTCAATCACGGAATCAATCAATCCAAGGCTATACACACATAAACCCTAGTTTAATATCAACAAGACTAGTAGAAAGGGAAAGAAGAGTCGGGATCATGAGAAGGACTTCACACATGATAGAAAGTGGAGTGGGTGAACCACACTCACCTCAAGGAGTAGAAAACAGGGAATACAGAAGGAGGGGGATGGCGAATCCGAGCCTTACGAACAGTGGGGAAACCTTCAAGCTATCCTTTCCTCTTCCTTCTCACTCTTTCTCTCTCTAGGAGTCTTTTTCTCTCTCTAAAGTGCAGAAAGAACGAAAGGAAAATGAAAGAAATGGAGCCCTAAACGCGTTTTAAAACTCTGTCAGGACATTCTCTCTTAAGCGAGATATTCTCGCTTAAGCGAGATGGTCTAGACCCAAATTCCTCTCACATTCTCGCCTAGGCTAAAAGCCTCTAGCCTAAGCGAAAATAACTCTGAAAATGCACTCTCTCTGGACAATTCTCGCCTAGGCGAGATCCTTCTCGCCTGGGCGAGATATGTAGAACCAAAACTCTAATTTTTACTGATAAACTCGCCCAGGCGAGCCCAAACCGAAGCCCCGACACTTAATTTTCCTCTATTTTCTCGACAGCTTCTTGCTTAAGAAAGAGTACGCCTGTTTGGGGTGAAAATGAGCTCGGAATACTATTGTATAGCATACCAAACCGAAGCCCCGAATCTTAGCTTTCTAATCCAATTGAAATCACCTCAATTGGATACCTACAACTCTAGATATTTGCAATTTAGTGAACTAAGGTCATTAGGTTTAAAACCCGAAATTGAGCAACAACCTTGGTTGAAACCCAATGGGGCACACTTCACATGAACCATGATGTATCTCATCAATTCACTTCAATAAGGCTAAGACTAAGGGTCCTAATTGTTCATGAGGTTGTGCTCCTCTATTCCCTTGTTCTTTTCAACTTCCTTACTCACCTCTTCACCATGTCATCCTTTCCACCATCAGGTGTGACTCCTCCTAAGTTAACTCTACGGTCAAGTTTAGCTTAATACTTGGTTCCCCCCTCTCAATTCCCTTACAACTCATAACTCTTAACTGACTCCCTAACTCTTGTCTTATTTTCACCACAAATCCCTAAGTCCTCATCTTATTTTTGACTTCCTTTATGCAAAGGGATTCCCAGCCTAAGACTTCTGTTGTGTTCTGTAGGTCCTGATTTTCGGGATATTACAACATGATATTATTTTTATTATTCACATAATGGTCCAAGACTCGTGAGGCTGACGCCGAACATGAACATGGGTTATCAATGACATGAATCAGGAGAATGACATTAATATTATTAAACAAAATTTAGCACAAAAATCAATGAACAGTCTTAAACATTTTGTCATGTTATATGGTCATGCGATCACATGAAACTAAACTCAAAAGCATACTCAATTGACATCCCATTAACCAAACCCTAATGATTTGACATCCCAATAAGGCTACCAAGAAAAGTGTTGATGGAAGACTATCTCCTCAGGAACAAAGATGTATTTCCTATACATGTGTTCGAAACTGCAAACTGGGATAATACCTTTGAGAAGGACCTTGGAGATTGCCCAGAAGCTGGAGTTTTGACGTTTCAAAAGAACACAAAATCAATCTTTGGCAAGGACAACTCTACCTTGTGTTGTTCCTTAAGAAGGATATTGAGAATTTTTCTTAATAGGGATGTTTTAGCAAGCTTCTTGTACGAACCAAGTTTTGGTATCGTCTCCATGAAACCTCTTCCTGTAAAACCCTCGAAGCCTTGGCTTGACCAAGATCATGTTAAGGTTAAGAAAGCCTTTAGAGGTATAAAGGTGGTATCTTTTCAACGCTTAATGATAACATTTGTTGGAAAAGATACCATCTTTTGCCTATTCCAGAAGCATGTTCGGTAATAGGACTTTGGACTCTTCCTGTTTATCCTAGCTCTAGGAAGTCCAAAACCTATCTGCCTGCTGAAGGAAGCCATGTCAGATCAAAGATAGGGTGTGACTATAGAAGCAACCTGAAGGGAAGCTTAGAAAAGCTTAGATCTGAACATTCTAGACTGTAGAAGCTATTAGGAAAGCTTAGAAAAGTGAATGTATTCATGTCTATGAAGTTAAAGTCACCTCACTATTAATAAAATGAATGTTTCAGATCAATATTGAAATGTGTTATTATTCTGATTTCCTTGTTCTGAAACTCTATTTAACATGTATTTGAATCTACTGAAAATGCATACTTACTGTTATTTTTATGCTCTGATAAAATTCAGTTAACTATAAGTCTATTATGATATCATCTTACTCATGCACCCTTTTGATGGATGACAAAAGGGGGAGTAATAATACTAACATCAAATCTAAATCTGAAGTTACAGTTAAGGGGAAGTAAGGATCTGAATCTGAAGTAAACAGTTCAGGGGGAAAAGACAAAAGTTTAAATTTTTATCTCAGAGGGAGCTCAGAAATCTACTAGCTCTATCTGAAATTTGTTTAATACCCTACGCTAAAATCTGTTTAAAGTCTTTACGTTCTGAATTTTCGTTAAATCAGGTTTAAAAGTTAATTTAAGTTTGTCATCATCAAAAAGGGGGAGAATGCTGAGTCTCAAGACTTTGATAGTCTAAAGACACCCCTAAATGTAAAGTCTCAAGAGTTTAAATGTCTAAAGACACTCGCATAATAAGGTTTTGATGAATACAAAATTAGATTAAGATTTTGCAATTATTCTAACGAGTGTACTTGTATTTCAGATAAGCTAAATGTCATCTGATGCACGCTCTAATTGTGAAGGAAATTAAAACTGAAGTATTATGAAGGAAGTATCCGTCTGAAGAACTCTAGGCATTCCGAAACAAATGGTTCAGAAGTTTTGTCTAAAGTCTGAAGACTAAAGTGTAATATGAAATCTAAAGACTGAAGTGCAATCTGAAGTCTAAAGACTGAAGTGCAATCTGAAGACTGAAGTGTAATCTGAAGTCTAAAGACTGAAGTGCAATCTGAAGACTGAAGTGTAATCTGCACCACTCCTTCACGCAACCTTTGTACACAAATCAGGAGTGACAAGGATTTAGGGTTTAAGTAGCTTTATGGTATTTCTTTTAAATTATCCGACGCGAAAAGAGGAAATTTGGAGTAGCTATCTGTTGTGGTCAATTAAAGTATTGCCTACCTCATACTTTCGTCAAAGATGTCTCACAACAGGAGTATTTGTACCTAAAGCTATCACTCTAAGGACTTCTCAACAACTAGCGCCCCAAAATCCTATAAATACTGGAAGTCTTACTGAAGCAAGCATGGTTGAGATTTTGATCAAAATACTAACGAATAAACAAAAGCTCACACGAAGCAAAACGCTGCCAATTTTTTTTTAGAATTTCTCTTTGAATTTCTTGTACTTTAAACTTTCATATCCAGTGTTAGATCATTGTTATCTTTGTACATTCTGAATGAAGAACTGTGAATTCTAAGTTCATTTCTCTTTGTAAACACTTTGAGAGTGCTAAGATCCTGGAGAGGCTTGGTTGTAGAAAGAATACTTGGTGTAGAGCCTGGAGAGGCTTGGATGAAGAAAGAATACTTGGTGATTAGAGCCTGAAAATACTTGGTAGAAAAGAATACTTGTAACCATTTCAGATTAGTGGAAAATCCAGAAGCTTGTTGGCTTTAGGACTGGACATAGCTCACAAGTGGAGTGAGTGAACCAGGATAAATTTGGTTGGGTGCTTCTCTTACCCTTAACTCTTTACATTCAATTTGAACTAACAAGAAGAGGGTTCTGAATTGAGTTCTTGTAAGCAATTCTTAAAATACAATTTGCAAAGTTGTTTTAAAATCTCTGTCTAAAAATTTTTCAGACAAAGAACTTAACTTCAAACAACTCTTAAAACCTGTTTGAAATCCTTTAAAACTCAGTTTATGAAAAAAGCTTTCCATAAACGTTAAAGCTTACAAAAACACTATTCAACCCCCCTTTCTAGTGTTTCCTGTGTGTTCCTATATAACTTTCAAAAAAACATTGTCTCTTCCTCAAACTCTAAGGACTTCCTCCTTATATCATCATAACTTTTCTGTCTAATCTAAGTTGTCTCAAGTTTCTTTGTAATCATCCTTATCTTTTCTAAGGTCTCCTAAACTCGGTTTGACCCCAAAAGTTTCCTCTCACCCACCACATACCAACACAAAGGGGATCTACACTTCCTACAATACAAAGTTTCATAAGGTGTCATGCCTATGCTGCTATGGTAAATATTGTTATAGGAAAACACTATTAAAGGTAGGTGCCAATCTCGACTATCCTGCTCCTCTAAAACAATGGCTCTAAGCATGCCCTCTAAGGTTTGGTCGTTTGTATAGTCCTTTCAGACTGGTCATCAGCCTAAGAGTGATAGGTTGTGCTAAGGTGAAGCTCGGTCCCTATTTGAGACTATGCTAGAGGGTACTCCATGTAGCCTAACTATCTCCTTAATGTAAAGGTTGACTAGTTTATCTAAGGAGTAAGTGGCTCTAATGGGTAAAAAGTGAGTTGATTTGGTCAACCTATCAACAATGACCCATATGGAGTCATACCGGTTGGTACTCTAGGTAAACCCATTCCATAGTCCATGGCTATCCCTTCCCACTTCCCCTCAAAGATTACTAAAAGTTGAAGGGGTTATGGATTTCTTTCAAGAAAAGAAAAAAAATAATTGAATGTTGTTACTTACTCATAATTCTTTCATACTTAGACATCCACGCAAATAGACAATCTACCAATTTTTTTATACGCCCCTGATTCACATACTACACATGGCAAAACAACTAAATTGATATCAAAAGGTTGCAAATCAAAAATAGAAAATTTCAAGAATAAAAGCTACAAGTGTAAACTATAAAATAAGACAGATGAAATCCTTGACTTGAACCTTGTATCATCCCTACCCCAACTTCGCCGACTTCATTTGAAAGCAAGACTAGATTAAGTTGCCTGATTGGATTCCAAAACTTGAGTATCTTGTTACAATAAGGTTGGCTTTATGCAAGTTGAAAGATGATCCATTACAGTCGCTGAAAAACTTGCCAAATCTGCGCAAGATTTGTTTATGGGACGATGTTTATGATGGTGAAATTTTGCATTTTCAAAATGGAGGGTTTGGAAAATTGAGAAGACTATATGTCAATCGCTTGAATAGAGTAAATTGCATCCTTATAGACAAAGGAACTTTACTATCTCTTGAACATTTTAAAATGGATAAAATTCCCCAACTGAAGGAGGTACCCTCTGGCATCAAAACTTGGATAACCTCAAAGTTATTGACTTTTGTTAATATGCCAGTTGAATTTGTGAATGGCATTGATCCAGACGGCGAAAAAGACTGTTGGATTATCAAACATGTTCCTCTTGTTTCCATCCGTCATTGGATCGGCCCCAAATACTTTGATTATAACATCCGCATTATTCACTCCTACAAGTAGTCATAAACAAACTAAGGATGCCATAGTGTCTAGCAAGCTTCTAATTTCTGCTTTTTTTTAATTTCCTTATCCTTTAATTCTTCAATCTCTTGTTAACCTGATCAACAAAATTTATTGGCAATGATATACAGGTTCACTTGGTATTCTCTTTTCTTCTTTTTTTTTTACAATTTTATAACTTATTACGGATGAGTACTTTTGGTACACTCGTATCCTTTATATTTTTTTATGGGTGGTTCACGCGTAAGGCAATACAAATGACCGGTTATAGCAAGTTCTCATTACCGGCTAATTGGAAATTGGGTTTTTTGTGGTTGACCACAAATTCTTTAAAATATATTAGTGACCCCAATTAGATTAAAATGAAAGAACGTAACATGATTATTTGAGTTGGACAAACTCTAGCCATACCAGACAAGACAAAGACATAAAACTAACCTACCACTCTAATAGAAATCAAAACAGAGGCAATGTTTAGGTGGTCCTCATTTGATACCAAATGGTTTAAGACTTCATTTTCAAGAAAGTGAAAATCAATGGGAATTCAAAAGTCAAACGGAAAAGAAGATCAAATCAAATTCAACAAATTTCTCAAGTCAAATTTGAAGATGAATTGAAGAGAATTAAATAGTTTAAGTTGAATTGGGATTTTAATTGTAATTTCTTTTATTTCCATGTAAGAGGTTCTGCCGTTGTGACCTCTAAACTCCCATTTGATTGGTTCATTTTATCTCCTTGTACTTTTATTTTTTTTCCTTATATGAGGTGCTACATAGGCTTTAGGTTATGGCCTCACATCCCCTTAGGATAGTTTTAATTCTCCCTTTATATTTTTTCTTCTCATGAGCCTATCCCTTTTTCTATAAATGGGGAGTCTCCCACTCTTGTAGCTTTTTACCTTGAATTTTATATAAAAGCTTATGCTTGTTTCCTCCTCTTTGTGAGTTGAGAAGGGTTGATGGTGCTTGCCCAAACCATTGTGAAACTTATCCAGCTCCAATAGTTTATGGCGTTTTTGCACTGAGACTTATCAGTATAACGGTTGCCTAAGCCTGTGGCGTCTTCTTCATCGCTATCTTTTTCCATTTTTCAATTTCATTTCCTCTTTATTCTTGCTATGTACGAATTTCTCTTTCTTGATTACATGGGTTTTGCACTAACTTGTGTTGTATGAATTCCAAATCTAGATTCGTAACTGTACTGCTATCAATTGTTATTCAGAGCTTTGTTGAATTGGAGTTCATTGGAGCCTTGGAGATGCATTTTCGGGTGTGTAATAGGGATTGCATAGGTGCAAAATTTTTGCCCATTTTCCTTGTAATTTCATCTCATTTCTTTGTAATTTTCTGGACAATGGACTATTCTTGAGCCCGAGGTGCTCTTCAGCCTCTTCTGCTGATCTTTTAGCACATGTTTGCATGTTTGGTGCATTTGTGCTTAGATGGAGTTGTTTATGTCGTGATTCATATACCACTAGGTTCTTGTTAATTTGCCTCTTTGTTGTTATTCATGTTCATCTTATACTTCTTTTGTGTTTGATGATTTGTGGTGGATTATGGTAAGAGGAAGCGCATCATTTGGATTTCGTTTCTATTTTAGGGATTAAAATTTATCCTAATGGGGCATTGAACCCAACCTCCTAGCCAATAATACCATGTAATTAGCGCCCCAAATGAGAGTAGGAGGTAGAAAAATACAATAAAATTCAAATACAAGTAAATCCTATCAAACTAAGGTTTAGAGGCCATGACTAGATGGACCTCTATTTTAGGGAATTCAAATTACAATTAAAATTATGAAAATTATTTGTTTGACCAAGAGTAATATGGTCAATGTTGACTTTATGAAGTCAACTCTCCTTTGATAGGCCTTCATGCGCCCAAGCATAAGTGATACTGACCCAATCTCTCAGACCCCCAGCTGCTTCCTTAAGCAACATGCCATCAATTACTCTAGGTAATTGAGGATAATCTTAATTAAATCAACCCTAGTATTAACTTGTATGATTAGCTTAGTGGTCTTAGCTTAATTTGAGTCTTAACTTTCTATGGGTAGGATTCGGGTTGAGGCCCAACTCTAATCCAAACTCAAATGTATCTTATTAATTATTTATTTTATCATTATTGGGTGTTTTATGAGTGTATGGTGAGTATTATGGACCAAAATAGTGGCCCAAAGGTTATAAGACCCATGGGGGTCCATTTCATCAAGTTACCTTCATGAAATGTGGGTTTTAGGTTGACTTTTCAGTGGGATTAGAGCTTTACCCGAATTCCATATTCAACTTTTCACTTATTCTTTTCTTTTACTTTTTACCCTTTTACCTTTATTGTTTTTACTTTTACCTATTGGGCTACTTAAACCCACTAACACCAACACAATCCTCACCATCTTTCCAAGAATCAAACACATTCATACTCATGAATTTCATATGAATATCACCAAGAACACTCATGAACATTCAAGAACACCTTGAATGTCATGAAAAATCAATAAAATTCCAAAAAATGTAAAAATCAAGTATGATGATATGTACATACCAAATATCCATTTTATCATATCAAATCATCAAATATCACCTTTACATATGCAAAAGCTCATACCTCTAAATATGGTCGCAACACTTTATTCTCAAGATTTAATCATACAACAACTTGTTTAATTCAAAGTAGTAATTTATATAAGCTTTTGTCCATCATACTAACACATTCCAACATATAGCCATACAATAAAATTCATACATACAAGGAAAACCGAATCATATAGCCATACAAGCAAATTCATACATTCAAAATTTCAAGAAGAAAAATAGAAAGGGAAGAGGGTCAAGGATCACCCTCACTCTAGTCACCAATCCTACTATAGTTTCATGGGTTCTCCCCCCTTACCTAAAGTGTATGAACCGTGGGTATGAAGGTGGAGAGCTCCAAGCTTGACAAAAAATCTAAACACCACAAAAGAAGGGGTTCTAGGGCTATAATTATAAGAAAATGATTGAGGTAGCGCTCGGAGCACTAAGAATGTGTAAGAGAGAAATGGGACCTCCAATTCCACTGGTTGAGTAGAGGGTAGAGAGCGGATGAAGTTCCCTTTATGATTCTAGCTCTTAAAATGAGTGAAAATGAAGGTAGAAGCTAGGTTTTTGTGAAACTATGGAAGAATGGAGGAGAGGAAGAGTTTGAGGTAGAGTGGAGATAGCACCAGCTGCTGCTGGACGTGCAAATGAGGGAGAGATTATTTTTTAGGGTTTTCCATTTGGTGAGGAATGTATGAGAGAGGAAAGATAAGGGTGAAAGTGACATTTGTAGACAAGGGGACAAACCTACTTTTTCTTTTGCTTTACTGTCCAAATTTGAATTTCATAGAGGGAATGTGAATAATTGATCCTAATTTATGTATAACAGTGGGGAAATAAAACAGTGCCAGTCTGGTAACTCCACATTACACCCAGGGGCAAAATGATCATTCCACCATGGAAAAATCCAGAAAAATGACCAAAAGTTATACAAAAATTCCTATAAATATTCTAACCTATTTTAAGCCTAAAAATATGATTGGAAGTCACTTCTCACTTAAACTCCCTTATTTTCCAATTTTCACACAAACAGTCAAATTTCAACAAGAGTAAGCAGAAAGAAAAAATTGTGGTGTTATACGAAAAAATTCTATAAAATTATAAATATGGTTAATGATATAATTTTAAGGTCCAAAGTACATTTTTCCTATTATTTCATGAATTTTAATATACTGGCTAGGGTTACACTACTAACTAGGGGCATTTTGGTCTTTTGCCCAAAAGAGATAGAAAAATTCTAAATTAATTTCTAAAATTTATTATTAATTATAATAAGACGATTTTGATTAAAAATATAGATTCCTTAAGTTTTAGACATTTTTCATAATTATTTATATTTTCTTTAATTGTACAATTACTAGGGGTATTTAGGTCATTTTCCTAAACTCCTCTTTAGGAAAATTATTTAAAATTATGGTTGGATAGTTCCAAAAATCTAAATTTGATTGTTTATCAATAATTTCTAAATACCTTATAATTTTATTACTAAACTTTCTCTATCTTATTTATATATATTAGTAGGGGTAAATTGTGGGTGTTACATGTCTGAGTGTGTACCTCTGGAGTTTGCTGGAACAACTTCAGACCTCGCTTTACCTCCTACTTCTGAAAAGATCCTGGAATTATCTCAAGATGTACCCCATATGCCTTATCCAGTACCTATTGAGGATGGGCTTTGAGTTCCAAGCTTCAAATGCTTGAGGGATGAACTAGCTTTCTTCAGACATGAGCCACCACTGTTTGACATAAAGAAGAGACTAGTGATGGAACCAGTAGTGAAGACCTATGAATGGTGGTTTGATGATTGGCCTGAGAAAGAATCACACACTCATCATGAACTTCAAAAGATAAAGTATGGTGCTCCCACTCCTCAACACAGGTTTAAGATGATAGATCCATATGCAACTGATGGAAACAACGAGCCTATTTCTAAAGAAGATTGGATGATTCTGAAGATGTTAAAAGTCGAAGGAGATTCTGTTACTTATCAAAAAGACAAGTACTTTGGTTCTAGATCCTATCGACCTGCTCTTCCTTGCAACATCGATCACAAACAATACTACTCTGTTAATACATCTTGACAGAATTATACCAAGCATTCCTATGAACACCTTGTTTAAGCAGAAGGAAAAGAAGTTTGTCATTGGATCTATAAGGTTGGGTCCCCTGAAGCCTTTCACTCCAAAGCAATGGCAATTAATCATGAAGAAAGAAGGAAGGATATGGAAACCCTATTGGAAGGTTAGAGAAGAAGCTAGAAAATGCTCTTATCCGGATCCTGAAGGTGATGTACCCGAAGCTGACTTTGTGAAACTGAAGGACTTATCAGTTGCAGTGAGCAAGGACCTTTTGCTCAGCGGTGGATGGACTTCACATTTCATAGAGGAAAGTTTCCTATGCGGGATTTTCTACATGAAGAAGAATGGGAGCTTCTTAAGAAATCTGACGATTGTTACTGTTGTTTCATCAAAAAGCCAGGAGAATTTGGTTTTCCTAAGGAAGTAACCTACTTTAAGTTCATCTCTAGCTCCCTTCATGACCATCATTTTCAAAGAACCAGATGCTGACTTAATTGATCAGAATGATGCTCTCAGAAGAAGACTAGTTGAGATGGAATGAAATCAAGTACAAATGTGCATTACTCATGAGAATATGATCAGAAGACAAGATCAACTTCTGGAACAAACTACGCAAATCTGAACTGACAATGAAGGATTCAAGGCTGCAGTATAACATGAAATTGCTAATGTCAAGGACAATATAGTTGAAATAATTATGTCTGCCTTGAAAAAGTGAATACTAATGTACAAATGGCTACTGACCTTTAAATGGAATTTTCAGAAACATCTTTTATATGTTATACTTATATCATTTGTTCTATGGTACATTAAATGTTTACAATAAATATTTATTTGTGTAAATTAACTGTGTTGACTATGGTTTTATGCACATTGATTATGTTTATTTGTGTTGATTGGATTTCACCCTTTGGACTGATGACAAAAGGGGGACAAGTTACTAACACTTTAAATCTGGAGTAAACTCTCATTTTGGTCCCCGAAAGAGTTTGAGTTAGTCATATTAATCCTTGAAAGAAGAAGATTACATTTTTCATCCCTGAAAGATGAAAAGTTATTCAATTTAGCCCTTGAAGGATGAAAACTCGTTCACTTTAGTCCTTAAAGATCTTTTTAAATGTCAATTTAGTCCCTAAAAAGGACTAAATTAAATGACTTTTTCATCTTTCAAGGACGAAAATGTAATTTCCATCTTTCGGGGACTAATGTGACTGACCCCAAATCTTTTAGGGACCAAATTGAGGGTTTACTCTTAAATCTGAGATCAAATATGTAGTTCAAGGGGACCATGATCAAAGATCAAAGAGCATGTGATCTAAGGAAAAGATCCTAAGCCTGAAACGTAAAGAAGTTGTCTATCTCAGGGGGAGTTTTCATTATAAATATTTATTTTGTTTATAATCCCTTGTCAGATTGAAAGAAATAGTTTATTTAAGTTTGTCATCATTAAAAAGAGGGAGATTGTTGAGTCTCAAGTTTTGATGAATACAAACCTAAAATAAACTATGTAATAATTTCACAGAATAACCTTCAAATGTGTTGATGTTTCACACAAACAAATAGCTCATTCTCAAAGAATCATTTGAAACCTGTCTGTCTGAAGTTTGGCAACAATATGAAGTCATCCTGAGATCTGAAGGAAGTCTATCTGAAATCAAGCCAAAATCTGAAGTTGATCAAGTTGTGAAGACTCTTGATCTGAAGATCAAGCACTGTCTGAAGTATAAGAACATCTGATGTAAAAAGTAAAAACTTGTACCAGAACTACATGCAACCTCAATTTACCAGAAAAGCAAGTCAGAAAAATAACTTTTTGACTATGTTTCAAAAAGAAATCACGGAAGAGAAAACACAACCTGCGAGAGTTGCAGAAGTCAGAGAAAGTATAGCAAAAGTGTATTTCTGTCAGAAAGCTTTCTCAACGGGCTTAAGGTATCTCTATACGTATTTTTAACGGACTTCTCAAACTCATGTATAAATACTCTTGTGTGATTCATCAAGATAGTTTTTTTTTTTTGTTGAGCTCCAAGGACTGGTGATTTTCAAAAGAAAAATTGACGCTCTCAAGAGAGTTCCTCTTCAAGATGGAACTATGAGTGTTCAGAAAGAAAGGGATTAATAATGAAGAAAAGAAAAGAAAAGAAAAGAGATCGTGTGTGCAAGAATGAATATTAAAAAGGAAGTAAGCACAAGCATGTATGAAGATGCACAATGAAGCAAATCTACAACATTCGCATCAGAGAAGCACCAGGATGGAGCTCAAGATGAAATACTACAAAATCTGCGAGAAAGCCTCAAACAAGTGCAACAAGTAACAAGTAATGAAGAACAATTAAGAAGCGTATTGAAGAGTTGTTGAGCTTAAGAGCTGAGAAGTTGATTGGCTCATGTCAGCAATGTGGATAACTAGAAGCCGTCATAAGTCTACTTATGTTTGAATACAACGTACAAGAATCAAATTTTCATATCCAGTGTTAGATCAC
The DNA here is from genome assembly GCA_026901365.1 of Sesbania bispinosa. Taxonomy (NCBI): domain Eukaryota; kingdom Viridiplantae; phylum Streptophyta; class Magnoliopsida; order Fabales; family Fabaceae; genus Sesbania; species Sesbania bispinosa. The sequence goes on from QLOH01000064.1 coordinate 164,375, forward strand.
TGTTACTATGTATTGTATACACAGAACAAGGAACTTATGTTTTGAGTTCTAACTATTTGTAGTTATTCGAATGGTAAGAAGCATGAAGAGACTTGTGAGAAAAGAATACTTGTTGTAAGAGCCTGGAGAGGCCCTGCAAGAAGAATACTTGTTGTGTTTCCTAAAGAGGTAGTTGATAACAACGAATACTTGTAACTTTAAAAAGTTAGTGGGAAATCTCACGGTGTGTGAGGACTGGATGTAGCCCAAGGTTGTGGGTGAACCAGGATAAATTGGTTGAGTACCTTCTCTTTCCCTTAACTCTTTACTTTCAGTTTATTCCAACATTAAGAGCGATTTTAAACTAAGTTTTCATAAGCTCTTATGAGAAAAACTATTTACGAAAAGCTTGTTGAAAATCTTTGTCTGAAATCTTCAGACGAAGACTTATCAACCTGAGGGGTTGCCTCACCCTGTGGCATTATTATTCATCTTTATCTCCTTCCATTTTTCCATTTCTCATACTCTTTATTTTCTTTAAGTCTGAATTTCCTTGTTCATTTTCCACGGTTTATGTGCTATTTTGTGGCGTATGAATTCCAATTCTAGATCCATAATTGTGCTGCTATCAATTGGTATTCAGAGCTTTGTTGAATTGGAGTTCTTTGGAGCCTTGGAGAAGCATTTTGAGTGCTAATATGGGGCTACATTAGTGTAGTGTTTTTGTTCAAATTTTCCATGTATTCTTCATCTCAATCTTGTAATTTCTGGACTATAGATTGTTCTTGAGCCCGAGGTGCTCTTCTACTGATCTTTCAGCACTTGTTTGCTTGATTGTTTGGTGAATTCTTGCTTCGTAGGGGGTTGTATGTGCGCTTCAATTATACCCCTTTAGGTGTTTGATATTTTGTATTTTCCATGTTCTTCATGTTCATCATATGCTTCTTTTATGTTTGATAACTTGAGGTGGATTGTGAAGAGGAAGCACATACTTTGGCTTTCTTTTTCTAAAGACCGTTAACTTACATTATTCTCCAATCCAATTTACATTTCCTCGATCATTTCCCAAAATATAATAATTTTCCTATTTGGTCCCCACATTTTTAATTTTTTCCAAAGTGGTTCTCTGAAAATCATTTTTTTCACAAATGGTCCATTTAGGAAAAAATAATTATAAAAAAAGGGAAACCATTTAAAAAAAATCAATTTTGGAGGATTTATTTTAAAAAAATTGATAGACCAAATAAAAAAAATCATAATATTTTAAAAAACTAAAAACATAATTAAACTAAAAAAAAAATCTATTGTAAGACAAATGTCGTGGTAGTTAAACTTTATTTCTTCCTAATTAAACCTCTTGCATTTCAATGGGTAACATAAGTAAAAGAAAATCAACTTTGATTTTTTTTTTTTCATATTTAGTTTTTTACACGCATGATAGACATTTTCTATCTTTCTTTTTTAATCATATTACATCACAATTTAGTTCTATCACTTTCTCCTTCCTTTTATCTTTCCTTTCTACCTTGACCAATATACACCATTTGGGGTATGAAAAATATTATTTTTAAGAATAAAATATATAAAAACAAGATCATATAAAAAAAAAAAAATGACCAATTATACCGTGAATCCCGATATATGTACATAACATAGTGCCTCCCGCGTTTATACACCAATGGGAGGCACTTTTGCGGTTTTGTCATTTTTCTTTTTTTCGTCACTTTTTAAATAGTTTTTATTTCTTTAATTTATTAATATATTTATTATTATTTATTTATTTCATTAAATAAAAATATAGACCAAGAAATATAATAAATGTGTGTTTTTTGAAGGGTTGACATAATTTTTTTATCATCATTATTCTATTTTGATGCTAATAACCAAATATACTATTCAATTCATCGTTTCTGTACACACAATTAACTTCACAAATTCAATTAACCAAATATCTCACTCCGTTAATTGCCAATGTATACACATTAACCTCATTTAAAAATATGTTCACCGTTACTGGACACATAATTAACCTCGTGTTAACAGGAGTTGCAATTAACCTCACAAATTCAATTAACCAAATATCTCACTCTGTTAACTACCAATGTATACACCATTAACCTCATTTAAAAATATGTTCACCGTGTCTGGACACATAATTAACCTCGTGTTAACAGGAGTTGCAATTAACCTCACAAAATCAATTAACCAAAAATCATATTTTGTTAACCACAAATGGATAACCAGTAACCTCCTTTTTTAAATATGTTCACCATTTCTGGCCACATAATTAACCTCGTATTAACAGGAGTTGCAATTAACCTCACAAAATCAACTAACCAAAAATTATATTCTGTTGACTACAAATGGATACACCATTAATCTCAGTTTTTTATATGTTCACCATTTCTGGACACAATAATTAACCTCGTGTTAACATGAATAATTAACATAATTTTTATGTGATCATTTATTATATTTCTTGATCTATATTTTTATTTAATCAGATAAACAAATAAAAAATAAAAAATAAATAAAAACTATTTAAAAAAGATGAAAAAAAAGGAAAAGGACAAACCGCAACTGTACATATGTACAAATGCCGGAGGCATTTATACAGCCATAATCACATGAAGGTAATTAATTATGGAATAATAAATCTTTCTCAATTAAATGCATGATCTACCTACACCAACTTGATAAAAAAAATAAAGAAAAAAAGCAATAATCACGCTTCGTCAATCGTCATATTACTATAGTCTGATAACAAAAGACAATGAGTTCCTCTCGTTTGACTTTTAGAACTTAATTTCCTTAGCAATCTGGCATCTTTCGCAGCTAACGTACCCAAAGGGCGAGAAAAAGAGAGGCAAAACCCCATACTCGATCAGCTGAAATCCTGGATATACAGACAGAGAACAAAAAAATTGCAAGGTAGCAATATGAGATGAGAGTAAATTAGTAAAATGGCAGATGTTGCAGTATTGTTTGCCTTGGAGCAAGTGTTCCAACTCCTTAAGGAAGAAACAAATCTGTTGAGAGGTGTCCATAAAGATTTTTCAGACATTAAAGATGAACTTGAGAGCGTTCAAGCTCTCCTCAAAGATGCTGATAGAAGGGCTGGTGATGAAGCAGACACCAATGATGGAATAAGAACATGGGTGAAGCAACTGAGAAAAGTATCTTTTCGCATAGAAGATGTCATTGCTGAATACCTTCGGTTGATGCATGGGGCCAATCATCCTCCTTGTCTGCCTTTATCATGCAAGATTGGAACCCTAATCAGAACATTATCTGAAATTCAGGTTACAGAAGATTAATTAAATCACTTCTTGCTATTTACTTTCAGTTGGTTAGTTATATAGCTAGCATAGTTAGTTGTTATTATCTCAGTTAGTTACTTTACCAGATTTTCCATCCCAATTTGAGGATTGATTCGATTCCAAAGTTATTCTGCTATGCAATTTTTCACTTCCTTTTTCATGTTTCTCAGCTTTTTCTCTTCCCTTAGATTGCTTGTTCTATATATTCTCTGCTTTTGACCATATTTCTTGAAATCTTTACAAGTCTCATTGTAATTATGCAAGGGTTTTCAGTAATCTCAGTTAGTTTACCGGATTTTTGTTTCTACATTAAGGCTTTGTTTATAAGCTATTCTTCCCACTTTCAGCACTGATTGGAAAGTTATTCTGCTATGCAGTTTATTTTTCGCTTTGTTTCTCAGCTTTTCCTCTTCTTTGAGATTAACTGTTCTACATATCCTGTGCTTTTGACCATATTTCATTAAATCTTTACAAGTCTCATTGGAGATATTCATTGATTCTTGAATTCTTAAACAGGACATCAAGTTGAAAGTTCATAGAATAAAGGAAAGAAGTGAAAGGTATAACTTTCAAATTTCACATGAACAAGGATCATCAAGCAACTCCACTAGAGGGATAGAAGATGGAAAATGGCGTGATCCTCGATTGGCTTCCCTTTTCAATGAAGAATCTAAGATCGTAGGATTTGAATTTCCAAGAGATGAATTGGTTGGTTGGTTATTGGAGGGTGAAGCTTTTCGCACTGTCGTTGCAGTGGTAGGAATGGGGGGACTTGGAAAAAACCACTCTTGCTAAGCATGTTTTTGACAGCCAAAAGATAAAAGCGCCCTTTGATTGTCGTGCTTTCATCACAGTTTCTCAATCATACAGTGTGAGAGGCTTATTGATAGACATGATGGAGCAATTTTGTAAGGAGACTCAAGAGCCTCTTCCGCAATTGTTACACAAAATGGATGAGAAGTCGCTAATTACAGAAGTGAGGCAATACCTGCAGCATAAGAGGTATTTGATACTCTTTGATGATGTATGGCAAGAAGATTTTTCTGACCAGGTTGAATTTGTGATGCCTAATAACAACAGAGGTAGTAGGATCATAATCACTAGTAGAATGATGCAAGTTGCTGAATTTTTTAAGAAATCCTTTCTTGTTCATGTTCACAACCTGCAACTTTTGCCTCCAAACAAAGCATGGGAACCCTTCTGCAAGAAAGCATTTAGATTTGAATTTGATGGGCACTGTCCACCAGAGCTTGAAGCTATCTCAATTGAAATTGTTAAAAAATGCAAGGGATTACCTCTGGCAATTGTGGCCATCGGTGGCCTATTTTCAACAAAATCTAAAACCGTGTTTGAATGGCAGAAAGTGAGTCAAAATCTGAGCCTAGAGTTGAGGCGTAATGCCCATCTAACTAGCCTGACAAAGATTTTATGTCTTAGTTATGATGACCTGCCTTACTATTTGAAACCATGCATTTTGTATTTTGGTATATATCCAGAGGACTACTCCATTAATCATAATAGATTAACTCAACAATGGATAGCAGAAGGCTTTGTCAAATCTGATGAGAGAAGAACTATAGAGCAAGTTGCAGGGGAGTACTTGTCAGAGTTGATTCAAAGAAGTTTGGTTCAGGTCTTGAAAGTTAGCTTTGAAGGGAAAGTTAAAATATGTCAAGTACATGATTTATTTCGGGAAGTGATCATAAGAAAAATGAATGATTTAAGTTTTTGTCATCATGTGCATGAAGATGATCAATCAGTCACAGTTGGAGTTACTAGACGCCTATCCATAGCGGCTAGTTCCAACAATGTGTTGAAGAGCATAAGCAACTCACAAATTCGTGCTATTCATGTTTTTGAAGAAAGTGGTTTGCCTGAGCTATTCACTTCAGAGTTTAGGGTCTTGAAAGTACTCGACTTTGGAGGTACACAACTGAATTATGTTCCTAATAATTTGGGGAATCTTTTCCACTTGAGATACTTAAACCTAAGGAACACGAAAATAAAAGCTCTTCCTAAATCTGTTGGTAAACTACAGAACTTGGAGACCTTGGATATAAGGCATACACTTGTGCATGAGTTACCAAGTGAAATAAACAAGCTCCTAAAGCTGCGTCATCTTCTTGTATTCCATCGAAACTTCGAAGCAGATTATTCTATTTTGGGCTTTACAACTGGCGCCTTGATGAAAAAGGGTATTAAAAACTTGACATCCCTACAGAATCTATATTATGTAGAGGTAGATCATGGGGGAATAGATCTAATCCAAGATATAAGCATGTTAAGGCAGTTAAGGAAATTGGGTTTAAGGCATGTAAGGAGAGAATATGGGAATGCTTTATGTGCTGCAGTGGTAGAGATGAAACATCTTGAATCACTTAATATTACTGCACTATCTGAGGATGAAATCATTGACTTGAACTTTATATCATCCCCACCCCAACTTAGGCGGCTTCATTTAAAAGCTAAACTAGAAAAGTTGCCTGATTGGATCCCAAAACTTGAGTATCTTGTTAAGATAAGGCTGGCTTTATCCAATTTGAAAGATGATCCATTAAAATCACTGCAAAACTTGCCAAATCTGCTCCGGCTCTGTATGTGGGACAATGCATATGATGGTGAAATTTTGCATTTTCAAAGTGGAGGGTTCCCAAAGTTGAAGGAATTAGATCTCACTCGCTTGAATAGAGTGAATTCCATCCTTATAGACAAAGGGGCTTTGTGCTCTCTTGAACATCTTAAAATTAACAAAATCCCCCAATTGAAGGAGGTACCGTCTGGCATCAAAACATTGAATAATCTCAAAGTGATTGACATTCTTGATATGCCAGCTGAATTTATTGAGAGCATTGATCCAGAAAAGGGACAAGAGTACTGGATTATCAAGCATGTTCCCCTTGTATTCATTCGTAGCAAGATTGGCCCAAAATACTCTGATTATGAGATCCGCACTATTAAGCAGTCATAAAGAAATTGTGAATGCTTTGGTGCCTAGGAAGCTTTAAAAAACGAAGGTACCTTTGCTCTGACCATAAAATATGCTTTCTGTCTAGAATTAGAGATGCTTAGTTTCGGTTTTCCATGGTCATTCTCACTAATTGAATATATATTTGTGTTTTTGTTCATTAACAAAAAAAAAAAAAAAAAAAAAACTCTTAACTTTTCATGTTTCAATCTTCTGCCAACCTAAAGAGTAATTACCTGCAAATGTATACAGGATTCACTTTCTATTCTCTCTACAAAATAGTATAAATACTGCCGTTTTTTATAATTTTAAAACTTGTAACATAATTATTATACCTGTGTTGTGTTTATTATGCAACATTTTCAATAATTTCTTAAAAGAGGATTATGATTTTATAACTTTTAATATTATATTTGCGCTTCAAAACTCTTGTTGTTGTTATTGTTAACCCGGTTGGTCGCAGTGAAAGTGGACTATGAGTTTGTGACCCTAGGGGCCTCGATCCTGGAGACGTCACTTTTGGGAGGGTTTTACCTAACCACCACCCTCGGTCCGAGGATTAAACCCACAACTATGTTTATGGGGGATTTCCTAAGTTTACGGGGGATTTCCAGTCAAAAACAAAAAAAAAAACTCTTGTTATTTTAGCATTTACTTATGTTTTAAAACTCTTGTTATTATATCCAAGAAGAATTAATTATTTTTTTCAACTATACCCTTATTTAATATTTACTTCAACTAATAACTATACTCGTTTTCTCTCTTAACTATATTTAATCTCTCTCTTTATGAATGTCAATAAGTGATAGGTAAATGAAATAAGAGAAAATTAAATGAGGATATATTAGTAAAGATACTATTAAATCAAGACACATTAAGAAAATTTCTTGGTCTGAATACATAACCTTCAACAAAAAAATTTTACTCCCTCCAGTCATATTTATAAGACAACGTTTAAAACTTTTCCATGGTCCTATTTATAAGACAAAATGCATAAATTTAGAAGCATTTATTGTTTTTTCTCATATTTACCCTTGTTGACAATTAAAGATTTTAAGGTAAAACAATTACCATGGTAGTGGAATTTAATTTTAAATAGAGGTAAACTTGTAATCTTATAGAGTAATTTATTAAAAATCAACGCATTAATTACTTTTTTTAATATGTGTGTTTTTTTTCTGCATTCTCCTATAAATAGGATCGGAGGGAGTAAAACAGAGTCCATAACAAATTTGTACTTTTCTTTCCGAGAGTATAAATTTTCATCAACCTCCGAATCTAACTCACTTTCAAGGTACTTCGCAAAAGCCAAAGTCGAAGAGATAAATGAAAGAAAAAAATTTATGTTTTTATTTTTTGTTTTTTATTAGTAATTACTAAAATATTTTTTATTTTGATAATAAAAACTTTATTATGTTTTCTAATATTTTTAAAGTGTTGTAAAGGAAATAGTAAAAATAATTTTGTATTTAGGTTCGAATCCCCACTTGTCCCCTTGGGGTGAGTTAAAATGTATATCTCTGTAAGTGTTCTTTGAGCCCGGAGGTTTTCACTGCCTTGGACTGAGACTGGGGCACCATCCCCTTGCCCTAAATTTTTCAGTATAAAAAAAAACTTTGTATTAATTTCTATGTTTCCAGTACAAAACTTTGGAAAAAGGAAATGAAATGAAAAAAATAGGCTCACACTTTTTGTAATTAAAACTAAAAAACATGAAATAAAAACAAAAAATATTTTCTTAAAATAAATGGCCTCGGCACCGTTAAGTTTTAGAATATATTTTCTATTTTTTAATTTTAATTATTAAAATACTTTTAGTTTTGGTTATAAATATATCACATTATTTTTATTTTATTTTCTCTTTCAAAGTTTTGTACCGAAAAGAATTGAAAATAATTTTGTATTGGTTTCTCTATTTTCTATATAAAACTCTTTAAAATAAAATAAAATGAAAAAAAAAGTTAACATCTTTTATAATTTACTAAAAAATAATAAATAAAAACAAAAAATATTTTCTAAAATTAAACCACTTGCCCCATCAAAAACCTATTTCACTTATTTGCTACACATCTACACACTATAATTTTATCCCACATGTCACGTGTATGACATTACATTTCATAAAAAACTGACACCAACATTTGTAATTTGTTGTATATTCTTTAACTTATTTTAGAGGTTGAACTCATTTTATTTTTTTAATTTATTCTATTTTAAAAAAAAAAAATTAAAGAAATTTATTCAAACTAACCCTTTATAATATGTTGCAAAACAATTGTTGTGTTCATAGAAATTATGGAACCAAACAATTGTATTTTGTTAATTGAAGTAAATGTCAAAGGTCTATACTATGATTTGCTCGCAATTGTTTGTTGATAGTAGTTACAAGGTTTATGAATGATGAATATCTCATTCTGCCTCATGAAACAATAATAAATTTGATTATTTTGAGCAATAGGTTTTCAAAATTAATTAGTGGCTGAAGTGTTTTTAGAGATTATAATAACTTTCAGCCCATTATCCATATCATTATGTAGTTTGACTGGTATCGCAGATGAAGGTGTTATTCAAACTGTATGTCATTGTTATTGTTCTGTTTATGAAACTTAAATAACTGATGTTTGGGGATAGTGATTAGCTCTTGTATTTTGTTTGGAAATGTCACTGGAACTGAATTGTTTTAATTTTCAATCCTTCTTTTTTTCTCTGCAGATTGCATTTACTCTATTCTAACAAATATCCAAAACTACATCTTTACAACATCTTAATATTGTGTTGAATTTTGCTCCTTCTCCCTGAACAACAAGAAAAAAAAAAGGAAAAAGAACTCCAAAGGGTTTTATTGATGACCATGGTCAAAAAAGAAAAATAATCCTTCCCAACTAATATTTAGAAAGTGTCTCTTTCATGTCACTGTTTATACGAGAAGAAGGCAACATCAATTACGAGATGGATGATGCACGTTTTACAAAGTACATTAGACGTAAGTGATTTAAAATCAATTCTACGAAACCATGGTTTTGTCTTTTTAGAATCTAAAACAAACAATCACTCTATTTTTGTTAGAGAAGAAAACCATAGCCCAGTGAAGATGAAGAAAAATAAAAATGAAATGCCTTTTTTCTTAAATGTGTTTTCACTTTCTATTTGTAGGCAATTTATTTGGGACAAGTGTTGAGGGAAGGCTTCTCACATTCTTGTGTGAATGGATAACGGCTTGGAACCATTTCTCAGGCAAAAAGTTGCTACAAAATGTGCCTTAATTAGACAATGAGTTCAATAACCTCTCATCAAGTGTTGTGGTGGACAAACTTCTTGAAGAGTGACAAACAGGTCATGTGGAGAGGGAGTCACAATGAGCATTGTTACTATAACATTTATGGGTCCTTGGGAGAATCAGGAATTAGTGAGTATGGCAAAAAGACTATGGCTCCGTTTGGAAATATAGCTTATTTAAGTGTTTAAAACATAAGCTCTTATAACATAAGCTTTTATTTAATAATCACTTAATGAATAAGCTCTTAAAAAATTGATGAAAATTGAAAAGAGTGTAGTGTACTTAAATTCTCCATAAGCTATTATTCAAGCGATTCTCAAGAGCTTATTAAAATAAGCTGAAAACAACTTATAAGCATGTCATAAGCTCTTTTCATAAGTTTACTCAAACAGTTACATAAGTGTTTATGTCATAAGATAAGCTCAAATAAGTTCTTCCAAAAAGCACCTATAAATTCAACCTTCTCACTCTGTCAAGGAGTATAAACTAGACATTTCAATTTTACACTATGACTCTTATGCTTATTATCACTATCATAGATAATTAAACGTAGGTAGTAATGTCTAATCTTCAAATTTATCATTTCAAATCTTATAATGCTTGAATTAAGATAGTCTTCAAAATTATTCTGCTTCATTTAGACAGTCTATAACTAGGCTCTTACTTTTTCCACCCCTATTTTTGCTATTCCCACCCCAACAAATTTTCCACCAAGACTACCCCTCTCCTTCCCCCTCCCCACCATTATTGTTCCTTCCCCGCCCCCTTCTCCCCCTTCCCCTTTTCCCCGACCCCTTCTCCCCCTCCCTCTTTCCCCCTTCCCTTCCCCCTTCCCCCTCCGGATCCCCCTCCCCCTCCCTTTCCCCGCCCCCCCTTTCCCCCTTCCCCCTTCTTCCCCCTTCCCCGTCCCCTTTCCCTTTTCTACTGAAAAATGAGAAAAATTAACTTACGGACGTGGTTGTCCATAAGTTTTTTTATAAGAAAAATGACTTACGGACACAACTGTTCGAGAACATATTCCGGACAACTGTGTCTGTAAGTTATTTTAAAAAATATAACTCACGGATACAGTTATCCGGGAACCAGTTCCGGAAAACTGTGTCCATAAGTCATTCTTTTACGGATTTTCCAGAAATGATTCCCGGACAACTGTGTCCATAAGCTATTTTTTAAAAAAATAACTTACGGACATAGTTGTCCGGAATTGGTTCCCGAACAACGTTGTCCGTAAATCAATTAATTGAAGGGTAGTTTGGGGTTTTGTAATTTTTCAAAAAATAAAGGGGGGTGGAAATAGCAAAACTCTGGTGGGAAAAGCAAAGGCCCTATAACTATTTCTAGATCAGGTCCTATGCATGGCGGGGTGGGGTAAAAAGAATTAATGGTAACCAATGCATCTATAATTTTTTTTTGGTGCAACACCATAAATATCCTTTGCGTAGGACCTCTATGGGCAACAGACTCGAACTCAAGACCATTGGTTAAGTTAAAACAATCACTTATCAACTGATCCACATGTTTAGTGGTTAATGCATCTATAATTGAATAATCATATAGAATTTATTAGCCGATGGACACTCCCTGGAATAACAATTTATTATTGTTGTGGATTGCCGTTTTTTGCATTTTTTTTTACTGCATTTTTTTACTTTTTTTTGCATATTTTAGTTTTTTTTTCATTTTTTCTGACTTTTATTTCATTTTTCTGATTTTTTTTATAGGTTTTTAGTAATTAAGCAAGCCAACCCGTTTAACCCACCAACCCGTGGTAGGTCAAGCTGGATTGGTATTTTTTTAGCTCACTTTTCCTCCAACTCGGGGTGAGCCAGCTCGGGTGAGGCTGGCTGGCCCGTTTTGACGACACTAAATGACAACCATATCATTTAAGAAATTGACAAAGGTGAGAGAAACAGTTAAAAAGTCTTGCTATACCGTGTAAGAAATTAACAACCATATATGTGACCTTGATCATTTCTGTGTCAAGGAGAAAGATTATAAGAATAAGTATAGCTTTCCTGCATAAGTCTTTATGTGTGCTTCCTGAATTCATATTTATTAAAATTTTAATATTAAATTATATTAAAGACATGCCTACACTATCATTAGGGGAGTTCGTGGTTCAGTTTGGATCGGTTTTGAGGAAAAATCATTCAATCCGATCATTGCGATTTTATCATTTTATCATCGGATCGGTTTTGATATTTTTTCAAATCCGATCCAATCTGATCCAATTTAAATTGGATTGGATTGGATTGGTTTTCTGTTTTTTAAAGAGACAATAAATATTAGATAAAAGTGATAAAATTATGAAACAATAGTAAACATTTTTTATTGGAACTTACATTTATTAAAATAAATATAAAATTATATCAAAAGAAGGACATGAGACATGAAAACTAATTTAAAATTAGTTTTAAATTCATATATTTATAAAAATATTAAGATGATATTAGATAATAAAATCATAAAATATATATTTGTATAAATATTTTTATAAATATATGATTATTTTATAAGTAATAATATATGTATATATAAGTTCGGTTTGGATTGGATTGGACTGGTTTTCAACATAGGATCCGAAAACCAATCCAATCCAATAAAAAAATTCGGTTTTTGCGGTTTTTCGGTTTTTTGGATTTTGGTTTAATTCGGTTTTCGGTTTTTTCGATTCGATTTATGTAGTTTGCATTGGATTTGATTGGATGTGAACACCCTTAACTGTCATGTCATAATTTGGTACTCGACCTGCTATTTAGAATCCTATTTCATATTTTTTAATCATTGGTTTAGTCAAATTCTGGAGGGTTCCATATGCTTAACTTCTTCGTTGAACAAACCCACTACCCTTGGATGCAATCCTCCCTAGATTAGCTTGAATGGACCCAACCTTCTCACCCAAAGTTTGTGCCCACGCAAGGACACTAACTTGAATTTTCTGGATTTTTTCGCAATGAAAAACTATTTTTCATTATTTTCCTTTCATTTTTACCATTTAATTCGCCATAAATTCATTTTAAGTCAAAAAATCACCAAACTTGGTTTCTTAGCCCCTTTCAACTCCCCCCACACTCCTGCCAAACACCATTCATAACCCAATCTCCTAGACATGGAAAATTTCCATATAAAATAACCTCTTGAGCACCCTTTATCTGCTCGTCAAATCCACCCCGGCTTAGCTTCAACGGACCTGACCTTCTCACCCAAGGTTTGTGCCCACCTAAGGACACTAACTTGCATTTTCTGGATTTTTTTGCAATGAACTACTATGTTTCATGAATTTCCATTCTTGTTTTCTCCATCTAATTTGCCATAAATTCATTTTAAGTCCAAAAATTACCAAACTTGGTTTGAAAATGCATCATGTCCCATGAAACTATGAACACATAAATAAAAAAAATTCAATTTTTTTAAATCCAACTAGTATCTCCATGATGATTTTAGAGTTAGGGTTTGATAGCACCTCCTTTCCCGGATCTAGAATTGGAGCCCAGGAACCAAAAGCAAGAGTCAGAACCGATTAAAGTGACCAAAAAGGTGCAGCAAGGCCGCGACCTATATGAACCAAAAAAGAAGGAAATTAAAAGAGAAAATGGGTAAGAAAGAGATGGTGTGAGCGCCACTGGTGCAAACAACCCCCACAGCAAATAAGTTCAGGTGCTAGATGCCACTGATTCAGGAGAATCAAATAAGTATCTGGTTGGTTTGAGCAAGAACCACCAAGCCTTCTCTACTCACTAATTGAGGAGGAATTTTGGCATAATGCATTTACTTTAAAATCAAGGTTACAAAATGAAGAGAGGAGCCCCCTATTTATAGCAAAAGTGAGCGGCCAAATCGGGAAGGAAAAAGGAAAAATACAAGATGAATGAAAACTAACCTATTTGGTATTGGACCCATGTCCTAAGGCAAGAGTAGCTCAAGAAGCTACTTAGCCACTAATTCTACCTAAAAGTAGTGCCCCTCTTAATGAGGAGGATTAGGGAAAATTACAAAATTAATCATATTACATTAATCCTAATTAAATGGAGTCTTGTATGTTGACTTGGGTCCAAAGGTCAAAGGTTGACCATGGGTGGGTTGACCAAAACAAGGTTGACCCATGCTTGATTCAGCTCCAATCATCCTAGCAGGTCCAAGCTTGCCACTAGCTTCCCAGCTCCTTGCTGCCAGCTCAGAAGTCTACTGACAGTTTCCATCATTCCCTCCCCCTTAGAGAGAATTTGACCTCAAATTTGAAAATTCAGAAAGAAGTCATAAGGAAAGGAATATAAGAAGAAGAAAGGATGGATGACAAGAGTAGAGAGAAGTAGGTAGGTACTTCCCTTAGAGGTTGGGGAGTCCTTGCTAGATTCCACAAGCTATGAACATCTTCTTCAAACTTTAGCCAATAAGAAGAGGACCCATTAGTTTTATTCCCAAGCAAGTCATCCTCAAAGCTAATAGCAAAAATACTTGGGAATCATGTAAACAGAAGAAGAAGAAGAAGAAGAAGAAGAAGAAGCAGCAGGAGGAGGAGGAGGAGGGAACTCCCTTGAAGTGATGTGCCTTCTTTCTTCCTTGAGCAGGTGCTCCTCCTTTTATTTACCTTATAAAACAACTAAGGCCAGTAGTTTTAAAAAAATGAAGTAAGATCATTGCTTCCCTTTTATTTTTTAATTTTTTGTTTTCCTTTGTTTTTCACTTTCTCTACTTTATTTTTTAAAGTTTCTTCCTTCTTTTTCTTTTTATCTTCTCCTATTTTTAATTTCTTGATTTTCTCAACTTCAAACTCCTTTCTCATAAGAGCTTGGTCCTCACATATCTCTTGAGTTGATATTGGCATTAATGTTCATTTGACTTCATCATTTTTAAAAGTGATTTGATTAGAGTAACCATCATGGATGATTCTCTTATCAAATTGCCAAGGTCTACCTAAAAGTACATGTGTAGCTTCCATAGAAATTACATCACATAAAACATTATCATCATAAGCTCCTATGGAAATGAAAATTAGGACTTGTTTATTTACTTCCCTTTCCCCATCATCGCTAATCCAAGATAGCTTGTATGGGGTGGGGTCAGGTGGGGTAGTGAAACCAAGTGTTCAACCATTCTTGCACTAGCTATGTTAGTGAAACTTCCACTAATGGAACACAGTTTTCCCTCAATTAGACAACTAGTGTGGAAAATTGTTTCTATTTGATCATCCTCCCTAATTGATTGACTTCCTAAAGACCTTTTAATCACAAGAATGTTTCCCTCAGGTCTATACACTTTTTGCTTTTCACTTTCCTCTTCACTACTTTCATTAGATGACTCTTATGAACTTGCACTAGTGTACCCCCCCCCCCCCATTTTCTTTTATCAACATTGTCCTTTTGTTAGGACATTGGGAAGCAATGTGACCCTTCCCAGCACACTTGAAATATTTGATGTCTCTAGTGGAAGTGGAAGGATTTGCGCTTTGTGTTTTGGAAGGAGTAGGGTTCGAAGTAACCCTATGGCTCTTAGGCTCTTCCTTCTCTTGACTCTTTCTGTCATCCTTCTTTGGGATTTCTTTGTTCCCAGTTGAGTAATTAGAGTTGTTCCTTTTAAAACTTCACTTCCTTTTGAGTTAGGTTTCTACTTTGATGGCTTGATGTACCAAGTCCTCCATTTCAACATAAGGGTGCAGCTCCACTATGTCTCTTATGTCAAAATTAAGGCTATTGATAAATCTAGCCATAGTGGCTTCACTCTCCTCAATTATGTTAGCCCTTATCAAAGCAAGTTCCATTTCCTTATAATATTCATCTACACTCTTAGACCCTTACTTAAGTGTTTGGAGTTTAGAGTGCAACTCCCTTGTGTAATGTTGAGGTATGAACCTCTTTCGCATTATAGACTTCATTTCCTCCCAAGAGGAAACCATGAGTGCATTACATCTTCTCCCATCAGCTTAAAGCTGAAGCCACCAAAACAAAGCACAATTCTTAAACTCAAGAGAAGCTATCTTAACCTTTTCCTCTTCTTTATACCTATGACAACTAAAGATTTGTTCAATTTTAAGCTCTCATTCTAGGTATTGTTCTACATCATTCCTTCCATTAAAGGTCGGGGCTTCTATCTTAACTCCTCTTAAGCCTTGCTCCCTTTGAGGCTCCACTTCCCTCCTATGCTCCCTTCTATGTCTCCTAGGTATCTCATAATAATACTCCTCCTCTCTATATCCCCTAGGTTCTTCCCTTCTTTCTCGCCTCCTATGTCTCCTATTCCCATCATCCTCTCCTCTAAAGGTATGACTTGAAAACCTTTCTCCCTCAATACTATCCCTATGGTATATATCCTCAGTTCTAATCCTACTATACCTTCCATCACTTTCCTCATCACGAGAAGAATTCCTTCTCTTCCTCCTACTCCCACTCAATTCTTGCCTAAGGTTTCTCATCATCCTTGCCAAGTTTTGAGACATAGCCTCTAACTCGGCCTTATACCTTTGAGTTCTAGGTGATGGAGGGGGTGAGTTTCTACTAGCCATTGTTTTTAAGTTGTTTTGTTTTTAAAGTTATTTAAAGGACCTTTCCACACAAGCTAAGTGTTTACACTCCAAGAATGTATCCACTCGTGTATGTCACTCTTTTTTGGCTTTTTTCTATGATGAAGCACTCTTGCCTCTTCTACTTGGGTAAGGATGGTTTGATCTTGTAAAGACCAACAACGAGACTCAATCTTAACTCTACGCAAATTGAAGCGCACGAGCACAAAAATTTATCTAAGGGAAAGCTAGAAGTTGCCTAAGACAAAACTAGAATAGAAAAGACAAACAAGAAGAGCTAGTATTCAAGAAAGGCTTATACACAAGAATGGATGGCAAACAAGACAAAACAAACACACAAAGAAACTGCAAAGAGAATTATTTTTTGTTAAGTTTTTGAAGAAGTTGCCAAAACAGTTGTTTTAAGGAAAATAGCAGTTTACAACTCAAAGAACTGTATACAAGGAAATGAAAGGGAAAATTACAGCAAATTGATAACTGTATTGTTGGGCTATCTTTTTACTGTTTTTTTTTTTTGTATTTTTTAATTTTTTTGACTTTTTGGGTGTTTTTTTTATTTTTTTCTCTTTTTGTTGACTTTTGCACCCTTTTTGCTTTTTGCACCTCTTTTTATATTTTTGGCTATGTATTTTTTGAATTCTTTTTACTTCTTTTCTTTTTCTTTGCCTATTGCCCTAACAGAAAATTACAGAAATTTGTATAAAATTACAAAAAATAAAAATATACCTAAAATAAATTTTGCAAGATTTGTGCCTAAAAATTGGACCAAAACAATACCAAAAAACTGAATGGATTGTCTGTTTTTCTAAAAACTATTTTTCAAAACAGTATGGAAACTTGATTCAAAATTTGACCAAAAAAATTGCTTAGCAGTTCCTTATTGATTACACAGTCACAAAACATTGTTTCTAACATGTCGGATTCAATTTTAAGGTTGGAATTAATTTTTGAAGGAAATTCAACACTTGTGATTTGTTGAACTTCTTCCAAATTTATGAACCAAAAACTAGTCTATTGGTGAACGTTTTGCGTAATCAAACATGGAATTCCTAAGGTCAGAATAGAAATCAATTCAAATTTTTAAACAGAATGCCAAGAAGACAAACAAAATAAGAGCAGTATATGGACAGTGCCAAAAGAAAGCGCAAAAAATGGCAAAAAATAGAGGAAATTTGCCCAAAATTAAAGAGAAAGAAAGTAAATGGGAGAACTGAAATTAAAAGGACGGGAAGATAGAAAGTAAATGGCATAATGTAAATGGCAGAAAGTAGAGGGGACGTCAGAAATTAAAAGGATGGGAGAAGCTGAAATTAAATGACTGAAAATTAAAAGTGGAAGAGTAAAGAGATGAATATGATGAACAAGTGGCCTTTACTTTTCCCACCGCGGTTTTTGCTATTCCCACCCCCACATTTTTTCTACCTAGAATACCCCCTCTCCCTTCCCCCCTCCCCTACCCCCATTGTCCCGCTCCCCCTTCCCCTTCCCCTTCCCCCACTACAAGAAAATTAGTAATCACCGTAGGCCAAAAGCCCACGCTAAATGGGAAAAATGGACGCTAAATAACAAATTAGCGTAGGCTTAGCATCGGTGTCATGGCCCCCGCTAAGCCCGGCTAAACAAGCTTCGTACTCGGCCTGGTTGTTCGAAGTTTTGAATTCAAACTTCAGGGACTGCTCAATGGTCATGCCAGTGCTATCTTCTAGCACTACCCCTGCTCCAGCTCCCTTAGTGTTTGATGACCCATCCACGTAAATCGTCCATGTGACCCCTGATCTATCCGCTTGATTCTCCGTCATCTCGAGGATGAAATCAGACAAGACCTGTGCCTTGATAGCCATTCGGGGTTCGTAAGAAATATCATGCTCTGAAAGTTCGATCGCCCAGGTGATCATTCGGTCGGCCAAATCGGGTTTGTGCAAGACTGATCTGATGGGTACATGGGTTCTGACCGTAATGGGATGAGCTTGAAAGTATGGTCGGAGGCGTCGCGCAGCCGAGATGATTGCAAATGCAGCCTTTTCCAGCTTCTGATATCTGAGTTCTGGCCCTTGTAGGCTCTTGCTTGTGAAATACACTGGACTTTGGTTGCCCTCTGACTCTCTTACTAACACGGAGCTGATGGCTTCTTCTCCAACCGACAGGTACAAGTATAGTTTTTCCCCAGGGTGGGGCTTCACCAAGATTGGTGGTTTAGTGAGTGATTCTTTGAAGCTGTTAAAAGCCTCCTCACAAGCTGGGGTCCAGTCGAACTTCTGTCCTTTCCTCAGGAGTTGGTACAAAGGGAGTGACCTGTGTGCCGACCGGATAGGAAGCGGGTCAGGGCGGCTATCCTTCCTGTTAGTTGCTGGACTTCTTTCACTGACGCTGGGCTCTTCATCTCCAGGATGGCTTTGCACTTCTCTGGGTTGGCTTCTATTCCCCTGCTCGTCAACATGTATCCGAGGAAATGCCCGGCTGGAACTCCGAAGGTGCATTTGAGGGGATTTAACCTCATGTTATGATTCCTTAATCGGTGGAAGACTTTTTCCAGGTCGGCTACGGGATCTCCTCCTTCAGGAGTTTTGACGATGATGTCATCCACGTACACCTCTACAACTTCTCCGATCAGTCCTTCGAACACCTTGGTCATCATTCTCTGGTAAGTTGCTCTGGCATTCTTGAGGCCGAATGGCATCATAGCGTAGCAGTAGGTTCCTTCGTCCGTCAGGAATGCCGTTTTTTCCTCGTCATGTACATACATGGGGATTTGGTTATAACCAGAATAGGCGTCCATGAACGAAAGGAAGCGATAGCCAGAGGAGTTTTCTACTAACCTGTCAATGTTTGGCAAAGGGAATGGGTCTTTAGGGCATGCTTTGTTAAGGTCGGTGTAGTCCACACACATCCTCCACTTGCCGCTCGGCTTTTTTACTAGGACGACGTTGGCCAGCCAAGTGGCGTACTGGATTTCTCTGATGAATCCTGCTTTCAATAGCTCGGCCGTCTGTTCCTTGATCGCTTGTTGCCTTTCTGGTCCCATCCTCCTTTTCTTTTGGGCGACTGCCTTCAACCGGGGGTTGACCGACAGCTTGTGACAGCAGAAATCGGGGTCGATCCCTGGCATGTCGGCTGATGTCCATGCAAACAGATCGGCGTTGTCCAGCAATAGTTTTTCCATCCTCTCTTTGAATTCTGGTGGGAGGTGGCTTCCCATCTTGGTGTTTTGTCCTTCCTTCTTGCCGACGTTTACGGGGACAGTTTCTCCTTCTGGGGAAGGGCGCTCCATTCCTCGCCCTTCTTCTCCAGAATCAATCCTTGGATCTAGATCAACAAGGGAAACATCATGTCTTGCTTTATGGATCTGGGTTTTTGTATTCGGCGGGGGGTTCTTCCTCAAGCTCAGGTTGTAGCAGCTTCTGGCGACCAGTTGATCTCCTCTGACGGTCGCCACTCGGCCTTCCCTTGTCGGGAATTTCATGGCGAGGTGCACTGTAGATACTACTGCTCCCATTGCATTGAGGCTCGGCCTACCCATTATGGCGTTGTAGGAGCTCTTGCATGAGACAATAATGAATTTGGACTTGATTGTTTTGCTGCCGCCCTTACCTGTCAACGTGACAAGTGCTTCCATGTATCCGAGGGGCTGGATGCGATCCCCTGAAAAGCTGACAAGGTCACTGTCATAAGGTAGGAGGTCCCCTCGGCTGATCCCCATTTTTTCAAAGCAATTTTCATAGATGATGTCGGCCGAACTTCCTTGATCTATCAATACTCGTTTTACCTCAGCGTTGGCTATTACTACACTGATTACCATTGGGTCGTCGTGTCCGGGCAAGGTATCCCCAAAATCGCTGCTGTCAAAGGTGATTGCTGGGGTCGGAGGAGGTGTCCCGTGTCGGCGAGATCGGCGATGGTCGTCCTCTACATGCTGTACTTCTTTCAATGCTCTTTTCCTAGAGCTAGATGAGCACCCCCCACCTCCAAATCCTCCTGCAATCATGCTAATGGTAATCCGAGGCTGTTAATCTTGGTCCTTCCGAGGGGATCTTCCCCTTGGTTTTCTGTCCGATGCGCCATGGCTTCTTGGCGATCGCGAGCAGTGTCGCCTCCTTTCTTGCCTTAGTGGCGAGTGACGATCCTTCCGTCGTTCGCCTTGCCCTCGGCTGTTCCATTCTGGCTTCTCTCTTCTCACGTACCACCCCAGGTTCCCATCTCGTATGAATTGCTCAATGGCATCTTTGAGCTGATAACAGTCGTCTGTTTCATGCCCATAGCCCTTATGGAAGGCGCAATACCGGTTCTTGTCTCCCTGTGGTGATTTGATGGGCGGGGGCCTCTTTACTTTGGCTAGCTCGGCATTGTGAACCTCCTGCCATATCCTGGAAAGGTTGGTGTTGAGGGGGTGTAGTTACCCTCATAGCGCCCTCTGAATTTCTTCTTTTCCTCTCGCCGTTCCTTCCTGCTTTTATCATCCCTTTCGGGAGCCCGTGTTTCCTTCGAGGTCGTCCCCTTGCTCGTGCCTTCCAAGTGTAGCTCCTCATTCATGAACTGGGCCGCTCACTCTCTGAAAGTCGTCATGTTCTGTACTCGGATTCTTCTGAGTGAAATGTCCAGGGGTGTCCCTTTGCGCAACACCTCTACTGCACAATGTAGCTGCACCTCGTCTGCAACGTTTGGCGTGAAGGCCACTTCTTTGTAAAAACGGGCCAAGAAATCCCGCAAGGTCTCGGACTCCCCCTGTTTGACTTTTGCGAGGGTATGGGAATCTCGTGGTATCTGATTGGCCATGCTGAATCTTTTGGCAAATGCTGCTGCGAGGTCGTCCCACTTGTCCACAGAGTTCTGGGGGAGGGTTCTGAACCAGGTCAAGGCTTCTTCATCCAGTGTTCGAGAGAAGCTTTTGCACATGATATCCTCTTGGGCTCCCAGGAAAAGCATTTCATTGAAGAATCGATCCAAATGTCGGCCTGGATCGGTCTCACCCGTGTACGGACTGATGGTGCTAAAGGGTCGAAGGAAGCGATCGGGTATCTCGACCTGAGCGAGCCTTGGTGTGAACGGGTGTGTGAAGGGCCGATGCAGAGTTATGAGATTTGGGACCGCCGTTGCGGCAACCGCAGGTGTGGTGGCAACGGGCGTTCCCGTGACCGCTACAGGGGTTGCGATCGGAGTTACTGGGACGACTGGGTTCGCTGGCGCGACGACCGGGGTAGGGTATGCCTCGGCCTCTGTCTCCCTGTGGGGGCCAGGAGTGGTCGGCTTTGGTGTCGCCTCTTGATCCTTCTTGGCCGACGCCTCTTTTGTGTCGGCGCGGGCCGAGGGGGTTACACGTCTACTGCGCCCACGCGTCCGGCTCAGTCCTTCGGTCTGATATTCTGAGGATGAAACTTCATCTGACGATGACTCCGAGGAAGCATAACTTGTTTCTTGCGATGGCAGGTCCCTGGTGCGGCATGTCCTTCTAGACGTGGTGCTCCTCCTGCTGGTCTCTCGCCGGCGGGACCTCCTCCGTGGGGCGACAGGAAGTAGGGACTCCAGGTACTTGATCCTCTTTTCTAGTTCTCTCACCGTTCTTCCCTCCTTCCTCCTCCTTGGGGGAGACGGGGTCTCTTCTTCACTGCTGGAACGGGTCTCCTCCTTCCTCCTGGCTCTCCTTGCAGATTTCCTCCTTCTGGTGAGTTCTTCGGGAGGTTTCAAGTGGTAACTGTCTGTGGAGGATCCAGTAGTGTGTGCAGATGGGGGTGGCTCCTGAGGTGTTGCCCTCAGGGTTTGACGGGGGTCTGTCATGACTTCCGCTCCTACCTCCGGTGTGGCTCTGGTGAGCTGCGGTGGCTGGTTGCTGGTGGTGATATCCATCTTGATTTATTGGGTGTACGGACCTAATCTCAGCAAAGGGGTAAAGATGGTGGGGGTTTCGTTACAAGATCCCCACAGACGGCGCCAGATGATCGTGGCTGAGATCGAGGATGGTGGTCCGACGGGGATGATATGGTGGTCCGAGGGATCCTGGTGGTTGTTGGGGTTTCTCCGGTGGTCGCTCCAATGCGGGGCGCGCGGCGGGGGTACCTGCAAAGGCACTCCGACGCTCAAATCAGAGAAGGGGGTTGATGTGAGAGTGTTTATATGGTTAGATTAAGATTACCTTGTCATGAGGGGGGCTCCTCCTTATATAGGGTCCCTTGTCACATCAAGGGGATGGTGGGTGCAGGCGGCACCCATGCCGTAATCCCACTGTTCCGGCCGTAAATCTCGCGGCGTGTGTCAGTGGTCTTTGCCTTTACCAGAGGCGTTTCAGCTTTGTCGGGGGCGGCATGGGGCGCATTAAATGCGATGAGACTTGGTAGGTAGCCTACATCTAGGCCCCTAGGTGGTGAGGGCCGGAGGCCTCACATGAGAGCCAATCGTCTCAAGGGTTCCGAGGGTGATTCCTGTGAGAATGACTCTGGGTGGCTCCGGCCGTCGTTCGTATTGGTCAACGATCGGATTGTAGCGTTTGTATGGTAAAAATATGTTTCGTGGTATTGATGGTCGTTTCCTCATGCTTACGGTCGGCTGGGGATCGGATCAATCCTCCATGTCTGCCTTTATCATGCAACATTGGAACCCTAATCAGGACATTGATTCCCCGTCATCAGATAGCATCTGAAATTCAGGTTACAGAAGATTAATTAAATCACTTCTTGTTATTTATATAGCTAGTATAGTTGGTTGTTATTATCTCAGTTAGTTACTTTACCAGATTTTCCATCCCAATTTGAGGATTGATTCGATTCGGAAGTTATTCTACCATGCAGTTTTTCACATTCCTTTTTCATGTTTCTTAGCCTATTCTCTTCCCTTAGATTGCTTGTTCTATATATTCTCTCCTTTTGACCATATTTCTTGAAATCTTTACAAGTCTCATTGTAATTATGCAAGGGTTTTCAGTAATCTCAGTTAGTTTATCAGATTTTTGTTTCTACATTTGGGCTTTGTTTATAAGCTATTCTTCCCACTTTCAACACTGATTGGAAAGTGTTAAAGTTTGATACAAATTTCTAGAATATGTTAGATAAGTGTAGAAAAAGCTAGATATGTATGTTAGTAACTACTAGATAGAAAATTCTAGAATTATGTAAACAATTAAATATAGATAGAGAACTCTAGAATAAATATCTCTAGAATTCTCTTGATAAAACATGAATGGTGTGTTGAGGCCTATAAATAGGCCATGTACCCAACATTTGTAACCAAGCAACTAGTAAGTCATTTCTACCCAAAGCTATTTCAACTATTCTTCTAAGCTAGCTTTCCTTTCAACTAAGCCTATCAACATAAATTTGCCTCCCCATCCTTTCTACCAATCAAAGAAGTTTTCACTATTTGATAATTCTAAAACTAACAGTGGTACCAGAGCTACGTTCGATCACCTACTGGGCGTAGAAATATTACCCCACTACTTCCAAAAAATTCTCCCAATATCCTACCCACTTCCAATAAATTTTCTATCCCATGGCTAACACCATTCAACCATCATCTATCCCTATTCCCATTTTTAATGGTGAAAATTATGATTTTTGGAGCACTAAAATGAAGACATATTTCACCTTCCAAGATCTATGGGATACGATAGAAGAAGGATTTTCTGCTCCAGAAGACACCTCAGTCCTTACTGCGGCTCAAAAAAAGGAGTTGAAGGAGAACAAACAAAAGAATTCGAAGGCACTATTTATTTTGCAACAAGTCGTGACCGACACAATTTTTCCGAGAATAATGGGTGCCAAAACCGCCAAAGAAGCATGGACTACGCTGCAGGAGGAGTTCGAAGGAAGCGAAAAGGTACGTGCTGTAAAACTCCAAACTCTACGACGTAACTTTGAATTGCTAAATATGAAGGAAGTTGAGACCGTAAAGGACTACTATTCTAAGATAAAAGAAATAGTTAACCAAATGAGAGCTTACGGGGAAAATATTCTTGACAAGAAAATTGTCGAGAAAATTCTAATTACTCTTCCCCGTAAATATGATTCGATTGCGACAACGATTGAGCAAAAAAAAGATCTATCTACCTTATCAGTGACAGAGCTGATGGGGTCACTTGAAGCTTATCAGCAAAGATTGAATAGGCATGATGAGGACTCAGTTGAAAATGCCTTTCAATCAAAGCTAAAATTACGGTCTCAAAATAAAGGAAATGCAGAAAAAAGGAATAATGGAGAAACTTCTAGAAATAAAGAGAATTCTAGAAATTTCTCTGGAAATTATCAGAATGAATATCCTCCATGCGGCATTTGTAAAAGGACAAATCATGCCGAAAAAGACTGTCGGTATCGTGGAAAGCCACAATGTCATCACTGCAAGAAATTTGGACATGTGGAGAAGTATTGCCGCAACAAAAATAAACATCAAGCAAACTTTGCTGAAGAGAAAGATGGTGAGCAGCATCTTTTCTATGCTACCTAAGATTCCAATAATGAAACAGCTGGAAGCTGGTACTTGGATAGTGGCTGCAGCAATCATATGGCCAAAGATGCAAGCATCTTCAAGGATATTGACGAATCCGTCAAAGTGAAAGTCCGAATGGGGAATGGCACTGTCGTTGAATCAAAAGGCAAAGGCACCGTTATGGTGGAGACGAAGAAAGGTACGAGACTTATTACTGATGTTCTATTAGTTCCCAATCTCAAAGAAAATCTCTTGAGCATTGGCCAAATGATGGAGAAAGGTTATACTCTCCACATCGAAGGAGACACATGTAGAATATACGACAATAAAAAGATAGAGATTGGCCGAGTAAAAATGGAGAAGAGAAACAGAAGTTTCCCAATAAGCCTGAGACAAGGCTCTAATATTGCCATGAAAGCGGAAGTTGACGACTCATGGCTTTGGCATCGAAGATTTGGCCACTTCAATACCCATTCCTTGAAGTTATTATATCAAAAGAATATGATGAGAGATCTCCCATGCCTAAAGGATAATAGTGAAGCTTGTGAAGGATGTCTTCTTGGCAAGCAACACCGACTGCCGTTTTCAACCGACAAAGCATGGAGAGCAAAGGACTTATTGGAGCTGATCCATACAGATGTATGTGGACCAATGCAGACATCGTCACTCCATAACAACAGGTATTTCATTCTCTTCATAGATGACTTTTCTAGAATGACTTGGGTCTACTTCATAAAAGCAAAATCAGAAGTCTTTGGTGTTTTCAAGAAGTTTAAGGCCCTTGTCGAAAAGCAAAGTGGGAAACAAATAAAAGTACTTAGAAGTGATCGTGGCAAAGAATACACATCCCACGAGTTTGATAAATTCTGCGAAGATGAAGGCATTGAGCGACAACTTACAGTCGCATATTCTCCGCAACAAAACGGAGTGTCTGAGAGAAAAAAATCGCACTGTCATGGAGATGGCCAGATCGATGCTCAAGGAGAAAGGATTACCAAACACATTCTGGGCTGAAGCAGTCTATACTGCTGTCTACATACTTAATAGATGTCTGACTAAAGCAGTTCAAGATAAGACTCCGATCGAAGCTTGGAGCGGGCAAAAGCCATCAGCAAAGTACCTAAGGGTCTTTGGATCTATTTGCTACATACATGTTCCAGAAGAGAAGAGGCACAAGCTAGAAGACAAGACCGTACGAGGCATCTTCCTTGGGTATAGCACATAGTCAAAAGGCTACCGAGTCTACAACTTGCAGACCAAGAAGCTCACTATTAGCCGAGACGTTGAAGTCGATGAAAATGCTGCTTGGAATTGGAATGACGAGAAAGTAGAGAAAAATATTTCTATCTCAATGCAGCAACCTGAAGAAGGAACTGCCGAAGTCCCAGGTGAGCCTCATTCTCCTCCGCAACAACAAACTCCATCACCAGAGTCTACTCC
Organism: Sesbania bispinosa; assembly: GCA_026901365.1. Lineage (NCBI taxonomy): Eukaryota > Viridiplantae > Streptophyta > Magnoliopsida > Fabales > Fabaceae > Sesbania > Sesbania bispinosa. The sequence continues at coordinate 190,279 of QLOH01000064.1, forward strand.
AAGACGAGTTAGATCTTTGGTGGATATATATGAAACCTGCAACTTGGCCATACTTGAACCTGAAAGCTTTGAAGCAGCATCAAAACAACAAGTATGGGTCAAGGCTATGGAAGAAGAGATAAAAATGATAGAGAAAAATAACACATGGGAGCTAGTAGATTGTCCAAAAGACAAAGATATCATCGGGGTAAAATGGGTGTATAAGACAAAACTCAATCCCGACGGCACCATACAAAAGCACAAGGCAAGGTTGGTAGCTAAGGGCTATTCACAACAACCTGGAATTGACTACAACGAGACATTTGCCCCAGTAGCTCGCTTAGATACAATCAGAGCTCTAATAGCTCTTGCGGCACAAAAAGGCTGGAATATCTATCAGCTAGATGTCAAGTCTGCTTTTCTAAATGGAGTACTACAAGAAGAGATCTACGTGGAGCAACCACAAGGTTTTGTGAGCAAAGGCAATGAAGACAAAGTGCTAAGGCTTAGAAAAGCTTTATATGGTTTGAAGCAAGCTCCTCGGGCATGGTACAGCAGAATAGATCAATACTTCACCGATCATGGATTCAGGAGGAGTAAGAGTGAGCCAACACTATACATCAAGACCCAAGGTCAGTATGACACTCTCATAGTCTCCTTGTATGTAGATGATCTTATCTACACAGAGAACAATATGAAGATGATGATAGAATTCAAAGAAGACATGATGAAGACATTTGAAATGACGGACCTTGGCTTGATGAACTACTTCCTCGGTATTGAGGTAAGTCAAAAGAAAGAAGAGATATTCATCTGTCAAAAGAAATATACAGAAGATCTACTCAAAAAGTTCAAGATGAGTGGATGCAAGACTGTCACTACTCCGCTCGTGACAAACGAGAAGCTACAAAAAGATGATGGAGCACCAGAAGCTGATGCATCTCGCTACAGGAGTCTGATCGGGAGCTTACTATATTTGACAGCTACACGACCAGACATCATGTATGCTGTAAGTCTTCTATCAAGGTTTATGCAAAGCCCAAGCCAAATTCACTTTGGAGCAGCTAAAAGAATTCTAAGATATCTACAAGGTACAAAGGAGTTTGGTATATGGTACAAAACCATGACCAACTCAAGTTTGCTAGGATACACTGACAGTGATTGGGCAGGTTCGGTAGATGACATGAAGAGAACCTCCGGCTATGCCTTCTCACTCGGATCAGGAATATTTTCTTGGGCATCAAAGAAGCAAGCAACAGTTGCACAATCAACCGCAGAGGCAGAATACATTGCAGCAGCTGAAGCTACAAGTTAAACAATTTGGCTTCGAAGGATACTTGCTGAAATGGGAGAACAACAAGATGGGCCTACCATAATCTACTGCGACAACAAATCAGCAATAGCAATGACTAAGAATCCAGTGCATCATAGTAGAACAAAACACATAGCAATCAAATACCACTTCATCAGAGAAGCAGAAGCAACTAAAGAAATCAAGCTAGAGTATTGCAAGACTGAAGATCAAGTAGCTGACATATTCACGAAGGCACTACCGAGAGCAAGGTTCGAACAACTACGCATTATGCTTGGAGTTACAGAAATTTGTATCAAGGAGGAGTGTTAAAGTTTGATACAAATTTCTAGAATATGTTAGATAAGTGTAGAAAAAGCTAGATATGTATGTTAGTAACTACTAGATAGAAAATTCTAGAATTATGTAAACAATTAAATATAGATAGAGAACTCTAGAATAAATATCTCTAGAATTCTCTTGATAAAACATGAATGGTGTGTTGAGGCCTATAAATAGGCCATGTACCCAACATTTGTAACCAAGCAACTAGTAAGCCATTTCTACCCAAAGCTATTCCAACTATTCCTCTAAGCTAGCTTTCCTTTCAACTAAGCCTATCAACATAAATTTGCCTCCACATCCTTTCTACCAATCAAAGAAGTTTTCACTATTTGATAATTCTAAAACTAACAGAAAGTTATTCTGCTATGCAGTTTATTTTTCACTTCGTTTCTCAGTTTTTCCTCTTCTTTCAGATTAATTGTTCTACATATCATGTGCTTTTGACCATATTTCATTAGATCTTTACAAGTCTCATTGGAGATATTCATTGATTCTTGAATTCTTAAACAGACATCAAGTTGAAAGTTCGTGGAATAAAGGAAAGAAGTGAAAGGTATAACTTTCAAATTTCACATGAACATGGATCATCAAGCAACTCCACTGGAGGGATAGAAGATGGAAAATGGTGTGATCCTCGATTGGCTTCCCTTTTCATTGAAGAATTTGAGATCTTAGGATTTGAAAATCCAAGAGATGAATTGGTTGGTTGGTTATTGGAGGGTGCAGCAGCTTATCGCACTGTCGTTGCAGTGGTAGGAATGGGGGGACTTGGAAAAACTACTCTTGCTAAGTATGTTTTTGACAGCCAAAAGATAAAAGCGCGCTTTGATTGTCGTGCTTTTATCACAGTTTCTCAATCATACACTATGAGAGGGTTATTGATAGACATGATGGAGCAATTTTGTTGAATAAGGTGGTTTGCCTAAGCTATTCACTTCAGGGTTTAGGATATTGAAAGTACTCGCCTTTGGAGATACACAGCTTAATTACGTTCCTAATAATTTGGGGAATCTTTTCCATTTGAGATACTTAAACCTACGTAATATCAAAAGAGAAATGTTATTTGTCCAATCCTACAACATACATCATAGAGTGATAAAGAGAAGTGAAAGAAATGTGATATGTGATGGGTGATATGTTAGAAAGAGATAAAGAGAAAAAATATGTTGTAAGAGTTGTTGTATGAATTTAGAATCTCATAAGAAAATAAAGGCTCTTCCTAAGTCTGTTGGTAAGCTAAAGAACTTAGAGACCTTGGATATAAGGCATACACTTGTGCATGAGTTACCAAGTGAAATAAACATGCTCCTAAAGTTGCGTCATCTTCTTATATTCCATCGAAACTTCGAAGCAGATTATTCTATTTTGGGATTTACAGTTGGCACCTTGATGAAAAAGGGTATTAAAAACTTGACATACCTACAGAATCTATACTATGTAGAGGTAGATCATGGGGGAATAGATCTCATCCAAGAGATGAGAATGTTAAGGCAGTTAAGGAAATTGGCTTTAAGGCATGTGAAAAGAGAATATGGGAATGCTTTATGTGCGTCAGTGGTAGAGATGATGCACCTTGAATCACTCATTATCACTGCAATATATGAGGATGAAATCACTGACTTGAACTCTATATCATCCCCACCCCATCTTAGGCGGCTAAGCCGATGGATGCAAGATTCACTTAAAAGGGGGGTCGGAATAAAAAAATATCAAGGGTCTATTACATTATAACATTAGACGTTTCACATCCCAATAAAAGTTTTCTATTACATCAAGAATGCTAGGATTACAATTTGCAGCAGAGATGGGATTCAGAGACCTCATAGCTGAATCTGATTGCCTTTCACTAATTTCAGCTATCAATCGATCATTTAGGGGATCATCCCTTTTTGAAGCTTTTGCAGCTGAGTGTCTTTCATTACATCAAGAATTTTCATCCTTAAGTTTTTCTCATTCTATTCGTAGTTGCAATGTAGTAGCTCATTCTTTAGCTAAATTTGTTTGTTCTAAACCCTCCATCAATATGGTTAGAAGAAACTCCTTATTGTATTTTGTCAGTTGTGTCTCTGGAAATTTATCAGAGTGCACTTTCTTAATACAATATATTTTGCCGTCAAAAAAAAATAAAAGTTTTCTATATATTGATGTTTAATTAGTGCCATAAAAACACTCGTTAACATTCCTCTAAATATTAAATAAAAATTAAATGCATCATATATTTTATCTAAGTTATACACATTTGTATTATAAAATTCATCAATAATAATATCTATCAAATAATTTTTTGATAAAAATCACCTAAAGGGGTCAACAACCTAAAGGGGTCAACAAATAAATTTTAATAATAAATATTAAATAAAAAATTAAATGTATCATATTTCTTTTATCATAATTTACATGTATATATTTTATAATTCATTTTGATTGTTGGGTATATATATATATATATGTGTGTGTGTGTAAACTTAAAAGAGTGGGAGTAGGGTAAAGGCCATGCTTGCCCCCGCTTGCATCCGTATCTTCATTTGAAAGCTAAACTAGAAAAGATGCCTGATTGGATTCCAAAACTTGAGCATCTTGTTAAGATAAGGCTGGCTTTATGTAAGTTGAAAGATGATCCCTTAAAGTCACTGCAAAACTTGCCAAATTTGCTCCGACTCTGTATGTGGGACAATGCCTATGGTGGGGAAATTTTACATTTTCAAAATGGAGGGTTCCCTAAATTTAAGGAACTTGATCTCACTGGTTTATAGAGTGATTTCCATCCTTCTAGACAAAGGGGCTTTGCTCTCTCTTAAACATCTTAAAATTAACAAAACTAGTGGGGAACCCGTGCGATGCACGGGGCGAGAATATGACGAAAACGATTGAGAGTGGAGTGTTAGATTTATCTAGGAATACATGATCAATTAATAATAACAATTAATATTAATAGTAAATTTGATTGAAAAGACTTATTAATTAAAATTTCAGTAAACAGTTTTTCATAATATTTGTCATATAAAACAATATTGGTCCAAAAATATGTAGTTTCCCACTACATAAAAAATAGTAAGTAGACATTGAAAGAAGTTTCGTTGATGCCCTGCAAAAAATAGGTTGAAAAGTTATAAAGGTAATTAGTATATGATAGTCATAAATCGAAGACAATTTGAAATAAAAATATTTGAACAATAAAAAAAGTAATCATAATCATAATCATATCATATCATAATAAGAATAATATTAATAATTTAAAAATAATAATTAATGATTATGATAATAATAATAATTATAACAACAACAATGATAATAATAATGATTTTTATTGAAAAGATTTAAGCTCAAACCTATTGTAAATTTTAGAAGACTTCTTTGTATACAACATTTGAAGTTGAATCTGAAACAACATAAAGTGAAATCAATTTATCTATACTCAAATCAAATTATTGCTTTTATCCATGATTTTAATTTATTTTAATACAAATTAGAATCAAATTTAGAAAATACAACTATATTCAAATCAAATAAGTTTTAGAAACAAATCAGATTTATAAAACATATTGATTTATCTATATTCAAATAAAATCAAAATATTGTCTCTCTAATCTAAATCACGTCTCTCTAACCTATTGACAAAAACACAACTTTGCATATATTAATTTATTATCATCAAAATTTAAATCAAATCAAATTTACAATCTTTATTTGGACACCTATCTAAATTCAAATCAAATCAGCTTTAAAATCAAATCAGATGTAGAAAAACTATCTATCAATATTCAAATAAAATCAAATTTAGAATGAGAACGGATTTATACAAACAAATTAAAAGCAAACCTATAAATTTTCAGATCAAATCATTGATTATAATTTATTATAATACAAATTTAGAATCAAAACATATTTAGAATCAAACTTAGAATACTCATCTATATTCAAATCAAACCAAATTTAGAAAACCTATGTATTTATATTCACATTAAATCAGATTTAGAATCAGAACAGGTTTATACACATAAAGTGAAATCAATTTATCTATACTCAAATCAAATTATTGCTTTTATCCATGATTTTAATTTATTTTAATACAAAATTAGAATCAAATTTAGAAAATACAACTATATTCAAATCAAATAAGCTTTAGAATCAAATCAGATTTATAAAACATATCGATCTATATTCAAATAAAATCAAAATATTGTCTCTCTAAATCTAAATCATGTCTCTCTAACCTATTGATTATAATCAAAGCATTAAGCAGGTACATAAATTAAAATCTGAAATAATGATCCACTATCAGAAAATTCAGATCAAATCATTGATTATAATTTATTATAATACAAATTTAGAATCAAATCATATTTAGAATCAAACTTAGAATACTCATCTGTATTCAAATCAAACCAAATTTAGAAAACCTATGTATTTATATTCACATTAAATCAGATTTAGAATCAGAACAGGTCTATACACATAAAGTGAAATCAATTTATCTATATTCAAATCAAATTATTGCTTTTATCCATGATTTTAATTTATTTTAATACAAAATTAGAATCAAATTTAGAAAATACAACTATATTCAAATCAAATAAGCTTTAGAATCAAATCAGATTTATAAAACATATCGATCTATCTATATTCAAATAAAATCAAAATACTGTCTCTCTAAATCTAAATCACGTCTCTCTAACCTATTGACAAAAACACAACTTTGCATATATTAATTTATTATAATCAAAATTTAAATCAAATCGAATTTACAATCTTTATTTGAACACCTATCTAAATTCAAATCAAATCAGCTTTAAAATCAAATCAGATGTAGAAAAACTATCTATCAATATTCAAATAAAATCAAATTTAGAATGAGAACGGATTTATACAAACAAATTAAAAGCAAACCTATAAATTTTCAGATCAAATCATTGATTATAATTTATTATAATACAAATTTAGAATCAAATCATATTTAGAATCAAACTTAGAATACTCATCTATATTCAAATCAAACCAAATTTAGAAAACCTATATATTTATATTCACATTAAATCAGATTTAGAATCAGAACAGGTCTATACACATAAAGTGAAATCAATTTTGTTGAGTCTCAAAAATATCATAAGGTTGTTCATGATGTTTTAAGACAACTAGATTCCCAAGTTTTAATGGTTGACAAATTTGACTTAAAGTATTTATCATAGATACACATATGCTTTAATGTTTTATCTATGATTTCAGCAAGAGTCACTATGAGCCTACATAAAAAGACTAAGTGTTGAAGCTGCCTGAAGAAGCAGAACGCGTCTGAAGAGTTGAAGCTGTCTGAAGTAGTTCAACCCGTCTGAAGTATCAGTGTCGTCTGAAGTCTTTTGATGACATGGCACCTCTAGTTTGAAGTGTTGAAGTCGTCTGAAGTCTCATTTATGACGTGGCACCCTTTGCTAAAGTTTGTGAAGACTTTTCTGAACCTCTGCTACACGTACCTTTTCAAACACGTTTATAGCAAGGAACACAGAGACCTTTCCTGGTGTTTTTGAATTTCATACACCACTGAGGAAATCTCTGCAACGCAGCCTCTGCAGCAACATTTGTAGCAGCTTTATGGCAGGAGCAACCTTGTACCGTGTCAGAAATATCAGAGCTCTCAGAAGCATGTCTCACAACAGATTAAATAGCATTTAATGCTATCTCTAAACGGTGGTATTTCAACGGATTGAAGATTGGGTATAAATATCCCTCCTTTGAAGATCATCCAGAGAGAAGAATTTTTGTGAAAAAGAACAAAAATTTTGCAAGTTTTTCGCTGCAACAACTCTGATAATCTTTATCTTTGTACACATATTGTATTATCCTGAGCATACCTTTGTTTTTCTGTACATTTGTAATTGTTTAAGCTTCAAGACTGATATAGTTTGTAAGCTTAAGCATTTTATCTTCTCTGTATTTGTTTGTTGAGCCTGGAGAGGCTTGTCTGAAAAAGAATACTTGTTGGTTTGAGCCTGGAGAGGCTTGACTGTAAAAGAATACTTGGTTGTAGAGCCTGGAGAGGCTTGACTGTAAAAGAATACTTGGTTGTAGAGCCTGAAGAGGCTTGACTGTGTAAGAATACTTGTAATCTTGAAAGATTAAGAGAAAATCCAATTGCTAGTTGGCATTGGGACTGGACGTAGCTCACAGTGGTAGTGAGTGAACCAGGATAAATTCCTTGGCTAAGTTTTCTTACCCTTATCTCTTATCAATTCTTTTTATACTAATCAAGGGGTCAGAATAATTAATCTGATATTTTATAAAGGCACAAAACATCTTTTAAAATCAGTTTTTACAAGCCGTCTGAAAACTTCAGACAGGCCCTTAAAAGCCTGTCTGAAATCGTGTTTTTAACACCTGTTTGCGAAAAGCTTTCTAAAATATTTAGAAACACTATTCAACCCCCCTTCTAGTGTTTCCCTGTGTTCCTACAGTTGGTATCAGAGCTCTACTCAGGGTTGAAGCACCTAACAAGTGTTTGAGGACTGAAAGATCCAAATGGAAGCTTCTAACAGCAACAGGCAATACATCACAGAAGGAGCCTCTATCACAAGACCCCCAGCATTCAATGGAGTGGACTACCACTACTGGAGAGATCGTATGAAGTTGTTCATTGAGAGCAACAACATTGATGTTTAGGATGTGGTCACTGATGGAGACTATGTGTCTATGCAAAATGGTGTGCCTATACCTAAGACTGAATGGACCTTGGAGCAGAAGACTAGAGTCCAGATGAATGCTAAAGCCAAACTCTATCTGATATGTTCCTTGAATAAATCAGAATATGAGAAGGTCTATGGATGCACTTCTGCCAAGGAGATTTGGGATACTCTTGCAGCAGCCCATGAAGGGACTGAAACTGTCAAGCAATCCAAAATCAGCATGCTTATACATCAGTATGAGATGTTTAAGATGGAAGAAACTGAAACCATTGACCAAATGTTTGGGAGGTTTCAAACCATAACCAATGGACTCAGGTCCTTAGGAAGAACCTATGAATCTGGAAACAACAACAGGAAGATTCTAAGAAGTCTACCTAAGTCCTGGAGACCCAAAGTCACAGCCATTCAAGAGGCAAGAGATTTGAACTCTCTGAGAATGGAAGAACTGTTGGGATCTCTCAAAGTCCATGAGCTTGAGCTTGGAGATGACAACAAGAAGAAGTCTCTAGCTCTAAACTCCAAGGCAAAACAGTCTAGGCATGGCAGCATGAAGGCTATGCAAGCTGAGGAAACTTCAGAAGCAGATGAAGATTCTGAAGATAGCTCAGAAGATGACAATGATCTTGCTTTTTTAAGCAGAAAGATCAAGATAATGTTGCAGAACAGAGGAAAGTTCAGAAAGAACCAACCTTCATCATCCAAATTAGGTAAGACAGGTAAAGAGTCTAACACTGATAAAATTATTTGCTTTGAATGTAAGCAACCAGGGCATATGAAGGCTGATTGTCCAAGACTAAAGAAAAACAACTTCAAGAAGAAGAAGTTTTTCAAAAAGAAGAAAGGTCTTATGGCAACATGGGAAGACCTTGATGAATCAACCTCAGAAGAAGAAGAAGACACTTCAAAAGATGCAAATCTGTGTCTCATGGCTAGTCTACCATCTTCAGACAGCTCTGAAGCTGAGGTATTTCCTCTTACTCTACAAGAAATGTATGATGATCTGGTGGAAAGTTCCAAGGAACTTTTCCAAGAGTATAAGAATCTATCCAAAGCCCACACAGAAATGTGTAACAAATATGAGGCACTGGAGATAGAACATATTATGCTCAAAGAAAAAATTCTTGAGACTGAAAACTGCAGTTCACAAGCTGTGTCTGAAGAGAATAAGAAAATTCAGAAGCAGGTTGTGGAACTGACAAAAGATCTGGCCAAATTTGTCAAAGGAACTAAAAATCTGAATATAATGCTTGGAAATCAAAGGCATTCCCTTGACAAAAGTGGACTAGGCTTTTGTGATCATAACATGTCTGAACCTCTTACTGTCTTAAATTTTTCTAAAGGAAAAAAGAAGGTTACTGGGTGTTCTCACTGTGGTAAGCCTAGACACAATGTGGCTCAGTGCAAACACAAGAGAAAAAACAAGGCCCAAAGCTAACAAGAAAGGACCCAAAAGAATATGGGTACCTAAAAACTTAATTATTCCTGTTGCAGATGTGTTTAACAGGACAAAGGAGACCCCACAAATGGTACCTGGACAGTGGGTGCTCGCGACACATGACAGGAGAAAGGTCTTTGTTCCAAAACCTTAGACCTAGAGTTGGTGGAGTGGTCACCTTTGGTGGAAATCAGCAAGGGAAGATCACTGGAATAGGGACTGTAGGTATATCTCCTTCATCCCTTATTAAAAATGTACTCCTAGTGGAGGGACTTCAGCATAATTTACTGAGCATAAGTCAATTATGTGACAGTGGTTATGTGGTATCCTTTACTAAGGAAGGATGCATAGTCAAAAACTCCTCTAATCAAACCCTCTTTACTGCTAAGAGACACAACAATGTGTACAAAATTGATCTAGAGGATCTAGCAAGTCAAAATGTAAAATGTTTCATTTCTGTTGAAGATGAAAAACATATTTGGCATCAAAGACTTGGGCATGCCAGCTTGAGATTAATCTCAAGGTTAGCAAAACACAATCTTGTTAAAGGGTTGCCCAAGCTTTCATACAAATCTGACATTTTATGTGAAAGCTTTCTGAAAGGGAAACAAACAAGACACTCTTTTAAGAGTAAGGAGGTTGTTTCAACTAGCAGACCACTAGAACTTTTACACATTGACTTGTTTGGTCCTATTAGAACAGAAAGTCTTAGTGGTAAGAAATATGGTTTGGTCATTGTTGATGACTATTCTAGATTTACATGGGTGTTATTCCTAAGAAGCAAGGATGAGACTTTTAGGAATTTCACAATATTCTGCAAGCAGGTACAGAATGAGAAAGGATTCTGTATTTCTGTTATTAGAAGTGATCATGGTGGAGAGTTTGAGAATGCAAACTTTCAAATGTTCTGTGATGAGAATGGGATCTCACACAATTTCTTTGTGGCTAGAACACCTCAACAGAATGGGGTTGTTGAGAGAAAGAACAGAAGTTTGCAAGAGATGGCAAGGACCATGCCCAACTCATGCAGCTTACCAAGATCCTTCTGGGCAGAAGCTGTTAGCACAACATGTTACCTTCAAAACAGAATATTGGTAAGACCAATTCTGAAAAAGACTCCCTATGAACTGTGGAAAGGAAGAAAACCCAACATATCATATTTCCACACCTTTGGCTGTGAATGTTTTATACTCAACACCAAGGATGATCTTGGAAAATTTGATGCAAAGTCTGATAAAGGATTTTTTATTGCATATTCTGAAACATCTAAAGCCTATAGAGTGTATAACTCTAGAACTTTAACTATTGAAGAAACTATTCATGTTAAATTCAATGATAACAAAGAGACTGATAGGGAACTATCAGATCTAGAGGATGATTTTGCAGGAATTGAGTTGAATGACCACAGCAGCTTGAAGGATGAGCAGTTTTCTGAAGTACCTACTGTTACTAAACCTCTTTAGACAAATGTTGAGTCTCAGACAGAACAAACAGATTTGATACCTCCTCAGAAACCTGATTGGAGATACAAATCACATCATCCTAAAGAGCAAATCATTGGCAGCACTTCAGAAGGAGTTAAGACAATATCAAAATTCAAGAATCTGAATTCTCTTGCTCTCCTGTCTGAAATAGAGCCAAAGAGAATTGATGAAGCTCTGCATGATGAAGGGTGGATCCTAGCCATGCAAGAAGAGCTGAATCAGTTTGCTAGGAGTGATGTCTGGACCCTTGTTCCTAAACCCCATGGGAAAACTATTATTGGAACCAAATGGGTGTTCAGAAACAAGTTGTCTGAAGAAGGCATGGTAGTCAGAAACAAGGCAAGATTAGTTGCTCAAGGATACAACCAGCAAAAAGGTATTGACTTCACTGAAACCTGTGCCCCAGTGGCCAGGTTAGAAGAAATTAGAATTCTTTTATCTTATGTTGTAAATAATGGCATCAAGCTATATCAAATGGATGTTAAAAGTGCATTCCTCAATGGTCTCATTGAAGAATAAGTCTTTGTTAGACAACCCCCTGGTTTTGAAGATATTGCTTTTCCTGAACATGTTTTCAAACTCAAAAAGGCTCTCTATGGTCTGAAACAAGCCCCAAGAGCTTGGTATGACAGATTGAGCAGTTTTCTTATCTCAAATGGTTTTGAAAGAGGAAAAGTGGATACAACTCTTTTTAGAAAACAGTCTAACAAAGATCTTATACTTGTTCAGATATATGTTGATGACATTATCTTTGGTTCAACTGACTCTTCATTATGCAAGGAGTTTTCAGAGTTAATGAAATCAGAGTTTGAAATGAGTTTAATGGGTGAACTAAAATTTTTCTTAGGACTTCAGATTAAGCAAGATTCTGACTGTATATGGATCCATCAAGAAAAATATACAAAGGAAATGCTTAAGAAGTTTAACTTACATGATTGCAAACCCATGTCAACTCCAATGCATCCCTCTGCATCTTTAAATAAAGATGAGAAGGAAGAACCAGTTAATCAAACTTTGTATAGAGGAATGATTGGATCATTATTATATCTAACAGCAAGCAGACTGACATAATGTTCAGTGTATGTCTGTGTGCTAGATTTCAATCTGATCCAAGGAGTACTCACTACAAAGTTGTAAAAAGAATTTTCAGATATCTTAAAGGTACTACTAATATTGGTCTGTGCTATAAGAAAAGTAAGGATTGCAGGTTAATAGGTTACTGTGATGCTGATTTTGCTGGAGACAGAATTGAAAGAAAAAGCACTAGTGGTGGATGTCATTTCTTTGGAGAAAATATGATTAGCTGGTCAAGCAAAAGGCAAAGCACAATTGCCTTATCAACAGCTGAAGCAGAATACATCTCAGCAGCCAGTTGTTGCTCACAACTGTTATGGGTGAAGTATCAGTTAGAAGATTTTAACATTACTATATCTGTATACCTGTTTTGTGTGATAATACAAGTGCTATTAATTTGTCTAAAAATCCCATTCAACATTCTAGGGCTAAACATATAGAAATAAAACATCATTTCATTAGAGACTATGTTCAGGAAGGTATTTTTTATATTCAGTTTATTGATACAGAGCATCAATGGGCTGATATATTCACAAAACCTCTGACTGAAGATATATTTAAGTTCATTAGAAATAATCTGAACATACATGCATTTTGATTGTGTGTGATATGATCTGTTGAAAATGACGTGTCTGAAATTTCAGCTTGTCTGAAACAAGTGACTTGTCTGAAATTTTGGTTTGTCTAAAATCTATATGGGTGACTGAAATCTGTCACTTGTCTGAAGTAAACAAATGACGTGACTTTCTGAGACGGTTTAATTCCATGTATTTTGTCTCTTCCACTTCGCAAGTTTTCCTACGTCTGCGCAGCCAGTACATGCCATCATTACTTCATAGGTCTATAAATACAGAAGCTAGTGGGTCAGAGAACTTCACCGTTCACTATTTTGTATTCACCTCTTGAGATCCTTCTTCTACAAGCAAATTTTTTTTCTCTCAAGTTCTTCAGAAAACTCTTCAATGGAACCTAAGAAATCTGCTGGAAGCAACATTGTGAAGACTAAGGGTGTAGTCCTGGAGGATCTTCAATCTCTGGGAATGGACTTATTTGCTGAGTTCGATACAGCTGGGTGGACTCCGTATTTCAACCACAACTTGACACAGTGGCATGAGCAGAGGGTGCTGGATTTCTGGGCTACTGCCAGAGGAATACTAGCATCAAGGCCACAGTACGTGGTGTCCCTGTCTTTGTTGATGAAGATATCCTTGCTCACATCTGTGAGGTCAGGACTGAAGGAGCTGTATTCACTCCTGACTGGGAAGCAAGAAATGGTGGACAGAAGCAGTTCACAGAATTTCTGTATGGCACCTCTGAACCAGTAAGCTTGGATGCAAAGCATATGTCAGACAAGGCTAGGTTTTTGCATGCCATCTTAGGGTGCTCTATAATCCCTAAGAGTGGAAGCAGAAACCATGTTTCTGAGTTGGAGAGATTTTGTCTGATTCATCTACTGCAGAAGAAGAAGGTGAACCTCCCCAACATCATAATGTACCACATGCAGAAGCGTCTTAGAGACTCTGCTGGGAGCTTCCCTCACAATACCATCATCACCAAGATCTTGTTGCATTTCAAAGTCCCCATTGAGAGGCTTTTTGATCGCCTTTCACAACCAGTGTTTGGTGAATCAAACCTCAAGAGTATGGGAGTGAAGCTGACTCCAAGACCTCCCTCTTCGTCCATGAAGGAGAGCCTTCTTCTTGAGAAAGCTGCTAGAAGGAAGACAACAATGGAGGTTCTTGAGAATGAACTCAGATGAGACATAAGGAGGCATGAGTTCAAGCCATCAAAACCCTCTCCTCAAGCAAAATTGAAGAAGCTACCTGTGAGGAGTGCTGCTAAGGTATCATCTGCATCTGTGCAGAGTCAGGTGTTTGAACCTGTTCAGAAGGCATCACAAAAGCCATCTGAAATTGTGAGTCAGTTGTCTGAACCTGTACAGACTCCACAGCCTACTTCTGAAATGGAAAGACAGGCTCAAGAGGCAGATGAAACTGATGCAGTTGTAGCTGAGCCATTGGCTGCTTGCCCATCTGATCCTGAACTCATTCAGGTGGCAGCATTGGCTACTGCTTTGGAGCAGGAGGAGCTGGAGAAGAAAGTAGAGCAAGAAAAGACTGATAGAGCTCTTGCTATTGCTTCACAATTGGCCTATGCTGAAGATGATAGGCAAGCAACCATAGCTGAGGGAGCAAAGAAAAGGAAGAGGTCAAGTGCACCTCAGAGAAGGAGGACCAAAAGCAAGCTACTTCAGACTGCACCTGAATCTAGGGTGACTAGAAGTATTGCCTCTCAGCTGGAAGCAGAGGATATGGCTGGGAAATACCAAAATTATGTCAAGGCACATGAGTATTTTAAAAGAAAAAGGGAAGAAAAACAAGCACAAAGGGGGAAGGAAAAGAAGGAAGCAAAGGAAAAAGAATCTGAGGTAACCAAGCCTCCCTACAAGAGAATTAAGGTGAGATTTGATAATGTAACTCCTTCACCACCCTCCTCACCAGAAAAACAAACACCTCAGCAACTCTCTCAACCATCCCCTCAACCAAACATCTCAACCTTTACCACAACCTTCACCAAAACCCCTATCACCTGAAAAACAACCATCTCAACCAATATCACAACCATCACCACCTCCACAAATAGAGAAATCAACCTTTTGAACCCTCTGAACCTACCTCACCACAACCCTCAGAAAATCAACCATCTGATCCCCCATCACCTCAAGTAATCCAACCTTCTGAATCTTCACCTCCTCAATCTCAACTACCATCACCATCTTCACTACCACCACCTATACCCTCACCACCTTTATCTCCTCCACCTTCACAACAAGAAGAGATCCTTGCTGAAGAAGAGCAAGTGCTTGCTGATGCTCTACAGTTATCTCTCCTTCCTTCTGATCCCTGTTCATTGCCTAAGTTTGGCAACCTGTCTGAAGAGCTACAGTATTTCAGACCAGCACCTGTTGTATCCTTGCATCATGGCTTAATCAGAAAAACTGTTGCTAAAGTTAGAAACCAATACAGTGCTCTTTTAGGAGGATTAGAAAAGATCAGGAATGGTGTTGTCCCTCCTGCACATACTTGGGCTCCCATCAATCCATTCTCAGATGACTCCCTCAGGCTGAATAATGATGAATGGAGTTTTGTGAGGCAGCTGAACACTGAGTCTGAGCTGTTTCAGCGGGATCTGCACAAGGGAGTTGGGATGAGAGGCTACAGGCCTCCTAGAACTTGTTCAATCAGGCCAACCACTAAAATCTTGGTGAAACCTGATAGAATAGTTCCTAGGTATCCCTTAAAGGAAGGTCAGGGTGAGAAATTCAAAGAAGCTAAAGTTTATTCTGCATCTGCACCTCTGTCCGAAATGATGAGTCCATCAGAGTGGGAATCTTTACCATAATTCATCAGAAACCAAGGAGGAGGCCTGGATCAACTACTTCAAGATTGGATGTGGTCCTCTTACTGGAAGATCAGAGAAGATGCTGGATCTTCTTCGGGATCAACTGGTCCTGATGCTGATTCTGAAGTTGGACTTGGAAAGTCAACCAATGTCAAATTTCACTATCTGAGAGATCACTTTCCCCCACCTGCTGACTCTTTTAATGAAGACTGGGTAGTACTGAATCCCATTGGCACCTTCTTTTGCCCTGTGTTCAAACCTTCTGAATACAGATTGGAGCCAGGCTTTGGAGTGCTTAGATTTGTTTGCCCCTACATCCAGCTAATCCTCTATGAATCTGAGCAAGACTTGTCTGAGGAAAATCTGAAGCTGAAGACCAAAGTTAAGAAGCTTGAAAAGAAGTATGATGATCAAGAGAAGAGGACTAAGCATCTAATTGCTACACAAGAGCAGATTCTTCAAGAACAGCAGCTTATCAGATCTGGTCAGCAAGAATTGAAAACCTCAGTGGAAGCAGCAATAGTCAAGGCCAAGGAAGACTTGATTTCCTTTCTGACTGAGGCCTTGCTGAAGAAGAAGGATTAAACTATTAATTTAGTCATTGTCTTTGCTTATTTTCATGTTTATAAAAAGTGTCTGATTGTCTAATTCTTTATCTGAACATTCATTAAATACAATCAGTGGCTTATCTCATATTTTGTGTTGATTCATTGTGCTCTGATATATATGTTTTATCTGAATATATTGCTCTGTTACTGTTTTGCTCTGATATTCCCTTTTGATTGATGACAAAAGGGGGAGTATTAAAACTATCAAAATCTGAAGTGATTACAGGACTCAAGGGGAGCATATAAGCTTTTGAGTACATAAGTAATAATCTGTTACAGAACCTGAACAGAAACTGTTAAAGGATATTTCTATCTCAGGGGGAGCTATCTTATACTCAAAAACTGATTACAGATTTGTATATTTTAACCAAATTTGTCATCATTAAAAAGGGGAGAATGTTGAGTCTCAAAAATATCATAAGGTTGTTCATGATGTTTTAAGACAACTAGATTCCCAAGTTTTAATGGTTGACAAATTTGACTTAAAGTATTTATCATAGATACACTTATACTTTAATGTTTTATCTATGATTTCAGCAAGAGTCACTATGAGCCGACATAAAAAGACTAAGTGTTGAAGCTGTCTGAAGAAGCAGAACGCGTCTGAAGAGTTGAAGCTGTCTGAAGTAGTTCAACCCGTCTGAAGTATCAGTGCCGTCTGAAGTCTTTTGATGACGTGGCACCTCTAGTCTGAAGTGTTGAAGTCGTCTGAAGTCTCATTTGCTGAAGTTTGTGAAGACTTTTCTGAACCTCTGCTGCACGTACCTTTTCAAACACGTTTATAGCAAGGAACACAGAAACCTTTCCTGGTGTTTTTGAATTTCATACACCACTGAGGAAATCTCTGCAACGCAGCCTCTGCAGCAACATTTGTAGCAGCTTTATGGCACGAGCAACCTTGTACCGTGTCAGAAATATCAGAGCTCTCAGAAGCATGTCTCACAACAGATTAAATAGCATTTAATGCTATCTCTAAACGGTGGTATTTCAACGGATTGAAGATTGGGTATAAATACCCCTCCTTTGAAGACCATCCAGAGAGAAGAATTTTTGTGAAAAAGAATAAAAACTTTGCAAGTTTTTCGCTGCAACAACTCTGATAATCTTTATCTTTGTACACATATTGTATTATCCTGAGCATACCTTTGTTTTTCTGTACATTTGTAATTGTTTAAGCTTCAAGACTGATATAGTTTGTAAGCTTAAGCATTTTATCTTCTCTGTATTTGTTTGTTGAGCCTGGAGAGGCTTGTCTGAAAAAGAATACTTGTTGGTTTGAGCCTGGAGAGGCTTGACTGTAAAAGAATACTTGGTTGTAGAGCCTGGAGAGGCTTGACTGTAAAAGAATACTTGGTTGTAGAGCCTGAAGAGGCTTGACTGTGTAAGAATACATGTAATCTTGAAAGATTAAGAGAAAATCCAATTGCTAGTTGGCATTGGGACTGGACGTAGCTCACAGTGGTAGTGAGTGAACCAGGATAAATTCCTTGGCTAAGTTTTCTTACCCTTATCTCTTATCAATTCTTTTTATACTAATCAAGGGGTCAGAATAATTAATCTGATATTTTATAAAGGCACAAAACATCTTTTAAAATCAGTTTTTACAAGCCGTATGAAAACTTTAGACAGCCCCTTAAAAGCCTGTCTGAAATCGTGTTTTTAACACCTGTTTGCGAAAAGCTTTCTAAAATATTTAGAAACACTATTCAACCTCCCCTTCTAGTGTTTCCATGTGTTCCTACAAATTTATCTATACTCAAATCAAATTATTGCTTTTATCCATGATTTTAATTTATTTTAATACAAAATTAGAATCAAATTTAGAAAATACAACTATATTCAAATCAAATAAGCTTTAAAATCAAATCAGATTTATAAAACATATCGATCTATATTCAAATAAAATCAAAATACTGTCTCTCTAAATCTAAATCATGTCTCTCTAACCTATTGATTATAATCAAAGCATTAAGCAGGTACATAAATTAAAATCTGAAATAATGATCCACTATCAGAAAATTCAGATCAAATCATTGATTATAATTTATTATAATACAAATTTAAAATCAAATCATATTTAGAATCAAACTTAGAATACTCATCTATATTCAAATCAAACCAAATTTAGAAAACCTATGTATTTATATTAACATTAAATCAGATTTAGAATCAGAACAGGTCTATACACATAAAGTGAAATCAATTTATCTTTACTCAAATCAAATTATTGCTTTTATCCATGATTTTAATTTATTTTAATACAAAATTAGAATCAAATTTTGAAAATACAACTATATTCAAATCAAATAAGCTTTAGAATCAAATCAGATTTATAAAACATATCGATCTATCTATATTCAAATAAAATCAAAATACTGTCTCTCTAAATCTGATGCATATTTAAATATGATGCATATTTAAATTTAAATATAATTAAAACTTCAAGTCTTAAGACCGCACTCTCTCAACATATGACCAATATATTTTGGGAAGATTAGACTGAATCATCAGAGCTCTTGCTACGTTAAAAAATAATTCAACCCCTGGTGGCAAAGGAAATAATGGAAAGATCTGCAGCTACTGTGGAAAGACAGGACACACTGTGGATACATGCTACAGAAAGCATGGTTTTCCTCCTCATTTCAAATTCACAAAGCAGAACCATAAATAGTCTTTTGCCAATGCTGTAACTCATGATGATGGAAAGGACTCTGAACCTCTCAAAGGTAATCTGGGACAACATCATTCTGGTTTCACTGAGGAACAATACCAAGGCTTAATAGCTCTTCTACAACAGTCACAAACCTCATCTAGCAGCCATGTTACAAACCAAGTTTCAGCAACTCCAAGTTTTTCTTGTGATACTGCACAAAATGGTAAAAATTCTTCCTCCTTTAGCTCTTGGGTTCTTGATAGTGGAGAAACTGATCACATATGTTTCTGTTTGAATTACCTTACTTCCTTTAATCAGATTAAACCCATTCATGTTACATTACCAAATGTAGCTAAGGTGATTGCCAATCATTTTGGCAGTGTTTTTCTTGATTCTGATCATGTTATCCATGATGTTTTGTATATTCCCTCCTTTAAGTTTAATCTGTTATCTATTGCAAAATTAACTATGAGCATTCCTTGTAGTCTAACTTTTGATTCTGATCAATGTCAAATCCAGGACAAGAATACCTTGAGGATGATTGGTACAACTGACATGCATAATAGACTCTACATACTAAGAGTGCCTTCTGTTCAATCTTTACCACATACTCAACCATCTTCTCATGCCATGACTGCTTTTAGCTTGTCTTCTATTAATAGTTCAAATGTTTGGCATTTTCGTTTAGGTCATGCTTCAAGAAAGTGTATTGATGACATAAGAAACAAGTATCCTATTGTTAATCATGACAAATCCTATGTCTGTGACATTTGTCATTTTGCCAAGCAAAAGAAACTTCCATTTCCTGTTAGTAATTCTGTTTCAAACAAATGCTTTGATCTTATACATGTTGATCTGTGGGGTCCCTATTCCATTCCATCTGTCCATGGACACAAGTATTTTCTTACTATTGTTGATGATCACTCAAGCTTCACTTGGGTTATTCCTTTAAAGCAAAAATCTGAAACAGCAAAGGTTATACAAAATTTTGTTTCCTCAATCAAAACTCAATTTGATTCAATAATATAGGTAATAAGAAGTGATAATGGCACAGAATTCTGTATGAATGATTTTTATGCTTCTAAAGGAATAATTCATCAAACAGCTTGTGTAAATACACCTCAACAGAATAACATTGTAGAAAGAAAACATGGACATTTATTGAATGTAGCAAGAGCTCTGATGATTCAGTCTAATCTTCCCAAAATATATTGGTCATATGTTGTTCAGCATGTTGCTTATATCATAAACATATTGCCTACACTTGTTTTAAAAGGATCTTCTCCTCATAAAATTCTTTATAAAAATGAACCTGATTTCACTCATTTAAAGGTCTTTGGTTCTCTATGTTTTGCAAGTACTATACCTGTTCATAGAACCAAATTTGATCCAAGGGCTGTTAAATGTGTATTTCTGGGTTTTAAAGCAGGAACAAAGGGATATGTGTTGTTAAATATACAGACCAGAGAATTGCTTGTTTCAAGAAATGTGATTTTAGAAGGATGGAGATAATATGGTGATGTAGGATCTTGAGAGGGGTCGACCTCCATGAGAATGTAGCAACCAGAGCTCTGAATTAGAGCTCTGAATTTCAGAGTTCTGATACCATATCAGAAAAAGAAAATGAAAACTATGTATTAGTGAGTGAAAAACTTGAGTCTGAGCTCAAAGCCTTTTCATTTCTTACTATATTTGCTAGTACAGAACGTATATATATACACGAAAAAGAATAAGCTGAGGCAAGAGAAATGTTGCCACGTATTCTAACAGAATTGTCAGAAAAGGGAGAAAAAAATGAGTAAATTATAAATTGTGCAGAACAGAATCTTCAAGAATGAAATTTGTTGGGATTATATTCTGATTCTCCAGCTACCTAGCTACCTTCTAGAAGTCTACTATCCTTCTCATTTAATAATTAACAATAGTTTTGAAAGTAAAAGTCACTCATTTAAACCTCAGCAAGAATTCTTTTCACTAGCATGAGCAAGAGGGCGCCGTTTCACAGGAGCTGCCTTCCAACCCCCTTCTTTCAGTACCCAAAAATCCATTTTCGTGAAAAAGGCTTTAGCATCAGCTCATGGTGATTAAAGAAATACCATAAATTTTGTCCAAATTTTATGGAAGTTTTTATTTGGGGCTCGTTGTATGTATTTCGTAGAGAAATGATTTAATAACAATAATTTTTTAAATAGATATCTAAATATTAATACATAGTTTATGACGGGCATAGTTAAATAATTTATTTAATTACAATTTAATATAAAAAATCATTAAACATGTATCACAAATAAAAAAATGTATGTACGTTGAAAATAAAATAGATACAAAGAAAACCATACGTTTATAAAAGAAAAGTTTTAAATATATAAGCGCGCGCGCGCTCTTTAAGTTTAAATTTGATTCCTTCTTATGTTAAATTTATAATTAAAAGCGTAACAAATAAAAGCAAATGAAAGTATAGAAAATCAAGTAAATAAAGCAACACCCTAAACTATAATGTTTGTAAGTAAACCAAAAAAAAACTTTAGTGTTTGTATAACGTTCTTCAACCTCTGCAGTTCCGCTTTCAGACTTGCATTCTCCATGATAATATCAACATTTTCTGCATCAAGGCGCTTTAGTTCTTAGTTCTTCTTCTAAAGCCATACATCTCTTCTCTTCTCTTCTCTTCTCTACTGTTAACATTGATTACGCTGGACACGTGTCGTCTTTTCCTTCAATTTTTTCCCACCTAAATTTCCATCGGTCAAACATCTCTTCTTCTCTCAGTCTCCTGAGCAAAAATTTTGGTTTTTCTTTTCTTTGATTTCCCGCTCACATCTGCACAATATTTGTGAACTCCTTATCTTCCTCTTTCAATTTCAAATTTTTAAAAAAATAAAGTTGTTCAGCTTTTTACAGTCAGTACGAACTGCTTCTTTTCTTCTACTTTTTATTCCGAGAGAAAAGTGGCAATACTGGCAGATGTCTCCATAAACCCAAAAAAAAAACTTTCCGGTCTCATGGAAGAATTAACAAAACTGTCCTTTGATGCTTGGAGAAGTACTGAGAGAGTTGTGACGGAGCAGAAAAGGAAGAGCTTAAGATCTTATTCCCAAAAAAAACTAGATGAGCACTTCTCGACTAATCTTTCTTCGCATTTTCTGTTTTCTCCTACCTTATTCATTTTTTTTGCATACAGGATCGATTGTCTGGAGGTATGCGTTGGTGTTTACAGGATTGACGCTTTTTAGGTGAGCATTGTCGCCTGCGTTTTGAGCCTGAAGAGGTCTTCTCCTCCATTGTCATAGGTATGAGACAAAATACAAACTGAAAGTCTGGAATTTTTTCCCTGAATCTTAGTAATGTCGGACTAACTTCGGAGGAGAAAGGGGGTGGGGTACGGGTGGGTTTTGTACAACTGTATCTCCCTGAAAGTCTGAATTTTTCTTCCCTAAATCTCCATTTTTCCACTTACTTTTCATAATTTTTAGCTCTATTAAATTCCTCTCTGGCTTTTGCAAGGTTACCCTCAAGTAACTTATTGATAAGATTTCACCAAGCTCTCTAGGTTCAGAAGTAACTTATTGGTTCTGCTACCCTTTTAGTCTTTTGATGTATTTTTTTATAAGATTTCACCTAGCTCTCTAAGTTCAGAAGTAACAATCATTTTCTTTACCCATATGAAGAAGAGGCACTTTTTTATTTTTTGACATTCTGATTAGGAATAACTTGGTTAATAGAGTTATTGGTTGCAATTAAAACAATTTGTTATAGTAACTATATTTTATAATCAATTTTTTAACCACATCCAGTACTTTTTACATGTCATTTTTCACGTTTAAATTTTGGCACTTCAAGTTTTCAGAGGCAAGATGCTTAAAAATATGTTTTTCTACTTCTGTTTTTTTATTCAAATTTTTTTGGTTCTTCTCATTAGATGTTGAGACTTCAGTTTCATTTCCTTTCATAATGCTAAACTAAGAATAGGGTTAAAGATTAGTGGGGGCCGAAGGAATTGTTTTTGGAATGGCAATATGCAATATTTGTGATTGTGAATTTGAGATTGCTATTGAAAGCATCATACTGCTTATTTGGTTCCATGCTATTTTGTTTTGATTATTTCCTCTTTGAATAGATTTGTAGCTGCAACAGTGAGGATTTAGTTGGTTTCTAATTGGTGTTTTAGATGCAAGTGCCATTTTCATTGGGTGATTTTGTTACTATCATGGTTTCTAATTAGTTGTTACAATCCCGCTCAAACTCTCACCATTTGTTTTCCCGCTCCCGGAGTTGCTTTTTCATCATTTTTCATCCCATTTCTCCTTGAGTACTGCACTTCACTTTCTTTTCTCTATTTCTTTTAGAATTGGAATGCTCTCTTTTCTTTTCTCTTTCTGACATTTTAGCACTCTCATTTTTCATGTTCTCTTGGACACTCTCAAACCTCTCTCTCTCTTTCAGATAAAAAACAGTATGACTTGGATACTCAGAGGTTACTTCCAAAAAAAAAGAAAAGGATCAAACCCTGTGAATTCCCCGACACAACTCAAGGGTGAGTACTGTGTTTGTTCGTTGGATTGGGTCGTTTCCTCCACTGTTATAGGAGACTCTTTTCCCAACTCTTTATATCTTGATGCAAGGTTTTTTGGTTCCCCTCTCATTTCTTTTAGTCTTTTTCTACTTCATGTCTGGGTTTTATTTGATTTAATTTGTTTTGATTTTGTTAGTTTGCTGATTTTGAAACTTATATTTTTAGTTTTTTTTTCTTCTATACTATACTATACTGTTATGGACTTATTACAGTAGAGGGAATATACAATTCCCTTATTTGGTTTGGTTGAACAAGAATGTCAATCCATGATAGCTGATCTTCATAAATGAATGATAGCTATAGAAGAGAAAGGCACGGAATGATAATAGAAAAAGAATTTTGTTCCCCTTCCTGCTTCATATATTTCATGAATTGAGATTTAAAGGCTTTTCATTGCAGTGTGTTAATTAATTGCCTTCTTCTCCTGCCATTTCTTTTATATAAAAAATAGAATGACTTTTTGGAACTATTTTTAGAGTGAGCAATTTAAATAAGGAATGATGCAATCTTCTATTAAAAAATTTAGCTAGGAATCTCCATGTTGTTATTCTCATAAGTCAGCAATAGTTAGTTTGTGCACCTTTAATCTACATTCTTTGTTGACCTCTTTGGTTATGGGTGGTGTGCTTTGCTGGATTGTAAGAAATGTGCTTTTCTCTCCCTATTAGTGCCATTACTAACCAAGTAATAACTTCACCCTTCAAAGCATATAATTATATAGAAAGTAGAATACAAGTAATAATATAGAAGATCTGCAAATCAGAGCTGTAAAATATGTATAGAAACCATTGAAATATATTATAGCCTGTAAATTTTGAAATACATCAATGACGATTTTGTTCTATATTAAACAGTCTATCAAATGGATTAGGTGATCATGATCTTTGCACATCATTTCTCACACAGTTCTATTATATTGTAAGCTTGATGCATAGATAAAAGAAATCTGAATGCCTTTCACATAAATTTTTAATTTGGCTAATCTTTGATAAAGAGATTGGAATCTAATTTTCAAATGTCAACCACGGACCACGGTCTTCTTAAATAAACCTTTGTTAGTATGTATAAGAGAATTTCTTAGGCCAAATCTAAGTGCTATGAGATTTCTAGCTAAACAACAATGGAACCAAACTCAGTGATTTCTCGCTTGGGAACATTACAATGAATGACATCATTGGATGAAAATATCTAAACACGGGAAGAGCTTAAAAATTCTGCTAGAGGCCTATTTTAGTTTGTCATGTACTTCTCTAAATGTGGAGATGCAAAGGTATTTTGAGTCCTAAGTTTTCAATTTATTATTTTTGGTGTTCTGGTTTAATTTTATTATTTTAGTCCTAAGGTTTCAACTTAAACTACCTTACTGGTGTTCTAGTTTAATTTTATCAAAAATATAGGATGAGTATATTGTTACTGGTTTGCTAATGTTACTGTCCAGGACTCCAGGGTGAGTGCCAATTGATGGATACTTTCATGGATGCCTATGGTTATCTACTGCCACTGTTCTGATTTGCAAGTGAGTGTATTGATTGCCTAAACTTTGGCTCTGTGGTTACTGCATATATTTCTTTTGGAGCTTATCTTTTGGTTGGGTATTGTACTGTGACACTACTTCTCACTTTTAATGTTTCATTGGGCCTACTTAAGATATTTTAGATGATTCTTATGTATTCTGGCTTGGTTTATCTATTTTTGGGCTTTTGTTTTAAATTGTTGGTTGATGTAACTTTGTATTCCAACAAACCTTGTGAATTTTGTAATGGGTTGCTTAGAAAAAGAAAATCCTTGCTTTCTTGATGAAAAGACCCCTCTCCAGGGTGATTGTAAAAAAGCTAGATCCTGCAAGTCTAAGAGAGGCTTCACTACTGCAGAGTGTAGACAATATGGTTGTTGTTTTAATACACGATGCTCCAAACAAGATTGAGCTATGAAAGAAGCCCAAGACTTCGGGTTGTAGTGATCATTTTATCTACGTGGAATGAGTAAGTGACTAACCCATTACAAATGTGAAAAGATAGTTGATAAAACAAAGGGTTTGAATTTATGGTTAAATGGTTGATGATTGACATGCTGTCATTTTACTGACTTAATGAGATTAGCCATGAAATAGGTACATGATAGTTCCTGAGTTAGTTTTGGACTGCATCAGTGCCTGAAATTTTCTAGACTTCAGATTAATTTACTTTAGTTAATGTGACCTGTCTTTTGTCAGTTTACATTGCAATCTATGTAATTTAGAAAAAGGTTCATTGCTTGACAGAAATGGTCACGTATATTAATTGGATCATTATGTTATTGGATCTGCATTTCTGTCACACACCATAGATTGTTTTTAAGTTGTGTTCTTTGCTACCATTAGTAGAATGAGTAGCTGGCTTTAGACAGAGCATAGGTAATGGTGAGAACCAGTACCGCAACCAGTTCTAAGTTTCTTCATGGATATTATCGTAGTTATGTTCATAGTATTCAAGATGATATTCATCCCATTCTAACAAAAAAAATCAAAACTCCTAGAATATTTAGCTCTACCTATTCCTCTTCTAATATCCTCACTGTAATCTAAGAGAGATATTTAATGATTAACGTATTGCTTTGCAGTAATTGCGCTATTCATTTCTTAGATTACAATTATGAAAAAAGGCGAGTTCTTATTTATCCCTAAACTTCTCAAATTAGTTTTATGACTTGTAAGTTTTATTACCATTTAAAACCACTATGGATTGAAATTTTCAACCTGAAACATGTTCATTGGTCATTTCTCATTAGTTTTTGCATTAATAAAAAAGAATGGAGAGTAAAACCATGTCATCAATTAGCCTATATGGGGTCTTTCTTTTTTGTAAATTAAATTTACCTTGTGTTTGGATGGAGAATTTTAGAATTCTCAAAATTATAATAGACAATGATGAGTAAATTGTTAAAATGAGAGGAATTGACAATGACAATTTAAAAAGTTTGAACATAAAAGAGAAATGTTGAAATTCTCTCTCAATATTTGTTATTTGAAATTCTCCTTTTTGTCATAAAAAATTATTCTATTTGTCATTTGGAATTCTTTCTTATACTATTTTAATACATAAATTCTAGTAATTTTAAATTTCTCTACCGAAACACAAGGTAAAGGAATTCCAATATTGATTTTCATGATCATATTTCTTAAATAAATTACAATTTGAAAGAACATGGTAGATATTAATATACTTTTTTACTATTGATATAATTTGTACAAGTGTATTTGAACAATAATGTCATGCTTGTGATGTTCATTCAGATTTTTTGAAATATTATAACTATTGGTTAAAAAATAGTTCAAAGTATTAGGAATTTAAATTTATTGAATAAAAATAGTTAAAAAATATATAGTTTCCTAATAGGCCATAATTAAGCACTAAAATATCCTCCAATTACCGATTACTTTCACAAAGTATTAATACTTTAAGAATGTTAAATAAAATATTTTTATTACTTTGGATATTTTAAATGAAAATTTTAAAATTTCTTAATCAATATTCTTCCCATTTTAGCTAAACTCTTGGTTTTATATTTACCAGTTAATTATGTGTCGTTTGCACAAGTACATATTCATTATTTTTACCATAATAATAGTTATGAAAATATGAAACTACGTAGTATAATCTCCACTAACCCAGTAAACTTGGGTGGAAAAAAGATACTGGATACTGTTTAACTAACATAATTGCTAACTTGTAGAGGATATTGATTTTTTTTCAAGGATTAGCTCTTTGAGCATCTTCTATATTGCCTACATGAAATGAATTATATGAAGATTTTATTGATTTACTTTGAATTGAAAGTATTTATCATAACTCATATTTTATCCCGTGCGAAACACGGGCAATATAAACTGTACCATCAATTTACCCGTGCGAACGCACGGGTATCTTACTAGTTAAGATAGTTAAAATCCTCCACTTTCCTTCCTGTGCTGGAACCTAATCTCTAAAGTAAATCCAATGAAGCACTCTTCCTAGCCACTGTTTCCTTCCAGACCTACAATGTTACTCAAGAAGAAAATTGATCGAGCCTGACAAATGATCGTGCCAGAGGTGATCATCCCTGAGTGTCCCAAGGTGGTTCTGGATGTAGTCCGAGATGTTCCTTGGCTGTCCGAGATAGTGATCCGAGATATTGGAGGTTGATATGCGGTGATGGTTGCTCTGAACAGTGGCTCCGGTGGAGGAGGAGGGGGTGACCTGCGAAGACACTCCAACGCCCAAGTTAGAATGAGTTTGAGACAGAGTGTGAGCAAGGGAGAAATGAGCGTACCTGACCCTCCATGGGAGGGGGGTATTTATAGCATGGGGTCTAGCCAGGGCTAGCCTGTGATGTAGCCCAACGTACGCCTGATTGCTTGTGTCAGTGGGTAAGTTGCTCAGTCTATGTGATGGGAAGTGCCCTTTATTGGTGTCAGTCCGCGTAGGCATAAACAAGTGGTAGGGTGAGGAGCTAGTTGGTGGTCCCCGGGTTGCACAGTTATTAAGTGTCCATGCAGCCTAGATGGCTGGTAGGCTAGCCAAGATGGCTGAGGTAGGCCAGCCGAGATGGCTGTATGATAAGCCAGTCGAGATGGCTGATAGGTCAGCCGAGATGACTGAATAGGCCAGCTGAGATGGTTGAGGTAGGCCTAAAAATCGGAGGTAGCTGGTAGGCCGCTAGACCGGTCGAGCTAGTTCCGAGTTAACCTCTAGATCAAAAATGAACTGATCTTTACGTGTGTGGGACGCACTACTACCACTGTTAGTTTTTCCATGACTTACCCACTCTATTTCGGCTTCCTGATCACGTGAATATCCAGGAACTTGGCCGGTGATGGTGAAAATGAGGACCCTGTCGACTGTCGAGCATGGCGTCACGGGAAATATTTGGTAGACAGGGACTATTTAGCAAATTCAGAAACATGAACATGAAGGTGGACTACCTATAAAACAACTTTAAATCATATACGTTGACTAAAAATAACATATATCGTATGGTTCTGAAAGAAGTGTGCACCATACACACAAAGAAGTGTGTACCATACACAAATTTAAATGAGTGTATATTAAATGTGACCTCAAATAAGATATCATTAAAATCGTCCAGCTTTTAGCAAGAAATATTTCGAAGATCGAGACTTTATTGTCACACAGCTGTATTTTCGTTAATTAATCCTATCGTTGGGTCAACCAAAATGAACAAAAAAAAAAAAAAATGAACTTGTCTCCTGTTGAGATAAGGGAAACTAATTCTTACATGAATACTAATATTTATCTCTTTATAAACCTAACAAAAAGTTGTATTGAAATTATTTTAGGATTTAAAAATGAATATGACACCTCTTGTGTCATTAAATTCAACAAATGATGTGGCAACACATTATTAGATATTTGTATAAAACTTCTTTATACTGACAGTGTACATATATTAAACTCATTATTTTAATACTATCTTTAACTATGACCGGTCCAGTATTTTAATACTATCTTTAACTATGACCGGTCCAGTAACTAAAACCATTGTTTTTTTTTTGTGTTAATCACATATATTCCCTATTACCAGGGTCAATCCTGTTCGGGGCCCCTCCTGAAGAGTGTGTTTAGTGGGGATCGAACTCGGGAGCTCTTCCCACAATCATAGCCTACGTTACCAACCGAGCTCTTCCCTCATTATTTCATATGCTTTATAATTTTATTTATATTATTAATAACTAAAATTTTTCATATTTTAAAAATTAGGATTCATCTTACTATTACTCTCTTACATTTAGTAATTATCATATTTATATTATCAACTGAATTTTTCTATCATATCTTATATATTATGACCTTATTATGCAAGAATACTTATAATTATTCGTTGATGACCAATCAATAAAAAACTATAGTGAAAGACTTTAATAATCACAAATAAAAAATGTAAAATGTCTTATAAAAATCGCCAAAAGTTTTTAAATGGCATCTTATAATAAAAACAAGAGGGAGTAGTAATAATTGCAATAAAATATAGTCACAAAAAAAATTTGATTAAGACAAACATTAATTATCTATTGCGTTACATTCCAAAAAATTTAAAGATAAAAATTTAAAAGATGATAATAATTTTAATAAATTATTTTAATTAACTAAAAAAGAAATCGTCCTTTTCTTGGCTGAATATATCAGAAAGCCGCATACCTTGACATATTTTGGTCCCCGCCCTGTCTTTTAACTTTGGATTGGTTTTATACATGTAGACAAGACAGTATGCTCATCTCAGACAAATTCAATAATTTACATCCACCTACTTAACAACCCCAACTAGATCTAGCTAGACATATATAATAGAATAATGATTAAACAAAGACCCGATAAAGTTGATAATAGAAAAATATTTTCTTTTAGACTCGATCTCTAATCAAAATATTTCCACGAATACCAAAACATGATGATGCTTGTCTTCTTGAGCTAGCTTCAATTACAGAAATTAGAAGTTAATGTGATGTTATGAAATGAAATGGCAGAAACTGCAGTATCGTTTGTCTTGCAGCAATTGTACCAACTTGCAATAGACGAAGGAGCTTTGCTTAAAGGGGCCGAGAAAGATTTCAGAGACATCAAACACGAACTTGAGAACATTCAATCCTTCCTGAAGGATGCAGATAGAAAAGCTGCAGATGAAGGAAACACAAATGAAGGAATAAAAACATGGGTGAAGCAGCTGAGAGAAGCATCTTTTCACATAGAAGATGTCATTGATGAGTACATCATGTATGTGGCACAAAGGGTCAACCATCATCCAGGATGCACAGCCTCACTTCAAAAGATTGCTCACCTTATCAAATCCCTGAAGCAACGTCACCAGATTGCTTCTGAGATTCAAGACATTAAATTATCAGTTCGTGAAATCAAAGAAAGAAGTGAAAGGTATAAATTTGAGTCTTCTTCAGTTGAGAATGGATCAAGCTCAAGTAGCTCTCGAGGGAATAAAGATGTGAAATGGCATGACCCTCGAAGGGATTCTTTTTTCATTGAAGAAACTGAAGTTGTGGGATTTGAGTCCCCAAGAGATGAATTGATTGATTGCCTAGTGGGGGGAACTACTGAGCGCAAGTTGGTTTCTGTGGTTGGAATGGGAGGACTTGGAAAAACCACTCTTGCCAAGCATGTTTTTGAGAACCAGAAGGTAAAAAAGCACTTTGATTGTCGCTCTTTTATTACAGTTTCTCAATCATACACTGTGAGGGAGTTGTTGATAGAGATGATTCAGAAATTTTGTAAAGACAGTAATGAGACTCTTCCAAAGGGTCTGCGTGAGATGGATGATAACACTTTGATTACTGAAGTGAGGCAATACCTTCAGTCAAAGAGGTATTTAGTACTGTTTGATGATGTTTGGAAAGAAGATTTTTCTGATGAGATTCAACATGCCATGCCTAATAATAACAGGGGAAGCAGAATCATAATCACCACTAGAATGATGCCTGTTGCTGAGTTTTTTAAGAAATCTTTTCCTGTTCATGTTCACAAGCTGCAACATTTGTCTCCAATCAAAGCATGGGAACTCTTTTGCAAGAAGGCATTTAGATCTGAGGATGGGAATTGTCCAGAAGATCTTGAGGAGATGTCAAATGAAATTGTTCAAAAATGTGGAGGGCTACCTCTTGCAATTGTGGCAATTGGTGGTCTTTTGTCAACAAAAGCTAAAACCATGTTTGAATGGAGAAAGGTGAGTCAAAATCTGAGAATGGAGCTTGAGAGAAATGCACATTTGACTAGTTTAACAAGGATTTTATCTCTTAGCTATGATGATCTGCCCCACCGTTTGAAATCATGCATGTTGTATTTTGGTATATATCCTGAGGACTACACCATCAAACGTAAGAGACTCACTAGGCAATGGATGGCTGAAGGGTTTGTTAAATATGAGGAGAGAAGAACTTTGGAGGATGTTGCTGAAGAGTACTTGACAGAGTTGATACATAGGAGTTTGGTTCAAGTTTCAAGAATTGGCTTTGATGGGAAAGTTAAAAGCTGTCAAGTCCATGATTTATTGCGAGAGGTAATCATTAGGAAAATGAAAGATTTAAGTTTCTGTCATTTAATGCATGAAGATGATGAAATAGTCACAGTTGGAATAACTAGACGGTTTTCTATAGCAGCTACTTCCAACAATGTGTTGACAAGTACTAGTAACTCTGGCATTCGTGCTATTTTTGTTTTTGACAAAGGTGAATTGCCTGAAGATTTTGTGGGGAGCTTGTGTGCAAAGTTCAAGCTTTTGAAAGTGCTTGATTTTGAAAATGCTTCCTTGAGTTATGTTCCTGATAATTTGGGGAATCTTTTTCATCTAAGGTACTTAAACCTGAGTCATACAAAGGTAGAGGTTCTTCCTAGATCCATTGGTAAGTTACTGAACTTAGAAACCTTGGATCTGAGACAAACTAAGGTGCATGTGTTACCAAAGGAGATAAACAAGCTCACAAAGCTAAGGCTTCTTCCAGTTTACTATAGAAAGTATGAAGGGCAGTACTCTATGTTGAACTTCACAATTGGGGTCCAAATGCAAAAGGGTATTGGATGCTTGAAATCTTTACAAAAGCTTTACTTTTTGGAGGCAGATCATGGTGGAATAGACCTCATCCAAGAGCTAAAAATGTTGAAACAGTTAAGGAAGTTAGGCATAAAGCGTGTGCGTGGAGAATATGGGAATGCCTTATGTGATGCAATAGAAGGAATGACCCACCTTGAATCACTCAACATTGGTGCTTT
This sequence comes from Sesbania bispinosa, assembly GCA_026901365.1. Taxonomy (NCBI): domain Eukaryota; kingdom Viridiplantae; phylum Streptophyta; class Magnoliopsida; order Fabales; family Fabaceae; genus Sesbania; species Sesbania bispinosa. The sequence goes on from QLOH01000064.1 coordinate 222,544, forward strand.
TGCTGATGATGAAATCATTGACTTGGACTTTATATCAGCACCACCCCACCTTAGAGTGCTCAATTTGAAAGCTAGATTAACCAAGTTGCCAGATTGGATTCCAAAACTCAAGTATCTTGTGAAGCTAAGGCTAGGCTTATCCAACTTAGAAGATGATCCATTAGACTCTTTAAAGAACTTGCCAAATTTATTGCGGCTCAATTTGTGGGATAATGCCTTTGCTGGTGATAGTTTGCATTTTCAAGTTGGAGGATTTCCAAAGCTGAAGGAACTTGATCTCACAAGATTAAATAGACTAAGTTCTGTCTCTATTGACAAAGGAGCATTGCTTGGTCTTGAGCACTTTAGATTCAACAATAACCCCCAATTGAGGGTGGTACCCCATGATCTTAAACACTTGGAAAACCTTAAATTCCTTGGGTTTAATGATATGCCAGCTGAATTAGTTGAAAGCATTGATCCTGAAAAAGGAGGAGAATACCATTGGATTATCAAGCATATTCCCCTTGTACTTATTCGTCAGACAGTGGGACGAAGATTTCATGACTATGAGTTGCGCCCCATTCCCACGTTGGCCAATGGGAGAACTTGAAGGTACTCTTTCTTGTTAATTACCAATCTATGTTTGTTCATTTCTTCTATATTTCTTTTTCTATTTTGGGTTAATTTCTTCATTTCATGCATCAATCTTCCCTTAACGTGAATTCTTGCATGTTTGGTATCGATTTAGTTGAGTACACTTCATTCTAGAAATCAATGGTTGAATATGAAACACGTTATACGGAAGTAATTTAAAATCAATTATGTGAAATTGATTCTTAACCATTCAACCTCCGTTTGTTTTAGTGTTACTATAGTGCAAAACCATGATTTCACAGAATTGATTTTAAATCACTTCCATCTAACGTGTTTAGTTAAACGTGTATCACTCATCTCAACTATTCATATCTAGAATCAATTCTACTCAACTATAAACCAAACAAACAATCACCTGATCATTTCAAAATAGAGGTCAAGAGTCAAAACCCATTTGCTTGTTATTTATGTATACAACTCAAACTTGATTGATTCTTGTGTTTATGATGGCATGTTGCTGATGGGAGCAGCTGAGAGTCAGAGAGATTGGGTCAATATCACTGATGCTTGGGCGCATGAAGGCCCATCAAATGAGAGTTGACTTCATAAAGTCAACATTGACCATATTACTCTTGGTCAACTAAATAATTTTCATCATTTTAATTGTATATGGAATTCCCTAAAATAGAGGTTCACCTAGTCATGGCCTCTAAACCTTTGTTTGATAGGATTTGCTTGTATTTGAATTTTATTGTATTTTTCCTACCTCCTACTCTCATTGGGGCGCTAATTTACATGGAATTAGTGGCTAGGAGGTTGCTTTGCTAAAAGCATTAGGAGTCATGGGCTCAAAGACCCATTGGAATAGTTTTATTTTCCTTTCTTTTTCCTTATGAGTTGGTTGCCCCACTCTCCCTTTATAAGGGGGCATTCTCCTCACTTGTAACTCTTAATCAACATTTTTTAATAGAGCTTATGCTTGTATTCTCCCTTGTGAAGTTGAGAGGCTTGATGGTTCTTGCTTAAACCAGTGTGATTCTTATTCGTTCCACGAGCTGGTGGCAAATCTACACTGCTGGCTTATCTGTTGAAGGGGTTGTCTTCCTCAGTGGTGCCTACACCATCCCTTTTCTCTTCCACTTTTCTTTCATTTTCTCTCATTTTCCACTACTTGTCTGCTATAAGAAGGATAAGGGAAGAAGAAATGCACACACAGTTTTATACTGGTTCACCTCTTAACCTTGAGGCTACGTCCAGTCCCTACTTTCAGTAGGATTTTCACTAAATCAACCTTGTTACAAAAGCTCCTTGGGTACTCCTTACCACAAGTATTATTCTGCAGCCTCTTCAGGCTCGCCTCGGTATTCTTATGCAGCCTCTATAGGCTCAAAACACACACAGACTTCTTCTGCAGCTTCTGCATGAATTACACAGGATATCTGCAGCCAATTCGGGGCTTACAACAACTAGCAGATGTAGCTTAATCTTTTCTCAAGAAGAACAAACACACTTATGTTGTTCTTGAGAGTTACAGAAGATGAAAATAAGAAATTACAATTAAAATAAGGCTCAAAATTATAACAGAAATAGAACAACATAAATAATTGAGCCAACACTCTCTCTTTCACACTTTCTAAACCAGTAGACACAAAATCTAAGAGAATTGTAGAGAGAGAAATTCTTCCAGAAGGTAGACATGGTAATTTTGATGCACTGTTTACTTCTTCTAGTGCTGTGTGTCTCAAAATGAAGAGAGAGCTCCTTTTTATAGGCAAGGCCAGGCTGCTAGCCGTTGGAGTGCCTTGGAGAAGAGGTTAAACCTCCAGCTATCAAAGCAAGAGCTGTCACTTTCATGTGAAGCCTTTTCTCTTTTCTTCAATTTAACTTGTCATATCTTCTCGAAAGCACATCCTCTGCAGCTAGGATTTCTTCTTAAATTAAATTTCCTTCGTCTGGAAAAGTTCTTGAGACTTGAAGAGGTGCATGGCATATATGTAAATTTAACCATTTCAGGTTGTATCCTCAAAAGATTCATATATTGATGAATCACGACCATTTGCTTCTTTTGTAGGCATACTGTCAGTGGAGTTTTCTTCTGGAATTTTGGTTATGATGACAGCAGCTTCACATTCTTCTTCTAGACAGTTTTCTTATACTCTTTTATGTTAAGAGGGATTATATTTTTCTCTGAATATGAATCACAAGGTAGAATCTTGAGGAATGAGCTTTGCTGTCCATAATGCTTCTTCTTAAGCTTTCCTGACAGAATGTGTCTTCTCAAGTTTTGACAACAACTTATCATAAGACTTCTCAACAACTTTCTTGCTTTCCTTTATGATTATTTCCTTGTTTGAAATATGCATACAAGTTCTGACACAACAGTATTTGATATTGCAAATGTATCCTTAGGAAGCTTAAGCAATGATGAAACTATTTATTCAGGAAAAACTTTTGTTCCTTTTGAATAAGATCTTCTAGAACCTTTTATTTGTTTCTTCTTAAGACAATCTCAATTGAAACCATTATTACTATTATTCATAATTATATTAAGTGTATTTTGAGAGTTTGTCATTATGAAAACATCATAAGAGGATTCTTGAATCTTACAATCTCCCCTTTTTTTTATGATGACAATCTTTCAAAATATATCTTATATGATTCTGATTTTTTAGTAAAACTGATTAAGATCTCCTCCTGAATTTGTGCCTATCTTTCAGGAGATGTAATTATGATTGTAGCAGAATGATATCAGAAGATGCAATGTTAATGACTTATTTCACACATTACTAATTCAATGCACAAATTTAGTAATTCATTTCAAGTTTGATTGTTAATACTAACAGAAGGCAATTTTTCAGAAGATACTAATTCATTGCATAATACTTTCAACGATATATTGATTGTCATTAATCATTCAAAAAGACAACATTTGTTCAAAATAGTAGAAAATCTGCCTAGCATCTATTACATCTACATCAACCACTACGTTACTACTTCTCCCCCTTTGTCATCAATCAAAAAACAGAATAACAATATAGGCTTGAGGTGAAGCAGAATCATCAACTTCTACTTGGATGGTGAAGAGTGATCAAAAGATGATGAGGTAGCAGGCTGAAGAATGTTCTGTGGAGACTGAAAACGAGTAAATGGCATGGGAGGGGCTTGAGGAGCTATTGTTGGGAGCACAAATGTAACATCCTAAAATTTATAGGATAGATAAAATAAAATAAAAAGAAGAAATAATAATATTATTATTATCTTTAATTATTATTATTCTGAAATCATATTAATTAATTAAAAATGGGATGAGTGGGTTGAGGGTAGGTCCAGCCCAGTTAAGTAATTATTTAAGGAGGGGTTATCAATTCACCCTAATCCTTATTTTTCAAATCGTCGGAGAGCGAAACCATAAGGAGGGGAGAAATGACTTCGCAAGGGGAAGGTATTGCAGAGTAATCATCAAGAGAGAGCCTACCATTTGTTGTTTGATCTTCGCCTCTAAGATACGGGGGGAAGGGTGCCGCTTGTATGTGTATGTGAGAGTGCTTGGGTAGTGAGGGCAACCATAAGACCCTCTAAAAATTCTAAATTTGAGAACCTATCTGTGAATCATGTGTTGTGTGTTTGGAATGTGTTTGATTTGATGTATCCATGTGATGACCTTGATGAATTGGGTGATGGTAGCGAGAATAGCGGAAAGGGGTTAAATAAGGGTTCAGAGATGAGGAACCATAATTGATTAGATGTTAAATTTATTGTAATTCATAGAAATGATTGAGGATTTCAGTGTTTTTAATCGGTAAAAAATGAGTTTAATTGAATTAGGAACTTGAGGATTTGAGTAGGGATTGAAGAAGAGGGTAGAGGAAAGTCATTCCCGTTTTTACACAGAGCAGCAACTGTAAAATAGCGACTGCAGATTCGTTCACCATTGGATAGGGCTGAAATTTTGACAGCTGGTTCGGAACGTCGGGTTCTTCATTCTGAACGGTTGGATCGTTGATACAAAGTCTGGGTTGGGAGATATTTAGTTTGCACTAGAGGAAAATCATTCCCGTTTTTACACAGAGCAGCGACTGTTAAATAGCGACTGCAGATCCTTTCACCGTTGGATCGGGCTGAAATTTTGACAACTGGTTCGGAACATCTGGTTATGAATTCTAAACGGTTGGATCATTGATACAAAATCTGGGTTTGGAGATATTTAGTTCGCACTGTAGCTGTATATTTGGGGTGTTTATTGATGAAATTAAATTGGATGCATAGAGTGTATTAATTGTGATGTGAATATCTTATGTGATATCCTATGTTTATAGTAATTGTTATATGATGTGGTGTGATTATAATAATAGAGGTTGTATGAGATATATGTGAATTGATGATGATTCATTGAGCATAAAGATTGTGTGAGAGATATGTGAAATGATGATGATGCATTAAGCATGAGCATAGGAGGTGTGATTCATGAGATGCACTGACCCATCGAGGGGGTGTGGTGACCATGATGGGGGACATTCGATGCACGGGCCCATCGAGGGGGTGCAACCTACTGTATGGTGTTAACGGTAGGGCCATCATTGGTAACAATTAAGAGGATTGATGAGGTGCGCTCATTGTGCGGAGTTCCAAATCATGACTCTTGGGATAGATGTTGTACATGTGTATGGTGTGAGCATATGCCTTAATTGAGATTGTGTGAATGTGTGAACCTCTATTTGTGTGAACCTGATGTGTGAAATGAGACCATGATGGGGGAACACTCGCTGCACGGACCCATCGAGGGGGTGCAACCCAAGGGACGAATATCTTTGCATGGGCCCATAGAGGGGGTGCAACCTGGGGGCGAATATCTTTGCACGGGCCCATCGAGGGGGTGCAACCTACTATGTGGTGTTAACGGTAGGGCCATCATTGGTAATGATGATTGTTGAGAAGTGTGAATTTACGTTATGAAAGTGTGAAATTATATGTGTATGAACCTGAGGTGTGAAATGAATAGTATGTGAATTAAATGATGACATGTATGGTGATGGGTGGGAATGAGGGTAACCTTCTGTATTGCATGTATATGTATGTATTCTTTTCCTCACCGTACTCTTTCTGTGGTTTTTTATAGGTGATGAAGATGTCACTCAATGTGCCGAATTTTGAAGGGACAGGTTCTCGCTCTGATAGGTGTGACATCGGGGTTTAGTGTTTAGGAGTTTATTTCCTTTCATTTTAATACGTAGAGATTTAGGAAGAATATTTTTAAGGGTCTTACATGGCCAAGACATTTTTTTTATTATGTTGATAAATTAGTTTTTGAAAACCTTGATTTTACCTTTTGTGGAAATTTTGTTTGATTTGGATTAAGAAATTGCTAAATGAGGATTGTGAACCTTTTTACCTCAACGTTGACCATAAGTTTTCCTTATATTTCGATTTGATGATTTTATTAGTATTTGGGGTAGAAGGGTATCACAACAAATGTGTTGAACCAAAATTGATGTTGGGTGAATCTTTCAATCATTTCGTTGACAATGTTTTGCAGGGTGTTCACATTTGTGAATAGCTTCTTCACATCAGCCTTAATTTTCCTCACCTGCTTCTCAATGGTGTGGGAATTAGGGGGTTGAGAAGCATTGGATGGTTCAACCATATCCTCAGTAGCAGGAACCTTCTCAGGTTGTGGAGGAGAAGGGATATGATCTCTCTCATTACTTAGCTGCTGCAGGTATGTTATCTCTGATAGGAACAACAGAAGGAAGATCAGAGTCAAGGATAGGAGAAGCGACGAATTGATTTACCATATCTGTAGCAAAGGTTCCTGCAAAAGGAACAGACTGGGCTTCTTCCTTGGGATCTTCTTCATCTTCTTTAAGATGGAGTTCTTCTGTCCTATCAGGAGACTTGTGATCAGAGCAGCTTCTATGTTCTATCTCCTCCTTCCTAGTAGGAGATTCTACTTGTAGTATAGCCAAAGAGGTGTTGTAGGAGGGAGGGTCTAAATAGCTTTTGGTTAACATAGTCAAGGCATTTGCAACTATGCCTTCTTCTGAAGTGTTCTCCACATCCTCCTCAGAGGCTTCTTTTTTTTCTTCTTCTTCAGCATGGTTAGCAAGGGCAATCCTAACTGGAGAGACTTCCAGAGGTTCTTCTTCTTCTTCTTCATAGATAAAGGATGCAAGAGGTTCCAAATCTAGGGAATCTAATTTATCTCTAGTAGAAGGATCCACTTCTTGTACCTTACTTAATCCTGCTTCTTCTGCAGAGATGAAATTCTCCCTTTGTGCCCTCTTTCTCTTCCTGGTGAAAGTCTGAAGCACAACTTTCTTCTTCTTAGACCTTGGAGTATTAGAGCACTCTTTTTACCTTCTTCATCATCCTCAGAATCACTACTCATAAATAGAGAGGGATCTGGCTTGTTGATATGCATTTTCCTCACATTACTTCTATCAAAGTAAGTGAATTCTTCTATTATTTCTTCTCCCTCCAATGAGACATGATGATGGTTGAAAAGAATGGTGAGAAGCATACAAAAGAGTAAGCTTACATAGGCTCTAATTGGATTTGTAGCAGATATCATAGTTCTAAGGATTATATATGAGAAAGAAATAAGTTTCCCAATAAGAAGATGATATAAGACCAACAGGTCTTGATCAGATACCTTTTCAAAGGTACAGGTTCTTCCTAGATCCATTGGTAAGTTACTGAACTTAGAAACCTTGGATCTGAGACAAACTAAGGTGCATGTGTTACCAAAGGAGATAAACAAGCTCACAAAGCTAAGGCTTCTTCTAGTTTACTATAGAAAGTATGAAGGGCAATACTCTATGTTGAACTTCACAATTGGGGTCCAAATTCAAAAGGGTATTGGATGCTTGAAATCTTTACAAAAGCTTTACTTTTTGGAAGCAGATCATGGTGGAATAGACCTCATCCAAGAGCTCAAAATGTTGAAATAGTTAAGGAAGTTAGGCATAAGGGTGTGTGTGGAGAATATGGGAATGCCTTATGTGATGCAATAAAAGGAATGACCCACCTTGAATCACTCAACATTGGTGCTTTTGCTGATGATGAAATCCATGGTTGTCAAACTCGCGATTCAACTCGTAAAATCGTACGAGTTAACGATTCTACCCCAAAAAAACTGGTTCACTCGCTTGTAGAATCGTAATCTGGTAAACTCGAGCAGACTCGGCTGAACTCGCATAGACTCGCTCAGAATCGCGAGTTCACCGGCGAGTCAGCGAGTTTGCAGAAGCGTGAAGTTTTGGTCCCAAAATGCCCAAAACGGCACTGTTTTATTGAGGGTTTTAGAGACACATTTCTTCTCTTCGATTTGTCTCTCATTCGCACATGAAAATCACGCTACCTCTTGCTCTATAACTTAGATCTCTTCCTTCCGTTCATCCCTAACCCCTGTTCCGGAATTGTACTGTCCATCCGGCGTCGTTCCATCATTTTCCGACGTCCTTCTCCAGCTCCGACAGTTCCATCCGTTGCCGCTGCAAGTGTGGTCGTGGCTACCTGTGGTTGTTCGAAGTTCGAACAACTTTTCCTCTCCGACGAAATGTGTGCTTCATCTCCACAGCTACACAGGTTGTTCGAAGTTCTCCCTGCTCTGTTTTATTCTTCATTTTTTATTCTCCACTGTCGCGTTTAGTGCGACTTGGTTCAGTCATCAATCATTTAATTTGAAGTTTGAACAGTTTCTACCTTGCCCTTTTTTTCCCTGCTGCCTTATTATTTTGTTTAGTCGTGATTATTTTTCGTTCCTCATGCCTTTCTTGTATGGTTGGAGTTTGATAGGTATATTTATATATATATTTTTTATGTTATTACCTTGTGGAATCATGTGTTTTGAATAATTATGTATGGTTAAAATTTGTATTATGACATTTTATTATTGTTATTTACTTTATTTTGGACTTAAAATGTTGAATTAGTGGTATTATATTTTGTTTGTTCATTATTTATATTGCTTTTTTAATATTAGGTAGACTCTTACGAGTCTACGAGTCGAGTTTACAAGAGCTCCACGAGTTTATATAAACTCTCGAGTTTTACAAGATGACTTGGATTTTATATCAGAACCACCCCACCTTAGAGTGCTCAATTTGAAAGCTAGATTAACCAAGTTGCCTGATTGGATTCCAAAACTCAAGTATCTTGTGAAGCTAAGGCTAGGCTTATCCAACTTAGAAGATGATCCATTAGACTCTTTAAAGAACTTGCCAAATTTTTTGCGGCTCAATTTGTGGGATAATGCCTTTGCAGGTGATAGTTTGCATTTTCAAGTAGGAGGATTTCCAAAGCTGAAGGAACTTGATCTCACAAGATTAAATAGACTAAGTTCTGTCTCTATTGACAAAGGAGCATTGCTTGGTCTTGAGCACTTTAGATTTAACAATAACCCCCAATTGAGGGTGGTACCCCATGATCTTAAACACTTGGAAAACCTTAAATTCCTTGGGTTTAATGATATGCCAGCTGAATTAGTTGAAAGCATTGATCCTGAAAAAGGAGGAGAATACCATTGGATTATCAAGCATATTCCCCTTGTACTTATTCGTCAGACAGTGGGACGAAAATTTCATGACTATGAGTTGCGCCCCATTCCCACGTTAGCCAATGGGAGAACTTGAACTGAAGGTACTCTTTCCAGTTAATTACCAATCTATGTTTGTTCATTTCTTCTATATTTCTTTTTCTATTTTGGGTTAATTTCTTCATTTCATGCATCAATCTTTCCTTAACGTGGATTCCTGAGTGTTTGCTATGGGTTTATTATTGAGTATAACTGATTCTAGAAATCAATGGTCGTTAAAAACGAGTCTTTTATGAAACACATTATACAAAAGTAATTTAAAATCAATTATGTGAAATTGATTCTTAACTATTTAGTCTCTTTTTGTTTTTGTTTTACTATTGCTATGGTATAAAACCATGATTGCGCAGAATTGATTTTAAATCACTTCCATCTAATGTGTTTCGTAAGACGTATATTACTCATCTCAATCATTCATATCTAAATCAATTCTATTCAACTATAAACCAAACAAACAATCATCTAATCATTTAAAAAAAACTTGGCTTTTATGGATGCATTACTATTTTAACAAAATTAATAATATCTTTTTAAATTTTTTTATAACAAAATTAAATATTTAAGTTGATTGTGTAGTGTAACGTCACCTCACCATTTAAAAATTGAGGTCAAGAGTCAAAACCCATTTGCTTGTTATTTATATACACAACTCAAACTTGATTGATTCTTGTGTTTATGTGAACAGAAATTCAGATTCTCAATATTACAGCTCACAAGAACGCGCTTCGCCTCTTCATTCCTTCTACGGTGCTTGAATCCCAAATAAAATATTTCCTTGAACTCATCCTACTTAGATCAAGGAATATATATGGACTTCGTAACTTTGGCTTTTCTTTCCTATTTTTGTCATTGGTGTAGTGTTTTTAAATTGAATGTGGGAGCTTTTCTTCAAACCATAAAATCAACACCCCTTCATTTGGATGGATATTTTTCTTTTGCTATTAATTACTGAATTTGTTACATTGATGAAATTTACATATGGCTAGAGGTGGAAACAGGTCCGACTGTTCGTTGGGCCTACGACCCAACATACTTAAAATCTAGTTTAGCTCGACTCGTTTAATGACAATGTCAGATCTAACTTTTTGAAAAAGCTTTTTTAATTAAACAGGTCAGACTTAGGCTTTTTGAAAAGTCTATTAGGCTTGACAGACCAACCTATTTATAAATAATATTATTTTTAATAAACATATAAATATATTATATAGAATAAATAGTATAATAATATATAATTTTTTAATTTCTCCTATTGGCCTATCTAGAGATAGGCTTATTATCCTATTTAAAAGTATATGTTAGTGACATATTTACATTATAAAAAAGTTAGTTTATTAGTTTGTAAACGCACCGGCCAATTTAGAGATAGATTTATTGGACTATTTAAATGTCATAATATGAAATAGGCTTTTAAACAGGCTAATAGGCCCACCATGATGTGGATGTTCCCGGCTCGAACAGGATTGCCTCCCTTGGAGGATACCTGTGGTTAAAACAAAAAAAAAAGGCTAATAGGTCAAATCAGGCTTTGAAACAGGCCAAGTTATGTACAATCGTTCAAAAAAAAAAACAAATATCTACAATCAATAAATAAATAATTATTAGAAAATAAAAAAATGATTTTCATAAATTACAAGCTGATAATAATAATAATTTTGGAAATTTAGTATTTAGCATTCATGATTTGCCGATGGGTGGTTGCTACTTCGACTTTATTATCTAATGAACATCTGTATGTTAGAAATAAATCAAGTTAAAATATTACAGCTAGCCATCAAAAGAGAATTATAGGTTGTAATATTTTACTTTTGATGGGATCGAAAGCTTTTCCTTTTTGTGAAGTAATTGGTTGGTGCTGAGAGAAAGATAAGATTTACTAGAAATCTTATTTATTCAACAATACAACATACACTAAATAGAGATCAAAAAGAGAGAGAAATATGAGATACAATGAATGATGTGATGGAGAGAGATGGAGAAAAAAGTGTGTTGTACGATTTTGGTTGTATGAATTTATTAATTAGTTCTTTACACTACAAGATATTCGATTATTAGCATAAGTCAAAAGCTGTCATTACATTTGAAAAATCGAAGCTACAAGCTTATTAGCGTCGGCTAAGCGTCAGCTGTAAGGACGACAGTAATTTGCTCGATGTTAATACAGTAGTAACGAGCAAAAACGACCATCGCAATGTAGCGGCGGTTCAGCTGACACTATGCTGAAGGTCGTCACTACGTGATTTGAACAAAAGGTCATCTTAGTGACGGCCATTGTCGTCACAAACGTTGTGTCGGCTGTAGCTGAAGCTACTAGCGTATATATGTAGCGGCGACTGTTAGTGACGGTTAGCCGATGCTAATGTTTATTTTTTTGGAAATTTATTTTTTATATTTTTTAAATTAAATTTATGATTTTATATTTAATTCATTTTTTAAAATTTTTATATAAAAATAGGATTACATTTTAATTTTTATAAAACATTTTTAAACCAACAAAGATATAAATAAAGATTAACTATATAGACACCCACGTAGAAAATAATAATATATAAAATAATAGATAATATTTGTACAAAAAAGAAAAGTCATAATAAAAAAATCAGGGCTGATGGCGACAACGCCACTGAGGTGGGCCACAACCATCATCGAGGGGCTGGTTAGAGAAAAACTTATAATTAGTTACTTATTCTATTGCAAAATATCAAATTATATAAATATCATTATTATAAATAATATTTGCTTACATATATGGAGCGAGAATGGTCATCGACCCAACCACTATCTTTCTTTGTATGGGTGGCGACAAAAAACTCATCTGGATGAATAGCCCTCCCAAGCTCTCGAGACTACACAAAAATATTACACTAATAACATATTTTTATTACAAAGAAAAATTATTATGGAAAAGTAGGTTTATACATACCATATCAAGAGTCACCTCTATGTGAGCCTTGCGGCTCGTGGTTTGGATTTCTTCGCCTCGATATGAAGCCTGATTGCTCTTATTACGAGTGGACTTCCCCTTGAACTCATCAGAGGCCCAATAGGCGCGCTAAGAGACTCGCCCATGCCTCCTCACCTATCCTAGTCCCACTGGCCCGGGCCTTGGTGAGCATATCTCGAAGGCGTATGACAATCCTCTGCTCATACACCTTCTTAATTTGTGCGTCATCAGAAGGCGCCCAAGTAACTTTGCACTGCAAAAGAAAATAATTATTATGGTAAATATTTACAAATGTCATGACTTTAATACAATTAAGTAAAGGTAGTTTACCGTAAAATCCTCCCACCACTTGTCCTTTACCTCCTTCGAGGTGACCTCCCATAAATAGTGAAGACCCCGGAATTGAAATCGTATCACATGACTAATGGCCGTGATTGGGGGATTGTTAGGCAGCCAACTACAAAATAAATAAATTCAATATTAACAATCACTTATAAAAGTGAAGGCTTTTGTTTATTTATACAAAAGAAGTAAATGTAATTTTACAAATTCACCCATTTTCCATAAGGTCGGATAATAACCCTAACCTGGGGGTCCCGCTCATAATCAGTACTAGAGCTAGGACCCTGACCTGGAAGATGCTCAACCTCATCCTCGACCTCAGGCTTAGCCTCAACCTCATGTGGAAGCTAATCATGCACCTCGGGAGGAAGCTCATGAAATCCTGGAGCAGGGATGAACCTCATGCCATCAAATGGTGGATGGTCTGATGCAGTAGACTGGTCAAATGATGGAGGGGTAGGCTGCATGTACGGTGGAGGGGTAGGCTGGTCCTGCAGTGTATGAGGGAGGGATAGGTTGGTCCTCTCTCGACGTGCACGAGCTGCCTATGCTGTAAGCTCGCCTGGAGGGATGAACCTCGCTCTAATTGGTGGAAACCTTGGTTCCACATCAATCGCGTGTACGAGGCATCTATCACATCAATTATATTAAATAACATCAAATATATCATATCAAATATGTTAAATAACACACATTAGTTCTTATTTCTAATACATACCTAATATTAATTTCTATTATACATTATTTCTTATTTATAATACCCAAATTAAAATCCAATTACATAATTAAGTCCAAACCCTATTCATTTAAAAAATTATCCTAAACCCTACCACCTAATTTCATTACATTAAGAATATTATCCCTTTATTTACCTTTAATTGAATTTTTATGAATATGGCCAAATCTTGGTTGGAGTAAAATATTAGCTAACCTTGTGAGTTAAATTTTGAGGATGAGCTATACTAAGAAAAGAAAGAATTCACCATTCATACCTCTTAATCTAATTTCTTTAAACATAAAATTACAAATCCTTTTATTACCCTTTGTTTCAAGTTACCATCACTTATTTGTCAATGTCAATATTTTATCACCACATCATTTCATTTGACAATCTATTGGTCATCTCAATAACTTTTTTTGTGAACAACTGATATGTTATACAGAAAAGGAGTTTATTAATATTGACCCAATTGGTGAAGAGTTTAATTTAAGTTCTCATATTCAAATACTGTGAATGAAAAAAATTGGTGATAGAATAGCTTTACTTTCGATCGATCCACCAAACTTGACTCAAATTAGTTGGGATCCAATATACTCCCTCCGGACTTGAATATAAGCAAAAACAACTCACATTTGATGGATTAAAATATAAGCAAATCTTAACAACTTTTACCCTATTTAATGAGATAAACCCAAAATGCCCTTTAATTTTACTTTCCAACCACTCTATTTAATAAATCATGTGTCAATAGAAAGAGAGTATGTCCACTTGAAACAATTTTCAATAAAATTGAATGTAGGGTAATTTAGACAATGCAAATACTTTTTACATAATACCAAGAAAATTTAATGAGTTTAACCAACTTTCTTAATACGTGTGAATTTAGTTATTTTTGCTTATATTCAACGCCAGAGTAGTAACTTCTAGAAAACCAGTGGTCTTAAAATAAAACTAAGAGTTTCTTTAGTAGTATAGGGATCCATTATTTAGTATTTTAGCATATCACTTGAGCGTTGGAAATCAAAGCTATCTGAGTATTTTAGCATATCACTTAAGCGTTGGAAATCAAAGCTATATGAGTTAGCCAATAAGCTTGACAACATTCAATTTCGAACTATAACATTGCAATTATAGCCCTCGTGATTTTTATCCGCTGCTGATCATGTAACTTCCCTTCAAGCCTTGCTACAAGAACAAACGTAATCAAGGTTTAAATATGTTTTTCATCTCTATAAAATATGTTTTTGTTTTCATTTTCATCCTTGCAAAAAAAAAAAATTTAACTTCATTCTCGTAAAATCAATCTTTTTAAAAATATTCCTCATTGTTAATTTAGGTTAACCTCTTGATAATGTGGCTATTACATAAGTTTTTTTTAAAGGCATAGAAGACGATAAAAAGTGTTCGAAAGCCTTAATTTTTTTTGTCTAAAAGTAACTTCAAATTCAAATTTCTTTTTAATATGCAATAAAATTAATTTTTAAAATTAGTATTTAAAAACATTAATGTCACACAAGCGTGTTACTTCCATGTTAGTAACTCACTAACAATCACACCATCAAGAGGTTAATCTAGTCTAATGACAAGAACTATTTTAAAATAAAAATGATCTTGTAAGGACAAAAAGCTAAGAAAATTACAGGAACGAAAAATGAAAAAACATGTATTTTGTAAGGACAAAAACAAATATTTATGCCTATAATCAAATACTGCGAGTTATCTATAGTTCTCCTTGTTATCTATAGTTGTTCTATTGATTGCTTTCAATTTTCATTTAAACTTCATTGATGACCCAAATTGATGAATTTTGAACCCAATTCTTTTCTTCTATGGTTGCTTTCAAATTTTCATTTAAGCTTCATTGATGACCCTAATTGATAAGTTTTGAACCCAATTCTTTCCATATTAATTCTAGCATACCACAAGGCAAGAAATAAGGTTAGTTAAACAATTGTACAAAAAAAAATTGACATGGCTGATCATGTGTGTGTATTAAGTGGCTTAGATAATCATTGAGCATGTCAAATGATCTCAATATGAGCAATGAGTATACATCTAAATATTTGGAGGAAGAGTTGATATGTGGTCTCGGAACAAAAAAAAAAAAAGAAGTGGCTCACATAACACTGACCTGTTGACCCTTTTTGTCAGCCAACATCCACGGCAACAAGCAAACCAGTACATTTATATGCAACAGCCTAAAAAACTTAAACATATAGAGAAATTAAAAGAGAAAAACTTTAAAATTATTCATCTATCTTTACATATTCATGTACATGTACGCTATTGATAGCATCTCAGGTCACTAGCCTACTCAAGATATGCAATTCTCGGCTCAATCAACTGTCTTAGAATAGAGCTTCAGGTTCTACATGATTTCATAATGTGCCAAAATCAATGTCCTTACTTGTGACAAACAAAAAAGTTTAACTAACAAATAGGCACCTAATGTACTTGTCAATGTCACATCTCTAATTTATTTTTTGCCGGATTACTGCTCTATTTTTGTACAACAAGCTAATAATCTGCAGTTTATGCAACATGCTTAATCACCGTCACAATCATCGTTAACATGTAGAAAGAAAATCTCTCTCCATCCATTGAGTTTGATCAACAGAGATCCCTAGTTCTCTTCATTACATACAATTGCCTCCTTATTACACTGACTTCACTAAGAACTCTAATCAAAGCAGCAAGTTGGGGATCTTGATTCAAGAGTCAGGATACTCATAACTTGGTTTATACACTATAGTTAATTCATCTCAACTGATACGTTAGACTCTTATAAGTTATTTTTCCAAACACAGTATAAGCTAAAAGGTAGGTCTCAGTCTCACACACTTCTAACTACCATTTTTCTCTATCACGGCTCTTGTTTCACCGTTCACCTTGGTATTGTGCCATTGTCCAATAGCATGGTAGCAGCAGAAAGCTCCATCATCGATGCTCATGTGCTATTGTCAAATCCTTGATAACCTTTCCATGCTCTGTTTCCTCTACTTATTGTTTAAGACATTCCATGCACTCACCAGTTGTTCACAGGAATGTTATCATGCATCTGCCAAGTAGTACTCCCTATAATTTATCAAAATAACCAAATTAATAATTCTTCCAATAAATAATAAATAATATTGGGAAATTATTAAAACTAAATTAAATGACTATAATAAAATACACAAATTATAGACAAAATATGCATATCTAAGCTATTTTCATACTCCTTAACCAATTTGGGATTTGGTTTGAAAAAAGTATAACAATTCCACTTTTTTTCAACTTCATTTCCAACATCTATTTTTATTTTACCACTTTGATTTTTCACACTCAATTATTTTAGACTTTCTTCACTCATGTTTTCTTTCTCTCTTCATTTCCCATCACATCAAATATAACTTATCACATCTCTTATTTTTCCCTCTTTTCATTTCTTTTTTCTTACTATCAATCTCTTCCCTACACTCCCACACCTAAATTTTTTAGTGTGTTAGTATAATTTTCCTTCATTTTATTCTCGATTTCTTTCACTTTAAGTACTTATCTTTTCACAGTCAATATACTTTTTCTTTTTCTTTCCACTTTTGTTATTCTTTTTCTAATATCATTGTCCAAATTTCTTAAAGCATGAAAGGAAGAAAACAAGAGGAGTAGAATACAAAATGCGAAAGAAAAATAATACAGAATCAAGAATAATTCGTAGATAAGTACATGACCCGCTAAGCACAATTAATAAAAAATTCAAGATAATATGAAAATAATCTCAATAGTATCTCTCATGTCTTTTTTTTATTATTTTAATATGTACTGAGCTTTTAGTAGTTATGTCTAATTATCACATTATTCATGTAAGAATTGCTCTTGAATTGTGAGAATGGCTTCCTCCAAAACCAAAAGAATCCAATTGTAATTCCAAAATGTATGATAATGGTTAGAGAAAAGGGTACCTTCATGATTCAGAGGCCGGTGAATGGGGTGGATGTCATAGTCATGAAATTTTGGACCAACTTTGCGGCGAATAAAAACAAGGGGTACATGCTTGATAATGCAGTAGTGTTGCCCTTTTTCTGGATCTATGCTTTCAACAAATTCATTTGGCATGTTAGCAAAGTCCATAAGTTTAAGGTTTTCCAAATGTTTGGTGCCAGAGGGTACTTCCTTCAGACACGGGATGTTGTTAAATTTAAAGTCTTCAAGAACAAGCAAAGCTCCTTTGTCTATGATGATGGTGTCAACTCTATTCAAGTGAGCAAGAAAGAGTTCCTTGAGTTTTGGAAATCCTCCTTGTTGAAAATGCAGAGTTGCACCATCATATGCATTTTCCAAGATAGCCAGCCACAACAGATTTGGCAAGTTTTTCAGACATTTTAGTGGATCATCTGTTAACATGGATAAAGCCAGCCTTAGCTTAACAAGATACTCAAGTTTTGGAATCCACTCAGGCAACTTCAGTAGTCGTGCTTTCAAATGGAGACGCATGAGTTGGTGGGGTGGTGATGATATCAAGTTCAAGTCAATGATTTCATCCTCAGCTATTGCAGTAATATTAAGAGATTCTAGGTGCTTCATTGCTTGTATTGAAGCACATAAGGCATACCCATGTTCTCTCCTTACACGCCTTAAGCCCAACCTCCTTAACTGTCTCAACTCTTTGAGCTCTTGGATAAGTTCTAATTCACCACGATCTACCTCCACAAAATAAAGGTTCTGTAGGGATGTCAAGCATCCAATACCTTTCTGCATCAGCACCCCGGTTGTAAAGCCTAAAATAGTATAAGTGGCTTCATAGTTTCGGTTGTAGACACAAAGATGCCGCAGCTTTGTGAGCTTGTTTATCTCAATTGGCAACTCATGTACCAGGGTTTGTCTTAGATCCAAGGTTTCCAAGTTGTGGAGCTTACCAATGGATTTAGGAAGAACCTTTACTCTTGTATTCCTCAAGTTCAAGTATCTTAGGTGAAAAAGATTGCCCAAATTATCAGGAACATAATTCAGTGAAGTACCTTCAAAATCCAGTATTTTTACAATCTTGGATTTTACATAGAATCTGCCTGTAAAAGGGTGAGGTGATTCAATTTCAAAAGCATAAATAGCACGAATGTGTGAATGGCCAATGCTCCTCAACACATCTCTGGAACAAGTTGCTGCTATAGATAGGCGTCTGGTTCTCTCTACTGCCTCTGCTTCATTGTCTTCATGTACTAAATGGCAAAAACTTAAATCTTCCATTTTTCTAATGATCACTTCACGTAATAAATCATGGATTTGACAGCTTTTAATTTTCCCATCACAACCAACTTTGGAGACTTGAACCAGGCTTCTTTGCATCAACTCTGATAAGTACTCCTCAGCAACTTGCTCCAAAGTTCTTTTCTTCTCATATTTGATAAACCCTTCAGCTATCCACTGCCTAATCAATCTCACACGACTGATGCAGTAGTCCTCTGGATATGTACCAAAATACAGAAGGCATGGTTTCAAATAGTATGGTAAGTCATTATAGCTAAGAGACAAAATCTTTGTTAAACTAGTTAAATGGGCATTACGCCCCAACTCCATGCTCAGGTTTTGTCCCACCTTGTCCCATTCAAAAATGGTTTTAGGTTTTGATGACAAAAGACCACCAATGGCCACAATGGCTAGTGGTAGCCCCTTGCATTTTTGAACAATTTGACGAGACATATTCTCAAGCTCTGCTGGACAATGGCCAAATCTAAAAACTTTCTTGCAGAAGAGTTCCCACGCCTTGTTTGGAGGCAAAAGTTGTAGGTTGTGAACATGAACAAAAAATGATTTCTTGAAATATTCAGCAACATGCATCATTCTAGTGGTGATTATGATCCTACTATCTTTGTTGTTATTAGGCATGGCAAATTCAACCTGGTCAGAAAAATCTACTTGCCATACATCATCAAAGAATATCAAATACCTCTTATGTTGCAGGTATTCCCTCACTTCTGTAATTAGTGACTTCCCATCCATTTTGTGTAACATCTGTGGAAGAGGGTCTTTAGTCTCCCTACAAAATTGCTCCATCATGTCTATAAGTAACCCTCTCACAGTGTATGATTGAGAAACTGTGATGCAGGCACGACAATCAAATTGTGTTCTTACCTTTTGACTGTCAAAAACTTGCTTGGCAAGAGTGGTTTTTCCAAGTCCCCCCATTCCTACAACTGAAATCACTGTGCGCTCATCTGCACCCTTTAATAACCAACCAAACAATTCTTCTTTGGGAATTCAAATCCTACAATCTCAGTTTCTTCAATGAAAAGGGAAGCCAGTCGAGGATCACGCCATCTTCCATCCTCTGTCCCTCTAGTGCTGCTGCTTGATCCTTGTTCATGTGAAATTTGAAATCTGTACCTTTCACTTCTTTCCTTTATTTCACGAACAGTCACCTTGATGTCCTGTGTAAGAAATCAATGAATATCTGCTATGAGATTTCTAAAGATTTCAAGAAAGCATAAATCTGAAAAACAAATAAGCACAGATGTCCAATCAAATTTCATATCTTGCCAAATAGGGGACATGGAAAGGGAGAGGTAAACAGGATATGGTAAAATCTGATTGGTGTATATAAAACTTATTTACATTGTCCATATCTAGGTATTAAATTATTTTTACTTACAGTTTCCATTAACTTAGTAGTGAAGGGTTTGACTAATTTGCATGAAGTTGTAAACTCAAATCTCATTCAAAATATTTAACTAAATGAGCCCTATGTAAAAAACTGCATAGAACTGATAGCAGAATAGCTAAACTAACAAACTGAGATAATGCTAGTTGTGTAACTAACTAACTGAAATTAAATACAAGTAGAGAAGCTGTGATGTAATTCATCTTCGGTGACCTGAATCTCAGATGCTATTCGATGACGGGGAATCAAAGTTCTGATTAGGTTTGAAATCCTGTAGACTAAATCCCCACATCGAGGATGATTGGCCCCATGCATCAACCGAAGGTATTCATCAATGACATCTTCTATGCGAAATGATGCTTCTCTCAGTTGCTCCACCCATGTTCTTATTCCATCATTGGTTTCCGCTTCATCACCAGCCCTTCTATCAGCATCTTTGAGGAGAGCTTGAATGCTCTCAAGTTCATCTTTGATGTCTGAAAAATCTTTATGGACACCTCTCAACAGATTTGTTTCTTCCTTTAGGAGCTGGAACACTTGTTCTAGGGCAAATGAAACTGCAATATCTGCCATTTTTTCCCTCTCATATCATATTCCAAGCTGCTACCCTGCAACTATGATGTTATCATCTTGTGTATCCAGCATCTGGATAATAGCCATGAGTCATTGAAAGTTAAGCTCGAAAAGACGACTTCAACTTTTTCGGGTCGTTCTTATATTACTTGTTTTATCAAGTTGGTGGTTTTGGTTTTTTTGAAAGAAACTAATATATAGTCAACAGCCATAATAATCAAACCCGTACTTGTGGTGGATGGTGGCCCATACTTGGCCAACTAGCTTCAAGAAGTGAAAGCTATGTAGAAACTAGAAAGTGAAGAAAGAAGTCAAAGTCATTTCCTAGTAAAGTTTTGATTTTATCCGGACCCATGAGAGAAGATAAAATGAAAGTTGTAGGATTAATACGATGAATATTTAAAGGTTAGAGAATTATTTATGTAATTTATTTAGTTAATGGACTAATGAGATGTGAAAAGTTTGAGAATGAATTTGAGGGTCACTTCTTTATCCCTATAATAAGATTTAGGATGAATAATACAAGTTTGTAAAATATGAAAATTGTATTTTTGTCATATATTAAAAGATTAAATAAATATAAAAATTACATTTTTGTTATATATTAAAGGATTAAATATGTTTTTAGTTACGAAGTATGATCGAATTCGGTTTTAGTTCCTAAAGTTTAAAATTGTTAGTTTGGGTCTCTTATGTTCTGAAATCATGTAAGTTTACTCATTCCCTTTAATACCGTTAACTTTGATGTTAAGGTGGCAAATAGATTTCTATTTCAGCTTGTTTAGTCACATCTAATTAAAATGGTTTGGCAATTGGTAGACATATACTTGGGTTTCTTTTTACGATTTCAACACAGTAAATGGTAATCGTAATTTTTATTTTAAATTAATAATTTCATTATATTTAATAGAACCTTAAATGAAATCTGACAGCATGAGTTGATGTGTTATTCAATTGGTAAATCACTTTCATTAAAGAGGACTTGACAAACTAACATAAATCTATTTGCCACGTCAACACAATAAAGTTAATGGTGTTAAGAGGGACTAAGTCACGTGATTTCATAACATAAGGAACCCAAACAAAACGATTTTAAATTTTGGAGACTGAAACCAAATTTGGATCATATTTCAGGAATTAAGAACATATTTAACCATATGTTAAATTATTGTTAAAAATGATTTAAAAGTTAAATTAAATGGTATTTTCATCCCTGGGATGAAAATGTAATTTTCATTGTTTAAGAACCAATATGACCCACCCTAAATCTTGTAAAGTGTCATAGATTTCGGAAAAGTGGGAGGCATTAAAAAAAGTGTGATAACGAGAAACACTAGCTCTTACTGTCATATCGTGTATCCAACATTTGGATAATAGCCATGAGTGATTAACCCTATGTTTTGTTTAAAGAGAGAAACAGGGGAGAGAGAAATAGGAAAGAGAGAGATGGGGAAGAGAGAAATAAAGTAGAAATAGAGGTTGTTTGGTATTAGAGAAATAGGAGAGAGATAGAAGAAAAATTAATTATGATAATTGTTTAGTTGTGGAGAAATGAGAGGGAGAAATGTGTAAAAAGGTTAAAAGACTAAACTATCCTTAAAATAAAAAAAAACATCTAATGAACCAGGGGTACATCTAATGGACAACATAGAAATCGATTTTGATGGCAGGAAGAGGAACTTAATCGATTTCAATATATATGATAGACATGAAATCGATTTTGATGGCAGGGGTACAATGGACTTTGCATAAAACAACCCCTTATCACCCCCTATTTTTTTTTTGGTCGAAAGAACGATATATTGCTGAAAACGAGCCAAAGCCCAAACAGGGGAGTCACAAATGATCAACTGAGAAGACAAGACTGTTAGAACCACAGGAAACACTAGAAGGGGGGGTTGAACAGTGTTTCAAACTTTTGATAGTTTTTGGAAATCTTTAATTTAAATTATGAAGATGAGTGCTGTTAAGAACAAGTCTTAAGATCAGAGATAGTTGAAACGTGTGGAAGATAAGAAAAATAGTGTTTCTTCTAAAGCTTAAGATTGTTTTAAACAAAGGTTTCTCAAAGTGTCTTCTGAAGATTATTACAAGGAGTATTTTCAGAACGGTTTATGAAATACTTCAGACAACTAGAGGTTCTCTGAAGTTTGTTCCTGATTTCAGAACTGATCCCTTTCAGACTTGCTTCAGAGAATTTATTTCAGAAGTTCTTCAAGGAACATTCTTTGTAAAGCTATAAATGAAATAAGAGCCATCTCATGTTTTATACATATGAAAGGTCATTTTATTGAAATAGTTGTGTTATGTTTATTATAGAAAATACTTTTCAAACCCCAACATAAATATGAAAACTGGAAATAAAGAGATTAAAGAAAAGAGAACTTAGGCATATAGATTTCAGACAGGCTTTTACGGGGCTGTCTGAAGTTTTCAGACGGCTTGTAAAAACTAATTTTAAAAGATGTTTTGTGCCTTTAAAAATATCAGATTAATTATTCTGACCCCTTGATTAGTATAGAAAGAATTGATAAGAGATAAGGGTAAGAAAACTTAGCCAAGGAATTTATCCTGGTTCACCCACAAACCCGTGAGCTACATCCAGTCCCAGAGGCAAACCACCACTGGATTTTCCACTATCTGAATCCACAGATACAAGTACTGTTCACAGCCTCTTCAGGCCAACACAAGTATTGCTTTGTTTTCAACTGCCTCTCCAAGCAACATATGAAGTATTCTTTTCAGTCTAGCCTCTCCAGGCTTTGCAACTAAGTATTCTTTCTTCCACCAAGCCTCTGCAGGCTCTCTGACACAAAAAGTGTTTACAAGTTAAATTAAGTTTAAGTTGCCACGAAACATAAACTTAATCTTTTCCTGTACTTGAGGTTAACTGAGTACTACTCAGGATACAATGAAAGAATTCTAAGTACAAGGTTAAGACAGTGATAGAAGTGTATAAGTTTGAGTACAATCCCTGTCTCTGATAAGGGGAATAACATCCTCTGAGAATTGGCTGGGTAGATACTGATTTTAAGCTCCAGCCTTGTTCTCCAGCCATTGGTTTCCATGGGCTACATTCTCACCCGTATCATTGGAAAAACCAAGGCATACTTGCAGCTTCAAACCATTCTTGGTTCATATGAGATTAAGCACAGCCTGGTTGGTTGTTCAACTGAACAACTACAATTTTGACCAACTGATCAATAGATCAGCAGCATGGTTGATTCAAGTAAGCATGGTCAACAACAATAAGATTTTTCTTGTTCAACTGATTGAACCAAGTGAATGAGTTCAACGTCTTCAAATTCTTCCTTGAGGCTATTTATATGTTCTGTTGGAATATAGCCGTTTGAAGATGATTCATAATACCGTTGAGATGTTGATGATGTGGCTTATATAGCCGTTGTGTAATAGTGTCTCAAACAGTTTCTTCTTCTTTAGCAGATATGTGTTCAGACAGTCCTGTTCTGACACTCTTGTAGATGAGCTCTTTAGAGAAATTTTCTTGATATTATTTTGCATGTTCTCTCTTTTGATATCCTTTTACTTTTCTTCAGCTGACTTCTGATTTTCTCTGCTTTTCTTAGGAGTGTATATGAGGAGGTATCCGTTGGATTTGTCCTCTTGCTTATTTTGTGTATGCTCCTTTTCTGTTTGCTTCCTGACACCATTTCTTCTTTCTTCTTTGAGTGAGGTGTCTTGTTCAATGGCTGTTTCTTGCAGATGATACAATATGTTTGAGTTAAAATATTTTATTCAAACATTTCTCTTTGTTGCTTATGCTTAGTCTCCTGAGCTTTTCTTGTGCTTTCTTTTGGATTGGTGATGATGATATTTCCGTTGTGATACTACCATTTAGAGAAAGCATTGAATGCTATTCAATCCATCGTGAGACACGCTTCTGGGTGTCTTCACAATTCTGACAGAGTACAACGTTGGTGCTGCTACAAATGTTGTTGCAGAGACTGCGTTGCAGAGATTTCCTTAGTGGTGTATGAAATTCAAAATCACCACGAAAGGTCTCTGTGTTCCTTGCTATAAACGTGTTTGAAGAGGTACGTGCAGCAGAGATTCAGAAAAGTCTTCACAAACTTCAGCAGAGGGTGTCACGTCATAAGTGAGACTTCAGACAACACTGATACTTCAGACGGGTTGAACTACTTCAGACAGCTCCAACTCTTCAGACGAGTCCTGCTTCTTCAGACAGCTTCGTTTCTTCAGAAGGCTTCTTTGCTTCAGACAGCTTCTTTTCTTCAGAAGACTTCTTTATGTTGTCTTCATATTGTCTTCACGTCTTCAGACAGCTTCTTTATCCTTGATCCTGCATTTGTTCTTCTGATCCTAATCTTCTGATTTTGATTATTATTTCATCCTGAAGCACAATCAACAAACCAATACCTTTCTCAGTAGAATCTGTTTATATAATCTTATTTGTTAATCATTAAAACTACAGGATATTAAGTCTTTGAGTCAAGTTTGAATGCTCAAACTGATTAATAGACTTCACAATCTCCCCCTTTTTAATGGTGACAAATAAGATATGTATAACTTACGAAATGTTTTAAGGAAAGATGGGTAAGTATATAAAAGACTCCCCCTATCTATAATACTCCCCCTGAGAAGAACATTTATTCTTTTAGTTTGTTAAATGTTGCAAATTGTTATTATTCTAACAAGATTAGATTTGGTTAACTTATCCTTTGGAAACTAGATGTTAATCTTTCAGATACTGTTTGTTATTGAAAACTAATATGGTTATTGTTTGTTATTGAAAAAACTAATATTACCTTATTTTATTTACTTATCACAGATACTGATTGTTAGTCCCTTTTTAAATCATTTTGTGAGTTAAATATTTCTCCCCCTTTTGTCACTAATTAAAAAGGTTCATGGTTTCATATAGTTGAGTTTTGTGAGTGAATGGTTCATTTATTTTTGTTATTTTTCAGATACCGAAGATTAAGGAATGAATATCAATTGTTAGAAAAATACAGTAACTTCATATACCAAATAAATGATACAACCATTGATAAACAAAACTGAAATAAACACAGAAATACACAAGTTTAAATTTTCTCAAGACATTTGATAAATACAAAAAGTAGGTTTTCACAAAAAGGAAAGAGGTTACATTCCAAAAATAGAATGCATCCATCCATTGCTTCCTCCGGAGATTCCTTCGAAGGCCTGAGGCATAGCCTTATAGACTTCATCTCCTTCAAAGCTATCACCACTCCTTCTGCTGCAGAAGCTTCAGGAGTTGCCTCAGAGCCCCAAACTTCATCCCAACCGTGCCGTGCTGCACGCCTTTTCCTTCTAGCCCCTGGGACAATGGAGGTGCATCATGTAAGACTGTGTCTCGATCATTAGTCACCACCTTACTTCCAAGAACCACTTTGTCAGTAGTTCTTTTAATAAGATTGACTATTTTGGGATCACCCAGTGATCTTCCAGTCCACCTGTGATGCAGCAAGATCACCATGGTCCAAGTATAGAGAAACGGGTTTTCAGATGAACCATTTCCCTCACTCTTCATTCCATACATCATCCAAGAGGACTTGATCTTTGCCTCAACATGTTTCAGAGGTCCTTCTTCTGTTTTCCTTTGCTTCTTCATCATCCTTTTGGAAGCCACTTACTCAGAACCTTAGACAAAGCTATAGAGGAGCTTTGAAGATGTGAGTTTGTGTGAAGGGCTCTAGTGAATTTATAGGACTTTGAAGCAAGGGTAAAATAGAGAAGTAAGGAAAATGAATCCATTGGATTGTTGTTCATGCGATGTATATGGGCTCAGATAGCTTTTGATGATGGCAGTTTCAAATCTTGAAAGTATCGAAACGTGCATCATTGATTGGTCATAGATGAAGCTCTATAGGAAACTGAGTCATTAGCATGGATAAAGTAAGTTTTGGAAAACGTTTTTTTTAAAGACTTTTAATAAGAGACATAAAAAAAAACGTATTGGAAGATATTACTTTTTCGAAACACTTTTAAAAAAAAAGGAAAAAAAATAAAATGGAATATGTGAGAAAACATTTAAGAAAAGAAATGTTTGAAAACAGATCTTTATGGTATCAAACCAGAGGATTTTATAATTATTATTATTTGAGAAGCTTTTAATATGTTGAGTCTTTTATGTTATTAATTAAAGTTTTAAGGTGAAGTGATGTTACCATTAGATTTCCTCATTATTCTCTAGATGGAAGAAAGCTCTCAGTAGCAGGAGAAGAAAGTTGGACTCGATGCGGTACCTCAGGACGGAAGAAGGAGGAGCCACCCGAAGCTCGATCTTGAGCAAGAATACTCTGAAGCCAAGGAGGGGGAGAGGAACTCCAAGAGATGGGAAGGGAGTTCGTGGACTCAGCTTTAGCGACACGATGGGCTACTTCGTTTCCGTTCCTTCGAATCCAGGTAAAACCACAATGAATGAAGGTTGAAGCTACAGTGAGTATATCCAGGACTATGAGATGGATTTCTCCTAATGATTTTTCCTTTCTGCAGGCTTCGATTAGGGGGGAGACAGTCAGATTCCAACACCACTCTGGACCAACCCAAGTTATAAGCAGCAGTGATCGCCTCTCGGAGAGCCAAAGCCTCGGCCACCATAGGGGAAGAAGCAGGGACCTTCTTGGCGTGGCCTGTGATGAGAAGCCCAGAAGAGTCTCTTGCAACGAAAGCAATAGAGGCAATATTCTTTGGGGCTGACCAGGTAGCGTCTGTGTTGTATTTGACAACCCCATGGGCAGGAGCTTTCCAACAAGATGGGATATTGTGAGTAGAATTCCTCCCTGACTATGCATATCCTGATTAGCTTTTGATTGCACATATTCTGCTGTAAGAGAATTAGCATGAAAAATAGTGGTAACAGGGTTGGGGTTTTTATAGTTGAACACATAGTTATCCCTATCCTTCCAAATCAACCATAATAAAGTGGCTAATAAAGAGAATAAGTAAACACTGTTATCTGAATTAAGCTTTAAGAATTCCAGTTTGTCAAGAAGCCATCTATCAAACATTGAAATGTTGTGGATGTTAGGAGCCCATTGAAATAGTGATCCAAACCATACAGGAGAGACCCACTGGCAGAGAAGGAGGGTATGCTCTACGGTTTCCTCCTCTTTGTTACAGATTGGGCAAGCAGTGGGTAGGGTTAGACCTCTCCTCCTCAGGTTTAGATTAACAGGTAGTATCACCCCCTATTTTTTAAGATGAAGAGGAGAGATTGTTATCCATTGTGGGACCCACCACTTATATCTCCTCCAACTCTCTCTCCCTACACAACCCCCATCTCACTCTTTTCTCTTTCTCTCTTCAACGTTTCTACACAAACAAACGGAGCATAAAAGTTAAACTCCAAAAGACGACTTCAACTTTTTCGAATCGTTATTCAATACTTGTTTTATAAGTTGGTTGTTTAGCATTAGGATGACTTTAGGTAGAGTATGGTTTTCTTTGAAAGAAATTATTATGTGCTTTCTACGGTGAGTCACTAAAAGGTGAAACATTTCAATTACCGGTTACCTATTAAAATAAAGATGGAAAAGAATAATATTATATTCTTTAAGATTTTGTAAAAATTTTGCTTCCTCCTTTGTTAGAGCTAAAGTCGATTGAGCAACCAGAATTGCATCTTTATATGAGCAAAAATCGTGAGTTGAGAGAATAATGGAAATGTAGAGATTGATTGAGATCGAAATGATGAAGAAGTGGGTTGGGGCTTCCTTTTTCTACTAACCTTGTTACTATTGCAAATGAAGAAGACGCTCCCAAGCCACCCACTGTGACACAACAGTGGCGTAAAGGTTCTATGGTGGGTGGTGTGATTTCATCTGGATGCGACTTGGGGGAGGTTGGTTAAGTTATAGGTCGTTAGCTCTTGCGAGGAGTTCTACTGTGTTTCTGCTCGCGCGGCGGCCGCGCCATTCTTCCCTCAGTCCACGCAACAATCTCCCGCACCGGAATAAGTCGCCTCTCTCTCCCACATGAACCCAGCTCCTCTGGTCCGGCCACCGCAATGGGTTCCCTATCTTCTCCCTCTTTTCTTTCTTCCTCTTAACTTAAGCTCTTCCCTATTTTGTTCTCTGATTGTGCGATGCATTGGGTTGGGGAAGATGACTGCATTTCACTTCTTTATTTTATTTCTTAGTTTTACTTTTTTTTTTCATTCGGTTATTTCTTATTTAGAATTTGGCATATGAATTAGGCCAAAGGTGACGGGGGTTATACGAGGGCTTTGCAATGCTCTGGTTGATATGGAGTATTCATGGTCGTTTTCTCTGTAATGCAATCTAATGTCTCTCTGGGTTGGAGTTGATTAGATGTTTGGTCACAAGAGTTCTATTTGGAGAATTGGAAGGGAGGGAGTGAAAGAATGTTGTGGTGGTAGTGATGAGGTTCTCAGTGGGTGCTGCTGCAAATTTTTAAATTTTCATTAGTTATTATTAAAATATTATTTCATATTTTAACAGGTTGAGTTACTGATTATATTAGGTAATGAATTGTGTCTCACCGGTGGTAGGTACATAAGTGGGATCGCTCTTACTCAAGTCAAGGAAATAAAAAAATGGTGCTTTATTGATTTAAATTGATGATTTAATTAATTTATTTACATAATATACCAATTAATTCATTTTAAATTAGGGGATAATCTGAAAAATTATGGAAAAAAATTTGTTAACCCTCTCTCGGGATAATTATAAATTGAAATTTATTGGAGTTATTAATAGATAGGAAAGAAGTGAAAGGTAACCACAACTTAATTTATTGACTGGGTAATTTATTATAAATTAATATAATTTAAAAAATCAAACAAAAAAAAAAATAATGACATGCTTCTAGACATGAGTAAACCCTCAAAATGGTCTCCGAAAGATATGGGGTCGGTCACATTGGTCCCTGAAAGATAATAAATTGTAAAAACGTCCTTGAGAAATAGTAATGTCAGTCAATTAGGTCCTTCTGTTAACTCCCCTTTGTTAAAGTTCACAGAACTGCAAGTAAACTCTCAAAATGGTCTCTAAAAGATATGGGGACATGGGGTCGGTCACATTGGTCACTGAAAGATAAAAAATTGTAAAAACGTCCCTGAGAAATAATAACATCATTTATTATGCTTTCTTTTTCCTTGTTGATTTCGTTTCATTCCCAAATATTGTTGGTCGACCACCCAATACATGCATATGTTTCTACTATAATGCTCTACACATCTCTGGTTCGTGTCTGCTATTGTTGGTTTTCTCTCCCTTGGCTAATGTATCATAAACTCCAAGTCCTTTGGTTTCGTCTTTCACTAGAAGTTCACGTATTGCATCCTCTTCCTCTGTAGTCTAAGTTCAATGCAATTGGAACTCGAAATAAAAAAATTTGGGAAAGTACAAATTGAGTCATAAGAATAAAAAGAAACTCCGAAATCTTTAAGGACAAAGAAAGTGCATAAGTCAAATCATCATCTTCTTGTTAAAGATGACTTTGAGGAAGCCCACCATCAAATGAACACAAGTCATCACAATTTTCAAAACTGCAATTATCTCTTCTTCCTTATCTGCATCTTCAGCCAAGTATGGGTCTAATACGTCTGAGAGTGGCTTCTTTTCCTCAATGCAGAACTGAATCCATTGAACAAGGTCCATTTCTGAGTTACCCACTTGGATAATGGGTAATCGCCCTGTGATCATTTCTAACAAAATCACACCATATGAATAAACATCCCACTTCTGTGATGGCTTCACCACTTTCAGTGCTTCTGGAGCCTGATAACAATTTCCCAAAATATTAATTGCAACTTCAGTGAACAAGCTCTTTTGTATCTCTTGGAGTTTCTCTACAGCCACTGAGTTGGATTGCAAGGTTGGGGTTCCCCCAGCAATATTTGCAAGGTGCCCAAGTCCAAAATCAGAGATTAGGGTGTCATGTTATGTCCAACAAGTATGTTACTTGGCTTGAGATCTCCAGTGACATATTTTTTGGGGCTAAATTCGTGCAGATAGACCAATCCTTTTGAAATTCCTTTCATGATTTTCAATCGATAAGACCATGATAGCGGGGTAAATGTCATTAGTCCAGCCTTTCCAGAAATGGTGAGGCATTGACTCGCATTTGGGAATGAAACGAAATCAACGAGGAAAAAGAAAGCATAATAAATGATGTTATTATTTCTCAGGGACGTTTTTACAATTTAATTATTATCTTTCAGGGACCAAGGTGATCGACCCTATATCTTTCAGGGACCATTTTGAGGGTTTACTCGCAGTTCTATTAACTTTAACAGAGGGGAGTTAACAGAAGGACCTAATTGACTGACATTACTATTTCTCAGGGATGTTTTTACAATTTATTATCTTTCAGAGACTAATGTGACCGACCCCATATTTTTCAGGGACCATTTTGAAGGTTTACTCTCTAGACATTGATTTCATATTAGAACTACCTTTTCTTTTGGTGTGAGCCAATTGTATTATCAGCCGATAGTTAAAGAGTAATCCATTTCGAGACGTAGAGATCACTGAAGTGGACTTTACCTCTCCCAACAAAGTCATATTAGAACTACCCACCCACATGTGATTGGCACATATTATACATAAGGTTTTACTATAATGTAAATAAATATGATTTTAATTACGATATATTATAAGTGTAAAATGATCCAATGATGTATTGTCACACCATTTATCATTTAATGAGTATAACACCGCATGTGCTATCAACTTAATAAATAACGTGATAACACGTCATTGGATGACAATATAAAAAATTATATCCATTAAATCCAATAAATATTAGTTTAAAAAATGAACCAAGATTGCACGTAATTTTTACAACTTAATGACAAATGTTAAATATGGAACACAATAGTTCAAATATTATTTATAACCCTGCGACTACTACCTGAGGCTATAAGACCATGGTGTTGTTGGGTAATGAGTGCCTAGGAGATCATAATAGAATCGGATTGAAGGATATATTTAGGAAATAACCGTAAGTCAAAAACTACTACCTGTTTAATAATTGTTTAAATTAATTTTCTTAAAATATAAAGATGATCTTAATTGTGAAAAAGTGTTTGAAATTAAAAAGATTTTGATTATTGAAAATTAAATTAAATATTTTGTTAATAAATTAAGAATATGATTTTAATTATAAAAGATAAAAAATAATTTAAATTTAAAAAGAGTTTTGATTGAATTTTAAGAAGAAAAAAGCGATGATGATAGAGACAAAAATTTGATTTTATTTTAAAAAGATTAATTTTAAAACATAAAAAACGAATGTGAAATTGATTGATATTATGTTCTTAAAAAGATTTTTTTAAAACACTTTTAATTTTAATAATTTTTTTCTTAATGAAATTGTTGAACAAATTAGAAATCAATTAATTATTTTTAGCTATTTCCCTTGTCCAGCACTATAGATCCCGTAATAGGGTGAAATTGCATTATTCACCCACGTGGACTTTCTTTTTGCAAATAGAAACATGTAAGGAGTGCTTAACCTTAGAGCATCTTCATCCCAGTAAGTCTCCAAAGTTTCTTAAACCGATATTTCATAATTCTTCACACTTTTTCATATTATTATATTATTTTTATTACTTTAAGCAACTCATTCATTTTTTATCTCCAACCCATCAACTCTTAAAAGATTTTTAAATGGACCCAACAGCCTACCCCACACTTATATATTTTATTATTTTCATCCTATTATAAATAAATATTATAATATTATTTTAAAAAAAAAAACCTGCAGCAACCCACTTTTGTGGGTGCTGCAGGCAGCACCGTGTTTTTTAAAAGCATCTGTGAGGCGCAACTCTCAATCGCTGCAGAACCCAAACCAATTGATGTTGCACTGAGAGCACCGAGTAAAAAACGAGCGATAAAGATGCTCTTAGGTATCAGCACCGTAGGTGCTTGTTGATGCTTAAAACTGATGCTAACAGAGAAGCACATCGGCTTAAGCTCCTGGCAACGATGGAGAAGGATTTTGATGCTTAAATAAGCACCTCATTTAGTGACAAGGAGCAGCATTTGTCTGCAGTTTTTTATTTTTAAATTAAAAATTTATGATATATAAGTAATGAGTAATGGTAATGGTGGGACCCATTTAAGATTTGTAAATAATAAAAAAGTGAGATGTTGGGATGGAGATGAGGGGTGCTTAAGAATAACTTGATGATGGTGAGACCCATTTAAGATCCGTGAATAGTGAAAAAGTGGAGTGCTAAAATAAAGATGGCCTTAGAGCTTCAGCATCATAGATACTTGTTGGTTCTTATTTCGCTTTGTCAGTAAGAAGGAGTGCTTAACTCAATCCCAACGATGGAGCACGTTTTTATTTGATGCTTATTTAGCACGGTACAAGCACTAGGTGCTTAACTTTTTTTTTAAAAAAAAAATAAATGTTGTATGGTGTGTGATTAATTGATAGATGAATTATGGGATCCATTTAAGAATTTTTTTAAAGTCGCTGGTATGGAGATAAAAGGTGATTGAATTACTTAAAGTAATAAAAATAATATAATAGTATAAGAATGTGTGAAAAATTATAAAATATTAGTTTAAAAAAAATTTTAGAGGTGCTGGGATGGAGATGGCCTAAATGGAAAAGCTTGACAACCGGTTAGTACTTACACGTGGCAGTACTTTTTGTTGTGTATCGGTACACAACTCCGTAAAAAGCACCTCTGCACCTCTGCTTTTTGATTGAGGAACAGAAAAGTGGGAAACCATTTTGTTCAGGCAACATCTTAAATAACACAACATAAAATCAACTAGTAACCAAGCTTACCAAGAGTTTGATCCTATACTAGAAAGGTGGATGTCACCTAACCACATCCATTTAAAGCCTAAAAGGGCGCAAAGCTAACATTACTGTTAAGAGAAAGCTACATCTGCTACACAAGAACATTAACATATCAGATAAAGAAAGGGGTCATTCAGACATTTTATCATGGGACATATGGACTGATTACTAGAGGATAGTCATCATAGATCTACTATGTACTTAATTACTTATTCTTCTGTTATCATGAGCTTTCCACAGAGCTGATCCCCCATAGTGTATACTATTTTTACCCTTCCTCATCATAATCTTCCTCATCCTCTTCTAGTCGACTACCAAGGTTTGCTAGCTGCATGGTGTCAATGGCCATCTTGTCCACATCAGAAAGGGACCAACCTGGAATTTCTTCATGCTTAATCTCTGTTGTGGCAGGTTCAGGCAATGAGGCCTGAGCTGCAGTGCAAGCATTTTTGTCCTCATTTTCATTTAAGTTGGCGTTCAGATCAATGTTACGGAGAGATTGAGCACTTTCCTCAGTAACTGCTGTGTTCTCCTTTGACAACTCCTTTGACTCTGGACCATTATCCACTGCCACACTTGTAATAGGAACATCTTTGCTACTTTGCTGAACAGAGGTGCAAGGCTCAGATTCAACTTGCTGATGAAAGGTCTCCCTTTCTACAGTTCGAGCCCCTCGACCACGGCCTCTTCCTCTACCTCGGCCTCTTCCCCTACCAGTACCACCAGTGTGGCCCAACTCAAGCTGCAATAAAACAAAAACATTACTGACCAAAACAAAACAGTCTGATACTATGCCATTTTACACACAGGACATATTTTTCCTTCCACCAAAGACAAGAAAATATCCACTTACAGGTTACATTCTTGTAGTATTTTAAATACTATGGCATTTAGTGTGCAACTTTAACATGATAACTAGTTATAATTCAATGGTAGAATTAACTGAAATCATTTTCTACAAGGAGTTATTACATGGTGAGAGTATATGGACTCTTGCACACTGTCAGTGCAAGTGTTTGTGTTTTTGTGTGTAATACTTAATCATAATTTAAGAAATATAATTTAGTTAAGTAATACGTATCATCCAAGTTTTTGCATAAAAGTGCAATTACCATCTTACTCCTCTTAGCCTCTTCATCACTGTCATTGCAATCATCACCAGCAGCTTTCCTGGTAAAACGTAGCATTCTTAACTTCATTAATTGCATATATGCATAGATAAATTAGATGAGGTAAAGAAAATGATAAAGGCTATTGGATTCCAAACCTTCTCTTTGGAAGGGCACGGTCATCAGCTCCAGCCTCAGAATGTCCATGGCCATGGCCATGGCCATAGTCAGGAACCCTACTGACGATGTCTCTCAGAAAGTCAAAGACATTATAGCTTTGTACACAATGTTTCCTGCAATTTATGTTTACCACTGGTTAGACTATATTTGTTATCTACTAAAGACATAAATTAGATGGAGATGCCGGAAAGAGTCATAATTAAAAAGGTCCTGAATATTGCATAGTTCAATTTATCAGATTTGACTCCAAAGAAAAGTGAAGAGTTATAGACATAGAATGAAAAATCAATGATTGAAATTGTGATCATATGCAAGAACATGTATATTAATTGTGAATTTATTTAAATCTCAAAAATTGATTTTCCAATTAATGATTATAACTCCTCACTTGTGATAGTTGTCAGCATCCTCCAACCAAAGCTACTATATACCCAACTAATCCTAGTTGAGCCAAGGGAACCAACTCAACGGGTGCAAAGCTATCCAAACAATTATTGTTCCATTGACAAGACTCGAACTAGACCTTTGCTTAAAGGAATCCAAGCTCCTTGCTACTTGAACCGACAGGCATTGGTTCATCCTCCACAGTTTGTTTGCTTTGGACCCCAAACCCATTTTTCCTTTTCTTACAACAAATGTCTTGTACATTCAAGTCATTTTATACAGACAAATCTAATAAATTCTCCTGTACTATCCCCATTTTCATTATTTTCTTCACTCTCTCCATTCTCTCTCTCTCTCTTGCAAGTTTCTATTTTTTCCAGTAAAAGAATTTAAATTCCAAATTTTAGGAAATTAACCATGCTATGTTGTATACTTAGTTAGCAAAGAACACATAACACTCATCTTCAAGCAATGCAGAAGAACATATCTGTATCCTATGCATAGCTAGCAAACTTAATATAAGTATTGACACAGCAGCAACCAAAGATGAGTGTCCAAATAAAACTAATAATTTCCTAAACTGCGGTATCCATCAAAATTGAAATTAAAAGAAAATTTAGAAGGATCATTGGGATTTGGATGATTTTAAGGGATACATATCAAAGGAATGTGTCCATACTGCATAAGTTATGTACCCACCAAATTCCAAGAATGCTTTCTGTGAGAATGGAAGTTGAAACCATAATATGAGATTTCTTGTTGGCTTCAGATCAACAACCAAAAATTAGTGAAATGTGGCAATTGTTTGCAAAATAAAGAAAAATTCTGAGAAGCAAGAGAAACTCCAAGTTTCTAAGATTTCTTATTTCATGATATAACTTAAATACCTAGAGTAATAAACGTAAATACAAGAATTTTTTTTTCCAATACAAAATGTGAATGATCCTAGCCTCCATACAAGATTAAAGATATTAGCATTCTCCTATATTTTGAATGTAGAGCCTATTTTAAAGACCTGAAAAGGAAACATTTTAATGTTCCCAAGTCCCAACATGAAGCACTTTGGTTATTGATAGTATTCTTGGATAATAGGTATGAAACTATTAATGAGCCTTGACCAAACAGTCTGTGCATCTAGGATAGTTGGCTCTTAACATGAATAAGCCTCTACAATCAAGTGGTAAGAAGTTTGATCCTTGCCGCCCCTCATTCTTCCAAATAAAAGTTGAATTTCAGCACAAGGCAATGTGCGCCTATGCATTGTCCATGCTTCATGCCCCGAGGGGGCATGTTGAATAATACATAAAAAACTATTCATGAGTCTTCAGCTAACAAATTATGCTTTTCGGATGGAAGGTTCTTGATACATATATAAAGTTCTACACACAAAAAGAGCAGCCAAGACATATTTCTGTTAGTGTAGTTAGGTACATGGATTCTGTTAAATAGCCTCACAATGTGTTCCTACTCTCATGGCTCATAAACCTCAACACTAAAGGAACATGTTAAATGACTTCTTCCAATCAGAAGCATATTTCAACTAAGTTATCAATTTCAATAAATACTCTCATCAAATCTCTTAGAGATATAAAACCTAAAAGCTTAATATCTAGGAGGATTCATTCATACATGGAACATGACCTACTTTGACCGAGTGATGAGGAGTATAAATTTTGTTACATCAATTCTACATAATTAAAACAAATTTTAGCAGAAGGTAGAATAGGTCCATGAGTAGACACACTTCAAGCCTAAGGTTCTCTGAAGAAAAACATACAAATCAAAATATTCCTTGACTTACAAATGCAGTGCATTCATGGTCTTTGCTCCTCTTTGAAGAGTTATTTCATATGTGCGGTCACAAAGATCTTGCAAAAATAATTCCAGAGCTTTAGCTGTAAAATATTCAAGAGTAACGTCAACAACATATGGAAAAAAAAAAGCCAGCAGTGGCCAAAAGTTAAATATGCAGCAAGTAAAAGCAACTCACACACTAAAACAGGAACCGCCAGTGCTATCTTTCCAACATCCTCATCTGCTTGCATTATCTTCTTTATCCGAGCCTGCAAATTTAATGTTTCCATCAGATAAAGCATTCTTTTCAAAGATCTATTTCCTTAAATATGGAACAGAAAAGAGGAAGTGTTGTAAAGGGTCTCAAACTCTCGAAGTCTCAATCATATTTTCAAATTTCACATTCCTATTGTTAAGAAGAACAGTATGGTTCAACTGAATTTAGTTTCCATTTCAAAGACTCTAATCCACCCCCCCCCCCCCCCCCACCCCTCCCCTTATGCAGATTTGAAATATGGTGATTGGTATGTCTCTCAGCTCTGTAATAAAATAAAGCATACTAGAAGCAAGGAAAACATAGTAACCATAAGTATTATTAATTAGAAATAACTTCTGTAAGCTGGGAAAGTATAATGGGCAAAACTGATAGATATCACCTGACTAGAAAGCATCAAATGGACCATGCCACAATGCAGTAATGCTATTGAATATACTCCCTAATAAATAATGATAAGCATATTCCCTAAAGGAATTCTAATACAAATTACACTGATAGGGGAACTAATTAAACGTGCCTACAATTTAAGAGCTTGAGAAATTAGCTCAAACTATCTTTAGGATAGTAATGTTATTGAAGAAAAGTGAATCATGACCCATTATACTATATTATTATAAATTTAAAAAATTGTGTATCTACCACCTAATTAGAGAGGGCAGTAAAATTCAGGCCCAATGGGTACCCATAAAATTACCCAGGATAGTTAGGGTATGTTTTGACACATTAAATGGGTCTGAATCAAGATATGACAAAATAATATGTTGAAGATTAGCAGCCTCATACATATCTATATCTTTAATGTGTTTTGTAATAGGCGGTTACAGTTTGGAGACAGGACCTATTTATTTAGTTCTTTTCATAGAATAAGCAAAAAGAGAGTAAAATATAAGGCTCGCCAAAAACCCCAAATAAACTGTTAGTGACCTATTATTATACATTGCCAGGAAGCTACTTCTTTTTGGAATAATTTTAATGATGTGGTTTGGGAATATTGGAATTGTACTTTTACTTTGGAACAGTTTCTCTTTCTGTATTTCAAAGATCTTGGAAAAACAAGGATGAAAAATTTTATGGTATTTGCAATTTATCCAATGTTGTACTTGGTTGGTTGGAGGGAAAGCATGCTCCTTAAGGATGTCTCTACACCCTCAAATATGCTACAATTTATAAGATGAGATTGTCTTTATAGCTTCTCTTTATGGTTCTCTGACTTCTCTCACAGTTGTTTCCACTATTTAATGCACAAAGACTGCACAATTTTGTTGCAATGTTTTGAGCACTTCATATCTTTGCTTCCTTCAACTTTCTTTTGCTTCAGGTGGATACTCTTATCTTTCAATTTCTGAGTGATGTTTTCTGTATTGTCCAACATATTCTCTTCTATGCCAAAATGAAAATCAGTGGGCAAGGTAATTCTTCAAGAGATCTCACAAGGA
Source organism: Sesbania bispinosa (assembly GCA_026901365.1). Classification (NCBI taxonomy): domain Eukaryota; kingdom Viridiplantae; phylum Streptophyta; class Magnoliopsida; order Fabales; family Fabaceae; genus Sesbania; species Sesbania bispinosa. The sequence continues at coordinate 260,899 of QLOH01000064.1, forward strand.
AACAACACACACACGCACAAACACAAAGAAAGAAAAAGATAATACTAGGTTTGTAACAGGATTAGGCCCAACTTTAGAAAAGGATTTCTAGAAAGATATAATTTGAACATGCCACAATGGTATGTTGATGAGTAGTGGATACAATGGAACTGTAGGAGGAGGTATTGTCCATCCACATGTAAAAGTTCCATGCACAAATAGATAGCAGCGGCTGGCAAAATAGTGTTGAGGACACCTACACCGCTATGACTTCATTTTGGACAATCAAAGTCATCTTTTTTAACCTGCTCAATTCAGTTCAACCAAACCTATTCGCTTTTTGTATTAATCTAACATCATATTTGGTGTTAGGTAATGAACATATCTTTTACAAGCTTCACTTAAAGTCATTGGGCTGATAAGGAATATGTCCAAGGGACAATCATTAACCTATAAACATGAAGTAAAAAGTCTAGTTCCTTATGATAAAGAGATCTTTTCTGTAGCAAAAACAACAAAGGAACAATTATTCTATAACCATCACAGGAGTATCAACGAATTCACAAAATTGGAAAATTTCTCACTGAAAATTTCAAAGGGCCATAAAGGTTGCTCCAATGCCATGTAAACAAGAAAAGGTAGGAAAATCACAATTATCCAAAATCACAATACACAAAATAAACCCATCATAAAGATCCACAGCAGTCTCAACTGATGCATCCACCACTAATTTTTGACACTGTTAATTCCTACCCAAAATCATGGCCACCAAAAAAGAAAGAAAGAAAATCCCAGGACCCAAACTAACATCAGACATCTCCAAAACACCCACATCAGTGTATAGTGTATATCCATCTACTTCAATTATCAAACCCAAACAAAGGGATCCCATAAACTATACTAAATTACAGTCACACCCAGCATGTCACTCTAGCCAATTCAACCCACAACCCAGAAACACTCAATTACCATAAACCCAGATAAGAATCGTTCAGTTAAAGTCGGGAAATTTTCCTTCACTTTCCACGGTATTCCGATAAGCCAAACACCACAACACTATGAAAAGACAAAAAATTTATAAAAAAAAAAGTAGAAAAACACTTACAGCAGGGAAACGGGTATCGAGCTTCTTCCTCATGGCATCAGATTCGGGGGGAAAAATTGGGATCAAGGGACGGAGGAACCAAAACCCAAGAAAGAAAGAAAAAGAGGAAAAAGAAGAAATTGGAACTGAGAGAAGAAGAAAATTATTCACAAGACAAAATCAAAGGAAACCATATCTGATCTGAGAGATCCGAAGGTGCTGTCCCAGAAACGAACGACGTATCGATTCTGCGGAATATCCGTCCGTACGAGTTTGACGAAGAAAATAAAAAGAGAATTGTGATATTGACGAAAGGAAAGTGAAACGTGACAGCCTGTGAGGCAAAACGTGAGACGGACTAATAGCTTGACAACACCTGGCCAGAAGAAAAATGATGAAATTAAAAGCAAGGAAGGATTAGAATTTAGAAGAATGTTAAAAAAATAATAACGTGTCATCTAATCTAATGATATCAATATCATGGGATAGTTCACCCAAAATAATATTGGATTTATTTTCGTTGGCATAGTACAATATATGTTCTTTTAAACAATATTATTATTGATCTAATTTTTTACAAGGTTAATAAATTGTTTTAAAAATCATTTAGTTACAAGGTAACTAAGGGCCTATTCGGGATAGTTACGAGTTTTCAGTTTTTGGTTTTTGTACTCCTCAAATAATGGGTTGGCTGAGTAGGCCCAATACGCGGAGATGATGGCATCAAGCATGAGAGGACGAAGGGAGAACTTGGTGGAGAACGTGGCCTGGTAACTAAGCAGACATGGGCGAGAAGCAGTTGAGGTCTCATCCACAAATAGGAAGGCCAGAAGGGCTAAGACCCTTAAGACTCATTTTATAACAGAATTGGATTTAGAGCTTGACACTTCGAGTTCTGGGTCGAGTTCCAGCCCTTGCTGAGAATAGTTTTTAAAACTTTTCAATCAAGTTTATACAACTCAAAACTAAAAATTAAAAACTTGTTTTCATGGTTTTCAAAACAGACATTTTGAAAACCACAAAAACCATTTTGAAAACCACAAAAAATGGTTTTCAGTTTTTGGTTTTGAGTTGTAAAAATATGTTGATAATATTCTTATGTGTTTGTTATAGTCTTTAAATTAATCATGTATTTTTACAGGTATAACGGTAAGAATAATTTTTTAGATCAATAGTGTATAATAAGATAAGATCCTTTATAGTCAAGGATGGGAATTGGATTCAAATTCAATGAGTACTCCTAAAATTTGTCTATTATGAATAGAATTTTACTTATTAAAAGTGTGTTTGACAACATCAGCCAATTCCTAATAGACATAGAAGACCTTTCAGATTTCTTGCCTCTTGGCTTTCCCACCCTGATTTCCGTAATTTTGTGAAATCAAATTGGAAATCAGGAATATATTGGCCCTCAACAGTTAATCATTTTATGAGAAAGGTTCAACAATGGAATAAAGATGTTTTTGGAAATATTTTTAATAAGAAGAGAAGACTTCTTAGAAGAATGGAAGGGATTAATGGGAAACTGAGTGTTTCCTATGATCCTAGTCTACCACATATGTACAAAAATTTATGGTATGAGTATGAAGAGGTAGCCTCCCAAGAAGAAATTATGCATGTGGTTCTAAAAATCAAGATGTAAATGGATTCAGTTTGGGGACCGTAGCTCTAAATATTTTCATGGAATTACAATTGCAAGAAGGAAGGAGAATAGAATTGAAAGACTACAGAATGAGGAGGGTGAGTGGATCTCTGAGCCTCAAGATCTAGAAGATTTTTGTACAAATTTTTACAGTAAGTTGTTTCAGGATGAGGGGGTTGCGTTTCTTTTCCTCTAAAAAATAGCTTGCTAGAGTTGTCTACTAAGCAAATGAATGCTCTCTCTAAGCCTATCACTGATGATGAAATCAGACATGCTGTTTTTATATGGGTGGTCTTAAAACACCATTGGAATATTGTTGGCCCTACCATTTGCAATTTTATTAAATAGGTCTAGGTTACTCCTCTTATTATTGCTTCCTTAAATGATACACTAATCACTCTTATACCTAAAGTAGAGACTGTTGTCAACCTAAAACAGTATAGACCAATTAGTTTATGCAATGTTTCCTATAAGATAATTACTAAAATGATACAAATAATTTATCTTATAGGACCACACCAAAGCAGCTTTATACCTGGTAGGCAAAGTAGGGATAATATAATTATAACTTAAGAAATGATTAATACAATGAGAAAAAAGAAAGGCAAGAAAGGTCGAATGGCTATTAAAATTGACCTAGAAAAAGCCTATGATAGGCTTAATTGGGATTTTGTGAAGGATCCTTTAGTAAATATTGGGCTCCTTAACTCATTAATTTATGTGTTATGGTCTTGTATTTCTACTCCCCAAATGCGTGTGTTGGTTAATGGCGAGGCTTTAGATTCTTTTACTCCCACAAGGGGTATTAGGCAAGGTGGTCCTATATCTCCCTATATTTTTGTGTCATGTATAGAACATTTGTTCCAAATGATTAACCTTGCAGTGGAATTTAAATTCTGGAATCCTATTAAGGTTAGGAGGAATGGCCCCCAGATATCTCATCTGGCCTTTGCAGATGATCTGATCTTATTTGCTGAGCCATTCATGGGTCAGGTGGAGATCATTCAAACTATCCTAGATGTTTTATGTGGAAGCTCAGGCCAGAAGGTAAGCAAAGAAAAAACTAGGATTTTTTTTCTCACCAAATGTTTGTGTGCAGGTAAGGGATAAAATTTCAACTTCTCTAGGGTTTCAAAGGACAAATAACCTTAGCAAATATCTGGGAGTCCCTATCCATCATAAAAGGACTACCAGGAGTACATTCCAATCTATTATACAAAAAACCAAATAGAGGTTGTCCACTTGGAAGGCTAAAACTCTATCTTTTGCTGGGAGGCTTACGTTATCCCAATTTGTTCTTAATGCTATTCCTACTTACTTGATGCAATCTGCATATCTACCCTTAGATACTTGTGAGGAATTGGACAAGAGTAGCAGAAATTTCCTTTGGGGGATACGAAGGATAAAAGGAAGATCCATTTGGTTAATTGGGATAAAATTTGTAGTCCGAAATTGGTTTGTGGCTTGGGTCTCAGGAAAGCTAAGGATGTTAACAATGCCTACATGATGAAGATTGGGTGGGCTCTTATCAAGCAACCAAAAGATCTATGGGTTCAAGTCTTAAGAGCTAAATATGGGTGTGGTGACTCTATAATTCCAAAGGTTCAACGCAGATCGGGGGATTCTAATTTATGGAAAGGTGTGTGTGTGTGTGTGTGTGAATTGGGAAAAGCTAATTTCTAATTGTATATGGAAAGTGTCCAATGGTGAGGATATCGGATTTTGGTAAGATATAGATGGGTTCCAGGGCTTGATAGTCTCATAACCTATACTACATCTATAGTTGATGACACGAGATTAAATCTATCTATAGTTCAGTTCATTAAAGTTTCTAGTGAGTGGGATCTACAACACTTTCTACTAGATGAAATATGCAATAAATAAAACACCTCTTCAAGCTCCTCCAATCCCGGGAAGCAACAGTGATGTCCTGTCTTGGGAAGGAAATTCCGATGGTCGACTTACAATAAAATCAGCCTACGATTACCTAACAGAGTCTTCTAATGGGATAAGAAACCCCCTTTTTCTATAGGATCTGGACTTGGCAGGGTCCCCAGAGAATTCGTCTCTTATTATGGAAAATGGCTTCCTATGTTGTCCTTACAAATGTTCAAAGGAAAAATAGAAACCTAACTACTAATGATTTGTGTGTTTTATGCAAAAACAGAACCAGAATCATACATGCATCTATTTAGAGATTGTACTGAAATAAAAATTTTGTGCTGGAAGGTTGTTACCTATCAAGATCATTGCAGATTCTTTCGTTCCCAAAATCTTCATCAATGGTTACTGGAGAACTTGCAAAAGTCTCGATCAAGCAAGCCCAGGTTGAGGCAAACCCTCCTTTTTGGTTTTACATTGGAAGCAATGTGGAGACACAACGAAATTATTTTCAATAATGTTAGGGTTTCAACAGAGGTTCTTGTAAATCAAATTCTAGGCCAAGTTCAAGCTGTGATTGAATCTATAAATTCAAACCATTGTGGTTCTAATAGAGATCTGAGAATGAATACGCACCTTCTTCGTTAGTACCCTCCGCCTGAGCAGTGGAAGAAGATCAACATTGATGGGGCTCTATCTTCCGTTCGGGGATTGGTGTCTTGTGGTGGTGTTGTGCGAGATGAGTGAGGTACCTTCATAGTTGCATTCAGTGCAAATCTGGGTCTTTGTTCGATTCTGGAAGCGGAACTTTGGGGTTTGCTTTGGGGAGCTAGATTAGCAAAACAAAAGGGTTATAAAAAGGCCCAATATGTTAATAGTCTTTTGTGTATATTATAATTTGGGTTCATTTTAATATAAAAGATAAAATAAAATAAATAATATTGTGATAAAAAAAGGATAGATTTCATCTGTTCATGGCCAGCCAATGACGTTCTTGAGGCCAATTTTATTTTATCATACAGTTTTATATATAATTGGTGTGTGTGAATTTCATATTTGCTTTATTTGAAAATGAAAAAAAAAGAAAAATAGATATGTCATTTTAAATTGTTAGTTGTTTTAAAATATTATTGTGAATATTTAATAGAATTTCTTGCTGAAGAAAAATTAAAAAAAATGGTGTTCTTGTAAATATTTTTTGTACTTGAGTAAATCTAAATCTTGCCTTATTGTAATCAAAATTTATATTATTTTTTAAATTTTGTTAATTTTAACTATAGAAAATGTTCAAATAATAAATCCAAAAATATATTTCATTTTAAATTTATGTGATGATGAATTATGTCAATCTCGTTATTTCAATTCATATTGCACACATATTGTATTTTATTTGTTTCATTTCATAACTCATTTCTTTTCATGCATTTTTTATCCATCATTTTGTATCTCTTTTGTGAATATTTATTGACTCATGTGACAATTGTTTAAATTATTTAGTTTTCTTTTGTAATTATAAATATTTGTTTGAATGTAAAATAATTGCGTGCGGTAGCTACAACATTGTAAATATGTGTATGATTTAAATTTAATATTTGTTTGAATGTAAAATAATTGTGTGTGGTAGCTACATCGTTGTAAATATGTGTGTGATTTAAATTTAATATTTGTTTGAATATAAAATATCATAATTTTTGCGTGTTAACTATGTCATTGTAAATATTTGTGTGATTTAATTTCATCTCATTTCTTATAAGTGTTTGATTTAAAATTCATATCATTTGTTGTAAATATATTGTCGGTTTAAAAATTGTGATCAATATTTATCTTGTAAGTAAATATCATCTTTGAAAATGTTAACAAAAATATTTTGTTGGTTTAATTTAATATCTTTATTAAATATTATTTCACTTAAAAATTATCTTGAAAATATTTCGCAGTTCATTCACTTTTCTAAGTTTAATATAAAAAATAAAAAAAATAATTAAAAAATTGCCTAAATGATAATAATTAAGCGTGATGATTTTCAACGATTGATGTATCGCTTACGAGGTCTTCATTTGTTAAAATTATCTTAAGGGTAAACGTATTACTCACTCTGCTCTCTTTTACCCTCTGCGTTCAAATCTTTTAGAAAAAAATAAAATTAATTAAAATTCATTAACCAATCAAATGTTTTTTAGAAGAACTATGTGACTTTTGAGTTCCCCATTACATCGGGGAGACGTAGGAGCAGGTCCTGTCAAGTTAAATTAATAATTTTCATAATTTAACCCTTGTAAATAATTTGCTATTTCATTCTTTCTTCTAAATAAGTCAATTCTTTCTAGTAAATAAATTATAACTTGATTTTTTTTTAAATAATTTTCTAATTTTGGGGTAAATAAATATTTGAAAGCTCATAAATAATTCGTACGATTAAAATTAAAGTAATCACTTTTCTAAGTGGATGAATCAGGGGTGCTCTTGCATTAAGTTTCCACCATTCCCTATGCATAATCAACTCCCAAACCTTGCTCGGATATTTTTACTTAATAAAATTAGTAGCGACTCATTGTTCTCTGCATTTAACAATTATGATTTTTCTGGACCGGTGCCGACAGGAAGCACACTCATAGGATGCAAAATCTCTTGCAAATGGTTTTGCTAAGGCTGGGTTTGAGCTAATGTGATAATAGGATTTTTTATTCAATGATTCACTTTGCCCTTGTTCCGTTAACTGTTTAATGCCTTAGGTTCTTTTAATGAGAGAGGTGGCTAGGTTTTCTCTTGTTTTCTTTGATCATTTTTAGACCCTGTATTGCATAAAAATAAGTGTTTGACAAGGTGAATAACCTATATTTTAGTTTATTTAACTAGGTTAGAAACTAATATTACTAATATAAAAGTATTTAAGAAATAATTTATTTTAATTCTATTTTATAAACTACAAGCTACTTTAATTAATTTCTAAACTTATATATTTTTCTTTTTTTTATCTAATATTTTAATACACTTTCTAACATATAAAGGAAATAGTAACAACATTATCCTCTTAACGTAAAAAATAAAAAATAAAATAAAATAACACCCACTTAATTAGGTATCATGACTAAAATTTAATTTTTAAAATACCAAATTAAAATAATCACTCCTAGTTTTATATATATATAAAATAAGTAATTTAAAAATTTTATGAATTATTTTAATTTATTCTCTTTCTACTACTTTTAAAAAAATTTATATTATAATATTTATTGTAATTTTTAATAAAATATTTTATCTCAAATAGCATATTTTGGTCTAGAAAACAAAAATAAAATTAATATAAAAAAATTTATGTTAATATATTCTTTTATGTCATTTTACATTAATCAACTTTTTAAATAAATAGTTTTACCAAGCACTTTTAATTCAATAAGTTAACTTATAACTCAACAACTTATGATCAACTGGTAACTAGGTAATCAATTAATAACTAGCTTCTTAGATATTGATTACTTTAGTATTAAATTAGATGTTACACTTTATCCATGAAAAACTTGTAAGTATAGATGCGACTATGCATTCATGTTTTATATTTAAATATGATTTTAGAGGCTTTAATTTAGAGTTTTTTAAAATTAAATTAGATGTTACTTTTTTGTCAATGTTTTATTTGATTTTTCATTATTAAGTTTAATATTAAAATGATATTTTTATTTTACTAGTTTATTAAAAATAAAAGAACACTTTAAAGGAAAAATATAACTCCCTAATTTCATTGATATGAACTCTTACTTCCAAAGGATTTCCAGAATTTCTAGAAAAAAATCACACTATTTTCAATTAATTAAAAACTCAAATTCCATCAGAAATCAATATCAGCATTCGTAGGGAATTAAAAATACTAGATAATCAAGTTTTTCTATCATCTATCTAGATAGCCTTGATAATGCTTTCACCAACATCAGATAACGATTGTAATAGTTATGAAAATATGCATGTGAGCCTACTTCCCTTTCTCAACGCAATTAGAGTAATATTAGTATGAGGAGCAGGGCGGAGAGTTAATTTTCCATTCGGTGCCTCAACAACATTTAGCCAGAACTTGCTCAACCATAGTCAGAATTGGTTAGTTAGCTAGTTGAGATAGCCTAGCCTAGTGGGGGTCTTTATAAACACCGCAACATATATAGGGTAGCAATCTCATGCCCACTAGGAAAACAATGTTTTTTGCATCGACAAAAAGTCGACTCTAACATAGGAAAATGGATGCTACCTGTAATTTAGCATTGGCTTAGCGGTGGTTTCATGGTTAACACTAAATCCCTCGACGCTAAGTAAGTAGTATCCAACTATAAAAGCCAACGCAAAAATTCATCACAGTAACTAAGCTGACGCTTAGATAACGTTGGTTGAAGCCGCCACTAATGTCATATGTATATATGTTAGTGTAAGCTTGGCCAACTATAATATTAGCATCGGTTGTACCCCGCTCTAATCTTAACGTCTATTCATGTCCATTATAATTTTTAGCGGGCTTGGCCAACACTATTTTTTTTTTTACAAAAACATTCTTATCTTTAACAACCATGAAAACCATATTATAACATGAATAATAAAATTTATGAATTATAAAAATGAATATTAAAATTTAAAACTCATACTTAATACGTTCTGAATAATACTCCACATATCAGTTAAAAAACATAAAGGTGTATACATGCAAAGTTAATACAAGGAAAAAAATCAATGACATCGGTGACAATTGGGTAGGGAGGCAACAAAGTCATCCACATGTTGATCCTCTAAATTCTCATTGTAATGAGGATGAACCTCACTCTCACTAGTAGAACCTTCATCCCTTCCTCTAGTCAAGTGTAATATCCCAAAAATTAGGGCTTAAGGAAATATAATAAAAATAATAAGTTAAGAACTCTGTTAAGATAGAAGGTTGGAAATTGGGTAAAAGTTTGGAGTTTTAGAGTGTTATAAGGGTGAGATCGAGTATTATGTCTCATCTTTCAACCATAAAAAAACTTAGAAGAAATCAAGCTAGAATGTGAGAGTTTAAGCCATTTAAGGCTACTCCTATCCGGCTGGCCAACGACAGACTGGATAGGAGAGTGCTAGCTACTCCTCGCTTGAGCGTAATTATCAACAAAAAGACGAGGTATGTTGTCATTTCCGCTTGAGCAAAGGAACTTTCGCCCAAGCAAAAATAAGGTAGAATGCCCACTTCCTGGTTCTCGCTCAAACGAAAATATTATTTTCGCTTGAGCGAACATGCGCGGGGTTATTCCTTTAAAAACCCTTCTCTAGGGCATTCGAGCCTTTCTAAACCCTTCCCCCCCCCCCACGCCCTTGCGTGCCATAGCAGAGGAAAAGAGAAGAGGAGAAGAGAGGAGGCTCACCCAAGGTAGAAGAAGGAGGAAGAAGGCCATCTCATCCCCTCAAGCTCATTCTTAACTACTCTAGAGGTGAGTGTGGTCCACCCACTAACTCTCATCATGTTTACTTCTCTTTCTTTTAATTCTTTTTCTCTCCTCTTTTTTTCTTTTTCTTTTACTTCTTTTTTTCTCCTCTTTTCTTCTTTTTCTCTTCCATTTTGACGCATAATTCTGCTCAATTATTCATTTTCTTTCACGCTGAGTTATGAGCCAAATTCTACACGTTCATCTTCAATTTATTGGCAAGTTGGCTGCAAAATTGGGACCCATTTGGGCACTGAGTAATCTTAACCAAAACTGCAACAATTAATTCTTCCACCTGACACGTTGGGTTTGGCACATAATTCTGCATCTAGTTTCAATTCATTTTGCATGTTCATTTGACCAAATTCTGCTCCTTCTTTGAAACTAAATACTCGCTGAGCCTGTTTCAATTGTTATCTCAATTCTCTGTTTTAATTTTTTAATACATTCTGACTTCTTATTTGTGCTCATAACTCTCCTTTCTTTGTCTAATTTACCAAGGCAACAAGCATAATTCCTAGGGTCCTAATTCAGAATCCTAAACTAACCAAGAGGATTCCTATCATTTGGTCATCAGAGCTTCGATTTCTAGGAATTATCAAGGATGCACTATGGGTATATTCCGACCTTAATTTTTATCATCCTTAATATTACCTTATTGTCAATTTTCTTAGGTTGAACCATTGCAAAAGTTAGGCCTTAAAAAAATTGTGAATTCTGAAAAATAGAATATAAACAAAAGCAAAGAAAACATGCAAATGAGTTAAAAAAATTTGGGTTGAATGGTTCATGCTATTAGAAAATTTTAAGCTCATTTCTTAAGGTAATATTGTGGTTGATTTAGGGAAGAATTTCTGCACCTTGTCCTATTGAAGTTTTGAGTTTGTTTGCATCTTTGTTGGCTGCAATTTGCGCAAATTTCGTTCTGTTTGGCTGCACCTATTTTGCGCACACTGTAACATCCCGAAAATTAAGGGCTAGAAAGTACAATGAAAGCCTTAGGCTGTGAATCCGGCCAAGAGAGGAAGGTTAGGAGTAGAAGGGATAATTTGGGGGTTAGAATACAAATATAGACAAGAATTAGATGAACATGTTAAGAGTCGTGAGTTTTAGGAGATTTTGGAATGAGTGACCGAGTATTAAGTCAAACAATTGTAAATTGAATTTAGAGGAAAATGTAACATCCTAATAATTAAAACCAATTGCACATAAAAGGTTAGTAAGATAATAACCATTAAGGGAAGGATTAAGAAAAGAGTAAGAAAAAGATAAGAGAAAGGCTTAAGAGTGAGAAATCAGGACTTTGGATTCTGATGATCTCGCATATGCGAGAAGGGCTCACTTGAGCGAGCATATCAGTAAAATTAGATAGTTTGAGTTCTGGTTTTCTCGCTTGAGCGAGAAGACTCTCGCTCAAGCGAGAAACAGGGGAGTTAGGGAGTGCTCTCTAGAAGAGTTTTGCTTGAACGAGAAGGGTCTCGCTCAAGTGAAATTCATTCAGAGGAGGAGTGCTCTCTGGAGGAATTTCACCTGAGCGAGGAGGGTCTCGCTCAAGTGAAATTAATCTAGAGAGGGGGGATGTTCTCTGGATCATTCTCGCTCAAGCGAGAGGCTCTCTGCGCTCCCGCTCAAGCGAGAAGGGCTCGCTTGAGCGAGACCACGCGTCCCCATCTTTAAAACACAATTAGGGCTCAGATTTCTCATTCTTTCTTCTTCCTTTAGGGTTTTAGAGGGAGAGAGAGAGAGGGACGATTTTAGAGAGAGGGGGAGCTGGGAGAAGAAGGAGGGCTCGATTGGGAGGCTTCTCCACCACCTTTTGGAGCTTGGGTCTCCGACATCTTCCTCCTTCTCTTCCTTTGTTCCTCTATTTAAGGTGAGTGAAGCTCACACACTCTCACTTCATCATGTGAATGCTCCTCTTATGACCCCTATTCTCCCTTTTCTCCTTCCTTTTGGTTGTGGATGTTGATTTATTGTTGAATTAGATGATATGCATGATATGAGTTGTGTATGAGCTTGTATGTGGAATCCTAGGTTAGAGTATTTTGGGGATCTTGGGATTTTGTGGGAACAACTGTTATTATGTGCTTTTACTGATGATTCTTGAAGTTTTATGATGATTTTGTAAGTTATTGAGTATACATGATGCATGGTTGGCTAAGAATATTTTCTGTTGGTTGTTCCTGGCATTTTTTTTTCCAATTTTCAATTGAGATTATGTAAACGTATTTTTCAAATAGAAAATGAATTTGGCCTATGGCCACCAAACACTAATTAATCAAGCTTGACTTTGGTACAGAATAAGACTAAAATGAATTTGGCTTCTGTTGAGATCTTGGCAAGCGTACCAATATCATAGCAGTATAATAGTAAGTAAAGAGAGTTGTCGTATCCACAGGGAACGGTACAAAGATAAATTCTAGTGATCACACTTATCAAGTATGGGCAGATTTGAATGTTTGTTTAGGAAGATAAAGATAAGAAAGAGGAGATATGGATAAGGTTGAGCAAGATAAGGAACTAGGATTGAACTTCATTGATCGCAACCCTCTTGTATTTGGAACCCAATGATATTTATGAATTTATAATTATAATATTGAAGCAAAAATAAATATTATTTCATAAAAGGTTACCACATATATGAAATACTCAGAAACAATTCATGCAGGTTCCCACTGTCACAAATTGCCCCGGTTGAAGAACAATTGTTAAAGCTATCAATTCATCCTGGTTCCCACAGTGACAAATTGAGTGTTTTCACCAATCATAATTCAAGATCCCTATTCCTAGGCTCCCAAGTACTCGCTCCTGATTTCACAAAACCACTTCCCAGTGCGCCCTATAAAATCATATCATAACTCTGGTACAAGACGGAAGCTAAGCATTAAGAACAGAATAAAAACACCAATATTATAAAACAGGGATTCATAAATAACAAAGAGGATCCAAAATACAATTGGGGATTGAATCGACTACATTCAATCCTATCGGAGAGTTTAGCTACTCATGGTAGCCATTACAAACCAATAGAGAGACTGTCACACTTTTCTCTAGCTCCAGATCTGCTCTGTCGTCTCCCTATCTCTTCAATGCCTAAAACTGACTGCTAACAGTCCTATAAATAATGTTCTGAAGGGCTTTTGAGATTCTATTTGAGGCCCTTTAGAATTCCAGTTCCGTGCTCCTGCGCTCCACTTGCGCTCAAAGCAGGTGGAGCACAGATCTCCGAATCTCGCTTTCCTTGATTTTCTTCTTTTTGAGCTTATCTTGTGCTGATCCTATCCTTATCCGATGCTATCTTGATGCTGTATTTGAATTTTAGCCTTTTATCTCTTGTGTTGTTCCTATCCTTATCCACTGTTATCTTGATGCTATATTTGAATTTTAGCCTTTTATTTGTAAAAATCAACAGAATCTTTATCAAAATAGCATCAAATTCAAATTTGATTTAAATAATTACAAGAATCGCACTTTAAGCCAAAAAGGGATAAATTGGGGTATAAATTTACCATTTTGCCCTTAATAAGTGTTATAATTATATATGAATTTTACGTTAATTTAACACTTATCAGCTTCGACCTAGAATTTTGGCTTCGGCCCATATTAAGAGTTTTGGCTTCGGCCCAGAATATTGGCTTCGGCCCAGAATGCATGCATAAAAACTTGACTTCGGTCCATAATAAGGATGGGATTCGTACCCAAGGATGACGTTCCCTGTAGTCTGAGCTTAGGTCTAACTCCAGAATCAGTGAAAAGACCCCGTTCTGTCGGGCAATGCATTGAGTTGCATTATATGTTATTTCAATCAAGTTATGATATGATATTATGATGTAAGGTGACTAGAATAGTTTATGAATGATATGCATGATTAGTTGAATGGTATGTTGCATCTCATATGTATGCCTCCCCACACTGCTTGTTGCATGCTTTGCTCACTGAGACCGTAGTCTAACCCCACGTTTCGGGGATATATTTAGTTGTGCAGGACTTTCCAGCTATCAGCTCAGAGAAGGAGTGGGGCTCTTGGAGTGGACCCATCCACTCCCAGTGACGAAGAGATTCTTAGGAGATCATTAGATGTAATTTAAGGATTTTGTTGTATTACAGTAGATACCTTAGGTTGGCCATGGAGGCTTAGTGGTAATTAGAACTGTATTGTGTTACTCTAAATTGTAGTGGTGAATTTTTCTGGATTTCAAGTAAGATGGAAATATCTAGTTTTTAGGGGAAACTCTGCCGGATTTCCGGTAGGGATTTCTATGGACCTTAACTCCCCAAAGTATAGGTTGGTCTCATAAGCTTGTATGAGGTTTTGCATTGATTGTAATAGCGTACGAATTTTTGTGAAAGCTTAAGCAAATGTTGGATTGCCTAAGCAATTTTGTGAATTGTCTGATGATATCTGAAATGGTGCGAAATAATTTCAGAAATTCGGGAATAGTGTTTCCAACGGACATTATTCTTGAGTTGAGAAATTAGGGCGTTACACACACTTACTGTAATTTTGCTGCACCTTTTTGCTCACAAATTATGTATTTTTGCTGCACCTATTTGCGCATAAATTCTGCAATCTTGGATGCACCTTGTTGGGTCAATTTTACACAAATTCTGAGTGTCTTTATGGCTGCATATTGTGTTTAATTTTGCGCCAATTCTGGTTTATTTTTGCTGCACCTATTGGGATCATTTTGAGTCAAATTCCTTTCTTTCTTTGTGTCAAAAAATTCTGGTTATTGTCCTAGTGAGTTATTTCTTTCTTTAATTCATCTTTGAGTCTTTTTATTAGCTTTTCTTGTGTTTAATTGGCTGCATACAGATTGGTGAATTTATTTGTGTTTTCTCTTCTTGGCTTGATAAGAATTCAATGAGAAATAGAGGGGAAAAGGCAAGAGTGTTATCATAGAAAAAGTCAAAAATTGAGTGTGCAAACACATAAGTGGGTAAGGTTTAACAAACAACAACTACATGTTATCTTGTTACTTTTAATTTGTTTGTTTTTACAATGACAGATTCTAAAAAGAACATTTTCCATACAAGGTGTTTAGTGGAAGGTAAATTGTGTTTAGTTGCTATTGATGAAGGGAGTTGTAGTAACATTGTGAGCGCAAGGGTGGTGGAGAAGTTAAATCTTTCTACTACTTCGCATCCCAGACCCTACGAACTCCATTGGTTAAGTGAAAAAGGGAAGTTAGAGGTAAAAAGGCAAGCTAAGATCAAATTCTATTTTGAAGTGTATGTGGATGAAGTTGTTGGTGATGTGGCTCCCATAGAGACATGTCACTTACTTTTGGGAGGCCGTGGCAATATGATACTAGGTTGCCCATGATGGTGTAACCAACAAGATTTCATTCAAATATCATGATAAGAAATTTTGTTGAAGCCTAGGTTGCCAAAGTCAAGTATGTGAGGATCAACAAACGTTGAAGTTGAAAATATAAGAGAAAGAAGAGAAAAAGAAGAAAAGAGGAGAGAAAAAGAATTAAAAAAGAAAAAGAAAAAATAGGAGAGAAAAAGAATCAAAAGAAAGAGTGAAAATGAGCAAGGAAATTATAATTTTAATGTATTTCTTCTCTTGTTTGTGATACTATTTTACAGGGGCAAGAGGATATAATTATGAATGAAAACACCACAGTTGCAAGTTTGAGAAAGAATTGTGTTGATATCATTCCTAGTGCTCCATTGTACATCCAGCCCACTATTGAAAAAGCTGATCGAGGTCGTACTCAACCAAATATTAATACTCAAATATATAGTTAATGGAAAATTAACCAAAGTCGTCTCTCAATGAATTCAATAGCAAATCCGAAATTACTCACAAGAATTGTTGATTCAACAACAAACAAGGGGTTTTTTGTTTGGTTGTTTTCTAGAATTTAAGAACATAAAAGTAAAATCCGAATTCAGAAATATGCATGAAAATGGATTAATTCTCAAGGTCATTCACATAGGATCTTTCATTGATGTATAAAAAATTATCAATTCCTACACAAATTCGAATTAACTAATTAAGCATCAATCAATTCATCAATTATCTCATACAAGGATTAGCAAAACTTGTGTGAGAATCTAATCCTTAACCTGCTGAATAGCAAACAGTAGATCATCTTAGAATTAAGCAAACTAAAATTCAAATTAGGATTAAGAGGAGAAGAAGAACCATGAAGCATGCATTCTAATTCAAGATTCAAAATCCTAGAATTCTAGAGATTAGGAGAAAAAATGTGCAGAAAATTGAAAAACGAAATTGCATAGATGAAACCTCAAGATCCAATGCTAAGAACACTTGAGAATCAACCTTGAATTCAGCCTTCCATGGAGATTGAAGAGGAAAAATGAAAATGGAAGAAGTAGAAGAAGAAAGAAGAAGAAGAAATAGAAGAGGAAGAGAGAAAAAGAGAGAAAATGAAGAGACTTCAAATCTGAATTTTAGAAAATGAGAAAGAGTTTCCTCCAAAAGAGTAACTGCCCTTATTTATAGATCTACTCCTAATTAATCAGATCTAAATGATGTTTGGGCCTTGATTAACAAGTATCAAGCCCAATACACTAATACAAGTCTTGAAACAATGTTGTTCCTGTGTCAGTTTCCGTAGCCCAACTTCAAACTGCAACTACTCCTAATTCCTTCATGGGAATATAGTCATATAGCATATCAAATTTAAACCCCAGATCTTAGATTTCCAATGCCACTTGAATCACCCAAATCAGACACCTGTAGCTCCAGATATCATCCAAAACAAGACAGGGTAGGTCAATAGGCTTAAAAATCCGAATTTAAACAACATTTACAATTAAAGCCCAATTAAGCCCCAATTCGGTAAGTCCCAATTAAAACAATGGATTTAATCACAATTACCGTCCAAGAAAGCTAAGATTAATTATGCAAAGTGTGAATAAAAACGTGTTCATCAAATTCCCCCACACTTGCCCTTTTGCACTCCAGGCAAAAACACCATATGAAGCCAAAATATACTAGGGGCACAATGCAAATACAATGGCATAATCATCAAGAGATCCAAGGGATGCATAGGAGTAGGCAAATACAACATCCAACAAATCATGGAATGAGAAGAAAATATGAATGGAATTCCCTACAATTTAGTAAATAAGAGGGTAAATCAAATCAAAGGGGTGAATCAAGAGTGATATAATCCTCACAAGACAAACTCTCTAACTCTCAAGTGTTTAGGCTTGTGTACATACACTCAAAGTACTCATAAAAGCAAGCACTACCACAAGCTTGGCAAGACTCTAATATCCACAACAATTGAACACACATGCAAGCAAGATGTGACTTCATATAGGATGTAATCGGGGTCAAGGTGGAGGTAGGGAAAAGAAGGAAGGATAAGAAGCTAAAAACCAAAGAGAATAGAGGAGCAATAGGGAATAAATCAAGAATAAATGCAAATAGCATACATCTCAAGATTACAATTAAACTCCTCTTTTCTAACTTTGACCCTTTTTTATTTCAAGAACACTTTATTCTTGCTATTTTTTATATACACTTTTCTTTTGAGCTTTTCTTATTCTTTCTTCTCTATTTTTTTTTTACTTTTCTTTCTTGCCTTTCCATTTTTTGTAACTAGCCAAAGGTCAATATATGATATCCACATGAGGAGATAAGATAAGAAATTCAAGCACCCCCCCACACTTATTCAGAACCTATTCCCAAAACAATTGCAAGATCATTATCCTAAGGCAAGGACAATCATGGTTTTTTTCACTTTTAAGGCTTGTAATGAGCTTTTAATAACAACGAATGGGATCCATAGGCTCATAGGGGCTAACAAGTGGAAAATCATCAAGGTAGGCTAATATGGCTAGTAGCTCAATTATCAACAAAATGCCTCAATCATCTCAATTCATGCATGTGAACAAAGTTGCAAATCAAGAGTCAAGCCAAGTTCTAGAGCACAAGCAAACAGAGTGAATTCTCACAAGAAAAAGAGAGAATGACATAGACTGGTCCATCCAACAATAAGGCTCAAATCTCACCAAGGACAACTCCATCACAAAAGATTCAAACCAATAATTATCAAAACCAACTTATTCACCAAATTATAAGGAATCCCATCAATATAAGTCATGAAACCAATTATCCAAGAATGATGTGAAAATACCAACCACTAACACAAATCCTAAAAATCCAGTGAAAAACATGCCAAATGCATTATTATTATTTTTTTCCTACTGTCAAAACCTTTTGTTTTTGCTGTAAAATTCGGATAACTGTTAAAATTCTGCTGTAAAATGAAATTATGCTGTAAAAATACTGCTGTATAAAATTTTGTTGTAAACAGCAACAATAAAAACGCACAACAACTACATTAACACATAAACAGTAACAACAAAACAACAAAATAGACAGTTTACAGTAATTCCAGATAGCAAAACAGTAACAACAGTAGCTACAGATTAGCTACGCAACAACTAATAACAACTCAAAAATAGCAAATATCCTACAGAAAATAGCAAAAATACAGTAAAATAGTATATTCTCTTTTTTTTTTTAATCCTAACAATTACTAAAATCCTAATCAATATAATCCTAAAGTCCTAAAACTACAATTCTCCTCCCACACACTTAAATCACACATTGTTCTCAATGTAAAAATAATCAAATTATGGATCGACAGACACAGTGCAATGAAAGTGTGAGAAAAGAGAAACTCCCCTTCAACCAACTCCCGTCCTTGGAATTCTTGAATCATTCGGTACCACCTGTACCAGGCTCATCCAAGTGTTGTTTGAATTGAATAAAGAATGCCAGTGTGCAGCAACTTGGTTAGCTCCCTTATTACTTGCAGCAGAATGTTCTCCTTTTGTTCATCCTCCACACCCGCATGCTCGAACTGGCTAGGCAGTGGATTTTCCAATAATGGTGGCTGCACAACAGGGAGCAATGTGGTACTAGGAGGTGATTCTTCAACCTGCACATCAACAAAGTCAAATTTATATGTAATTGTTGTAATCAAGCATGTGCATTCTGACTCTGTTGAATCAGTAGCTACTGTATCAACTCCTAAACCTATAGAATCACAATCAATATTCACAAACTTGTCAATTTCAGAACATGCACTACACGTAAAGAATCAGTACATGAACCACATATGTAACCATTGTTGAAATCAGACAGAATGGAAAATCAAATTCTCCTACAAACTCAGATAAATTTTTATAAAAAACAGATTCAACATGCAAATCATTATGAAATACAGAATGATCCTCAATAGGATCTAAACTCATAGCATCTGAACACAAACATCTGCACCCATAAAATCTGAACTCATAGCATATGAATCCTGTGATTGCATTTTATGCAGGTAGTAGCCATCTGGCCAATTTGAATTTCCAGATTTGAAATGTTGCTTCTGCTTACTGCTGGAAATCCAAATTGTCAACTGCCATTTGCCTTATCAACTTTTCCAGAGAAGGCTCACTCGTGGAAGGTGCAACAACTTGTGGTGGATATTGTTGTGGTTGTTGCTGCAATGATGGGGGCTGGTATGGCCAGCTTGGCTCAACAACCAAAAAATGAAACTCATTAGGGCACATAAAATTGTTACTGAGGAGGTCCATAATTATCATAAAAATCAACAGCATAAGCTTGAGGAGAAAAATAATCTTCAGAATCATGTAAGTAGGGCAAGAATCTGTGGGGTGCTCAGGTGAATTGATGTACAAATCCCACACAACTTCACAAGTATCTGAGGTATTGCTAATTGCTTGATCAAAGAAGCTAAACCATACATCTTGTTCTCTACTTGTCTATGATCATCAATATATGATGTCTCCTCCTCATGAACTCCTAAAGGAAACAATCACTGAACTGCTTCTGGTACTAATTATTGATTATTTGAAGCCATGCACTCAATGAGTTCTCTCAAAGTCAATTCAATCCATATGTTAGAATTAGAGTCAATAAAATCAAAATGAAAAGAAAATGTGGAAAAGAAATAGAACCACAAACACAAACACAAACAGACTCACAATCAACAAACTAGACCCTATCAAACAAAGACTCACTATCACT
Organism: Sesbania bispinosa; assembly: GCA_026901365.1. Taxonomy (NCBI): domain Eukaryota; kingdom Viridiplantae; phylum Streptophyta; class Magnoliopsida; order Fabales; family Fabaceae; genus Sesbania; species Sesbania bispinosa. Next base: position 280,953 of record QLOH01000064.1, read on the forward strand.
AACGGAATTATGCACAAATGTAATCTTGTGTTACCTAACTTTCCTATGATATGTCTTATCAATTTCTATATCAAATGAATATAGGAAACCTGGGTTTGCTCTAGTCATACACTAAATGCACATAAAAATGCACAAAATGAAGCATATAACAGCGTGGTAGCATATAAGGCAACCTATATCAAATGAGCAGAAACCAATATTATGCAAACATGGAAAACACTATATTATCATAAGAAATAACCACAAAAAATTTTGAAACAAATTCAAAGCCTAAGTACCAAAAGTCCCTAAGGTAAGAAAGCTAAAATACACAAAAAAAACTTAAATACGTGAAATTCTGACTTTCCTAGCTCAAGTTATGTCTATTGAGTCAACAAGTCAAAATAAGCCAGTACAAAGTGTAATCTCACAATCTGGACCTATCTAAGTGCAGCTGGGGTATCTAAAATTCATAATTAATTAAAATACAGTGTGGACCAAAAAATTTTGTGCAAAAATTCTACCTCTCACTATGTTACCCAAATAACTCAGATTCAATACTACAAAGTCAACAGAAAGTCAATATAATTGTTCAGCAAATAATCTCAGCATATGCAATTCAATCCAATTTCACCAATATCAATTATAACTTAATTATAATGATGTTAGAACACTATTATAGACTAAACAAACTACTTACAATGACTCAAACACAGATTACAGATCAGGCTCATAAACTCAGTTTCAGCAGCACAATTGGTACAAATTTTTACCACAGAACTGAATTATGGAACCTTTCTCAAATCTGCACAAATTGAATGTTATTTGAACAACAACACAATATGAGAAAAAAAATACTCTAACTCAAACACAAAACAGATTCTAATTACAAAATAAAATGAACACAGACTCAGAAATTCAAAAACTCACTCTACACTCTCTACTATTCCTATTTCACTACAGGAAATACCTAACAAATTTCACCTAAGTCTTTCAACACAACACATATTATGACTACACAAACAGATTTGTTACAAGAACAAAAACTCAATTATCCTACACAAAAATGAAAACAGAAACTAAAAATTCAAACAAAAACAAGAACAGAATTGCCAACACTATATAAATGAATATGAAAATGAATTGAATTCCCCGGCAACGACGCCAAATTTGATTGAGGTCGTACTCAGCCAAATATTAATACTCAAATATGTAGTTAATGGAAAATTAACCAAAGTCATCTCTCAAGGAATTTAATAGTAGCCCAAAATTACTCACAAGAATTGTTGATTCAAAAGCAAGCAAGGGGTTTTTTGTTGGGTTGTTTTCTAGAATTCAAGAACATAAAAGTAAATTCTAAATCAGAAATATGCATGAAAATTTATTAATTCTCAAGTGTCATTCATATAAGACCTTTCATTGATGTACATAAAATTATCAATTCCTACACCAAATTCGAATTAACTAATTAAGCATCAATCAACTTATCAATTAATCTCATACAAGGATAAGCAAACTTGTGTGAGAATCTAACCCCTAACCTACTACTGAATTAAGCAAACATAAGATTCTTCTTAGAATTAAGCAAACTAAAATTAAATTTAGGATTAAGAGGAGAAGAATAACCATGAAGCATGCATTCCAAATTCAAGATTCAAAATCCTAGAATTCTAAAGATTAGGAGAGAGAAAAATGTGCAGAAATTGAAAAACGAAATTGCATAGATGAAACCTCAAGATCCAATGCTAAGAACACTTGAGAATCAACCTTGAATTCAGCCTTCCATGGAGGTTGAAGAGGAAAAATGAAAATGGAAGAAGAAGAAGAAGAAGAAGAAGAAGAAGAGAGAAAATGAGAGAAAATGAAGAGACTTCAAATCTGAATTTTAGAAAATGAGAAAGAGTTCCCTCCAAAGAGTAACTGCCCCTATTTATAGATCTACTCCTAATTAATATCAAATCTAAATGATGATTGGGCTTGATTAACAAGTATCAGTCCCAATACACTAATACAAGTCTTAAAACAATGTTGTTCCTGTGTCAGTTTCCGTAGCCCAACTTCAAAACTACAACTGCTCTTAATTTCTTCATGGGAATATAGTCAAATAGCATATCAAATTAAAGCCCCCAGATCTTAGTTTTCCAATGCCACTGGAATCACCCAAATCGGACAATTGTTTTTCAAAGACTTTTATTGACTTACAACAGGTCCAAAATGGTACTAGAAAACAAACACACAGACTGATTTCTAAAAACTGTTAAGACACACAAGCAGAAATGTAAAGGGATGGCAGAAATTAAAAGGATGGGGAGAACAGAAAGTAATGGCAGAAAGTAGCGGGGATGAAAGAAATTAAAAGGATGGGGAGAAAATGAAATTAAATGGCTGGAAAATTAAAAGCGGAAAGTAAAGAGATGAATATAGGAACAATTATATGGGGATGAACAATTAATTGGTGGAATGGGGAGAAAATGTAGTGTGAACGATCTTTGGAAAATGAAGACAAACAATGCCTCCACTTACCACACTCCACCACAAACAACAGTTAAGACACACAATCAATTCAAGAACAAGTATGAACAACCATGGAAAACTTGAGCAAGCAATTAATCAATCACCTAGAGGGGGGTATTGCGTGACCCAAAAACAACCCCTATGCTAGCTTAAATCAAGCAAATAGACAGGAAAACAGAAGCTATAGTGCAGTAGAAGAGCACCTCGGGCTCAAAATAGTTCGAAAGTCCAACAATTACAAGAAAATTGAGCTTGAATACAGGGAAAAAAATAAGGAAATGAATCGAAAATTCTGCACCTCTTGAGTGCAAAACCCGTGACCAAAAATGAAGGGGATGACTCCAATCAGCTCCAAAATCAAGTAGCTCTGATTACCAATTGATAGAACCAATTTTCTCGGATCTAGTTTTGGAGCCAGGCACTGTAAATAAGCATGAAACAATCAGTCAAGAGGCACAAAATGGTGCAGTAGGCCGCGACCTTAATGTGTAAAAACAAAGGGGAATTTGAAAGAAAAAGTGGAAGAGAAAGGAATGAAATGGACGCCACTGAAGTAGGCAACCCCCACAACAGATAAGTCCTAGTGCTAGACTCCACTTATTAAGGAGAATCAGATAAGTCTCTAGTTGGTTTAAGCAAGAACCACCAAGCCTTCTCTAGTCACACTTGAGGAGGAAATTGGACAGAATGCCTTTACTAATTCATCAAAGTTGTGAAATACAAGAGAGGGCCTCCCTATTTATAGGGGAAGGGGGCAGCCAAATGGGGAAGAAAAATAGGAAAAATAAAAGATGACTCAAATACTTCTCCTAATGGGATTTGAACCATGATCTTAAGGCTAAGTGGCTAAGCTAACTCCTAAGCCATTAATCCCACCTAATTAGCGCCCCTTTCATGAAGACAAAAGGAAAAATTACATGTATGTCCTAATTACAATTAAAACTCTAATTAAGTCCTAATCTAATAATGTCCTAATTAAGTAGACTCTTCATGTTGACTTGGGTCATTGGTCAAAGGTCAAAGGTTGACCATAGCTTGACCAACAAAAAAGGTTGACCAAGGCTTGGTTCAGCCCTAAGCAACCCCAAACTAGTCTAATCTTGCTCCATGCTCCATAGCTCCCAGCTGTCAGCTCAGAATTCTACTGACAGGTGCTAGAGCTGGGTAACGCACCGGCCCGCACCAGTCCGCTTAAATCCGTGGTTAAACGGGCTCCGAAAGCACATGCAGGATAAGCAGGTCTTTCAGGAGACGGTCTAAGGGTCCGGTCTAGAAAGAAAAGAGAACTCTCAACAAGCTGGAACTAATCAAGATCAATAGGAAGGCTAGAAATTCATTTTTTGATTAAGTTCATGCCACGACGATCTATATGGAAGGGCTGTTTTGTTGATGCATTCCTGTTGAAGTTGAAAAAGAGACAAACACTCATGTTTCAGCTCCCGGATCTGCTTGGATTATCGTATAATAAGAGGTTAGCAAAATGACTGAACTTAAAAGACAGATGCCACACCGCTGCGAGGGAGTCACTTGTCTGATCTTGCGGTGCACTCACTCCCGTTACGAGAATGAAATGACGCCCCAGCTCGACTCGAGACCAAGACTCCTTCCTTACAACTCGCACCAACGGCCGGAGATTGATTGAAAAGGCAGCCGCCCCCCCTAGCCGCCTACCTACTCGTGCTCGTAGCTCGATCGGAGGTTTTTGAGCCCGCATTTTAAATGGGCTTGCACTATTCTGGTCCGTGTAAGCCCACGGGTTTGCGGGTCAACCCGCGGACCAGCCCACATATGTATTTAAAAATATAAAATTTGATTTAATTCAAAAAATTTCTACAAAAAGCATAAATTTTTTGAAAAAATATATAATCTCAGTATCAATGCATGATCTCTTCTTCCCCTTTATGTTATTATTAAATCGATATATGTTTCGGTTTTGTCAAGTATATTTCCACTTGCTATTTGAACCAAGAACATGTAAAGGAAGAATAAATGATTATATGAATTGTAGTGAGAAAATTTTGAATGGCAATGTGAAAAGACAGCATTTGCGCTCAATAAGAAAAACCCATCAATGAACTTGACTTAACCCCTCTGTCAACAAATTTTTCCAAAATCTAGAACCAAATCAATATATTAACTAGCCAATATATCAATCTAACCCAATCAATATGTCAACAAATTGTTTTCATCATTTGCGCGTGGAGCTGCCGCTCACGCCGAACGAAGTCATTGCTGGACGGAGGACGCCAAGCTGGCTGCTGACGCTGCTGGAGGAGACGCCGCGCTGCTGGACGGAGACGCGAGGAGCTACTGGAAGGAGACGTCGCCTGTTGGACGCTGCTAGACGACGGAGCGGCGGCGCTTCTGGTCCTGCACTGCTGCGACGAGCGGACATTGGAGTATGGAGGGAGATGAAGCGGCGGTTGCGGAGAGGAGATGAAGAAGAAAGAAGGAGAAATTGGAAGGGATTTACCCAATTAGGTCACGGGTTACTAGTTTTAGTTTTAGGATTTTGTTTTTATTTTTTAAATTTGTTTTCACTTTATTATAGCTGTAGTTTTTTTTTAAATATATATATATATGTCCGCGGACCAGCCCGCGGGTTTGCGGGGAAACCCATTTAAAACCGCGGGTTAAATGGTTAAACCCATTTAGCCCGCTTCTTAAATGGGCCTCTGATTTTGTGGTCCAGGCCCGCATGCGGTGCGGGTTTTGCGGACCGGCCCACGGACCAAAACCCATGTACCCAGCTCCAACAGGTGCTATCAGTAAGTCCAATGTTCAAGCTTAAAGCTTAAAGGCAAGCCTATTCCACCCCCCCCTACTTTTTTTGCCATCTCCTAACTCACCCATGAAGGAAAGATTCCAAGCTCTGCTCAGGCTTCCCCCACATCTAAGATGTCCTGTCTTGAGACAGTGACTGAGAAAAAGAAGAAACATAAAAGAAGAAGAGGCCACGAGAGGACAAGGGAGAAGGTTCTCATCAAGTGGCAACTAAAGCTAAAAGAGAAAAGGAAAAGATGAAGGATAAGAAAGAAAAATCTTTTGTTGCCTGTTGAGATCTTGGCAAGCGTACCAATATCGCAACAATATAATAGTTTTAAAGTAAGGGTTGTCATACCCACGAGGAACAGTACAAATCAAATCCTAGTGATCATACTTATCAAGTAAGGGCAGTTTTGAATGTTTGTTTGTGAAGATTGCAATATTAAATAAAAGAAAAGATAGAGAGAGAGAAAATAAGGATAAGATTGAGCAAAGTGTGGAAAGGATTGAACTTCGTCTATCGCACCCCTATTGTATTTGGAAACCAATGAAATCTAAGAATTTATAATTATAAATATTGAAGCCCAAATAAAATTCACTCATAAAGATCCCTCATATATGAAATTCTTAGAATCAACTCCCTAAACACCAATTCCTTGGCTTCTTAACAAATTGTTCTAGCCTTAAGATCAGTTGTTAATAGCTATCCGTAAATTGAACCCTATTCCTAGGCATTCAACCCACCGAGTATTTTTACCCAAATCAGAATTCAAGAGCCATATTCCTAGGCACTCAGGAACTCGCTCCTGATTTCATAAAACCACTTCCCAGTGCGTCCCATAAAATCATATCATAACTCCTCCGGTACAAAGACGGAAGCTAAGCATTAAGAACAGAATAAAAATACTAATATTATAAAAATAGAGATTCAAAGATAACAAAGAGGATCCAAAATACAATTGGGGATTGAATCGAATACATTCAATCCTATCGGAGAGTTTAGCTAATCATGGTAGCCATTACAAACCAATAGAGAGACTGTTACACTTTTCTCTAGCTCCAGATATGCTCAACGGCTCCGTACGTCTCTGTCTCTCGTCTCAATCCCTAAAAGTGCCTTTATAAATTGTTCTGATGGGCTTTTGAGACTCTGATTGCATCCCACTAAAAATTAGGTTACGTTTCCTACGCTCTACCTGCGCTCAGCGCAAGTGAAGCGCAGGAAACGAGAGTAAACTTCATTTCTGCGCTCCACTTGCGCTCAGCGCAGGTGGAGCGCAGGAAACAACTTATAATTTTTCCTAAATTTTCCTCTTTTGAGGCTTGTTCCATGTTATTCCTGCCCTTGTTGGCTGCTCTCTTGATGCTTTATTTATAATTTTGCTTTTTACCTGCAAAAATCAGCAGATATTCTATCATAATAGTATCAAATTCAAATTTGATTTAAATAAATACAAGAATTTCATTTTAAGCCAAAAAGGGGTAAATTGGGGTATAAATTCAACATTTTGTCCTCAATAAGTGTTGTAATTATATAGGAATTTTACGTAAATTTAACATTTATCAAATTCCCCCCAACTTATCTTCTTGCTTGTCCTCAAGCAAGAGAATCTCCTACAGACAGTTGACTTCAATCCCCAATTATGGTCCTTACTAATAAGGAAACAAATTCAGTATCTCTTTCTAGACAACTGTCACCTTCCAAATTTCAGATTAATATTCAGAACCAAGTGGTGACTCTGATCCTCAATCAGAACAAGTAATAAAGATACATTCAAATTTCTTAGAAGCAGTAATCAAACAATAAGTGATAAATCAAGGAATCTCTCTTTTCTCACGGGTAAGTGTTTCTCTCAAATTTTTCACTGTAGTTGAACAACTAAAATTGATAGTCGTTTCCAGTTAATAATCATGCACATGGTCAACATGGATCAAAAGATCTTTCTCAGGTTGTAATGAGGACATGTTATCAAGAATTAATGGTTTTTCTGGATAATTCAAAATACACAACTTTAAGAAAAGAGAGCATATCTACAATCTAAACCAGTGTTCTGTGTCACTCTCAATTCACCATGATATTCTTGACTTTGATAATTCATACTCAATTGACCTCTTTTTGGTAATTCACTCCCTTTATTTGAACTTTAAAAGTAAACATACACTTAACTTTTTTTTTGTATTAGAGAGTGAATTCCAGTACTCAATATGCCTGCTTTTTGCAATTTCAATCATCCAACTCATACCCATTATTATTGAATAAATTGCACCTATGTTCTCTATCCCTAAGTGTGTAAGGACATGATATGATCATTTACAAGGCTGGGGTGCATCAAGAAATAAAAATTCAAGCTCAAAGGGATATCAAAAATAGGAATATTATTTATAGGTTGGCTATTTGGCACTGAGTAATTTATATATTTACAAGATGCCTTAATCACTTCCATGCATTCCATGTGCAGAATAAAATCCAGAAACTCAAGCAATAGCAGTTGACAAGCAACGGTGAAAACTCTCAAAGTGTTTAGGCTCACAAACTTACCGGCTTATGGCTATTTTTCCTTGATAAATCACTAATGAATTCAATTAACTACTCTGATACATTCTCTTGCACAATCCTAATCCTAACTGATTATGGATTCAATCACAAAATTCCTTTTCTCTCTAGTTCAGTTAGTTAGGCTGCCTAGTTTGAGACTTTTGAAATTGAATTCCTTAGATCCCTAATTCCTAAATCCTAAAAAAATGAAAAACAAAAATCTAAATTACTAAAAAACAAAAACAACAAAACGATCTTAAAATCCATACTGCATAAAAATGATGTCTGAGTGATATGATAGATACAGTCAGATCACATGCAAAGAACAAAATAAAAGAAGAAAAATAAAAGAAAAATGAGAAAGAGAAAATACAATGAAAAAAAAGAAGAGAACACTGAGGTCAATCCTCATCCTCCATGTCCTGGATGTCCTCGTCCTGGCCATCTCCATCACCAGCTGTACTCCTCCTCCTCCCGAATAATAGGCCTGTCCCCAGGCCATTACAAATAAGTCTGAAACTAGTCTGAGCATGCCTGGGTAGGGGTCCGGTCTAGTCTGGTACACGTAATCTTGGAGGTGAACTAATCCTCCATGGATGGTGGAGTTCTGATGAAATAGATGCTCCACCCAAAAGGGATAAGGTCCGTTAGCTGGTGGTGGCTGTTGCTGCTGTGGTGGCTGCTCTGGCACGGGCTCTGGTTCTGGCTCTGGTGGTATGCAATTGGCCTCAATATACCCCTTTGTCATAGGGGTCTTGATAGGAGCGGTGGCGTGTACAACAACCCCCTGAGTTCGGCACAGGGCAATAGAGTGTCGGAAAGCCTAAACTGATTCTGGAGCGTGCACTGTGACGCTCCACAGCTTGCATCGTCTGGTATATCTTGTAAGATATGACCTTAGCGATGTCAACATACTCCCCAGTAAGGACACAATATATAAAGTGTGTCGTCTCCATGATGATGTTTGAAACATGATTAGTTGGCTGATGTTAGCCAATACTAGGACCGTCCACATCCTGGAAATAGCCTGTAGGTCCTTCCTGAAAATCCTAGCAGCCTCCCGATAGGCGTTGATATCATAAGTGTGGCCAGGTAAGCACAAGTGCTCAACCGTCCTCCTATCCAAATCCTCATTACCATATATACCAATATCATGTAACAACGGTGGTATTGGCAAGCCATCTACTCCTCATCATCAGGGCCCGGTCTGCCTAGAAATCATTGACCGCATCGCGATCATAGTTCCACCCAACGTCCTCTCACATAGGACCTTCTGTTAGCTCCACCTCCAGGTACTCTGTGGCATTGGCATAGAACTCCCGGACCAGCTCCGGGTCGAAGTTCCTATCAGGCTCCACTACTCTCCTCAGTGCCTCCTGGAGATTTCATGTTGAAGTCCTCAAACTCCCTGGGTGGAGTGCTTCTGGCCTCTCTCCTTAATGAATTCAGTTCAAAGGAGAACTGTGTGCTTTAGCAGCTTCAGGGCTCTTGAACTTCATAGAGTCATAGTTGGGCTCATCACGAACCCTCTTCCCTCCTTTGCCTCTCCTGAAGGTGGAGGTGCCATCGGTGAACTTGAGGCGAGCCATCTGCAAAGTTCATATTAACAGAATTAATCCAATGCATGTAAATAGAATTTTTCAGCCGTATGATCAGTATTAATAATTATGCAATGAATGCAAGTCATGAAAGCAATTTTCATGGAAATTTTAATTCCAACAACAGAGCAAGCTTTATCATGCATTATCAGGCTCACTCTTACAAGATTGTTCAATCAAACAGAATGGTTCAATGATTCAGAAGAATAAATTTGAATTTCATGAAACAGTGAAGGTTAAATAGTAATTTATGCCCCAAAATATCCCTTTTATTAATATTATAATAATGTATTTATTTGATACAAATTTGAATATGATGCTATTTAAATAGAAATTTTTTATTTTATGCAGAATGTAGCAGATTTGGGACAAGAGTGGAAAAAGCATCAGAATGGAGGATATTGCAGATTCAGAAATTTAAATAAAAAGAAATCAGAGAATCCTGCAAAGAATCTTTTCAATTCAAATCCAACAGATAAATACAATAATTTCGGATAAAAGGGATAAGGAAAACCAGATGAGATCATAAAGGAATCAAGAGGTTAGATCCACAAATCAGGAAAGCTGCAGCGAGTCACACGCTCCATATGCGCTTAGCGCGCGTGGAGCGCATGAGCAGATTGGTCAGGCTTCATGTGCGCTTAGCGCACATGAAGCGCGTGTCCTGATTAATGAAGCCGCGCGCAGGTTACGTCAATTAATGAAAGGGAAGCTCCTGAGTGTCAAGCTTCACAACACTGACGACAATTAATGAAAAGCCAACCCTGATTGGATTAAACACTCACCAGTGACATCACAACCTGATCCCTTGAAGGTTTTCCAACTCTATAAATAGAGCCCTTTGCAAAGGTCATGCACACGGTCCTCGGGACCATAAACACTGATACACAAGAGAGTAGTATAGGATTGAGAAAGGTGACAGATTTCTCAAGTAGTTTGTAATGGCTACATGAGTAGCTAAGCTCTGTAGGATTTGATGTAGTAGATTCGATCCCCTTGTGTATAAGAATTCTCTTTCTATTTTATTTATGATTCTATGCTTGTGATCTATCGGTCTTTATGTTGTGTGTAATGCATCAACTCCGCGCGTGCGCCGGGATGGTAGGCTAGTGCTCTGGATACAAAAAGTGGAACTCCGGCTAGTATCAGAGGCAGGTGAGCATGGAGCTGTTCATGAAGCTTATTTCGGGTTGCTAAAGGTACTTGGTTTCATTATATCATAGCATAAGGATGTATTCTAACGATCGGAGGTTCAGTGAGTGACACACCCCTCCGTAGGTGCCTTATGTGAAAGTATGGTTAAATCGATAACTCGATTGCAAAATACGGGGAATGTTCGGGGTCGCCAAATGCCACTTTGAATGCTTGTAGAGAATAGCTTTTGGCGTTTAATTATGTATTATAGGGGAATTTGCGGGTACGATAATTACCAGGCATCCTTATAATTATTGTAATTAAACAATGCTAAGGTAATTACAAGTACGATCATAAATAAGGGAAAAGGAGTTCAAGTACACAAGGGGGGAGATGAAACGAAATCAAATCATAGTCCTAAATATTATCTCGTGTTATCTTTGTTTATTTTATTATTCCGTAAAACCAACCTTTTTGCGAAACGTTTTATTGAAAATACAATTACTATAACTCTACAAGTTAAAACCGCTCCCTGTGGATACGATATCTTACTTACTCTAAAACTACTGGACTACGGTAAACTTGCCAGGAAACCCATCAAGTTTTTGGCGCTGTTGCCGGGGAGCGGTGTCTCAATTTGTATAGTTTAGTGATTGAATTTTCATTTGTTTCAAAATTTTCAAAAAATGTAATTTTCATATATTTTGTTTGTATTTATTTATTTTCGTATTTTATTTTTAAAAAAAAATTTGGAAATTTGAAATTTGAAATTATCTTACCTTCTTCAATACTTATCCTGTTTGAATTCTTTAGAATTTAGGATAAGTAAATATCGTAGTTTCAAAGACAAAGGCTATCTTAGAATTTAGGATTGATTTTTTATGATTCGTTTTGATGATCGTTATTATGGAAAAAAATTTTTTTTTTAGTCCACCTTCCGAGCTAACAAGTTTGAGATTCGTAATAAGTACTTTTGACAGGTATCTCAAAATCAATTAATGGAAGGAACACAATCCAGAAGGAGGACTTTGGGAGATTATCTGCCTAAGGGGCTATTTCATCATTCAAGTACTGGTCCCCAATTTATACAAAAGCTGTGGAAATAGATGGAGCACATCTTCAACTTGTTAAAGCTAACAGTTCACAGGATTGGCACACGAGGATCCAAATAATCATCTTTTACATCCTGGAACTAGTTGAAACGAGATTTTGAAGAGAAGGACAAAGAGCTGCATGCTTATGTCTATTTTCCTTTTCTCTTGCAGGAAAAGCCAAAGATTGGTTAATGTCACACACCCCCAGCTGAATCTGAACAATTGGAACGTGGTAACAGAAAATTTGCAAGAAGATTTTGTTCAAGCCATATTACATTCAAACCAAGGCACACACTTCTTCATTCAAGCAAGAATCAAAATATTTCTCTCATGCACCGATTCAAGATGATGTTTCACCCCATAAGCAGATCGTTGAAGATGGACTTAGGAGGTTGGAGCAGTCATATAAGCACTCAAAATGAAGATACCAACCTTTCTCATCTCAGCCACCGCAAACAGTTCACGCTTATTCTATCCAGTCATCACAATTAATTTGTGACTTTTGCGGAGGTAATCATCTCAACGGTGACTGCTCTTTTCCAGACATTGTAGAAGAGGAAGCTGAAGAAGAGGAAACTGAAGAAGCACAAGAAGAGGAAGCTGAAGAAAGAGAATCAGAAGAAGTTGATAAAGAAGAGAAGAAGAGATGTGAAGCAGAAAAAGAAGAGTTCACACATTCAGACAAAGACTATTTTCACTATATTGTGAAAAAGAAGGACTATCAGTTGACCTCGTGCTAGAAGAAATACAAAATATATTGAAGTTTTCAGCAAATGCACCACTCAACTCTGAAGAGCAGTGCACTGATATCAACGATAATCTGGTTGAAAAAAAGGAAGAAAAAGAAGGTGCAGTAGAGGTAGAAGAGGAAGAAGGAGAGAATGAAACACAAAAGACGGTGCTTGAAGAAGAATCTGACTGTGAAAGGGAAAAAGGAAAGGTGTACCTGAAACAGAGGAAAAAGGTGAACAGAGGGATGATGAATCAAAGCCTGAGGAAGGAAGGGAAGATATATCAAGACCAAAGACGTGCCTTATCCAACCAGTCCTGCAAAGGAAGATCAAGAAAAGTATGGTACAAGTAATAATCCTTCCAAACCTCCCAAAAGAAATGGCAAGCACCTGACCAGAACAAGGCAAAGAGAAGGAAAGTCATGCTAGAACCAAACTCAGAGCCTAGAGCCAGATTGAAGATTAAGTGGTCAGGAGTGTTTCATATCAAGGACCCCTGCAAGGCAAAGAATTTGGAGCAACCAATGGTGAAATCATCAAGGCTTCAAGAGAAAAAAGACTCATGCACCTGAGAGCAAGAAAATCAAGAAAAGAAGAGTCAAGCCAAGGGAGTCAGAGGCATGGTCTAATTCCAAAAAAGCCCAAATGCTTAAGGACATTTCACACTACAAGTTGCTCCAAGGCAATTTATGGGGAGGCTTATGTGCCAAAGAAAGGAAGGGTGCAACTCACAAGCTCACCAAAAGATTTCAGTATCAGCCACCCTAACAGAGCAGGCGTCGAGCTATAAGACGTTAAACAAAAGCGCTTCCTGGGAGGCAACCCAGAGATTTTTAAGTTTTTAGTTTGTTTTCTTTCTTTTGTTTGTTTTAGGATTTTTCATTTTTTTAGGACTTAGGAAATTTTCAAAATTGATTGGAATAAGTTTGTGGAAAATAAAATATTTTTTTTAAACAATAAGAAGTAGCAGAAAACGTGACTAAAATTTGCAAAATCTCATTCTATTTTCTACGCTTCATCTGCGCTAAGCGCAGGTAAAGCGCATATTGCAATTTTAGTCACTGTTTTATGCGCTTCACTTGCGCTAAGCGCAGGTGAAGCGCAACAGTACGAAATTTAAAATTTCTATTTTCTCATGTACTGTTTCTCTACTTCCTAAGCTTTTCTTTTCACTTTTTCCACTCACAAGCTTCAATCAATTTTGAAACTTTCAAATTTCATATTTTTCTTTATTTTTTTTACCAATTAAAATCTTCATCTATTCTGCTTTCATGATTTGCACTTTAGGATAGCAACTTTAAGATCATGAATATTATTATTTGCTATCCTTAATGTGTTTCTGGCTGTGTGGAACATGAACAATGTGCTTGATTGGAATACTTTTTTGTTTGTAAGTTATTAAATTGGAAAGTGTTTGTTCTATCTCTTTCAAAAAATTTTAAACTCTCACTTTCTATGGATTAATTGAATACTTGCAAAACAAATGAGTATTTCTGTTTTTAGGAAGGCATTACCAAGTGCAGTAATTTTTTTTTTTTTTGTTTGAAAATAATTCTTTATGCATGCAATTGGTTAATGATAAACTTCCATGTTCTTCATGAATGGTATTTGCAATAAGGCATCATTAAAATAAATATGTTTAGCAACTAATGTTGTTATTGACTTTTCAGATGCTTAGGAATAAATTGCTAGTCTTTCCCGTGGCTTTAGCTCACAAGGAGAAGGCATGGGGAAAAGGATCAGAAAATATGATCCCATGAGATTCCCGAGTGCACAGGCTGCTGCAAGACCCATACTCAGGCATGTTGTTTGAAGAGTTCCAGATATTCTAGCAGTGGCCTGGGGACAGGCCTATTCTTCCAGGAGGGAGGTGAGCAGCAGCAGCATATACAAGGACCCACAGGATACAGAGGATGAAGATTGACATTGGTGTTTTTTCTTTCTTTTCTTCTTTTATTTTCTATTTTCTTCTTTATTTTATTAATTAGGATTTTTTTTTATTTTAATTTTAGGATTTTTAAAATTTTTAGGACCTAGGAATTAGGAAAAGGAAAAATTTGTCAAAATTTCTGAAATTGGGCAGTTTAATAACTAACCACTTAGGAAGGAAAAAGGTCTTGTGATTAATCCCATAATTAATCAATTAGGATTAGGATACTTCACATGAGAATCAATCAGGGTAGTTAATTAAACCAAAAAATATTTTATCAAGGAGTTTAGCTAAGTAACCAGTGAGTTAGAGCCCAAACACTGAATTGAGAGTTTTTCACCGCTGTCTGTCACTTTTATTGATTGAGTTTTTGGAGCTTATGCTTTTTTTGGAAAATAGGGAGATGACAAAGGCAAAAATTTGTTTTTCAATATATCTGCCCAGTGCCAAAAAGCCAACCTTGGTACAATTTTTCCAAATTTTTTATAACCTTTGAGCCTTAATTGATTATTCTTGTTCACCCAAGCCAAAAAATATATATCCTGTCCCTCACACACATTTGGGATAGAGAGCAAGGTGGCAAGTAGAAAAATAATGGGAAGAAAAGGTTGAAATTCGAAGGAGCAGGTACAGAAAAAACAAAAAGAAAAAGAAGATCACTCCCCTTAAAAAAAAAAGAAAAAGTAAATTGAATAAGTTGGGGGAGAGTGCATCTTCAAACAGGAAAGAGGCCTGCAAAGAAGAGAAATTAATCAAAAAAATGGTGGAAGGAGAGATCAAAAGCAACATCAAAAGATGCTCTCTATTCTAAATGTTCATTGTTTATCCAGAAACCATAATTTCTTGATAACTCAGCCTCATTACAACCTTGAAAAGACCTTTTGATCCATGATAACCATAAACAAGCTTAGGAACTAGAAACGACTATCAATTTAGTTGTTTAGCTGTGGTGAAAATATTGAGGGAACAGTACCCGTGAGCATGAGTGAAATTCCTTGGTATTTTGTTTATTGCTTAATTGCTACTCTTGAGAAAATTCAACTTGTTGATTATGTTCTAATTTTGGTTGAGTCATGGTAATATCCTTGATCTCAATTTTTCTTAATTTGGAAAGTGACTTTGCCTAATAAAGAGATAATAAAGAAATTTTCCTTGTAGTTATTTTGAGAATTTAATCAAGGGTGTTTTGAAATTTGACTGCAAGGGTGTCTTGCTTGAGGACAAGTAAGAAGTTAAATTGGGGGGTATTTGATAAATGTAAAATTAGCGTTATTTTCATATAGTTTATTACACTTATCAAGGTTAAAATAGTAATTTATGCCCCAAAATATCCCTTTTATTAATATTTATAATAATTGTATTTATTGATACAAATTTGAATATGATGCTATTTTATGCAGAATTATAGCAGATTTGGGACAAGAGTGGAAAAAGCATCAGAATGGAGGATATTGCAGATTCAGAATTAATAAATAAAAAAAATCAGAGAATCATGCAAAGAATCTTTCAATTCAAATCCAAGGCAGATAAATACAATAATAATTCGGATAAAAGGGATAAAGGAAAACCAGATGAGATCAGAAAGGAATCAGAGGTTAGATCCACAAATCAAGGAAAGTTGCAGCGAGTCACACGCTCCATATGCGCTTAGCGCGCGTGGAGCGCATAAGCAGATTGGTCAGGCTTCATGTGCGCAGCGCACATGAAGCGCGTGTCCTGATTAATGAAGCCGCGCGCAGGTGACGTCAATTAATGAAAGGGAAGCTCCTGATTGGTCAAGCTTCACAACAGTGACGTCAATTATGAAAAGGCAGCCTCTAATTGGATTAAACACTCACCAGTGACATCACAACCTGATCACTTGAATGTTTCCAACTCTATAAATAGAGCCTTTTGCAAAGGTCATACACACGGTCCTCGGGACCATAAACACTGATACACAGAGAGAGTAGTATAGGATTGAGAAAGGTGACAGATTTCTCAGTAGTTGTAATGGCTACCATGAGTAGCTAAGCTCTCTAGTAGGATTTGATGTAGTAGATTCGATCCCCTTGTGTATAAGAATTCTCTTTTCTATTTATGATTCTATGCTTGTAATCTCATCGGTATCTTTATGCTGTGTGTAAAGCAGCATCACTCCGCGCGTGCGCCGGGATGGTAGTCTAGTGCTCTGGATACAAAAAGTGGAACTCCGGCTAGTACAGAGGCAGGTGAGCATGGAGCTGTTCATGAAGCTTATTCTTTTGCTAAAGGTACTCAGTTTAATTATATCATAGCATAAGGATTGTATTCTAACGATCGAGGTTCGATGAGTGACACACCCCTCCGTAGGTGCCTTATGTGAAAGTATGGTTAAATCGATAGCGCTGATTGCAAAATACGGGGAATGTTCGGGGTCGCCCAAATGCAACTTTGAATGCCTGTAGGAATAGCTTTTGGCGTTTAATTATGATATTATAGGGGAATTTGCGGGTACAATAATTACCAGGCATGCCTTATAATTATTGTAATTAAATAATGCTAAGGTAATTACAATACGATTATAAATAAGGGAAAAGGAGTTCAAGTACACAAAGGGGGGAGATGAAACGAAATCAAATCTTAGTCCTAAATACTATTATCTCGTGTTATCTTTGTTTATTTTATTATTCCGTAAAACCAACCTTTTTGCGAAAACATTTATTGAAAATACATTAATAAAATACTAAACTCTACAAGTTAAAACCGCTCCCTGTGGATACCATATCTACTACTGTAAAACTATTGGACTACTGGTAAACTTGCCAGGAAACCCATCAAACAGTTAGTGCAATCATTTGACACAAAAGTAGAGCACTAACATTTTCAATAATAATAGCTTGCAAGAATCAATGAACACACAACAGGCACCAATTTGATTGATCATTCACAACCACCATATACCAAATGTCAAATCAATAATCTCAAGAGCATGCTAAATTATAAGCCAAGTGATCAATTAAAGCATGTCCCTTAATTAAACCAACAAACTAAAAACAGGGCATTCAGTTGGTATTAGGCTTAGCTAACAAATATACTCAGGCATGCAACAATGCAAAATTATTCATGCAATGGTCAGTGTAAAATTTTAAACAAAATAGAGCATCAACAACACTTAACCAAAATAACTTGCAAAACTCACTGAGCATGTTAAAAATCAGCCATTGTACCACTTAACCACATCAGCATATTATTCAAGGCTTCATCAACAGATAATCTTGATAAACATCAAATTCTAAGAGCTTAAGTTCACTACCCTAAGGTTCTATCAACCAAATAGAAAACAGAGTAACAAGGATTTTAATAGGTAAAAACAACTCAAAAACAAGAAACATACCTTAGAACTCTAAAGATTCAAGATTGGAGGAGGTTTGTGGATGGAAAAAGTGAAAGGGAGGAAGTAGAACTCAGAGCACAGCACAAGGGAAAATAGGGGAAATGGTTCTCCCCGATTTTCAGTTCAATTTAAACAAATCGTGCACCTGTACTCCACCTGTGCTCAGCGCAGGTGGGGTGCGCGTTTCAGAAAAATTTTTAGCGAGCTCATGCGCTTCACCTGCACTCAGCGTAGGTCAAGCGCAGAAAACAGTGAGGAAATTGCATTTCTAGCTTCATCTACCTGTGTAACATCCCAGAAATTTAGGCCTAGGAGATATAAAAAAACATTAGGTGCTGAACCCAGCCTTGAGAGGGAAGTTAAAGTAGGATTATAATCCAGAGGTTAAGAGCGTGCCAAACAAGAAATTAAGGCAATCCATTAGGAAGTATGAATTTTAAAAGAGTGTAAAGAGGGACCAAGTGTTAAGCCAATCAACTGTAGGTCGAACCTAGAAGGAATCACACTCAACACGGTCAGAGGAATATAGTGGTTAGGGGTAAAGAAATGAGGTTGGGTAAAGGAGAATCAAGTTGAAAGGAAGATCAGAAAAAGTTAAGGAAAAGAGCTAAACCCAAGATCTTAGCCATTAAGTGTGGAAGAATAAGCCTTAAGGTCAAGGCAATCGACTTATCAAGAATTAGAGTGGGGAAAGGATTTGGGAGGATGGACTAGCTAGGAGGAGGATTTATGGAGAGGAATTAGGTTTGAGAAGGAGAGTTTTGATTTGGAATCAAAGGGGTAAAACCTAGGTTGTTGCTTAATTTCGGGTTTCAATCCTAATGACCTTGGTGCACTAATTTACAAATATCTAGAGTTTTAGGTATCCTTTTGAGTTGATTTCACTTGGATTCGAAAGCTAAGATTCGGGGCTTCAGTTTGATATGCTATACGATAGTATTCCGAGCTTGTTTGCACCCAAAACAAACACAATCTTGCTCAGGCGATAAAGTTGTCAAGAAACAGCGGAATTTCCTCAATTCCTCTCTGTAATTGCGCTCCAAGCTGCGCTAAGCCAACTGAAGCGCATAAATTGAGAGTTTTGGGGAGGCTGTGTTGAGCACAACTGAAGCGCAGTGACACACGTCTGTTACTGTAAAACAACTAAAAACTAAGTTTTTCATTCATTCTTCATCTTCTCCTTCGAACCTAGAGTGAGAGAGAGTGGAATTTTTAGAGAGAGAAAGGAAAATTGAGGGCACTAGCTCGTGAGAAGAAGAAGCACACCATCATCTAGGCCTCCTATCTTTGATTCTCCCCCTTTCCAACTCCTTTTGAGTACTCCTTGAGGTGAGTTTGGTCTCAACTCACTCCCCTTTGTTGAATGGAAACCAAAATTGCATGTTCCCTACTCATTCTTCCTTTTCTTCTTGAAGTGAGTTTGGTTCTCAACTCACTCCCCTTTGTTAATGGAAACCACTTGCATGTTCCCACTCCATTCTTCCTTTTCTCTTGTATGTCCATGTTGAATTGGTAGAATGTCATTTGATTGAGGATTATTCATATTTTGTGCTTAAACCCTAGGAATTGGAAAACTTAGGGTTAGAGAAATTGTTTATGTGTGTGGTTGTGAATATCATTGGTATATGTTGAAATATTATGATTAATTCTGAATGGTGTATGGATTATGAAATATGTTTTGAGGAAAGAATGAAATTTTTAGTAATCATATTTCAATTCTTCATATGAATGTATATTAAATTGTCATTATGAAAAGAAGGGACTTCGGTCCAAAGAGGGGGCTTTATGCCTAAAAAATTAAGAATATGAATTATGAATTGTTTGTTTAATTAAAACAGGAGGTTAATTGGCCACAAGGAAGACGTTCCTTGTATGATTTTGAGCTCAATTCCAGGCAGGAGGTATAAGTGAAAAGAACCCACCGGTGTTGGGTAATACCCCCAGAGGTTATATGTGAATGTGAATGTTTGACTTTATTATATTTTGAAAGCCTTGACATTTTATGTGCATTTATGGGATGTTAAAATGCTTACTTGTTGCATGTACACGTGCACTTTACACAACCTTACTCACTAAGATTTATTCTCACACACGATATGTGGTTTTTATATAGATGGCAGGCGACCATCAGGAAAGTGAAGGCTTATAGCTGAAGAATTATGGGAACCTGTTACTTTTGTTTTATAATTGGTGTTAACTTAGGAATAGTTCTTTGGCTGTATATAACTTTAATTGATGATGAGTATTTAGCTTTGTTGGCATACTTTCATTTTGTATCAATGTGGTGACTTAAAGCTTATATATTTGTTAGCTATCTAAGCTTTATTGTATGATTTGATATTCGTAATGCACGTATTAATTTGTGAACTACCAGGAATGTGCTTCCAACAGCATAATTCCTGGAATTCGAAATTAGGACGTTACAACCTACGCTGAGCGCAAGTAGGGCGCAGAAAACAGAAGGCAATTTTTTCAACACTTAGTCAATTTTCTGCTACTTCCTACTGATTGAAACTTTATTTTTGCTTTTCCACAAACTAACTCCATCAATTCTTGAAATTTCCTAAAAAAATCCTAACTATCAAACAAATACAAAACAAATGAAAATAATTTAAATTTAAAACTTTAAAACACAGGGTTGCCTCCTAGGACGCTCGTTAACGTCATATAGCTTGACGCTTGTTTTACTCAAGAAGGTTTTATCTGGAAGATGATGGTGGGATCAGATTTTTCGCTTGCTGATATCCATCCTCCATACCATCCTTTTGCTTTGTCCTCATAGCTTCTTCACTTCTTCATCATCAAATGAGGTTGTCTTTCTTTCTTTTTGTGAAACGGAATTCCACCCTGGATTCCTGCAGCTACTTCTTCCTTCTTGGTGGTTTCTCTCTGAAGACTCTTGAAGACTTTCTTCCCCTGATACTTAGGAACATTTTGGCAGTCAGTTCCTTTCTTTTTACTCCTTGCAGTTGGGTTCAAAATGAGTGCGACAGATCCCTTCAGTAGATCTAGTTCCAGTCTGTCTGGTGTTTCCGATTGTTGGGAAATCCCTCTGTCCAGATGGAAGATAATCTCTCATCTTGGGCTAAGTTTGAATCTTCCTTATCACATCAATGATCATCTGGCTGCTTTCATAAAGGTCTTCCCAGAATTAAGGGGACATCAATGTCCTCCTTCATATCCATCACCACAAAGTCAACGGATACATAAGGATATGCTTAGACTTGTTTGCAAGTGTAGAGCTACATTTGCAGGATTGACCTTTAAATTACCAGCCTTTTGAACATTGATAAAGGCATCAGATTGATTCTACTCCAAGGTCTAGCAACGCTTTTGTGACTGGTACAGTGAATCTGCCTGGATCTAGTGACTTCTCTGGTTTGTAGATCCTTTCTAACCTTTCTTCCTTCATCTCAACTTCCTCTGTATCTGAACATGGTTGGACATATTCCTCCATATATCTTCTTCTAGCATCTAGCCTCCTCTTCAGATGTTAAGTCTCCTCCAATACTTTCCCCTTATGTGTTACTATTTGTACAACTACTTGCATTGCTCCTTGGGATTGTTTGGGTGTTAGCAGTTAATTGACCCTTATTATGTTCTGTCATATCCTTTGCTAATTGGCCAACTTGTGTCCTACATTTGAGGAATGCATCTGTATTCCTCTTGTAGGCTTTCAAACAACTGTATAAGAGCATCAATTTTCTCATCCAGTTTTGACAACCTGTCATACTGGAATGTAGTGGTGTTGCTGTTGCTGTTGATAGGGAGTCTGTCTATTGGATGTCCCTACATCTTGCCTCCATCCAGAACTGTTGTTTTGATTATTTCTCCAACCTTGTGAATAGTTGTTGACACGGTTGTTATTGAGAAATTTCCTGGCCTTCCCTAAGTGCCCATATAAATGACTTACTCCTCCTGATTCTTGAATAAAGCAATGACCATTAGGATGATCAACTCCACAAAAATCACAAGTCATGTGGGGACTGGCTAGGATAAACTGGACTACATGCAAACTGTTGAGGAAGTGTATTCATCTGCTGGTGAATGCTTCTAACTGTTGAGTAATGAGCTTATTCTGAGCTAAAAGTGCCAGTAGAGTTTAGCTCTAACACCCCTCTCTAAACTGATTGTCTTCCATGCTGAGCTTGCTGATCATTTAGAAAAATTATCAAAATTCTGGTGCTTGCTCTGCATCCACTGACATAATGTGCCTCTTGCGCAACATCTATGATCATCTTTGTGTCAGGTCTGAGTCCATTGCAGAAATGTTCAGTTGTACAATATCCTCTAAACCGTGGTGGGACACTTTCTCAAGGAGTGATTCTCTCCCCAACAGACATATCGTTCATTGCTCCCCTACCGGATGTGGATATAATCTGACTTGGCCTTGATGTAGCGAAATGGTGGATAGAATCTGTTTAAGAATTCTCTTCCACAATGTTCCAGTTGTCAGACTTGATTAGGATGTGATTTCAGCCATTCCTTAGCTTTCCTATCAAAGAGAAAGGGTGAATGTAAATAAATAGATTCAGTTCACCTTCCTCAAAACCCATGGTACCAATCAATTCGTAAAAAGTAGAAAGATGATATGTGGATCTTCATGATCCAATCCTGTGATTGATAGGCACTAATAAGACTCAGGAATGTTGGCTTCATCTCCAAAAGTTTTGCAGTAGCAGTACAACTATACTGAGAAGTGTCGAGCCTTTGTCCATGACATAGTCTCCTAATGTCCTTCTTGGTGGAAACTGGTGGTTTCTTCTTCAACCATCTTTTGAAACGCACCGTTCATTACCAAAAAAAAAAGAAAAAAAGAAAGCTTCTCAAATACAAGAAGCCTTACCCCCCCAAAACCCATTTCTTCTCCTCCGCTTTCTCGTCTCGTCTTCTTCTCTTCCTCTGTTTTCGTTCTTCTTCTTCTTCTCTTCTTCTTCTCTTTCTTCTTCTCTTCTTCTTCTTCTCTTCTTCTTTCTTCTTCTTTCTTCTTCTATCTTTCTGTCTTCTTCTTTTCTTAGTTTCTCTTCTTCTTCTTCTTCTTCTTCTTTCTTCTTCTCTTCTTCTTCTTCTTCTTTACTTCTCTCTTTTCTGTCTTCTTCACTTCTTCTTTTCCCTTTTTACCTTGTGTTTCATTTTCCCTCATTCATTTACACCTATTGGAAGGTAATGAAACCCATAATTTACTCATTCCCTTTTTCCTTCCGGAACTAAGTTTGGTATTTTTGGGGTTAGGGATAGTGCTCTGAGAAGGAGGAGTACCCACACCATAAAGGTTGTTCGTTCGCTCTCTAAGGTAAACCCACAACTCGTAATAGGCTATCGACATGTGTTACTTTAGGTAGAATTATTTTTTGAGCTTTGGCACTAGTTTTAGGGATTTTATGGTTACCCGTAAATAGGTAGAGCTTCAAATAAATTACAAATGCTGGAACTATTTATTTGGTGCTTAGATCTGTTGATTTCTACCTCTCATAATACTCCTGAAGTTGTTGGGAAGCAGTTTGGTTGACTCTCCGTAGTGTGAGTGGTTTTAATGGTCTCGTGGCCTATTTAATATTTTTATAATTATTATTTTAATTCAACTTGTTCTATTTCAGGTTGTTTACTTAATAAATTGGAAACATACCCTTTATTGATTTTATTCTCTATAAAATTTATTTAGAAGGTTGAGAGCTTTATAATTTAAAATTGATTATGTTTGATGAAATTGGAGGTTTAA
This sequence comes from Sesbania bispinosa, assembly GCA_026901365.1. Lineage (NCBI taxonomy): Eukaryota > Viridiplantae > Streptophyta > Magnoliopsida > Fabales > Fabaceae > Sesbania > Sesbania bispinosa. Next base: position 304,309 of record QLOH01000064.1, read on the forward strand.
TTTGGAAGGGACTTTGAGAAAATAGAAAATCTGATATTTATATTATTGGGATCCATGTTAGAACCCCGTATGTTGTTAGCAGATGATAACGGCATAGGTGCACCTAGTTGTATGATTTCGGGAGGAGAGGGCTATCCGTTAGATGGAGCCTCCACTCTGTGGAGAGGGCTATTGATCGATTCGTACTCAACCAAATAAAATGAGTTTAAAGTGCAGTAAGGTTTGATTAACCCAAAGTCGTTTCCCAAGAATTCAATCACGAATTCAGAAATTCAAGATCAAGGTAACACACACTTAGGAGAGATTGTTTGGATTTTTCATTCTATGATTCTAAACAACAGAAACTTAAATTTGAAATAAACCAATTGGAGATTAAGATCATTCCTCTGCACATGCATAACCTAGATATATCATTGGAAATCAAGAGGCAATCTACCAACATATTGAATCCGAATTTCACACCATGAATTAATCAATAAGCTCAACTACTCATGATTCAAGTTCTTGCATTAAGCTGCAATGTTCATCAATTAGGTTAGTGATTAAGCATCCCTAATTCTAATTGAATCTTAATTTAATTCGAATTTCCAATCCTCAAGCAAAAGCATACTTGAATTCAATTCTACAATCCTAAATTCACAGTTTTAAGCAAAACCGAAATTCATGTAGGAAGAAGAACAAAATGGAATTAGAATTGATGTGAAAGATAGAATCCGAATTACAACCAAACCTCAAGATCCAAGCTAGCATTGATACAGAGAAAATAACTTGAGAAGTTAGCCTCTATTTCCATGGAGGTGAAATCCGAAATTGCAAGAAGAGGAAGAAGAAGAGAGAAAAAGAGAGGAAAGTGAAGAGTCTTTTTTCTAAAATCTGAAAAATGAGAGTAAAGTGTTCAAACCACTCAGCAACACACCTATTTATAGAGCCAAATCATTAACAAACTGATTAGGCCTTAATTGGGCCGAAATTAAAAACAGTCCCACAAACTAATTACAAACTAATCAAATTCGGACTTGTGACAGACAGCAACAGTAGGCGATTTTGAAACAGCAAACTGCTCCTAATTTCTTCATGGGAATATGGTTATATAGCATATCAAATTAAAGCCCCGAAGTTAGCTTTCAATGCCACTGGAATCACTCAAATCAGACACCTTTAGCTCCAGATATCATCAAAACAAAACAGGTAGGTCAGTAGGCTTAAAAATTCGAATTTAACAACATTTACAGTTAAAGCCTAATTAAGCCCAATTTGGTAAATTCCAATTAAACAGTGGATTTAATCACAATTAAGCCCAGAAAGCTAAGATTAATTATCAAAGTGTGAATAAAATGTGATCAGCTATCAACGAGATGAGCTGCCCCCTGATATGATATGTAGATATTGTATGCTATGATATGGCATTGAGACATGAAATGATCCGAGAGGAAAGGGCTATCCGTTAGATGGAGCCGCCACTCTGTGGAGAGAGTTATCAACGAGATGGAGCCGCCCCCGATGACGTGATCTGATTCCGGGAGGAGAGGGCTATCCTTAGATGGAGTCGCCCCAAGAGAGAGGCCACTCTTGGAGAGAGGGCTATCAGCGAGATGTAGCTTCCCCCGATGATATTGAGATATGGACATGGTTCTGGAGAGGAGAGGGCTATCCGCTAGATGAACCGCCCCATGGGAAAGGCCACCCTTCTGAGGAGAGGGCTATCAGCAAGATTGCGACACCCTTATTATCCGCTAAGAAATATCACATAGACACGTGACCGTCGAACTTTCTGTTTTTAGAAACGTCAAAATTCGGAATTATTTTTTTTTTGAAAAGGGTTTAGTCGTCACCACCTATTACATCTCTAATTTCATTTTAAGTATTTACGAAATATCCTTTCCTTAATTTGAATCTCGCTTTCCTAAAACCTAGACGGTTATTACCTAGGGCACATACACATACACGCAGTTATAATCAGCCTAAGGAAAGGAACAACATGAATATATACATACAACATAACCTCAGTGTATCTCTTGAGCTATCCATATCCACATCAAAATAGAGTTCTGGTAGCAGACCAAAATAAACAAGACCTCGAACAAATACAAAATGAGAGGTCACTAAATCAGAGCTGATACTACCTAGACTCAAACCACACTAGTCCTACTCGTCACTAGACGGATCTTCCTCCGGTTCCTCTTCCTCTGGATCCCTCTCTGAATTCTCTTTCGGGGCCTCCTCCTCATCCGAGGTGTCGTCAATCACAATCAGATCTAGCTTACTTGTGAGAAGCGACATTGTGCATCAGGACGCATAGGCTGATATCTGACGCCTCAGAAGAAGGTGAGTACCTAGGAGAGTCTAGTCCGACCATGTTAGCCATCCGAGATGACCGCGACGATGAAGAAGAAGCGGGGCGACGACGTGAAGGACGGAAGGTAGTGTAGCGTACCAAGTTAGGTGGCGTCGGGAACTCGAGAGTCACAGGCACAAATGAAATCCAACTCTGGTACAAGCGAAAGTCTGGGATAAGAGATGATGACGGACTTCCCCCGAAAACTACATCTGCGAGGGATGTCCATCACCCTCCAGGTGCCCCTCGGCATCCACCGTAGCCGCACTTGCATCGATGTCATAGCTGAAATCTCCGATACCGGCTATCGACGTGACGAGAAGAATACAACAACAAGAGATAGAAAAGAAGGGTGAGAACATCGCATGAACTCACATGTAGGACACAGTAAACTAGAGCATACCACACACAAGATATTCACACAATTCAATCAATAATGAATACAGCTTATATCATCATGATGCATATAGGCTAATGCATGCGGGCCCAGGGAAACATCACCATCCGCAGTGCACACAGCAACTGCCCGACCATATATGCATAATGTATCAGGAGTTAGAGTCTGTACTAGCTCGGTACTTATATTTTTCTTTTGGCCAATTTTATCCGACTTCCAGACAATCTCAACTGACCCTGAAACTTGAGAGCGACAGGGTAGTCAAGCCTGTACCCCATTTACTCGACAGTAGGGAGCGAGCCTACGTCACCTGAGCCATTTTGGGACTATCCTCAGGGATGGCATCCCCCCTCGAGGACCCGCTGCGTTCTTTGCAAAACCCAGTGCACCCGTCCTACCAGTTTCACACTGTACCGAGTGTCACTGCCATATAGGTCGCAAGGTTTTCAACCTCGATCATCAACAATGCTTTATGATGCATGTCACACAACAATGCCTTCAACATCTCATCCTTTCAGTTAAAGCCCATCGAATCATTCAACATCACACCACTTACCCGTGGTATGGCCTGACTCACTGTCTTTCCTTCAAGGAAAACCAGACAATGCTTTCTCAGCATACACAATCCTTACAGGCAAAGCCCATCGAATCATTCAACGTCACCACTTACCCGTGGTACGCCCGATTCAATGTCTTTCCTTCAAGGAAAACCGAACCCTATCTTTGGTTGGAACCGCACTCTCTCACTAAGCTTCTCAAGTCTTATGCAGAAAGAGTGTGTTGGTTATAATCTTTTAAGGTAGTTGCACTAATGTTCCTCTTTGAATCAGTATTCATTTCCACTTGAATCCTATAACTTACTAAGACTTATGATTGTGTCTTATGGATAGCATTACTTCCCTAATTAAGATTAGGTTTAACCCTCAATTATAACTAGTCTTCATTAACTGAACTATGATTAATCTTAATCCTTACTTAAGGCCCAAATTAATTCCTAATTATCCCTTAATCTCTTTCTTAATCTTGGATTAAGCTTTTAACTATATTTGATTAAGGTTAATCATAATTAATCAGTTCTTAATCATCATTAAGGCTTAATTACTTAATTAATATTTCATTAAGGTTAATTAACTTTTAGCTTTAATTAATTTTTCTTAATTATCTTAAGTAGATTTGATTAATTAACTTAGATAATTAAATTAGTTAAGCTCACTAATTAATTTCTAAATTTTAATTTTAATAACTTGGATTAGAGTTGAAGTCCAACTCTAATCTAAGCCCAATTCCATAAATTATTTTTGGTTGACTTTTAATGAGTCTTTGACTCTCTTTTTTTTTAAGGTTTTGGGCCTGAACCAAAGGCCCAAAGGTTGGATGACTCATAGGAGCCCATTTTTACACATGACAAGTCAAAATGTTGACTTTTATTTGGACTACACTTGGAATCCGAATTTAGTTCCTTTTATATTTTCCAAAATTTATTAATTAAATTAAAATCCTTTTGGTAAATTTAGTGTTTTAACCTATTGGACCATTTAGGCCCAAAAACATATTTTTCATTTTCACTTGACCTTTCAAGATCAAAAAGCATTCTTGATGAGTTTCATCAAGAACAACCTCAAGAACATCAAGAACACCTTGAATGTTCATCAAAACACCAATTTCCAACAACATCCAAACTTTACCAAAATTCAACACAATCATCACCAAGCATTATAAACAACAAATATCATGCTAATTCATCCAAAATCATCCATACACATATTCAAGTTCATAACTTTATTTCTAAGCTCATAAACATCATTTTTCAAGAATCAATCATCCAAACAATTTCATAAATTCAACAACTTCATGCATGTTCATAAATCCATCATCAAAACACATTTCCAACATCAAATAAAATTTTAGAAACATGCAGCCCCATTAAATCAAAATTGTCGAACCATATAGGAGAAAAATGGAGAATTTTTTTCAAGGAAAAGCATGGTTTGCATGTAACTCAAAACATCATCCAAGCATTTTTCAAGCATCATCAACCAATCAAAATCACCATGCAAGGCTATGGTGAGATAGCCGAACAATATCTCACAAGAGATAGGTTCCAACAACTCATTTTTCAAGGGAAAAACAAGAATAAGGACAAGGATCAAGGGCAATCCTTGACTCTAGTCACCAATCCTACTAGAGTTCAAGTTCTCCCCCCCTTACCTAAGGAATTTCCTCAAAATAAGGTGCAGCAACAGCCCTTGAAACAGCTCCCAAAACAGCCCCAAAAATCCTTCCTTTGGTCACCAACAAGAGTTTTGCAAGGCTAGAAGGCTAGGTGTTTGAAGCTTTGGTTCAAAGATGGAACCTTGCCTTTGAATGTGTTGGAAGAAAAAATGGAGATTGAGAGAAAATGGAGAGGGAGTTCACGACCAAGAGGAGAAGAGAAGAGAGAAATGAGAGAAATAACTAGCTTTGCATGTGTGGGAAGGAAAGAGAAAAGTGAGTTTATGGTGTTTAAATGCCATAAAGCTTACTTTTTACACATGGCTTGGAGAAAAAGAAAGATAATTACAAGTGGCTTGCCATGCATGGCTCTCCACATGCATGACTTGTAGGAGAAGTCAAGGGGAGATTTGTGCAATTTTTCTGGCCCGGATCAAGAGTATTCGAGTCCGATTCAAGGGACAGTAGGGGCAAAAAGGTCATTTTTCACAGAAAAATCCCAAAAATTCCAAAAAATTCTAGAAAAATAGGAAATTAATTCCTAAACTCAAAATATAAATTTTGATGATTAAAAATAATTTTAATCACTCAAAATTCAATAAAACACACAATACGGCAAAACGGTAAAAACACGGGTGTTACAGAGATGGAGTCGCCTCTCCGTTCTATCATGAGTGATCCTTATTGTATTTACATTTCATATGATTTGTGTTTTATTCAATTAATTTCATTTCAGATTTAATTATTAAATTTATACATGATAAATTTATATTGCTTTGGAAATGAAAAACTCATCTCTTGGATATTGGAAACAAGTTATTTTAGATTGTGGGATTTATCAAACTCATGTGTTTAGCAAGTTTTATGTTGAGAAATAAATTTTATGCTGTTAATTGTTTTTACCGAACAACTCGTGCATTGGTATGTTTCCCTTCTAGTTCATGGTGGTTGTTAGGCCCTCATTAAGTCTTTGTGACTTACCCCTTTCTATTGTTTTTCATCCAGATTCCCAGGCAGCTGAGTAGCAGGCTGCTGGCAGACTCATGTTCAAGTTCTACTGTTATTTCATTTTGGTAGACCTCCTTTGTGTTGGTGGCCATTTGATGTTATTTTGGGACTATATGTATATTCTGCAGCTATAGGGAGTTTAGTCATTATTTTATATTGAGATGTATATTTTGATGTTGATTGGATAATAATGTGGTATTGAAAACTTCTGGCTGGGTGGTAATTGTTGATAAAAGGATTTTCTGTAAATTTTGGGATGTCCAAAATATAGGGGAGACTCTGTCAAAATTCTGTAAAATCTTGAAAACATGTTCATCTTGGAAATCATTTGTCAAATATTGTACTATTGTTTTAGGCTTGCGAGGCTAAGGATATTAGCCTGTGCGCCAATCACGGCCTTGGATTTGGGTTGTGACAAAGTTGGTATCAGAGCTTTGGTTGTAGGTCCTAATAGCTGCAGACATAAGGTGATAATAGAGTCTTGTTGTGTAAATGTTGCTCAGTTTCCTTATTAAGTTCCCTACACTCTTGTACAATATTTGATACATGATCTTTTCTTAGGTAAGGATGCCACCAAGGACTAGGATTCCTGCTAGAAGGGAAGCTTCCGGTGAGTCTGCTTCCCAACCCCACGACCCTCTTCAAAGGGGTCGAGGTCATGGTCGTAGTCGAGGTAGACGGAACATTAATACCAGTAGGCATGGATCAGCTGCAAGGGTAGCCAATGCTGAGGTGCCCAGAGCGAGGCGAGGTAATCCAGGGATGGCAGAGATTACAACTGTTTACAGGGGTTACAACAGGTTGTGCAACATCTTTTTGGAGTTGTTGCTAAGCAACAACAAGGAAATCAACAACAAAATCTTGATGGCCAGCAGGGGGTTAGACAGGTAGATCAGCAGCCAGGTGCTATGACGGGAGGTATTGAGGTTACTTTGACAGAGTTCATGAAGCTCAAACCCCCTACATTTTCTGGGTCCAATGCAAATTAGGACCCACAACGATTTATTGATGGTCTAGAGAGACTGTGGAGGGCGTTAGGCTGTTCGGATATCAGGGTCGTGGAGTTGGCATCTTTTTCAGTTAGAGGGTGTGGCATATGACTGGTTTGATACAGTGACACGTGGAAGATCTGTTCCTTCTAGATGTCCTTTCTATGTCAGGATCAAATATTAATTGATTTTGAGACACCTGTCCTCGCAAGAGCATAATCAAGAAGCTTGAAGAAAGGTTAGTTCGGAAGAGAGGAATAAAATAAAATAAAATTTCCTATAAATTAAAAATCCTAGAAATTAAAATTCCTAAAAGAAAAAGGAAAATAAAAATAAGAAAAATAAAAATATTCACAACTTGATAAGATAGACCTCCCGAGAATTTAAATTTGAAACACCGTTCCCAAGCAACGGCGCCAAAAGTACTTGTGAGATCTTGGCAAGCGTACCAATATCGCAACAGTATAATAGTTTTAAAGTAAGGGTTGTCGTACCCACGAGGAACGGTACAAATCAAATCCTAGTGATCACACTTATCAAGTAAGGGCAATTTGAATGTTTGTTTATGAAGATTGAAATAGTAAATAAAAGAAAAGATAAGAGAGAGAGAAAATAAGGATAGGATTGAGCAAAGTATGGAAACTAGGATTGAATTTCGTCTATCGCACCCCTCTTGTATTTGGAAACCAATGAAATCTAAGAATTTATAATTATACATATTGAAGCCCAAATAAAATTCATTCATAAAGATCCCTCAAATATTAAATTCTTAGAATCAACTCCCTAAACATCAATTCCTTGGCTGCTTAACAAATTGTTCTAGCCTTAAGATCAGTTGTTAATAGCTATCCGTAAATTGAACCCTATTCCTAGGCATTCAACCCACTGAGTATTTTTACCCAAATCAGAATTCAAGAGCCCTATTCCAAGGCACTCAGGAACTCGCTCCTGATTTCACAAAACCACTTCCCAGTGCGCCCCATAAATCATATCATAACTCCGATACAAAGACGGAAGCTAAGCATTAAGAACAGAATAAAAATACCAATATGATAAAATAGAGATTCATAGATAACAAAGAGGATCCAAAATATAATTGGGGATTGAGTCGACTACATTCAATCCTATCGGAGAGTTTAGCTACTCATTTGGGCTTTAATTCATCTCTGTAGATTCGGAAGGTTGGATGTATATGATTTGTATTGAGCTTGGCCAATTTCTTATGTGAGCTTGATAAATGCCATGGTTAAGGATAGATGATTAGGAGTTCATGACTGCCCATTTTGGTCAGTTCCTAGTGAATGAATCTTTAGGTATTTGGCCGACCCATCAGCTTTTTTTAAGACTTTCTTGAGGCTATTTATATGTTCTGGAAATATAGTTGTTTGAAGACTGCTTGATTTTACCGTTTAGAAGAAATGATTAAGCTCATAGAGCCGTTTGTGAAATAACTTCTCATTTGGTAGCTTCTTCTTAAGCAGATTAGGTGTGCAGATGACTTGGTTCTGACACACTGCAGATAAGCTCTTAATCTTGAGAGATGTTCTTTTTTCTTTAGTGAGTTCGTCTTTCTCTTTCTTCTTCTTTCTTTATTTCTCTTCTTGCAGATGTAAAGAGATAGGATACAGAGAACCGTCAGTCTACTCCTTTTTTACCGTTGTGAGGTCTGCTTCTCTTCGATTGACTTTGACTAGTATAGGTGTGTAGATGTATTATCCGTTCTGACACACATAGTAATTTAACATTTAAATATTTTCTCGAGAGTGAGTTAATACTTCAGCAGGTTGGCTTACTCCTCTCAATATGTCTTTGAAGTACGAAGCTTTCGGCTCGATAGATGATGATGATTTTATCTGTTGAGCTTCTCTTTCATCCTTGATAATTTCTGCTTTTCTTCTTTCAAGGATTCAGACTTCTGGTTGTGTATTGCAGTGGAGATAATGAAGTAGGTGTACAACAGCGCTGACCTATCTCTGACGCTTTTTGCTTTTTTTCCTTTTTCTTCTTTTCTCGAATGGAGCTTCTTTGTTGAGACTTCTCATCTTTGGAGATTTATCCACGTAATCAGCGAGTTGAGAGTCTTCAGTGAGTTTACATACTTCAGTATGTTTGTATGATGTGCCATGCTTCTTCTTCTTTGGAGAGTTTGAAATGCCACGTCATCACGTTCAGAGAGTATGTGTTCAGCGGGTTCAATCTTTATTACACACATACTTTCAGAAGGTTGACTTGCTCCAACATAAATTGATTCTTCTTCAATATTCTTCAACATATTGCTTCTTTTAATCTTCTTCTGCAAATTGCTTCTTCAATTCTTCATATGGTTGCTACGTTGTTCTCCCTTGTTCTTGGTGATCTTCCTATGAGCATTAAGTCTGACTTTCGTAGGTTGAACAATTCAGCATGTTGAATACTTCACCATGTTGAATGCTTCAGCATTTTGAGCTTTTCAGCAGGTTGATCAATTCTTCAGATAGTTTGCTGTAATGCTTTTCGTTTTCCTCTTATTGCTTGTTGTTTCTTTATTCTTCCTCTTAGATTCTGTATTGCTCTTCTTATAGCTTGTTGGTTATCTTCAGAGAGTTCCTCCAATGCTCTTGTTGCTTTGTTCTTCTTTAGCAGATTTCTTCTTTCAGCAAGTTGCTTCATCTTTCTTCGGATTTCCTCTTCCTGTCTTTTGCCTGCTTCCTTGGCTATCTTTGTCTTCTTGTCTTCAGACGGATGCTTCATCCTGTTACCTGAAACACAATGCACATAACAATACCTCTCTCAGTAGAACCTGTCTTTATATGATCTAATTTATTAATCATTAAAACCTAAGGATAATGACTCTTAAATCTAATTTAAATACTTAAATTAATTCTGAGACTTAACAATTTGTCGGTTTGGTATCTTGGACTTAAGTTATTAATGAAGTGATACAAGCCACTCCTCAAGTCACTTATCAAGTGAAGGTTTTGGTTTTTCTGTTTTAGCTAGGTGCTTCAATTTATTTTGTAGTTCCAAACACATTTCTATAGGTGTGGCACTTGTATTGATTGTTTCTAGAATTAGGCATGTGTATGTGGTTTGATTGTGTTCTCTTGTTGATTTTTCTTTGTGCAAATTGAATTCACTTCAAGGTTTACAATTTTGGAAAGCTTGGTATCAAAATTACTGAACTTAGTAATGATTTACCTCTGTGTAAATCGATTACGTAAGTTGGTGTTGGGATTCGAATTTCTAGTATTTCGAGTTTCCCAAAATCTATAAGCTCTTTACACTTTTTGAATTTCCAGAAAGCTTACAAGTTCCAGAATTCGAGTTTCCAGAAAGCTTACAAGTTCTAGAATTTGAGTATGAGAAGTGAATCTCATAACTTATAAATTTGTTAAAGTTAACATTAAAAGGGAACTTCAGAAACTCGAAAAAAGAGACAAAGGAACTTCGAGAAATCGAAGTCAAAAGTGACACTGAAAAAACCAAAGTCAAGAGTTCTAGAAAATCAGAATCAAAAGATATTCTGGAAAACCAAAGTCAAAGGGGATTCTGGAAAATCGAAGACATAAGATTCTGGAAAAACCGAAATCATAAGGTTTCTGGAAAATCAGAATCAAAAGATATTCTGGAAAGTCGAAGTTATATGGCTTCTGGAAAATCGAAATCAGGAAGTATTCAATGAGCCTAAATGTCAACAGAAAAAGACTAAGTGTCAAAGATGAAGGAATTTTCGAGTACATGAAGTCAGAATTCCAGAAAGAAGATTTCGAGAAATCGAAGAGCAAGATTTCGAGTGCATGAAGTTAGAATTCTAGAAAGAAGATTTTGAGAAATCGAAAAGCAAGATTTCGAGTTTGCAGAAAGCAGAAACCCGAAAACAAGATGCATAAAGACTTAGAAGATTTCTGAATCTGAAAGTGACTTTTCGAGGGAAACAGAAGACAGAAGAAAACAGTTACTGGAAGTTACAGAAGTTTGCTGATCAAGGACAGATGGCAACATCTCAGTGGATGTAATTTGAAAAAGTTCAAAGAAGAAAGGTAGTTTTCTAGTTAGCAGAAAACGTGGCAAACATGCAGGCTGTCAACACATAGGGATAGATGATGTGTCATGTGTACATTAGGTAGCCGTTAGGAATAGAAATCTATAAATAAGTGAACATTCTATGTAATAAAGGTTGGCAAATCACTTATACTCAAACTCTCTGAAACACCTTACACGTCCAAACTTAAAGCGACAAACAGGTTACAAGGAGAAGGAAGTATGTGATGAACCCATCCAATTTCTTTCAATACACTGAAAGTTCAAAAAAAATGAATTGTTCTTACAATTCATTTTTTTTCTTTATTTTACATTCCGCAATTTACATTCTGCAATTTTTATTTGCATTGCTTTTTCTTGAACTTTCAGTGATTTCTGTGAAAGTTGATTTCTGAAAAATATAGTCTGGAAAACTTGATAAAATTCTGAATCAAGTAGTTCTAATTCTTTCTCAAAGATAAGTTTTGATTAAATTCTGAATCAAAACCTTTAAAACTTGTTATTTCTGGATCTCTGAAACATAACAATTGACTTGGTAAAATTCTGTACCAATCAACCATTTTTTCCATAAAATTTGAACTTTTGAAAGTCTTTTATAAATCAGAAACACCATAAATCTACTTTTTAAAAGAGTCCCGTAAGAGGATCTGATTCTAATCCCCAAATTGTTCGTAGAATCAAAGTGATTAAAATTAATTTTCGGAATTAGATTATTTCACCACAAACAAATTGGCTCGCCCGGTGGGACTAATTTTCCAAAAGTAGTGTGTGTTGTGATTTTCTAAAAAAAAATTTTTTGTTCTTGCATGCGTTGAGAAGTGGAAGAACAATATCTGTTCAAATGGCTAATAGTTCAAGACAAACCGGAACTGGAAAAAACAATAGGGATATAACAACTAATGCTACGAATTCTGAGAATTCACCATCCCAAAGAAATGAGTCTGTGAATAACAATGAGAATGGAGTGAATGGAAATAGTAGTGTTAACAGAGAACAATCAACAACTACTACTACTACTACTACTATGCCAGAATAGCCTGTAGTAAGTCAAATTGGTTCTACTATCCCTATACCTAATTTTGTTTCTATGTCTCAAAATGGAACAACCAATATATGGGTTGCCATATGGTTTCGTCCCAAATTCTGGGACAGCCCCACTGATAACACTTTGCTAGGAGCTTGGACCTGCAAGACCTACATTGGAGGATATGCACCACCTTCAAGCAAGGAAGAGTTGGAGAAATTAGTGTCCTACAAATAAAGGGACACTACCCTACAAAATAAGGTCACTACCCTACAGAAGGACACCTTGACCCTAGATAGGACCCTTGTCCTATGGACCACCCTTAATTAGGACTCTCTTGTATTTTCTTTTTATTTTTGTATTTTCCTTTTTATTTCATCCTAGTTGGGTGCTAATTGTATGGATTTATTGGTTAGTAGGTTGCCTTACTATAAGGCTTAGGGAGTCATGGGTTCTATTCCCACCTAGGATAGAATTTCTTTCATCTTGTAATTTTTTTACATGAGTGGGGCGCATTTTAGAGGTTTAATGGCTTAAGACTTAGCTTAGCCATAAACCTTTGGGGTCTTGGGTTCAAAACCCACTTAGGAGTGTTTTCACTCATCTTTTATTTTTCTCCCATTTAATTCTCCTAAAAATCCGCCCCCTTCCCCCTCCACTCCTATATAAAGGAGTCTTCTCCTCTTGTATTTGACACATTGAATTTTGAAGTAAAGGCATTATGCCAAATTTTCTCCTCCCTTTGTGAGTTGAGTGAGGCTTGGTGGTTGTTGCTCAAACCATACTGAGACTTATCTAATTCTCCTGAATTAGTGGCGTCTGGCATTGGACTTATCTGCTGCAAGTGGATTCTTGCTTCAGTGGCGTCCTTCCCATTTCTTCCTCTCCACTTTTTCTTTCATTTTCTATCATTTTCTTGCGCATTATAGCTGCTGTTCCAGCCACTATAATTTGCAATTCAAGTGCATTTTATTGATTCTAATCGGTTGGTTTTGCTCAATTCTAGATCCTACACCTATCCGGCTATCAATTGGTCATCAGAGCTTGTTGAATTTGAGTAAAATTGGAGCAAATTGGGGCTGTTTTGGGCGCTGCATACTGCACCTATTTTGTGCAGAATTTTCACTCATTTAGTGTAATTCCATCCCTCTTTTCAATTGTAATTTGGACTTGGACTGTTTCCCGGGCCCGAGGTGCCTTTCTGCTGCTATCAGCACTTGTCTGTCTTGATTGATTTGCTTGAATTCTTGCTAGGTGGGGGCTGTTTTGGGCCGCTAATTCCCACCCCCTAGGCGTTTTTTTTAAATGCCTCTTTAATGCTCATACTTGTTCTTGAGTAATTCTTGCAAATTGCTTGATATAACTGCTTGTTTGTGGTGAAGTGTGGTAAGAGGAGCATTGTTGTCTTCATTTTTCCAAAGATCGTTCACCTACATTTCTCCCCTTCACCATTAATTGTCATCCCCCATATTCATCTCTTTACTTTCCGCTTTTAATTTCCCGCCATTTAATTTCCGCTTCTCCCCATCCTTTTAATTTCTGCTCTCCCCTTTACATTCTGCCATTTACATTTCTGCTCTCCCCATCCTTTTAATTTCCGCTTCCCCCTTTACTTTCAGTCATTTACTTTCAAGTCCTCCCCATCCTTTTAATTTCCGCTTCCCCCTTTACATTTCTGCTCTCCCCATCCTTTTACTTTCTGCCATCCCCTTCTACTTTCTGCCATTTACATTTCTGTCCTCCCCATCCTTTTAATTTTAGTTCCCCCTTTAATTTCTTGCCATTTATTTTGCGCAAATTTTCCTTCTTATTTTTGCCATTTTATGCGCATTTTTGGGCTCTTGTGTTGTTCAATTTCCTACTCTTGTTATGTCTGTTTGATTGGCATTCTGATTGCAAATTTGGATTGACTGTTATCTCAACCTTGGACTTTCCCTGTTTGATTGTGCAAAACGCTCACCTATAGGATCTTTTTTGGTTCATAGTATTGGAAGAAGATCAACAAATTCTAATTGTTGATTTTCCTTCAAATTTTAATTCCAATCTTAAAATTGAACCAAGCGCGTTTCTGTGACCATACCGGTTTTGTATAATCAACAAGGAAGTGCTAAGCAATTTTTTTTGGCCACTTTTGAAATCAAGTTGCCATTACGTTTTTTGCAGTTTTTAGAAATCAGTTTATCATTATTTTTGCTTTTCTGGGCCACTTGGACCAGTTTACTGTCAGAAAATTCCAAAAATATTACAGTAGGTACAGTTAATTTTCTTTTCATTGTGTACAAATTTCTGTAATTTTCTGTTTGGGAAAAAGACAAAAAAAGAAAGAAAAGGCAAGAAAAATACAAAAAGTACGTACGTGCCAAAAATAGAAAAAGAGGTGTAAAAAGCAAAAAAATGGTGCAAAAGTAAACAACAAGGAAGAAAAAGTCAAAAGACACCCAAAAAGAGTCAAAAATTCAAAAAGAAATTCAGAAAAATAGAAAAACAAAACAAAGAGATATCCCAACAATACAGTAACAGTTTTACTGTAATTTTCTGTTTCATTTCCCTGTATACCGTAATTGAGTTGTATTTGCTGTTTTCTTAAAAACGACAAATTTGGCAACTCTTTTTCAAAAATCACCAAAAACAATTCTCTTTGCAATTTCTTCCGTCTTTGTCTTGTTTGCTGTCTGCTCTTGTGTATAAGCTTGTTTGAGTACTAACTTTTCTTGTTTTGTCATATCAATTCTTTGTTTTGTCTTAGGATTTTCCAATCTTCTTCCAGTAGGTATTTTTCTTTGTTAGTGCGCTTCTATTTGGGTAAGGGTTAAGACTTAGACTCACGTTGGTCTTTGCAACCTCTAATCAACCTCCAACCGAGTAGAAGAGGCAAGAGAGTTTTTATTATAGAAAAAGCCCAAAAAGAGTGACATACACGAGTGATTACATTCCATTGAGTGTAAACACTTAGTGAGTGGTGAGGTCCTTTAAAAAGCTTTCAAATAAAATCAATTTAAGATGTCATATAGAATGTGGAGAAAGGAGCTAGATGAAGATAAGATAGAATTTAGAAGAGAAAGTAAGTGAGAAGACACTCTTCTCATGATGAAAGGTATAAAAAAGAAAGGAAGGAAGAGAAATAAGTAGATATCATTTTGAAGATAGTAAGAAGAAGGAAAGGAGTTATGTTAACTCTAACCATGATAGGAGGAGGTATGAGGAAGAAAGAAAGTTTAGAAAATATGATGAAGAAAGAAAGTATGAAGAAGAGAGAAAACTTAGGAGAAATTATGAGAGTGAAATTAGAGGAAAATATCATGAAAAGAGAAGAAGAGAAAATAGGAAAAGTACAAAAGATTCTTTTGAAGATAGAATTGAAAGAACGTTAGAAAAATTTTCTAATGAAATGAAGATAAGCTTTCAAAATTCTTTTCAAAGTCCTTAATTGAGATAGAAGAGAGAAGAAAATTAGAAAAGAAGGAACAATTAGAAAAAGAAGAAGAAGAAAGGCTTAAAAGAGAAAAAGAAAAGGAGGTAGAAAGAGTGCAAATAGAAGAAGTGAAAAACAAAAACTTGGGAAAGCAACTAATTTTATCTTGTGATCCTTTGTCAGCTAACCCTTTGTGTGAAGGCATGAATAAGTTGATGGCAAGTACTTCTATTGTGCAAAGAGGACAACTCAAGCTATTGAGAGGGAGTTCCCTAAACTAACTTTCTTTATGCATGAAATGCCTTCTTCTATGCACAATTATATGCCTCAAAGCATTACATGTTTGAAAGAAAATAAACAATGTTGATGATGCTTTGAAATCTATTGCATGTTTAGAAAAGGCAACTAAGTTTAAGAGTACCATGAAACTTACTACAGATGCATGCTTACTCAATTCCTTTAGATTGCATGATAAGATTGAAAACAAAGTTGGATTGAATATGCATGTGCCTTTGGTTTGTGTTTATAGAATGAATACACATTTTGGACCAAAAATAATTATTTCATACAAAGATGTGTATTATGCTCTTGAACTAGTTAGTAAAAAGGATAAAATTTTGGATGAAGCTATCACATGTAGGAAAACTTGTTTGACATCTAATTCAAATGATGATATGCTTCTTGATATGCATACTCACTGTGGTTCTTTTGGTATTTCACCTTTCATGAACACATATGATAATATGCAAAAGGTGTCATCTTACTTGAGTGAGTGCCTTAGTATGGATATGGCTCTTGAACAAACTTGCATGAATACTTCATGGCATGAACATATGCACTACACTTTAGACAATCATACTCAAGATGCATATGTTATGTTCAATAAAAATGTTGGGATGTTAATGAAAAATATTAAAACATTCATGCCACATAGTTTCACTTGTGCATTTATTTGGGAACATAGTGTAGAATATTTTGATGAATGTTGCACATTGAAACACATTTGTACTTATGTGGAATTTATTTCCTAAGCCTTCTCCATGACCACTTACTTCTCTTATCTGCAAGGGAGGGCTTCAAAAGATTAGTCTTTGATCCAGGATCTAAATCCACAAAGTACGTAGACAAGAGGGCTCAATCTTCATTACGGGAGTTTTCTAACCCTTATCTCAAATACCTCTTGTTTATCTCCTATGTTTTTCTTTTGCCAATCTTTATGATCCCCAAGTATTTTTGTTATGAGCCTTCACTTTGCTTGCTTTGGGATAATACTTATGAGTCTTCTTCTTGTTGTCTAGGCTCAAGGATGATGTTCAACTTGTGGACCTCTAACTCTACTCTCCAAGGGCTAAGGGAAGTATCTTCTTACTTCCTAAATTTTGTCATCCATCCCCTTCTTCTACCCAGTTCATTACTCTTAAGGCTTCTTTCTGAATTTTCAGATTTGAGGTCAAATCCTTTTCAAGGGGGAGGGAATGATAACACTTTGCTAGGAGCTTGGACCTGCAAGACCTACATTGGAGGATATGCACCAACTTCAAGCAAGGAAGAGTTGGAGAAATTAGTGTCCTACAAATAAAGGGACACTACCCTACAAATAAAGGTCACTACCCTACAGAAGGACACCTTGACCCTAGATAGGACCCTTGTCCTATGGACCACCCTTAATTAGGACTCTCTTGTATTTTCTTTTTATTTTTGTATTTCCTTTTTATTTCATCCTAGTTGGGTGCTAATTGTATGGGTTTATTGGTTAGTAGGTTGCCTTACTATAAGGCTTAGGGAGTCATGGGTTCTATTCCCACCTAGGATAGAATTTCTTTCATCTTGTAATTTTTTTACATGAGTGGGGCGCATTTTAGAGGTTTAATGGCTTAAGACTTAGCTTAGCCATAAACCTTTGGGGTCTTGGGTTCAAAACCCACTTAGGAGTGTTTTCACTCATCTTTTATTTTTCTCCCATTTTATTCTCCTAAAAATCCGCCCCCTTCCCCCTCCACTCCTATATAAAGGAGTCTCATCCTCTTGTATTTGACACATTGAATTTTGAAGTAAAGGCATTATGCCAAATTTTCTCCTCCCTTTGTGAGTTGAGTGAGGCTTGGTGGTTGTTGCTCAAACCATACTGAGACTTATCTAATTCTCCTGAATTAGTGGCGTCTGACATTGGACTTATCTGCTGCAAGTGGATTCTTGCTTCAGTGGCGTCCTTCCCATTTCTTCCTCTCCACTTTTTCTTTCATTTTCTCTCATTTTCTATCATTTTCTTGTGCATTATAGCTGCTGTTCCAGCCACTATAATTCACAATTCAAGTGCATTTTATTGATTCTAATCGATTGGTTTGCTCAATTCTAGATCCTACACCTATCCGGTTATCACCCACCAACAATGTCAACAGTAGGTCCAACAATAAATCGTGGACCCATTTTTAATCCCTTTGTGGGAAGTTCATCTTCATCCATTACAAATTCCACTTTACATTCTTTAAGGCAACAAATGGATGAAAGCAATCATGAAATGGTAAATATGTTGACACAACAAATGGCCACAGTGTTCGATCCATTGGTACAAACCACAAATACCAATTATAATTTGTTGGCTAGGCAAATAGAGAGGATTGTGGATGTGTTTGGAGCACCCACAGATCCTATAGTTAGACAAGTGGCTAATATGAATTCCCCTGTGAATCAAGGGGATCAAAATAATCAAATACCAAATCCTGTTAATCCTGTCGAAAATAGGGAAGAAAATGCTCCTAGAATTATCCTGAATAGAAATCAGAATGCTGATGAAATTCTCGAAAAGATAAGAGCAAATAACTTAGGGGGCAACAAAATATTGTTGGAATTGCCGAGGGGATGGATAGTTCCCAAATTTACCAAATTTTCTGGAGAAGTGGGAGAATCTACTGTCGAACACATTGCTAGATATCAAATCGAAGCATGTGATTTGGCAAATAATGAAGAGTTGAAAATGAAATATTTTCCTAGTTCTTTAACTAAAATGCTTTCACTTGGTTTACAACTCTTTCCCTGAATTCTATTCATTCATGGAATCAATTAGAAAGAAGTTTTCATGAACAGTTCTTTAGAGGGGAAACAAAAGTTACTCTTATGGATTTAGTGAACATTAAAAGATTTTCGAATGAATCCATAGACGATTATTTGAATAGATTCAGGCAAATGAAAACAAGGTGTTTTACCCAAATTCCTGAATATGAGTTAGTCCAAATGGCTGCTGGAGGGTTGGATTATTCAATTCGAAAGAAATTGATTAATCAACAACTTAGGGATATGGCCCAATTGGCTGATAAGGTTAGGCAAAATGAACATCTTAAGAAAGAAAAAGAGAGATTTCGAAAACCTGAAAAGACTTTTCGAAAAGATAAAATAGCATATTTGGAAATATCTGATGATAGTGATTTCGAATATGACATAGAGGATAATGATGTCCATGTAGCAGAACTTAAGCCCGGACCTCCTTATGATTGTCAATCTTTGAAACCTAGTGGAAATACTAATAATGATACTAAAGATAGGTTTCCTATGAAAATTATGGTTTCGATATTTCGAAAGCAGATCAAATTTTCGATATATTGGTAAAAGACAAACAAATAACTCTAAGTGATGACCTTAAAATTCCTTCTCAAGAACAGAGAAGAGGTCGAAAGTATTGTAAGTATCATCATACTTATGGACATTGGACTAATAGTTGTGTTCGTTTCAGGGATATTATTCAAGAAGCTATCAAACAAGGTAGATTGAAATTCGAAGAAAAGGTTCCAATGTCCATGAAGATTGACTCTGACCCACTCCAGGTGAACGCTAACTACGCTGAACCTGCAAGTGTGATTATGGTCGAATTGGAAGATTCCAATTCTGTGGGACAGGCCACAGAGATGGCCCTTGATGGAGATCAAGAATTACATGATGTTTATCCTAAAGGGGGTGAATCCTTATTGGAATTTCTGAATCGAAAGAAGGCAGAAGATGCCTCAATTGAACTTTGTCCAAGGTGTCATGCTGTATTCGATAGGTCTGCAGCCAAGGCTTTTCGTGGATCAGAAATGAAGACACATATCAGCAAGTGGCTGCCCAGCATCAGAAAAAAGAAAATAAGCAAAAGAAGCCTCATCCTTCTTATAGTTGTTGGATTTCGAAGTCTGAATCCATTTCTGGAGGAAAGGCACCTGTTAACATGAATAGGTTCGATAAGGGAAAACAACCCATGAATCCAAAATTTCATGAAGACAGGAAGCATCTAACTTTTGTACCATCATCATCAGAAATATCAGAATAATTTCCAAGGTTTTCACCAGAAACCTTATTATGGAAATAGGCCTCAAATGACGAAGACCCAGTGGAGAAGGGCACAAAGAATGAAAAAGGCTGCTTTCGAGGAAAAAGGAAAGAGGAACATGATTGTTGAACAAAACAATCAACAACCTAAACCTGTGCAAGCAAAAAATGTTCAAGTAATTCAAGTCCAAGCAAATTCGAATCAACCATCTTATGCTCAAGTGGTGAAAAAGAAGCCTTCATTCCAAGTTATTGGAGGTTTTGATGAGAATGAAGATGACTTATTAACAAAAAATTTCGAAACTGGATTTGCAGATGGTCTGGATGACATCTGTGCAGTTGTTTCTGTATTACCTGCTGAGTATGCTGAGGAACTTGAAAAAGGCTTAGAAGATGAAGACTTTGAGGAAGATGATATAGGTGAGGATCCAATATGTTATACTTATATTGGCAAACAGATTTGCCAGAATACTTCTGCAGTATTCGAAAAACCAACTGAGGATATGCAACTTCATATGAAGCCTTTGTTCATTAGGGCGTTAGTTGGAGATGTGAGTATTGGAAAGGTCCTCGTAGACTCTGGTGCAGCAGTAAATCTGATGCCGAAATTTATGATGAAAAAATTGATGAAGACTAAGTTTGATTTGATGCCTCATCAGATGATTATTACTGATTTCAGTGGGAAGACTTCGAAATCAGAAGGAGTCTTATGTTTGGAGTTAACAGTGGGAACCATCATGAGACCCACTATGTTTGTTGTAGTTGATTCGAAAGCAAATTATAACTTACTTCTTGGAAGAGAGTGGATCCATGGTGTAGGTGTTGTTCCATCTTCAATGCATCAGAGACTTTGCATGTGGACTAAAAAAGGTTGTACCCATTTACGTTGATGGGGACAAAAACTATTTTAAAGTCGAAGAGGATGCTGTGGATGTGAGGAGTACTGAAAAGAAGGTTATGAAGACAAGACCATATGAAATGATTGATAAGTATATGTTGGTACCTACAAAAATACCTTATTCACTAAGATTGAATCCAAATTGTGGGTTTATGTTACAATGTGATGTTTGCTCTTTCGAGGCCACAGAAATTGCTGAATGGTCAGACCCAGAATAGATTCGAGCTTTTGGGCTCGAATTTCGGCCTATGTGGCCGAGAAGAAGGTAGAGGCGACTCTCGAAGCCAAATCTAATCAAAATAAACAAAATAAAGAGGTAACGGCCCATAAGGCCGAATGACAAGAAGGTAAAATAGTCAATGAGGAGATAATAGAAGAAGAAATCTCATCAGAAACGAAAGGTAAAAATTTTGAAGATGTTTCTGAGGAAAATAGAAAGTATGAAGAGGTTTCTGGAGGAAGTAGAGATTCTGAAAAGAAGTATCTTGAGGAAATGCTCAAAAAGGTTGAGACGTATGTTCAAGAGACACAGGGGTTTGAGTTCGAAAGGTTAGATTGCATCTATGATGACTCTCCTTTGGGTTTCGAAGGTATTCTGTCTCAAGGCATTAAGAAAATGGAAGCTCAATACCCTTTAGAGGAAATAAACTTGGGAACGGAGAATGAGAAAAGAACCACGTTTATAAGTTAGAATCTTGAAGGAGATTTTAAGAAGAAAATCATTGACTTGTTGAAAGAGTATAAAGATTGTTTTGCTTGGGATTATCATGAAATGCCTGGTTTGAGTCGAGAACTGGTGGAGCATAGACTTCCAACTTTTCCAGAAAAGCGACCAGTGAAACAGGCTCCAAGAAGATTTGCTCTAGAAATAGTTTCAAAAATCAAAGAAGAAATAGAGCGTCTTCTAAAGGCTAAGTTCATTCGAACTGCCAGGTATGTAGATTGGATTTCTAACATAGTTCCTGTTATTAAGAAAAATGGAACTTTAAGAGTTTGCATTGATTTTAGAGATCTTAATGATGCAACTCCTAAAGATGAATACCCAATGCCCAGTTGTTGATATGTTAATAGATTCGGCAGCAGGAAATGAACTTTTAAGTATGTTAGATGGGTATTCAGGTTATAATCAAATTTTTATTGCCGAAGAGGATGTTTCGAAAATAGCTTTTCGATGTCATGGGGCAATAGGCACTTATGAATGGGTAATGATGCCCTTTGGCTTAAAAAATGTTGGTGCAACTTATCAAAAAGTCATGAATTCGATTTTTCATGATTTAATAGGAAATTTTATGCAAGTCTGTATAGATGATGTT
The DNA here is from genome assembly GCA_026901365.1 of Sesbania bispinosa. NCBI lineage: Eukaryota > Viridiplantae > Streptophyta > Magnoliopsida > Fabales > Fabaceae > Sesbania > Sesbania bispinosa. Next base: position 326,215 of record QLOH01000064.1, read on the forward strand.
GTGTTTAAGTTTGAATCAAAGAACTTACATTTAAATCATTTAAAATAAGCTTTCGAGAAAATGAGAAAGCATGGATTGAAAATGAATCCTATTAAATGTGTTTTTGGTGTATCTGTAGGAAATTTTTTAGGATTTCTTGTACACAAGAAAGGTGTTGAGGTTGATAAAAACAAAGCTAAGGTAATTCTCGAAGCATCTCCACCTACTACCAAAAAACAATTGCAATCTTTTCTGGGAAAAGTAAATTTCCTTCGAAGGTTCATTTCGAACTTATCAGGAAAAACAAGAGTGTTTTCCCCATTGCTGAAACTGAAGAAAGAAGAAAACTTCAAATGGGGAGATGAACATCAAAGAGTCTTCGAGGAAATCAAGAAATATTTGACAACTCCTCCAATTATGACTCCTCCTTTGCCAGGAAAACCTTTGAAGTTATATATTTCTGCTTCAGAAGCCACAATTGGAAGTATGTTGGCTCAAGAGGACGAAAATGGCGTAGAAAGAGCTGTTTACTATTTGAGTAGAGTCCTTAATGATGCAGAAACTAGATATCGTGCTATAGAAAAGTTGTGTTTATGTTTTGTACTTTTCTTGTACTAAACTTAAATATTATGTCAAACCCCATGATGTATTTGTGATTTCTCACTTTGATGTAATAAAGCACATGTTGTTGAAACCTATATTGCACAGTAGAGTTGGAAAATGGGCATTAGCATTGACTGAGTTTTCATTAAAATTTGTCCCATTAAAAGCAATGAAAGGACAAGTAGTTGCAGATTTCTTAGTTGATCATCCCCCAATTTCAATTGAAGAATCAACATATGTAGGCTTAGAGCCTTGGAAATTATATTTTGATGGATCCAAACATAAGAATGGATCAGGAGTTGGAATTTTACTAATTTCACCCAAAGGGTTTCCAACTCGAATGATGTTTGAAATAAAACATCCTTGTTCGAATAATGCAGTAGAGTATGAAGCTCTTATTGCTGGTCTCGAAATTCTAGTTACCATGAATTCAATAAATGTTCATATTAAAGGAGATTCTCAATTAGTTATCAAACAGGTAACTAAAGAATATAAATGTTTAGATCCAAAATTGGCTAAGTATTTGGTTCAGGCCAATAAACTTCTGGAAATGTTTGATGAAGTAAAAATTGAACATATTCCAAGAGGTCAGAATTTCGAAGCCAATGAATTGGCTCAAATAGCTTTAGGATATAGGACTTCAATTGGAACTCTCAGAAAAATTAGTGATATTCAGAAAAGGCTTCCAATGAAGAAATTTGATATCCATAATATAAATCTTCTAGATCAGAATGATTGGAGAAGAGAAATTATGAATCTGATACAAAATCCTTCCCTGATAAATAAAAAACACTTGAAATATAAGATTCTGAACTATTGTGTTTTAGGTGAAGAGCTTTATAAGAAAGCTATTGATGGGAATTTATTTCGATGTTTAGGAGAAACTGAAGCATACTTAGCTTTGGTCGAAGTACATGAAGGTGCTTGTGGAGCTCACCAAGCAGGAAAGAAAATGGAATGGATTTTGAAAAGAAAATTATTCTTTTGGCCTTCAATGGCCAAGGATTGTCACAATTTCGCTAAGTCTTGTGAAGATTGTCAAAAGCATGGAAATGTGCAACAAGTTCCAGCAAGTGAATTGCATTCAATAATAAAACCTTGGCCTATCAGAGGATGGACTTTAGATTTGATTGGAATGATTCACCCAGCTTCTTCGAGAAACCATAAGTTTATTCTAGTAGGAGTTGATTATTTTACTAAGTGGGTAGAAGCAATTCCTTTAAGAGAGGTTTCTCAAGAAGATATCATTCGTTTTATTGAACAAAATATCATATTTCGATTTGGCTTACCAGAAACCATTACCACAGATCAAGGAATGATGTTTACTGGGAGAAAAATGGTTAGGTTTGCTGAATCGAAAGGGATAAAATTACTTTCTTCTACTCCTTATTATGCATAAGCCAATGGTCAAGTTGAAGAAGTTAATAAAATTATTATTGCTTTAATTAAAAGACATATTGGGCAAAGGCCTAGAAATTGACATGAAACTTTGAATCAAGTTCTGTGGGCCTATAGAAATTCACCAAGAGAGGCTACTCGAACTACCCCTTATAAGTTGGTTTATGGTCACGATGCTATATTACCAGTAGAAATAAACTTGCAATCAATAAGGGTTCAAAGGCAATTTGAGTTATCTTCTCAAGATTATTGGAATTTGATGTTTGATGAATTAAATGAACTTGATGAGGAAAGGTTACTTGCTCTTGAAAAGATAATTAGGCAAAAAGAGCAAATTACTCGTTGTTATAATAGAAGAGTTAAGAAAAAAGAGTTCCAAGTTGGTGATTATGTTTGGAAGTTAATTTTGCCAATTGATAAAAAGTCTAAGAAGTTTGGTAAATGGTCACCTAATTGGGAGGGACCTTTCGAAGTTGAGAAAGTACTTTCTAATAATGCATATTCAATTCGAGAGTTAGTTGGTGATATGCGCATAATGTCAATAAATGGGAAATACTTAAAGGAATATAAGCCAAATTTGCAAGAACTCAGAATTGTGCATAAAGAAAATAAATTGTTTAGAGGGAAATTGAATTTGAGCTCATGCTCAAAGAAAAAATTAAAAAAAAATTAAAAAAAATTAAAAAAAAAGAGGCAGAAGCAATTAAAAAGGAGAATCATTCTTCATCTTTGCGAAGTCATGCATCAGGTCTTCATATTGGATTTTCAGGCTGTAGTCAGATTTTTCCAAATTACTAATATCTTTCGAAACGTCTACAACACTTCTCGAAATTCCTTTAACGGAATTGAGAATTTCAGTTCGAGAAGACCTCTGCCTCGAAATGGTGGCCTCCAGCTCTCTTTGTTGTGACTTCACTCTGATGGCATCCTCCTCAAGTTTTCGAATTGCTGCCTCAATTCGAAGATTCTCTTTTTCGAGATCCTCAACCTTAGATAAATTTTGCTTGATGGATTGCTCATATTTCTGAACTTTGCCTTTGCTATCCTGAAGCTTATCCATCAGCTCAGCCTTATCACCTTTTTGAATGCTTAACCTAGAAGTAGTCTCCTCAATTTGGTCAAGAGTGTTGAGGGCATTCTGATATAATTTTGAGAAACCTTTGATCCATTCCTGTTGAGATTCAGAAAATTCTTTTTTGTCTCTTATCGAAAAGAGTCAAATAACATTGAATCTCTTCTTTGTAATGAAGATCCTTAGGGATCGTTTTCAACATGGGTTTCTCGAAAACTAACTTCTTGAAGTTTTGAAGAACTGCTTCTATTGAATCTGCTTCGTTCAAAGGATTTTATACAGTTGCTTCAGAATGGGCTGATGATAGAGAAACTTCCCCAGAAAGGACTTTGAAAACCAGAAATGGATTTTCATCCAAACTTTTGAGGCAATCATCTAAGTCTATAGGAGTGTATACAGAAGTAGACCTAGATGAATCCCTCGAAAAACTTGGGACTATTTCTGGAGTCTCTGATTCTGATTGGACATTTAAAGTCCCTTTCATAGGAGTTTTCTTCTCTTCTTGAGGAGTAGGTTGAGGAGAAGGCATAGAATTATCTTCTTCCATAGGAGAATCCTCTTTATTTGGATCAGAAGGGGATTGTAATTCTTCTTCTTCCTTCCCTTCTTGTTCTTTGTTACTTTCTTTAATATTTTCCATGGCTTGGTCTTTCGAAAGTAATTTCTTCGAAGAAGTAGCCTGAAGTGGACTTTCAATAGTCTTTTCTTCTTGAATCACACTCTCAGTTTGAGAGCTAAAAGAGATGTTTATCTGAAAGAGAAAATAGTTGAAGTTAGATAAATAGGAACATGAAGAAAAGATTACTATCTTTTTCTAGAAAAAGAGAGTAAAAAATTACTTGTTCCAAGATTCCACTTGGGATTTGTTTTTAATGGCCTTAACTTTAAATCTTTGGCCAACTCTCTGAATTTACATATGTTTGTTCCAAAAATATCTCTATCTGCAAATGAAAGATTAATTTTTGAAAGAGACTATTTTTGGGGGGGCATCTGTTGGGATTCGAATTTCTAGTATTTCGAGTTTCCCAAAATCTGTAAGCTCTTTACACTTTTCGAATTTCCAGAAAGCTTACAGGTTCCAGAATTTGAGTTTCCAGAAAGCTTAAAAGTTCTAGAATTCGAGTTTGAGAAGTGAATCTCATAACTTAGAAATTTGTTAAAGTTAACATTAAAAGGGAACTTCAGAAACTCGAAAAAAGAGACAAAGGAACTTCGAGAAATCAAAGTCAAAAGTGACTCTGAAAAAACCAAAGTCAGGAGTTCTGGAAAATCAGAATCAAAAGATATTCTGGAAAACCAAAGTCATAGGGGATTCTGGAAAATCGAAGACATAAGATTTCTGGAAAAACTGAAATCATAAGGTTTCTGGAAAACTGAAGTTTGAAGCGATTCTGGAAAATCAGAATCGAAAGATATTTTGGAAAGTCGAAGTTATAAGTCTTCTGGAAAATCGAAATCAGGAAGTATTCAATGAGCCTAAATGTCAACAGAAAAGGACTAAGTGTCAAAGATGAAGGAATTTTCGAGTACATGAAGTCAGAATTCCAGAAAGAAGTTTTCGAGAAATCGAAGAGCAAGATTTCGAGTGCATGAAGTTAGAATTCTAGAAAGAAGATTTCGAGAAATCGAAAAGCAAGATTTCGAGTTTGCAGAGAAAACAGAAACTCGAAAACAAGGTGCATAAAGACTTAGAAGATTTCTGAATCTGAAAGTGACTTTTCGAGGAAACAGAAGACAGAAGAAAACAGTTACTGGAGGTTACAGAAGTTTGCTGATCAAGGACAGATGGCAACATCTCAGTGGAAGTAATTTGAAAAAGTTCAAAGAAGAAAGGTAGTTTTCTGGTTAGCAGAAAACGTGGCAAACATGCAGGTTGCCAACACATAGGGATAGAAGATGTGTCATGTGTACATTAGGTAGCCGTTAGGAATAGAAATCTATAAATAGGTGAACTTTCTATGTAATAAAGGTTGGCAAATCACTTATACTCAAACTCTCTGAAACACCTTACACGTCCAAACTTAAAGCGACAAACAGGTTACAAGGAGAAGGAAGTATGTGATGAACCCATCCAATTTCTTTCAATGCAATTGTTCTTACAATTCATTTTTCTTTTCTTTATTTTACATTCCGCAATTTACATTCTACAATTTTTATTTGCATTGCTTTTTCTTGAACTTTCAGTGATTTCTGTGAAAGTTGATTTCTGAAAATATAGTCTGGAAAACTTGATAATATTCTGAATCAAGTAGTTCTAATTCTTTCTGAAAGATAAGTTTTGATTAAATTCTTAATCAAAACCTTTAAAACTTGTTATTTCTGGATCTCTGAAACATAACAATTACCTTGGTAAAATTCTGGACCAATCAACCATTTTTTCCAGAAAATTTGAACTTTTGAAAGTCTTTTATAAATCAGAAACACCATAAATCTACTTTTTAAAAGAGTCCCGTAAGAGGATCTGATTCTCATCCCCAAATTGTTCGTAGAATCAAAGTGATTAAACTTTAATTTCCGGAATTAGATTTTTTCACCACAAACAGTTGGTAATGAACCCCAAGTTGACTGAAGCTTGAAAACTGCTTGAATTCAAGATCAGGATCGATTTTATCAATTACCTGATATTGGTAATCGATTACCTGCAGAACCTGAGAAGAGTTCATTAGGAATTCTCTCTGGCTTAATCGATTACTTAAGTAAGTAATCGATTACCACAGAGACTGCACCTATTCTGGGTTGTTTTCTTAAAACTTGGTAATCAACTATATGCGAAAGGTAATAGACTATTTGAGTTATAACTAACTCCTAACTGATTTAAACAATAAGATTTTCGAATTTAAAAAGAGAGAATCGGATTTTTCCAAAAAGAGAAATGAATCTTTGAGAGAAAATTTTCAAGAAAACAAGAGAAAACGCAGAATGTTGATGTGAATTAAGAACACTACACAAAAGAAGATTGAACATAGAAGAACGTTGCTGATCTTAATTGTTGGGTTATCTACACAGTTAAGGTGTTATTGTTCTAAACCCTATTCTTTTACAATTTCTGTAATTGGGAAATCTCTTGAAAGGTGTTTTCATAAAGATTCATTGAAATCTTGTGACGGGGTGTCATAAGTGAGGTTAATGTTCATATGGCGGGGTGTCATTGAAGAACATGCTCTTGTGGGGTGCAAGAGTTTAACCCCCCCCCCCTTCTAGATTTCCTCTAGGACCAACATGGTTTACCTAACACCTATATCAAAGACAATGAAACCCAATTTACTGATAAGGGTTTCTATAGTCTACTGATCGAGTTTAACATCAAACAAAGATTTTCCTCCGTCGAACACTCCTAAATGAATAGGCAAGCGGAAGCCACAAACAAGGTCATCTTGAGGGGGCTGAAGAGACGCCTAGACACAACAAAATGACTATGGGATGAGCAATTGTATCATGTCCTATGGGCTTATCACACTATGCCTCACTCTACTACGGAAGAAACTCCCTTCAAACTTGCATACGGGGTAAACATCGTTATACCAGTCGAGATCGGTGAACCGAGCTTCCGAATGGTGACATATGAAGTCGGCATCAACGACTCCAAATTACGTGAAGAACTTGACCTGGTAGAGGAACTTAGAGAACGGGCAGCAATTCGGGAATCCGCCATCAACCAAGAGTCTGCCCGGCATTACTATTCTAAGGTCATTCCTCGGGTTTCGAGGTCGGAGATCTCGTCCTCTGGAGAGCAGATGTTGGGAACAAAAATGCATCCCAGGGGAAGTTAGCCGAGAATTGGGAAGGCCCTTTTTGGGTAACCTCAAAAACCGACTCAAGGGCTTATTATTTAGAAACACTTTCCAGAGTTCCTATCCCGAGGACGTGGAATGGGGACAAGCTTCAGAGATATTTCAGTTAATGAACTTGTAAAGAAATTCATATCGAACTTAGTTCCTTGAGTTTTTGATACACCTTTTGTTTATATAGTAATTTATCTCAGGCAAAGTTCCTCATGTTTATTTTTTTCTGAAAAATAAATAAATGATTCACTTCAGATTTTATTCCTTGAAAACTGAGTTATAGTTATTTCAGATTGTGTTCCTTGAAATTATGATCATTGAAATTTCTTCGGACTTTGTTCCTCGAAATTATGTTTATTAAGACCATCTCAATCTGAGTTCCTCGTCCGAATGTTTTCGGACTTAGTTCCTAGATTACTAAATTTATATTGTGCTGCCCTCTTACTCCGGCTTGCCACCTGAGCAACGAAAACAATGCCACAACGTGCCTCGAGTCCCCGGATTTTCCGAGGAATGGGTTCGAGGAGAACCCACATCAGAAAATTTCAGGCTCCCCAATGTGCACTATATCGAAAATTCCTCATGCAAGAATCAAGTAAAGAGCGCGAAATGTGATAAAAAAGAATGTAAAAAACCTGGAATAACAGTGAAGTATGACTGTAACATAAAATAGTAAAGTTGAAGTCATCCAAAATGACGAGTTCGAATAAAAAATAAAATCAACTACGCTTTACAAGTCAAACCAGCATATCGGCCCTTCAAGTGTCTTCTTTCGTTGCATCGGTATTCGCTCGGACATAAGTCGAGGTCGGTTCAGGCTCAACGTTGATGATCTCTTTGAATGGGAGTGGGTTCATCGGCGGAGGCTCGAGCTTTTCCTCCCCAGGTTCGCAGGTCACCAGGTAGTCAGCTTGAACATGACCCCATTTTCCATCCTCCACCTGGCACAAGGTAGACATACATCAAGTTCGAAGCTCCACCCCGGGATTCAGAAACTTCATCTTCCTGATGGCAGTATGAAAAGACATCTCAGACGCCTCCAGCCACCATATTTTGAGATTCTCAACCTTACTCTTCAGCCAATTTTTTTTATTAACCAATCCCCCTTCTCCTTTCGATATGCCTCCATTGTCATCTCAGCACTTACCACAGCGTTAAGCTTCTCGACCTTTTCTTCAGCAAGCTCTTTTTTAAGCGTGGTTATCTCACTCGACGGGCTTATGTAGAAACCACAGGAAACACTAGAAGGGGGGTTGAATAGTGTTTTATAATTTCAAACAGATTTTATAGGAAACCTTTTCATAAACCAAGTTTAACAAAACCTTTGAGCAACATGCTGAAACTGGTGTTTTCAGAGACTTGCTGAAATGCTTCAGCAGGTCCAAATCACAGTAATAAAGACTTGTTTTATAGAGATTTTGAGATTGATTTACGTTCAAACTTATAAAACTGGTTATTCAGAACCCTCCTATTAGTTCAAATAACAATTATAAAGAGATAAGGGATAAGAATCTGGGGATTAGAATCAGATCCTCTTACGGGACTCTTTAAAAAGTAGATTTATGGTGTTTCTGATTTATAAAGACTTTCAAAAGTTCAAGTTTTCTGAAAAAATGGTTGTTTGGTACAGAATTTCACCAAATCAAATGCTAAGTTTCAGAAATCCAAAAATAATAAGTTTCAAAGAGTTTGATTCAGAATTCTATCAAAAAACTTATCTTTCACTAAGAATTAGAACCACTTGATTCAGAATTTTATCAAAAGTTCTAAATTTTCACTTGACTTCTTTTAAACTTAAAGAAAATCACAGTTTCAAAATGTTTGTAAGAATACAGAATTCAAAGCAAAGAAATAAAAGTGCATGGAATGAAGAATACATAATGTAAATCGCAGAAAGTAAATGAATTGAAAGAAAAAAAAAATTGCATATAGATAAAAGTGGATGGGTTCATCACATACAATCAATCCTTGTAAACCTGTTAGTCGCAATGTGATCGGACGTGAAGGTGTTTAAGGGTATGAGTGTAATGAATTGCCAACCTTTATTACATCAAGAGTTCACCTATTTATAGTTTCCTAATCCTAACGGCTAACTAATGTACATATGACATATCATCTAGCCCTATGTGCTGGCAGCGTGCATGCTTGCCACGTCTTTTACTAACCAGAAAACCGTTTCTGATCTTTAATAACTGTCTTCTTTTTGTCTTCTGACTTTTCAAACTTCCTTTTGATTTCTTCAGAAATCTTGTCTTAAAATTCTCTGTTCCTGTTTCTCGAATTCTTGCTTTCTGATTTCTCGAAATCTTCTTTCTGTTTTCTCGAAATCTTCTTTCTGAAATTTTGACTTCATGGATTCGAGAAAATCCTTAACCTTAAGACTTAGTTTTATCTTGACACTTGAACTTAATGAGTTTTTCTCTTTTCGAGATTTTGACTACACTCTTCTCTTCGTCAGGTGTCAAGCTTTATTTGGCTAATTCAAAGGTCATGAAGACCAGCGGCCATCGTCCATTCTACTTAACTCAATCTCATTATGAGATTTCTTCTCATTGGACGTTAAAATGGTCTTATTAATGACACTAGAACCTTTTCACTCCTATAAATAGGAATACTTTTGCACAATCCTTTCACAATTCTTCATTCTTTCTTCTTCCTTTTTTTTTTAAAAAATTCTCTTAAAGAATCTCTTCAAAGAATATGAAGAAGTTAATCCCTTTGGCTATTGCGTACGATCCAATCTGGAATGATTCCATTTTTTATGGGATTGACGAAATAGCCAAAGCTATTGACTTTTCCAATCTTTCTCTTTGAAGGTTTTCTTTTGGATTGTACGTAATAGCCAAATATAGGTTCATTTATATAATAAATGAATATATTATTGTTTTCCCATGCTGACCTTGATTTCTTCCCCAGGTCGAAGGTGGTTCAACAAATTGGAAAACATATTCTCCTTTGCCTTGGCTCTATCAAAGCCTGTGGGGGAGGAAGAAGAGAAAGAGGTGTGGAAGACATGAGTCAAAGACTCATTATAACTTAGGATAGTTTCCTTTCTAATGTATTGGGCACTTAGGATAGCTTCCTTTCTAATATATTTCTAATGTATTCGAACTGATGTGATTCGAATTTGGATCATGAATAAAAGAACTATCACTTGTCTTTTGAAATACCTGCAACGTACTATTTCTCGAATTTACACTTGTTTTATTTTCAAATTCCTAAAGTCTTTTTGCCTTGACTTCAATCAAGAATTATTTTCTAAGTTAACAGACTTATTATCAAAATTCGAAATGAGGTGATTTTACCTCTTCTGTAAATTCGAAATGGCATCATACCCTTGTCACTTGTGGAATTCGAAATAATTGAAAATCAAATCCCAACACCTAGTTCACTCACATCCACCGTGAGCTACGTCCAGTCCCAATGCCAAAACAGCAAAGGATTTCCACTAACTGATCACAGTTACAAGTATTCTTTTACAGACAAGCCTCTTCAGGCTCTAAATCCAAGTATTCTTTGTTCCACCAAGCCTCTCCAGGCTCTCAGACACTTGAAAGTGTTTACAATAAAGGAAGTTTAAGTTCATGAGAAACTTAAACCCAGAAAAATCTTGTACAGAGGATAACTGAGTATAAACTCAGGATACAATGAAGGTTTTCTAAGTACAAAGATTATTAGAGAATAGCAGCTTGAATTCTTGCAGCGTTTTGTCTCAATAAATTTTCTTTTCTTAACTTGGCCGACATCTTCAAAGTCTTCCATAAAGCAATATATAGAGTTCAGAAAATTAATCCGTTGAAGATTGCTTAACTACTGTTGAGAGATAGCATTTAATGTTGTTTAAGACGTTGTGAAACAAACTCCTTAAAGCTTCTGACTTTGAGACTTGCAGGGTTGTAGTCTGTGACACTGCTCTGACACGTACAGCAGGTTCCCTTTTTAAGGTTAAGTGATTCTGACATCACAAAGGGATCTTGAAAACATTCCTTAAATGAATCAAACTTGCTTCAGACGAAAAGGATGCATTGAAGTCTTGAGCAGACAGCCTTTTGACTTCAGTCAAATTAGGTCTTCAGCAGTTCTTCTTTAAATGATTATTTTAACACTTCAGAAGAATGAATGAACTTCAGCAGGTCTTTTGTTCTTCAGAGAGTTCCGCATAACAGCAGGTTCAACTTCGGAGAGTTGTCATATATCAGAGGGTAGCTCTTCTCAAAGATTGCTGAAACATTTAAACACACTTCCTTCAAGTGAAAACTGTTCTTATGAAGTAATCTTTTAAAATCAAATTTGTTATCTATTAAAACTTAGGATTGATGAGACTTTAAACATTATTAATATCCTTAATCTCAGGATGCCACATCATTAAGTGACAATTTCAGAAGGTATATATTTTCAGCAAGTTCACACAATTCAGCAAGTATGAATTTCAGCAGACACATATTTCAGAGAGTTCCGCATAACAACAGGTTCAACTTCGGAGAGTTTTCATATATCAGAGGGTAGCTCTTCTCAAAGATTACTGAAACATTTAAACACACTTCCTTCAAGTGAAAACTATTCTTATGAAGTAATCCTTTTAAATCAAATTTTTTATCCATTAAAACTTAGGATTGATGAGACTTTAAACATTATTAATATCCTTAATAATATTTTGAGACTCAACAACTTATCCCTCTCCTTGGTGAGACTCCTTACGATCCCAAGAGCCTCATTCATTTTATTTTCATCGTTGAGTATCTTCGTCGACACGGATTCAATTTTTTATCTCGAGCAGAGCGACCAGCTCATCTTCAACATATTTGAAATATTTGGCCATCATGGCACCTCCAAGGCACCAATGCCCGATTTTGTCTAAGTAGTCCTTCATGTCGGCAACCTGGAGGAACTGTAGAATGCCGACTTCGAAGTCGAAGAACGGAAGCCAAAATTTCATATCCTTGAAGATAGTTATTTACATAGGGACGAAGAGATCCCAATTATTCCCTTGAGTACAAATGTGGTCGCCTTCCCTAGGGTGGTCAACTCCTATTCGCTTTCGTGGCCGGCTTGGACAGTCGTGACATGCCGAAATACAAGCTCTAGACCTTTGTCTGAGCTATACCAACAAGTTGTGCCCAGAGCCTCTCGGTCTACCCATTTAAGACCTTCCGAGTTCGAAGGCATAGGGAATTCTGTGGTCGATGAGGAGTGAATCTTCCGCCTACCCATCACGGACCTATCCAAAAGCCCCATTAGGTCATTGTCAGATTTCGAATTTGAAGATACTAAATCAGAAAATAGGCGAATAGTGCTAGCGAACCTAACAGTCGCCGACAACCCAACCCTTAAATGTTCCAATTGCTAAGGTTTAATGATTTCAACAAAGGTATTACGAGGTCCATTCGCATAGTTATCAATGGGGGTCTCAATGATGGTGGACTGAGGCTCCTCAGAGCGGCGCCAATGCCGCAAAATCAGATTTTGCACAAAATCATCGTCAAGTCCCTCAGATATCACTAACCTATTGCTGTCGTGTACGGTGGACTTAGCCCTAGCCCTAGTCATCAACTTCTACCCTAGAGTTTGAATGCTAAAATACAGAAATTACAGGGGGCAAGAAGGTGTACTATAGCTTGTATAAACATGGTGTCAATGGATCCTGACTCAGATATCAAGTTTATTTTATTTTTTTGAAATTTTATAAACTTGATATACTCTATAATAACTTTCAATTCAACGACTGGATTGATCAAATTCACATTTTACAAAAAATTATAAAGTTGTGTGACTCTATAAGTTTGACGTACACCTGGTGTCAACTGATCTGATGAGTCAAGATCCGTTGACATCAGGTATTAAACTTCTAGAATTACACCACTTAATAACTTTTTGTAAAATGAGAATTTGACCAATCTAACCGTTGAATCATATTATATTATCTTCATGATCATGTATATCAAATTTCAAATAATTTTGATATTTGTAAGTATGTTATCAAATAGTGGACTTTTACTTATATTTTAAAAAATATTATACGTTAAAAAAATTAGTTTGATGAAGTATCAGGTAGTTTTAGATTTTTATGAAATTTTATAAGCTTTATCTACTCTATAAGAGCTTTCTATTAAACGATTGAATTGGTATAAAATTCACATTTTACAAAAAGTTATTAAGTGGTGTAACTCTAAAAGTTTGACACATGGTATCAACAAATCTGACTATATATATATCAAAGAAAACAAATATATATAATCTTTATTTAGTTCAATCTATATATATATATATATATATATATCAAAGAAAACAAATATATATAATCTTTATTTAGTTCAATCTTCATTATTTAATTAATATTTAATATAAAACTTTAGACTCATGCTTAAAAAAAACCCCACCTCCTTTACTTCTAACATCTAAAAGGCCAAGGGCTAACATTCCACAAATTCTAGCACTTTGCAGTGAGATCATCATTCTTCAAGATCCTAACTAATTAAAAACTTCTAGAGTCATAAATTCCTCTGGAGTATTTTCAAATTGTATGCGTTGCAGGTCTTTCAAAAATAATAATATATAATAGCCTCATTAGTGTGGCAATTGTCGTAGCATTTTTTTTCCCTGTGAACTGAACTAATAATAATAATAATAATAATAATAATAATAATAATAATAATAATAATATTATGCTTATTTTTAAAACAGAATGCGCTCATATGGTTGACTATTTGACACTAAAAAGTTTACAAACCTCATTCAATGTTAGAATATGTTACTTTAATATTACTGAATCCTAGTGACATGCGTTTTATTTTTTGTAGTATCATGGTGACATCCATGAAAGAGTGAAGAACTGGCCCAAGTCCACATAAATTATAAGATTGTTTAATTAATTGTTTTTTCCACACAGAAATTGTAAACAGGTACCAGTGCAGTTATAGAGTATAAAGCCTTAATTAATTTGAATTTTTGAACCTAACCTGCATTAAGGAAAACATGGATCATTGATGAAGCCAAAATTACATCCCAAATTCTTCCATTGATTTCTCCAGAAAATTGAAGATGAACACCCAAGTAATTTCCAAGTTGCCATTTTGGCTTCTCGGTTGACATCAAATTTGAACTACGTAAAAGCTGTGATGCACTAACACCACTCATCGGATCTGCTGGTTATGGAACATTTGAAGATTTGAGTAATTAACCGCATTTGACAGACAAGTTAAAATCAATTTAGGAATGTTTGTTTAGGCAAAGATCATGCACAAATCGGTGCAAGCTTTGCTTACATCGTTTCAATCCTCTGCTATTATAACAACAAAATGCATGAGATCTCTTTCCTTATTCATGCAAGATATTTTATCAATTCAAATCTAAAATAAATAACCCCTTCTCATGAATCAAACCCACTCCAACATAGATCAAAAAAGGCCTATTCTTTGATCTCCTCTGTATAACATGGCAGTAGCATCTGAGTCCTCTAGCATCTCTGCCACCTCAGCAACCATTTCCCACAAAGTTGATGAAGAAGTCAGCAAAATGGAGGTCGAGGAGGAGGGGAAAATGAAGGAGAAAGACATCAAATCATCTGAACAAGATCAGGTTTCAAATTCTAATAATTCTCACATGGTTCTTGATTTTGTGAAACTCTCCACAGATGATTCTGTTCCTAGTGGGTCCAAGTTATTGCAGGAACTTGATTTTTTCAGTCCAGAGAATAAGGGATCATCATCTTGTTGGGCTAATAGCAGCAACAACAACAATGAAGGGAGAGAAGAGAACACAGAGGAAAAGTCAAACTCAGAGTCAAGGACTTTTTCTTGCAACTTTTGTGACAGAAAATTCTCTTCTTCACAAGCTTTGGGAGGGCATCAAAATGCACACAAACAACAACGTGCACTAGCAAAGCGTCGCCAAGAGATGCAAAACAATGTTGGTGCTTTGGGGCACCCTCATCACTTTCCTTATTACCCTTATCCTAGTCTTTCCACCACACGCCCCTTTCATGGATCATATAATTGGTCACTTGGGGTTAGGATGGAGTCCATGATTCACAAGCCATCCTATTCAAATTCCCCACTTGGATTCAGATATGGTCATGGTCTTGGTGCTATGTGGCCATCAATTCAAGGGATCCTAAACCCTTCTTCTCATGATAGATTAAGGATTGAGGGTGCTGGGATTCTAGGTGTAAGTTCTACTTCAAGGATAGAAGATGATGATGGTGGGAGAACTATTGGAGCCATTCTCCAATTGGGAGAGTCCTCTGCAAATGCTGCTACAAGGTCAAACTTAGCCATAAACAAACCAAATATAGCCCCTAAAGGCGATCATCATTCCAACAGTGAAGAACCCTCCAACTCTGAATCCTCTGGGCTTGATCTATCACTAAAGCTTTAAACTTTTGAAGTTTTGTTTCGTTATATATCTATCAATGTTCTTGTTTGATTGCTACTCTCTAGTTTAAGTTTCTGTCAAATTATGTATTTTGGAAAGGAATTATATATTCGTGTAAATCGTGTTTTGTCTCTTTTGTTTTATCCATTTCGATTGTAGATAAGTGATATGATATCTAACTTTATTAGCTCCTTGTATGACAATTAATATTTAATGTGTCATTTACTGCCTGTAATCACGGTTAAATATGAGTTTCATGCCCAGCTCAATCAAAATTTGCTTTTAATGTTCTTTCATAATCACACCCGAGAAATTCGTAAGTTATTAGTACTATTTAATTTTCTTTTGAGAGAACATGTAGATTTGATAAGCCTTATGCGCTATGAATTGTTGGTAGTCCCAATTAATGAAATGGAGTTGAGTGGATTGACCAGATGAAAAAACAACCATTTTAATTGAAGATTTTCACAATTTTTAATATTATAATAATAGCTTTTTTAGGCAATGAAGTCAAGTTCGATTATAATAAAAGAAATATCATCATGAGAAAAATAATAATATTGCTTAATTTATATTTCTCGGAGGTCATACTTATTTATGTTTTCTATTTTACAATTGACAACCATAACATTTTTCTTAACAAAAAAAAACAATTATTTTTCTGTCCATTATCGTTTCATCATGATTAATTTAGTTTTGGTTGGAAGAGGTTTTTGGGTAGTTTGAAAAAAATATGAGGATTATTAAATTGTGTTAAATTAAATAATATAGGGTAATAATTTTCATTCTATGAAATCAAGGGTAATGTTAGAAAAAAAATGTAAATCATATCCCATGAAATATGAAATCATTTTGATCAACTTTTTTCCGGAGTTAATAGTGACTCATTATGCAGAATGAGAAACAAAATAAATTGACATTCATTATTGTGCTAAAATGAGGCAATGGATTAAATAAGTTTCAAGAAAATTTTAAACTAATTTAGTAAAGTTTCTAATTTCTTTTAAAACATGCAAAAAATAAATATTTATTAATATTAGTGTGATAGCACTAACATAATGTATTTAGAAATATAAATTAAATATTAAATAGTTTCATGAGGGATATATACCTTTATTGCACATAAAAAAAACAAAAATTAAATAGCATGTCTTAGTGATCGTTTGGCAGCTTAAATTTTACTTATAAGTCACTTAAAATTAAAAGCTAGGCCAAATAGCTTTTCTGATAAGCTCTTAAAAATTAAAAACCGCTTTTATTTTGTACTGCAAAGGAGCTTTAAAAAAAGTTAAATATTTTAGCTTTTTCGGAGCTTTTTAGCTCATGATCCCACTTCGAATCTCATATCCTATTTCTTTCCTTCCGTCTATTTTATAATTTTTTCTTATAATCAATCTCTCTTTGGTTGGCTTTGTTCAAGTAAGAGCTCCCCATTTGCCTGAAGAAGCTTTGTTGTCTTCACTTTCTGGTCTATCGGTTGTCTTTGCAGGGGAACGTCGCAAGCAACCTCTGTTTGCCCACCTCTCCGTCCTAAGTGAGACATTGGGGCTTTTTTTAATCTGTTTTTTTTTTTGTTACTTTATTGTTCAGTAAAGTAAGTTAATTGTATGCGAAGCCAATAAACCTATTGATCGGATGGCGAAGTCTGGAGCATACAGTCATATTCTTGATCGTACGTATTTGGGAAAACCCTCTGTCGGAAGTTGTTTCCCTTATGTTGCATGAGAGCATGGGGTAATTATACTCTGAGTTTGGGTCCACTATAGACTATTAAGAAAAGTTGGTTAAGGTATTGGTCTTTTAAAAAATATAATAGCATTCCAAATATACCCCCATTTAAAAGTCACTATATTTTAGAAACATTAATGATGACATGGTAGAAGACTCCAAAATTTACTTTCCAATGGGGTAGTTGAGCATATGGGTAAAACTTCATTAATTACTCACACTCATCAATATATGGGGAATAAAAAGAGTTTAATATTAATGAAGGGTAAATATGGAAAAAATAATTAATTTACCTAAAAATCTGCAAAGGGTCTTATATTAAGGGACATCCAATTCTTCTAGAATGGGTCTTATAAATAGGGACGGAGGGAGTAACTTTTTTTACTATAAAAAGTAATTTTAATTTTATAATATGTATTAATAAATATTTTAATATTAAATTCATATTATTTATGGTAAAGGTCTACCATAGACCCAAACTCATAGGGTCCACCGTATAATTACCCGAGAATACGTCCTTAGTTTAGTTTTTAAGTTTGCTTGCCTTTTGTCATATTTTTCAAAGCATCAAACAAAGTTAATTATAATAGCTATGAAATCACTAAAAAACTAAAAAGTAGTTAATCCCTAGTTACTTTATAACTAAATTTTACCGGAGATGATGGAGAGGTTAGTGAGAATCCTTACACCTTTTCCAAACCATATGATAAAATGAGATTCTACCATCTTTTCTATAATTGGACCTATCCCAATTTTCTTTCTAATAATTATGTTTCTAATCTAATCTTATCTCATGTAGCCACTCATCTATTTTAACATTCTTATATTTTGAAATTTGTATTCCACTAGTCCAATTTATATAAATTTTTTACATAATATCACTACTTTTTATAACTTAATAATCAAATTTTTATACACAGATAATAAGGAAGAAAACTATATTATAGTACCTAATAACCTTTGTTTGTATATAGAAGATAATAACAAATACTCCCTCCTCCGCATTTTATAAAACCCCTTCTAGAAGAATTTAGTGTCCCTTAATATAAGACTCTTTGCAAATTTTTAGGTAAAACAATAATTTTTTTCATACTTGTCCTTCATTAATATTCAACTCCTTTTATTTCTCATATATTGATAAGTGTAAATAACTAATGAAGTTTTACCTACATGTCCAACTACACCATTGGAAAGTGACTTTTGGAGTATTCCACTGTGTCACAATTAATGTCTCTAAAATATAGTGACTTTTAAATAGGGGTATATTTGGAATGCTATGATTTTTCTTAAAAATCAATACATTAACTATCTTTTCTTAAACTGTGTGAAACAGTTCAAATGGTCTTATAATAAGGGACGGAGGGAGCAATTTTTTTTTTTTTGGTAAGTGAAGAAAATAACAAATATGGTAATAAAATGATGTTGTACAGGATTTGTGTTAAATTTTTTTTCAGAGTTTGGACTCCAAGATTTACCTTCTAAGCTAGTAGCCTCTATTTTATCTTAATTTACTTTGAGCAAAATTTATCTTGGCAAAATTTATTGAAGCTACACTTGGACACGATTTGTAAGTATTTATCAATGTAGTATTGAAAGTTTTCAAAATCTTAAATGTAGCAAAAACATAAAAGTACATGAAAAATATGAATTTTCATGAAACTGAAGCTAGCATAGGAGTAATTAATTCATTAATTACTGTCAATATGTTGTACCATAATTTTTTATTACATATTAAAAAAATTGGCCCAATGGTTTTTTATTTTTATGTCACGAAACTTTGAAGCTACAAAATCAAAAAAAATTGAATGAAAACACAACTTTTATTCTTTTATTCTTAGGGATTTTATGTTTTTAATATTTTTTATTCCAAATGTGAATGTTGTTTTATTCATATTTATCATCGGTTAAAGTTAATGGAGAGAAAAATAAATGAAAACATAAATATATTTAAGGTATATTAAAACTAAATTGTGGGTTATGACATTCCTACTTGTGCGCTACATGTTTTACCATTTCACCTTCTCGCTCCACTTGTGACACTCTTCTACCCCAAATTCTTATACATTAGCAATTGGAAATATTTAGGAAATATAACGTGGCCCGCATTGGGTAAAAATGTTCACATTCTCTAATTAAAACATCATTTATTTCAAAGTCAACTTATTTAAAACAGAAAAGGAAGTCAAAGGTTTCCAAAATAAATAAAACATCAATACCTCAAAAGTTAACATTAAATTATCCCTCTTAGCCACATAAGGCATTTAAAACAGTTTACCTAATCTCTTCCTAAAAGAAAATCATATAATAAAATCCCTAATACTAAGCCCTGATGTCACAAGTATCAGAGCGACACTCCCTTCAATCAATACTCGGCACCTGACGTGCTATTATCATCACCTGTAAAATTAGCCACAGAAACACGGTGAGGAAAAGAATACCAACTCATACATGCACACAGAAGGCTACCATATCCTCATCCACATGTAATCATCATCATCATCAAATAATACCATACACATATCATCTTATACTCTTTATTAGCAAATATATTATCTCATCACCAATTTATAAATCACACTCACAAATCACCAAGAAAACACATTCTCTATTCTCAACACATAATACTCATATCGTCATAATATAATTCAATTTCATCATCAAATACAATGCATGTTCAATCATCATCATGCACATCAAACCTCATCAACCTCATCCCAAGGATCATGACTTGGAACTCCGCACGATGGGCGCACCTCATCAATCTCCCTAGTTGTTACCGATGATGGCCCTACCGTTAATCACCACACAGGCCGATAGGTTGCACAACACCCCACTCTAGGCTCGTGCGAAGACATCCGCCCCGCAATGATGGCCCTACCGTTAATCACCACACAGGCCGATAGGTTGCACGACACCCCTCTCTAGGCTCGTGCAAGGATGTCCCCCATCATGGTCTCTGCACCCCCTCTATGGGTCCGTGCATTTCACCTCCTGAGTTGCACCCTACCATTAGTCACCACACAGACCAGTAGGTTGCACAACACCCTCTCTTGGGCTCGTGCATCTCAGGTACCACATCTCATATGCTCAATGCATAATCATCATCATATCACACCTCATGTACTCAATGCATCTATATCATCATTATCACATAGCTCATATGCTCAATGCATCAATATATCATCATCATCATAACACACATCGTATGCTCAATGCATCATTATATAATCATCATACACCTCATACCTCATAAGCTCATTACATCAATATGTCATCATCACACATCTCATACATCATCATCATACACTCAATACATCAATACATCATCATTATCATCATACATCACAATAGTATAAACATCTATCCTCAAAGGAGATATTCATATCATCACACTCACATCACAATCAATGTATAACAATCATCCACTCTGGTAATCGATTACAAGCCTCCTGTAATCGATTACCAGCCAATCACCTCTCTGGTAATTGATTACAGGACCCCTGTAATCGATTACCTGCAAGCAAAACCTTTGGTAATCAATTACACACCCTCTGTAATCGATTACCAGCAAACAAACTCTCTGGTAGTCGATTACACACCCTCTCTAATCGATTACCTGCAAGCTAACACCCTGGTAATCGATTACAAACCCTCTGTAATCGATTACCCGCAAGCCAAATGCACTCCAAGCTCCCCAAAAGGCCCTGGTAATCGATTACAGACTTCTGTAATTGATTACCCGCGACGTAGATGACAGTTCTCGCGACTTTTACCCCTTTTAAACCCCTTTATTCAACCTCTAATCAATCCTCATTGTTAAGACGTCAATCATATGCTTTTATATCAAACAGACTCAACAACAACGCCGATCTTTACACAGATTTTCACAATTATTCCATCATAATCCCCAATCATCAAACCTTTATTTACCCCTTTTCGCTATTCTCGCTATCCTCTTCTAATTCAATCAAGATTCACCAAGATTCACAGAATTAATCATCAATCAACAGGTTTTCATCATACAATACTCAATATATATATATATATCAATTTCGAATTTAGAGTCTTAGAGGGTCTTATGGTTGCCCTCACTACCCAAGCACTCCCACATGCACATACAAGCAGCACCCTTTTTCCCCACCGTACCTTGAAGGTGAAGATTGAACAGCAAAGATTGGCTCTTTCTTGATGATCACTCTGCAGCAACCTCCTCTTGAGATGTTGTTTTTCCCTTCCTTAGCGTTTCGCTCTCTGACGATTTGAAAAATAAGGATTAGGGTGAATTGGTAACCCCTCCTTACTTAAATGCCTAATTGGGTTGGGCCCACTCTCAACCCCCTTATCCTCTTTTTAATTTGAAATAGCATTATTAATAAAACTACTAATACTATTATTTATTTATTTCTCTACTTTTATTAATTTTAATTTAACTTTATTTTATTGAATAAAATTTAGGATGTTACAACTCTCCCCTCCTAAAAGAAAATTTGTCCTCGAATTTTACCTGAAGTGAACAACTCTGGATGGGACTCCTTCATCTTCTCTTCAAGTTCCCAAGTAGCACTCTCAGGTGTAGCTCTTCCCCAGATTACCTTAACTAAAGGAATTCCCTTACCTCAAAGTTGTTTCACCCTCCGATCCTCAATTCTCACCGGCATGGTTTCTACCGTCAGGTTTTCCTTAATCTCAAGGTGATCCTACTCAATCACATGTGAAGGATCATGAATGTATTTCCTGAGTTGAGAAACGTGGAAAACATTATGAAAGTTTGACAAGTGTGGAGGTAAAGCAATCGGATAGGCAACATTGCCGACTCTTTTGAGAATTTGGTAAGGACCAATGAATCGAGGTGTAAGCTTTCTAGACTTTAATGCCCTACCAACCCCAGTCCAAGGAGTGACTTTCAGGAATACATGGTCTCCTTCTTTGAATTCCAATTGCTTCCTCCTCTTATCAGCATAGCTCTTCTACCTACTCTGAGCTGTCCTCATCCTCTCCTGAATTATCCTAACCTTATCAGTGGTTTGCTGCACTACTTCCGGTCCTAACACAAGACTCTCTCCCGGCTCACACCAACACAAGGGTGTTCTACACCTCCTTCCATACAATGCCTCATAAGGCGCCATACCTATGCTAGAGTGAAAACTATTATAAGTAAACTCTATCAAAGGTAGAAAACTATCCCAACTACCCCCTTGGTCTAACACACAAGCCCTAAGCAAATCCTCTAAGGATTGAATGGTTCTCTCAGTCTGACCATCGGT
This sequence comes from Sesbania bispinosa, assembly GCA_026901365.1. NCBI lineage: Eukaryota > Viridiplantae > Streptophyta > Magnoliopsida > Fabales > Fabaceae > Sesbania > Sesbania bispinosa. Next base: position 348,411 of record QLOH01000064.1, read on the forward strand.
TTGAGGGTGATAAGCTGAACTAAGCCTAAGTTGGGTTCCCAAGGCCTGTTGCAAACTCTCCCAAAATCTAGATGTGAACCTGGGATCTCTATCTGAAACTATGCTAGATGGTATGCCATGCAACCTGAAGGCTTTTGATGTTCTACCTTAGACTCTTGGCAAACTAAACAAGCACTCACAAAATCTTCTATGTCCCTCTTCATCCTAGGCCACCAAAACACCTTCTTCCAGTCTTGATACATCTTAGTTGAACCCGGATGGAAACTAAGCTTACTCCTATGACCCTCCTCAAGTACTAAGCGCTTAATGGTAGGTTCACTAGGCACACACACTCGATCTCCAAACCTCAATACCCCATTCGTACCTATAATGAACTCTCCACCATTACCTCCTTCTATAGCCTCTCGCCTAATCACCAAAAACGGATCCTCTAGTTGAGCTTTGCTAATGTCCTTCAACAAATCATTACTTACTCTAATCATCCATAGCCTCACACTATCAGAAGTCACCTCACATGCTAAACTCAAATCCCTAAACTGAGTTAAAAGATCCATTTCCTTAATCATCAGGGAACTAACATGAAGAGATTTCCTACTTAGAGCGTCAGGCACTACATTAGCCTTACCAGGGTGGTAACTTAACTCAAAATCATAGTCCTTTAGAAATTCTAACCACCTCTGTTGCCTTATGTTCAACTCTTTCTGATCAAACAAATACCTAAGGCTCTTATGGTCACTAAAAACCTCGAATTTGGAACCATACAAGTAATGCCTCCACATCTTCAACACAAACACTACAGCCGCTAACTCGAGATCATGGGTAGGGTAGTTTCTCTCATGGATTTTCAATTACCTCGAAGCATAAGCTACTACTTTACCCTCTTGCATAAATACTCCACCTAAACCCATCTTAGAGGCATCGCAATACACTACAAAGGATTTACTAAGATTAGGCAAGACTAACACCGGTGCACTAGTCAACTTTTCCTTAAGGGTTTGGAAGCTAAGCTCACACTTACTATTCCACACAAAGGCAACTCCCTTCCTAGTCAACTCAGTCAAAGGCAAAGCTAACTTAGAAAACCCCTCTATGAATCTCCTATAGTACCCAACCAACCCAAGGAAACTTATAATCTCACTCACTGACTTAGGAGCCTCCCACTTAAGCACGGCCTCTACCTTAGAAGGATCAACACCTATACCCCCTTTAGAAATCACATGACCTAAGAAACTCACTTCTTCTAACCAGAAATCACATTTGGACATCTTAACATACAACTATTTATCCTTAAGAATCTGAAGTACTACCTTTAAATGTTCCTCATGCTACTCCTTAGTTTTGGAGTAAATTAGTATGTCATCTATAAAGACAACTACAAATTTATCCAAGTAAGGATGAAAAATTCTGTTCATATAATCCATAAAAATTGCAGGAGCATTAGTCACACCAAAAGGCATTACCAGATACTCAAAATGCCCATACCTAGTCCTAAAAGTAGACTTAGGTATATCCTCTTCCTTAACTCTAATCTGATGATAGCCCGACCTAAGATCGATCTTGCTAAACACACAAGCCCCCACTAGCTGATCCATTAGATCATCTATCCTAGGCAAAGGATACCTATTCTTATTGGTTACCTTATTCAATTGACGGTAATCTGTACACAACCTCATACTACCGTCCTTCTTCTTTACTAACAAAACAGGCGCTCCCCAAGGTGATACACTAGGACTCACGAACTTCTTCTCTAGCAAGTCTTCTAATTGTTTCTTAAGCTCTGCTAATTCTATGGGTGACATCCTATAAGGTGCAGTTGAAATCGGTCCCGTCCCCGGTACTAGATCTATAGAAAATTATATCTCTCTCTCAGGTGGTAGACTAGACACATTATCAGAAAACACCTCAGGGTATTCACACACTACAAGTATCTCACTAACAATAGCACTACTCTCAGATTTCAAAGAAGCTAGTAACATGTAAACTTGGGCATCTTCCCTTAGAGACGCCTTCACTTGATTGGCAGTCAAAAAGTCCTTATTCTTACTCTCAACAGGGTGACCAAACACAATTGTTTTATCAGCACAATTTAATAGGACATGATTGGAAGATAACCAGTCCATGCCAAGAATAATGTCTAGTTGACTTAGAGGCAAACAAATCAAATCAACTAGGAATTCTCTACCATTAACATGAATAGAACAATTTAGGCACACATCAGAAGTAGAAACTGACCCACTAGTTGGCGTTTCCACACTCAATACAAAAGGCAAAGAAGAAACCGACAATTTTAACTTAGACACGCAAGCATGTGATATGAAAGAGTGAGTCGCACCAGAATCAAATAAGACAACTAAAGGATTACCCGCAATGAAACCAGTACCTAGGATCAAGTCTTCAGATTGAGAAGCTTCAGTACCACTCAAGGCAAAGACCCTCCCAGTAGTTTTAGGTTTACTGGCATTTCCACTAGCACCTTCACTTGTTGCTGCAGTTCCTTGCTTCTTTTGAGGATAATCACGGGAAATGTGTCCTTTCTCCCTACATGTGTAGCAAGTAACCTCTTTATCTTCGCATTGGTTTGCTTGATGTCCCTCCTTTCCACATCTGAAACAAATATTGGGAGTGGTAGAACCCACACTTCCACCCTTGGACGCTTGACTAACCGCCGGAGCGTAACTCTTCTTTTGCACCGAACCCTCACTGCCACCTCCGAACTTAGAGCCTCCCGTTGCACGAGAATACGGTTTACCCTTGCTAAATGATTGAGACTTGTTCTGACTTCTCAAAGGCCCTCCACTCTTGTAATGCGCAACTCTAGCTTTGTTATCTTCATCATAAATTCTGCATTTGTTAATCAGCTCGTAAAAGCGCGTCATCTCCTGGTAGTTGAACATTTGCTTAATCTCTGGACGAAGACCGCTGATAAACTTTACGCACTTTGACTCTTCATTAGCAGCTCCCCCATATGTAGGACAAAATCGAACTAACACTTCAAACATGGATACGTAGTCCGCCACGGTACCATCCCCTTGCTTCTGAAGTTGGCTGAACGTCTCTAGAAGGGGGGTTGAATAGAGACTTGAAAATATTGTTCCTGAAAATTCACACTTAAATTCACTTTGAGACGTGATCTCAAGTTTGACACTTGGAGTCTCAAGTAGGTTAGATGAGATGTTGTCTCAACAATAATTTTGTAATCAAGTAATGATGATTTGTTGATAAATGAAGCTTGATTATTCTTGAATAGATTTGATTTAGTTTAATAAACAGATTTGAGATGTAAGATTAATTAGCTCATCAAATGTTAAGACCTTAAAAGAGAATGAGTGAGACTACTGACTGATCTCAGGTTGAGATAGGGTCTGAGATGAGATGGGCCGGAGATGTAAGATGAGATGCATGGATAGATCTTAGTTATTACAACTTGGTTTTCTCTGAACAGATTTAATTTATTTTAACAAACAGATTTTAGATATGAGATGCGTAATATAAATAAGGAGATAGGCAGAAGAGATGCACACAGAGATTTATATTGGTTCACCCACAACCTTGGGCTACGTCCAGTCCTCATAACTCGTGAGATTTCCACTATTGACAAACCTGTCAATACAAGTATTCTTACAGCCTTTTCAGGACGTCCCTCACACCAAGCATAGGCACTCCTACCTTGGTTGAGCCACAAGTATTCTTTGTTCTCAACTACCTCTTCAGCCAACTCATGCAGTATTCTTTGTTTTCAACTACCTGTCCAGGCAACGCATGCAGTAAGTATTCTTTGTCTTCGACTGCCTCTCCAGGCAACTCAGTGAGTATTCTTGTTACAATGCCTCTCTAGGCTTTACAAACACTCACACTAAGCTCAGGCACCTCCTGACTTAGTTGAGACTTGGTGGTATGAGATGAGATGTGATTGATCTAGCTTAGACTACATACAAAGTATGGATAAATCGTGAGCTCAGCTAGATGGTAGCTCTCTAAATCACTCAAAGAGTGTATATAAAACAGTACAAAACAAGAGCTAAACCTACTACATGATATTAGCTAAAATAGCATAGGTAGGTAGGTTGAGATTCACTTGAGACTTAGATTTTTCTGGTTGTGCAGCAGCATCTCTGCTGAGTCTCACCTGTGTCTCTCTGATAGCAGGATAGTTGTAGGATCTAGAATTGAGCAAAACCAACCAATTAGAATCAATAACTTGAATTGCGAAAATAAGGTGCAGGGCAGCATCTTATTTTGCGCAAGAAAATGATAGAAAATGAGAGAAAATGAAAGAAAAAGTGGAGAGGAAGAAATGGTAGGGACGCCACTGAAGCAGGAATCCACCCACAGCAGATAAGTCCAATGCCAAACGCCACTAATTCAGGAGAATTAGATAAGTCTCAGTATGGTTTGAGCAACAACCACCAAGCCTCACTCAACTCACCAAGGGAGGAGAAAATTGGGCATAATGTCTTTACTATATTCATGTAAGTGTAAAATACAAGAAGAGAAGAATCCTATATATAGGAGAGGGGGGCGGCCACTTGGGAAATAAATGGGGAGAAAATAAAAGATGGTAGAAAAGCTATCCTAGTGGGTCTTGAACCCATGACCCCAAGGCTTATAGCTAAGCTAAGTCTTAAGCCAATAAACCCCACAATTAGCGCTAAACTTAAGAAGAAAAAGGGAAATTACATCAAAAATCCTAATTACTTTTATTTTCCTAATTACAAGTCTTATTTAATTTGAGTCTTGAGTTGTTGACTTTGACTTCATGGTCAAACTTAGTCATTTCTTTGTCCTTTCATCTTGTAGAAGCTTCTTTCTCCTTCTCATCTTGTGGGAGATCACTTGCCCTCTTGTGCAGTAGCCATTATATATAAGCTAACTGTGATTCATGGATTTCCTTTTTGTGCTGTCAGAAACATAGCTGCAGTAGGAGTCTCACTTGGCTGTTCTTTCTCATATATTTCCATCTAAGTCTCAGTCTAGTCTCAACCTGAGACTCAGATGTGTCTTCCCCAAGTGCAGCCACAAATTCTGACTTCTTCTTTTATCTTTTTCATTTCTGAACATCCTTTAGACTTGGATATGCTCTTTTTGAAGATTTTCCTATATATTTCTTGTTGAGATCCAAGTATTCCATTTTGTCTACAAATCCTCAAGCTTTCTCATCTCAAGTGTAGGATTAGTCTTATCAAATTATCATGTATACTTTCTTCTACACATTGAGTAATGATATTACAGATTCCATAGTTACTTTGGATATTGTAGAATGTTCAAAAAATATTCAGGTTTCAAATTGACAACTTGTTTCAAAGATATGAACATATTAAGCACTTTCCAACAAGAGGATATCTATCATTTGATACTCCAAACCCTAATTGAGCATATGAGACATTTAAGCATTTAAAAGGGAGTAAAAATATGATTTTGATTTGCTGTTCAGAATTTTAAATAACAATAGCAGTGGCAACAAATAATGATCAAATAGATTTTCATGCCTTTTGCAAATATGGTCTCTACAAGTTTATCATGCTTTGCATAAATATTAAAACACTTACAAACATGATGCCATTAAAACATGTAAAGGAATATAACAAAAATTATCAATGATTTGATCAAGTATGTTTTAATCCAAGTATAGATAGGGATAAGAGATTGATATCACCAATGGGTCTTCCTTGTATAAGCAATTTCAACCTTCAAGCTTCAAGCATTTTTAGACAGCATCTATTTCCCTTTCTCTTCTTTGAAAATGTCCTTTAATGCTTTTGCTCAGCTTTGGTAATCAATTCTCTTCACCCATTGCTTCTCTTTGAGAAGTTCCACTTTATGCATTCAAGAAGCTTTGATTCAAAGTCTTATATCCTTTTTGACTAGACCAACATGCTCATCTTTTTGAAAATTTTTCTGCATAATCAAAACACTAGGGGAACATTTTGGTACCCATTTAAACTTGGGTCCAAGTGGTTTAGTAATCAAACATTTATCATTTTACCAAATTTATGATGTTAATTTCTTCAGGCTTTGAGAAATGTACTGAATAGAGTAAATCCTTTCAGCTGATAAATCGAAGCACTGAATTTATCATATCCATTCATTCACAATTTCAAAAGTCATTGCTATATTGGTAAGACCATTTAGTTGAGCTCACTTAGTGATAAACTAGATTCCTAGACACACTGATGTACACCAAGTCATTGCATTACAAACCAAAATAGCTAACCATTTTCAAAATGCATTTTTACTATAAAGAAAATTGCCATTTAAAATAACATTTTTTTAATTAAAAGCTTAATTAAACGTTATTCAAACTTCAATTAATCAAAAAGCTATCCGGCTTTCAAAGGAAACAAAGAAAGGATTTAATATTGCCACTTAAATAACGTTATCCCTTTTTAATGCTTATTCCAAATCTTTTAAGCTCGTTATTTGAATGGATAAGAAGAGGAACGTTATCAATCGTTTTAAATAATAATAGAAAGAGGAAATCTTGATCATTTCAAATAAAAAAAGAGCAACGTTACCCAGGCCAACAATTCTTTTACTTCAGTGTTGTCCGCTTCCATTTTGTCCAGGTCAGCAACTTCAAAGCTTGGACAACTTCTTTAGTCTGACTCAGAATCTGTCTGCAAATAAGTTGTTGCGCTGCCCATAGTGAGAGAAACTAGAGCAAAAGAGTAAACTGGCAACTTTATTTCCCTTTAAGGTTTCCTTTGAAATATCTTCTTGAATTTCCTCTCAAACGTCTTCAAAGCTAGAAGAGGATAACTCTGCTTCTCTTGCACAATCACTCATTTCTTTGGTGCGATTGTTCAGACCAATGTTGAAAACGAAACCTTCCAACCCAAGTTTAGATTCCACTGGCTTTGAAGATAATGGAGGAAGGAGGCTCTTAAATTGGTCACGCAGTTCATCAAAGAATGGGCCTCTAGCATATCAGTAATTCTCAGTTGAGGGCAAACTGACTTCAAACCAGATTCTTCCACCAGGTTGAAATTAGTAAATCCATAGTAGGGTGGTATGGGTCTGGAAACTCTCCAAGGAATTTGCTGAAACCTCCATACAGCTTCTTTTCAAAAAAGGACACCACAGTCTCCAACGAATGCACTCTATTTTATTCACTCCTTTAATTTTCCTGGTTTTCTTTGACTTCTCATTCTCCAGCTTCATTGTTGAAACCTCATTGTTCTTTTTCTGCACTATAAGAATTATCCTGACTACTGCTTCTGTTTAATGCAGTCTCAATGACTTTTCTGCATTTCTTGTTTCAATTGGTTTAATTATGCCACTATTCCTTTTGTAAGAAACTTCAACTGCTTATGCATTTTCCCTTTCAGCTTTGGCAGATATCTTCCTTCTCTTCAACCATCTTTCTTTCTTGGATCTTTCTCCTCTTCACACGTTGGTGTGATCAACCCCAAGAGGCCAAGCTCTGATACCAACTGAAGTTGGCTGAACGTCTCTAGAAGGGGGGTTGAATAGAGACTTGAAAATATTGTTCCTGAAAATTCACACTTAAATTCACTTTGAGACATGATCTCAAGTTTGACACTTGGAGTCTCAAGTAGGTTAGATGAGATGTTGTCTCAACAATAATTTTGTAATCAAGTAATTATGATTTGTTGATAAATGAAGCTTGATTATTCTTGAATAGATTTGATTTAGTTTAATAAACAGATTTGAGATGTAAGATTAATTAGCTCATTAAATGTTAAGACCTTAAAAGAGAATGAGTGAGACTACTGACTGATCTCAGGTTGAGATAGGGTATGAGATGTGATGGGCCTGAGATGTAAGATGAGATGCATGGATAGATCTTAGTTATTACAACTTGGTTTTCTCTGAACAGATTTAATTTATTTTAACAAACAGATTTTAGATATGAGATGCGTAATATAAATAAGGAGATAGGGAGAAGAGATGCACACAAAGATTTATACTAGTTCACCCACAACCTTGGGCTACGTCCAGTCCTCACAACTCGTGAGATTTCCACTATTGACAAACCCGTCAATACAAGTATTATTACAGCCTCTTCAGGACGTCCCTCACACCAAGCATAGGCACTCCTACCTTGGTTGAGCCACAAGTGTTCTTTGTTCTCAACTGCCTCTTCAGCCAACTCATGCAGTATTCTTTGTTTTCAACTACCTCTCCAGGCAACGCATGCAATATTCTTTGTCTTCGACTGCCTCTCCAGGCAACTCAGTGAGTATTCTTGTTACAATGCCTCTCCAGGCTTTACAAACGCTCACACTAAGCTCAGGCACCTCCTGACTTAGTTGAGACTTGGTGGTATGAGATGAGATGTAATTGATCTAGCTTAGACTACATACAAAGTATGGATAAACTGTGAGCTCAGCTAGATGGTAGCTCTCTAAATCACTCAAAAAGTGTATATATAACAGTACAAAACAAGAGCTAAACCTACTACATGATATTAGCTAAGATAGCATAGGTAGGTAGGTTGAGATTCACTTGAGACTTAGATTTTTCTAGTTGTGCAGTAGCATCTCTGCTGAGTCTCACCTGTGTCTCTCTCACGTCTCACCATAATGAGACATCCTTCTATAATCCTCAGAAAAACTAGTTGTTAGACTAGCCGTTATACTAGCCGTTGGAAGAGAGAGAGAGAGAGAGAGAGCTTTTCACTTTTCTGACACAAGATCAGTGCTTTTCTTATGTTGTCTCTGTTGTGACAGTGTACTTGCGTTGACTTGCTTTTTGCTGCTGAGATTCTGTCTACGTCTCAAGTCTGCATCTGATCTCTTCATCTCAAGTCTGGGTCTTATGTCTGCATCTGATCTGAGACCGTCTCATGTCTGCATCTGCATCTCTGCGTCTGAACTTGAGACTGCGTCTGATCTTGAGACTACATCTGATCTGAGACCGTCTCATGTCTGATTCTGCATCTCAAGTTAAGTCTACATCTCAAGTCTGATTCTGCATCTCTGTTGAGTTTGCATCTCAAGTCTGACTTTGAATCTCATCTTTGCTCAGTTTCTTATTTCAAAGTTATTCTTTGTCATGCTTGGATTGAGTATGATCATACAATGAATTTGGGCTTGTCTCAATCTGACTTTACAGTTTGAGCTTGTCTCAAGCTGACTTTGAAAGTCTCATCTCTTGGCAGATCTTGCATCTGACTGTTGATCCTTCCTTTTAAGTTTGTAGATGAGTCTCTTCTTTGAGCATTGGTCTTAAGCTGATTTTTAGACTGAGTTTGCATCTGAACCTGAGATAGCATCTGTGCTTGAGTCTGCGTCTCATCTTGAGTCTCAAATATTGGTCTTCTTGATGCTTGGCATTTCTAGTAGAGACTCTTTCTGATTGTAGCTTAGACTTCACTCTAATGTGCACCTCTCTCAACTTAGGCTATCTTCCATTCAAAGCTTCTGAAGACTTTCTGATAAAGGATATGTCTTGAGGCCTTCTTCTGAAATTACCTTCAGCATATAGAATTTCTAAGCTTTGCCCATACTCCATAAATGATCCTGAAATCTGATGCTTCTTAACATTAGGATTCTGATCTTTCTGAATCTCAGGAAAGACTTGCATTGATTACTCAATCTCAGGCTGATCTTTATCTTCAACTTAAGTCTGAGGATTATTACCAATTTGTGGATGCCTCTCAATCTCAGTCTGAGCTTGGTCGTGGTTCCTCTGATCTTTCTGAGTTCTTTACTAAGAATAAGAATCCTGTCTTTCTAAGATATCAAACAAAAAAATCAGTAACTTCAAAAACATAAATCATTAATTTTGATCAAAAGGTTTATTGTCATTAAAACCAAATCTCAGAGGGTTTTGCGCTAACAGCTTCAACTCCAGAAACTCTATTTGCTTCTTGTTGCGAATATCATGAGGAAAGTACTTCTCAAGGAACAACCTCTTGAAGTTATCCCAACTCAACGCGGTGCCCTCATCGATCATCCTCTGATAGGTGCTCTGCCACCAGAATCCAGCATCCCCTCATAGCATGAATGCAGCCAATGTCACCTTTTGTACCATCGGGCAGTCCATCGCTCTAAAAATCTTCTCGATCTCAAATATCCAATCGGCAGCTCCATCGGGGTCATAATCCCCACGAAAGGTAGGTGGATGGTTCCTCTGGAACCGAGCAAGCCAATCCACCTCATGATGTTGGTTCAAGTTGCCAACAGCCTGCGCCATAGCCATTAAGGCTCCAACCATCACTCGGCCATTCCTACCTCCAGCCATTACTATTCTGATTCACAGAAAAGTAAATAAGTCACACAAATAATTAGGTCAAAACAACACAATTCATTCAATCAACATAACACATTAGCACCACAGAAGCACAGTAAACTCATAACTCAAGGCCGGTGAACCAACCAGGCTCTGATACCACTAAATGTGACACCCTTCTACCCCAAATTCTTATACATTCAACAATTGGAAATATTTAGGAAATATAACGGGCCGCATTGGGTAAAAAGGTTCACATTCTCTCATTAAAATATCATTTATTTCAAAGTCAACTTATTTAAAACAGAAAAGGAAGTCAAAGGTTTCCAAAATAAATAAAACATCAATACCTCAAAAGTTAACATTAAATTATCCCTCTTAGCCACATAAGGCATTTAAAACAGTTTACCTAATCTCTTCCTAAAAGAAAATCATATATTAAAATCCTTAATACTAAGCCCTGATGTCACAAGTATCAGAGCGACACTCCCTTCAATCAATACTCGGCACCTGACGTGCCATTATCATCAACTGTAAAATTAGCCACAGAAACACGGTGAGGAAAAGAATACCAACTCATACATGCACACAGAAGGCTACCCTATCCTCACCCACATGTAATCATCATCATCATCATCAAATAATATCATACACATATCATCTTATACTCTTTATTAGCAAATATATTATCTCATCACCAATTTATAAATCACACTCGCAAATCACCGAGAAAACACATTCTCTATTTTCAACACATAATACTCATATCATCAATAATACTCATATCGTCATAATACAATTCAATTTCATCATCAAATGCAATGCATGTTCAATCATCATGCACACCAAACCTCATCAACCTCATCCCAAGGATCATGACTTGGAACTCCGCACAATGGGCGCACCTCATCAATCTCCCTAGTTGTTACCGATGATGGCCCTACCGTTAATCACCACACAGGCCGATAGGTTGCACAACGCCCCACTCTAGGCTCGTGCAAGGATGTCCCCCATCATGGTCTCTGCACCCCCTCTATGGGTCCGTGCAGTTCAATGATAAATACAAATTATACACATTAATCATCCCTCAAATTTAACCTTTTAATGCATTTTTTATGCTTAATTAACAAGTCATAAGCATATTATGCCAATTCAGGTTCATATTGGGCTCAATTACATTTTTCAGCATTAAACTATTTTCGTATTTCAAGCATAACTTGAGTTATAGACATCTAAAAATTATGTTCTTTATATTGTAGAAAAGATAAAAGAAAGCACTACAACTTTGATGAAGAACCAAAAAGCTAAATCAGATGGCTAGTGAGTCGAAATGAGCTTGGAAGACCGAATAGTCAGCATCATATGAAAACCTGACCAGCACTCAATGATTGGGCCATAACTTGGGCTAGAAAACTCCTTTTGGGCTCAACCCAGCGGCATTTGAAAGCTAAGATCCAGAGCTTGATTGCATATGAAGACAACTCTCTTGGATTCTACCAGATTGAGGATGATATGCTCGGTGAAAGTGGGAGACAAGTAGGTGAATGATAGCTAGAGTAGGTGAATAATTCAAAGTAATGGACAAATGCATTAGGTAATTGATCAATAAGTCCATTTGTGGACAAAACATGCTTAGTCATGGCTGAGTGATCATGTTTGGAATGGCATCTTTTACCCTCCTATAAATAGGAGGGTTTGCTAGGGAGAAGATCATCCAAGTTGTAGTAGAAATTACTAAGAGTTTCATTTACTTTTGTTCATCTTTTTGTAAAGTCTTCATGGAAGGCTAAGTTTTTATTCAATTCAAGGAGTCAAGCTTATTTTCATATTGGTTTTGAGGTTTGATCTTCATTTACATGCTGATTAAATTACATCTACCATGCTTTTCTACTCCACTTGCTTCAATTCCATATTTCTTTTATCAAAGCATGATTGGTTAACATGTTTTGGTTATGAAATTTGTTATTGATTTATGTTGTACTCTTGATTGGTTAATCATCATACAATGATTGAAAAACATAGAGTAAGCAATTAAATTGAAGGTGTTCATTTAATTATTTACTTCAATTGGGTTCCGTTTATAAAATTGATTAACATAAGATTTTATGGTTATTTGATCTTGTTAATCTTAATCAATTGAATTCTGGAAATTATTTCAGTAGTGAATCCGGGATCATTGTAGGGGTTCCATATGATTCTAAGTTGATAGATTTAATCTCTTGAATGCATGTTATTAATAACCAATGATTTACCATGAAAATAGCCTCTGAATTCCTTGGATTGATATTGTCTTGAATTGATTCAACCTTTGCTTTTAACTTGATCTTTTATTTTCTTCAGTTTATTCCAATCAATCAAACCCCCCCAAAGAAGGATTAATTTGAGTGGATCTTCAGGGTTCGACCCGGTTTATACCATTCTACTACAAGTAGTTTGCAGATCGGAGAATTATAAGTATAATTTTGTACAGGATCGACAACTGTCATTCACCTCCTGAGTTGCACCCTACCGTTAGTCACCACACAGGCCGGTAGGTTGCACAACACCCCTCTCTTGGGCTCGTGCATCTCAGGTACCACATCTCATATGCTTAATGCATAATCATCATCATGTCACACCTCATGACGAGAATCCAAGGGGGGTGGTTCGTTTTACGGATCTATCTAGGTTGGAATGCTCATAAGTAAGAAAATTGGGAAATTGTTAAACAAGAAAAATGCGTGAATGGAGAAGGCAGAAGATGGAATGGAAAAATGATAGACGTCACACTTCCAAGGATGGAAGATAAGCCTAAGAGTTATACACACAAAGGGATGAAGGACCTTTGATAAAACTCAATTCTTGAATTAACAAGAAAATTAGAGAAACACTTTCCAATATAAAATAAAATTCTGATTCAAACTTGTCTTGTAAATTCTGCAGGCATGATGCGCCCCTTTTAAAGGTGCCTACAATCCTTGCATGGCTTTTCACATTCAGCCACTTAATTCTCCTAATAATTCTATTAAAATTTAGAAACATAACAACCAACAAGGATTAAAGTTACATAATTCAGCCATCAATTGGTCGCCCCTTAGGAGAAACATAACGGCTCCAATATTGAATTGTGGCTGCTTCATTCAATGTATAACCGCTACATTGCAATGCTTGTCTCCCCCCCTTCAATTTGTAACAACTCTCTTCTTGATGGTTGTAATTTCTTTGTCCCCTTGCATTGATTCAGCCGCAACAATTTTTGTAATTGTCCAGACAAAATAAGTCAGCCAAATAACTCCAAGTTAGCCGCCCACATGTAGCTTCTTGTATAGCCTTCTTATGCCTGGTTGGATTCACATCATACCCTCCTTCTTCGAGAAGATTCGTCCCGAATCTTAAAGCTTTATTTATTTGCTTAATTTAATTTACTAACTACTGCAAAAAACTCAAAAGCTTCCTCCTGGATCAAATACAACTTGAATAAATTCAGATTTGTTCCTTTCCAATGGTTGCAATCCGTGGAGCACCTCTCTTGTCAACATTCCCTCACCTTCCTGCAAGCAATAATGATTACCAATACACAAAGTATGCAAAATTTCTTTGTCAAGCACATATGATTCAGCCCCAAAATGTTTATGAAAATGTGCAGCTTGGATACTATTCGTAAAAACAAATAACTCCATGTGTTGGTTTTCATCATCCTCAAGAGGTTGTGTTTCAACATCGGGCTGGATGTACAATGGAGCACTTGGAACAATATCAACAAGCTTCCTCTTCAAACATAGGGGTTGGTGTATTGCATTCACATGCCCTTCCTCTTGTTCCTGTAATTTAACATCACAAACAGTAGAACAATCGTTAACAAATAAAATTTCCTCGCTCTTTTTCTGTAGTTCTTTTTCTATTTCTTCTCTCTGTTTTTCTTCTTTTTCTCTCATTTTTTCTTCACTCTCTCTTGCTTCTTTTTCTCTCCTTTCTTTTTCTATTTTTATTTTCAATGTCAGCTGATCAGCATGTACAACGTCAGATGATAGACATATCAACTTAATCTTTCGTCCATCATGCATAAAAGAAATAGAAGGCCTCTCAGGATTTATACTTTTTTTATTCAACCATGGCCTCCCTAATAGCACATGGCATGTCTCCATGGGTGCAATATCACAAAGAACTTCGTCTTCATATTTCCCAATAGAGAATTTAATCGTTGCTTATCCATTTGTAGTAGGCAGGTGTAACTTCTCAACCACCCTGCTGCTCACAACATTTCTAAAGTTGAATTGATCTACTGCAACCAAGAACAAATGACCTTCGAAGGAACACCTGGTACAGTAAATTTCCATCGCCATTCCAAACCCAGAGCCGAAGCTTTGATACCAAATGACGAGAATCCGAGGGGGGTGGTTCGTTTTACGGATCTATCTAGGTTGGAATGCTCATAAGTAAGAAAATTGGGGAAATTGTTAAACAAGAAAAATGCGTGAATGGAGAAGGCAGAAGATGGAATGGAAAAATGATAGACGTCACACTTCCAAGGATGGAAGATAAGCCTAAAAGTTATACACACAAAGGGATGAAGGACCTTTGATAAAACTCAATTCTTGAATTAACAAGAAAATTAGAGAAACACTCTCCAATATAAAATAAAATTCTGATTCAAACTTGTCTTGTAAATTCTGCAGGCATGATGCGCCCCTTTTAAAGGTGCCTACAATCCTTGCATGGCTTTTCACATTCAGCCACTTAATTCTCCTAATAATTCTATTAAAATTTAGAAACATAACAACCAACAAGGATTAAAGTTACATAATTCAGCCATCAATTGGTCGCCCCTTAGGAGAAACATAACGGCTCCAATATTGAATTGTGGCTGCTTCATTCAATGTATAACCGCTACATTGCAATGCTTGTCTCCCCCCTTCAATTTGTAACAACTCTCTTCTTGATGGTTGTAATTTCTTTGTCCCCTTGCATTGATTCAGCCGCAACAATTTTTGTAACTGTCCAGACAAAATAAGTCAGCCAAATAACTCCAAGTTAGCTGCCCACATGTAGCTTCTTGTATAGCCTTCTTATGCCTGGTTGGATTCACATCACCTCATGTACTCAATGCATCTATATCATCATTATCACATAGCTCATATGCTCAATGCATCATTATATAATCATCATACACCTCATACCTCATAAGCTCATTACATCAATATGTCATCATCACACATCTCATACATCATCATCATACACTCAATACATCAATACATCATTGTTATCATCATACATCACAATAGTATAAACATCTATCCTCAAAGGAGATATTCATATCATCACACTCACATCACAATCAATGTATAACAATCATCAACAAACACAAGGGTCACAAATCCACTCTGGTAATCGATTACCAGCCAATCACCTCTCTGGTAATCGATTACAGGACCCCTGTAATCGATTACCTGCAAGCAAAACCTTTAGTAATCGATTACACACCCTTTGTAATCGATTACCAGCAAACAAACTCTCTGGTAATCGATTACACACCCTCTATAATTGATTGCCTGCAAGCTAACACCTTGGTAATTGATTACAAACCCTTTGAAATCGATTACCCGCAAGCCAAATGCACTCCAGGCTCCCCAGGAGGACCTGGTAATCGATTACAGACTTCTGTAATAGATTACCCGCGATGCAGATGACAGTTCTCGCGACTTTTACCCCTTTTACACCCTTTTATTCAACCTCTAATCAATCCTCATTGTTAAGACATCAATCATATGCTTTTATATCAAACAGACTCAACAACAACACCGATCTTTACATAGATTTTCACAGTTATTCCATCATAATCCCCAATCATCAAACCCTTCCCCACCGTACCTTGAAGGTGAAGATCGAACAACAAAGATTGGCTCTCTCTTGATGATCACTCTGCAGCAACCTCCTCTTGAGACGTTGTTTTTCCCTTCCTTAGCGTTTCGCTCTCTGACGATTTGAAAAATAAGGATTAGGGTGAATTGGTAACCCTTCCTTACTTAAATGCCTAATTGGGCTGGGCCCACTCTCAACCCCCTTATCCTCTTTTTAATTCGAAATAGCATTATTAATAAAACTACTAATACTACTAATACTATTATTTATTTATTTCTCTACTTTTATTAATTTTAATTTAGCTTTATTTTATTTAATAAAATTTAGGATGTTACACCACTCTCTTTTCCCTTGTACTCATTAAAATTTATAGGGAAAAATATGTTTTTCATCCCTATAGTTTAGGTTAACTTTGGTCTTCGTCCCTATAGTTTAAAACCTTGGTTTTTTGTCCTTCTAGTTTTAAAACCCCCTAACACTCATCCCTGACATTAGTCTTCTCTGTTAACTTGCTTAGTTGTCTAACGGAAGCGCCAACTCAGCCTTAGATTAGGTCCCACTCATGCTGACTCATGTAAATAAAAATTTATAGTTAAATTAAAACTAATTCCTAAAATTACTTATTTTCATTTTAAAAAAATTATAAAACCCTAAATCCCAAATTGAGAGAACGTATGTTCTCTGCGATTGCAAAATTCTCCATCTCCATCTTCTCAATCCTCCCTCCTGTCTTCGTCTTTTTCCACTTCAGAGTCAATTCTTTGTTGCTGCTTCCGTTTGCACTGGTGCGACATGAAAGGAGGGAGCGCGTGTACGGAGAAGAGGAGCCTTAGCTGCAACTCGTCTTCTTCTTCTTCGTCATATCCGAGAGGTAGGCGATGTAAATGTGGTGAGATCCATCTATTGGAACTCACATCACCAATGTCTTCAAGTAGTAGTTGTAGAAACCATCTCCAGGATTCTTCAGTCTCTGACTCCACTGCAGCAAAAGCTAATGGGAAGTATTGATCATTTGGATCTCTTCCCACAACTATAAAAAGCACTCCACCATACTGAGTCTTCAGATGACACCCATCTACTCCCAGAAAAGGCCCACAACCTTGGCAATCCACTTAGAGTTAGCATTTTTATTATTAAAGACCCTGCCACACTCGTGCCTTCCATGTAAAGTTTTTATCCTGAAAGTTTCAGTCCCACCCACCTTACTGCATAAAACAGTGAATGGGCACTTCCTTGTGCACACTGCGCGCCCTTGCCCTTACCAAGTCATTTTTTACAAACTTTACTTCCTTTCCATTAAGAATGTTGTGCTCAAGCATTGCATCCTTAAATTCCCCCAAACTCCCAAATTCCATCCCAACCTTCCACTTAAACTGTTTACACATGTCTTGCTTATGAAACCTTGGTACTTTGGTCTTGCTTCTCCATCACTGGTTTCAGCCCCACTTAGTAATTCTTCACTCTCATAATCCTCCTCCATGGTGTACATGTTTTCCACATTTGATGGGGCAAAACCATCAACATTGCCCCTAGTACCCTCATTTCCCCCATCCTTATCCACTCCACTTGTTTCTCCCTGCTGACGACTACCTCTCCTCCTTCCACCTTGTCTTTTCATAGGTGACCTTACACTTGTTGCATGTTTATCTTTCATATTATTAACTTTCTCATTCAACTCAGCCTCTGCTTGACCCACATCAACATGGTTAAACTCATCATCAGCACCCAGTGCCCTTTCCTCCTTAGAATCATCAAAATGCACACCTCTCATTGAGTCTACACTGCCATAACTGTCATCCTCATCCTCTTCCTCTAGTTGACCATGATCAACATGAACAGGCACCTCCTCATTAACATTAACAACCTCACCATCATTCAACCCATCACTGCTCATTACATCAACATGAACCTCCTCATTAACATTAACATCCTCACCATCATTCAACCCCTCACTGCCCACTACATCAACAGGAACCTCGTCATTAACATTATCAGCCTCACCATCATTCAACCCCTCACTGGCCACTACATCCTCATTAACCTCTACATTTTCGGTTTGTGCTTTATTGGTTAATAGGGGAACACTAACATTCAGTACATTTTTTTCACTACTGATACCATGCTCTAAATATATTTCCATCTCACATTTCTTACTTTCAGCAATAGAAGCAAGCTCCAAAGCATCGTCATCATTTTTTAACTCTCTAAGTCCTCTCTTAAATGAAAGCCCTTTCTGCTTCCACCACATACTAACTTTATCAACATACCCCAAGTCCTTAGCTAAGCCCAAAACTTCGAAATAAGACCAGGTATAAACATCTAACCCATGAAAAACATGAATCTCACCCCCTTATAACACAATGACGACTTGTGCACAAATTTACCCATATGGTAAAATGCAACAAAAAAACGTTCCCTATAATACATTACAAAACAATATTGTATAAGAAAAATTAAAACCCATATGTCCCCACACACAAATAGAGACAAAAAAAGACACAAAATAGACCTATGTTACTTTCTGAATAAAATAAGGAAGCAAAAAAAATGGTGGTCCCAAATCACTGTAACACACACGGTTTATTTGACTATACTTAATGCAAGCTTCAACCAAAACAAACAAAAGAAACGTAAATCTTACCGGCACCGTTCGAAAGCTAACCTCCACGTGAGCAACACACCGTTCCAACGTCTAAACAATGGGACCACTTCAAACACGCGTCGCCCTTCAAACAGCAGCTGAGAAACAGAGGAGTTTGGGTAAGAGATAGAGGAAGAGAAAGACGAGAATGTACCACTTTAACCCCGTTAGGGTTTTTACATTTAGGGATTTTACCAAAAAAATAAAAACGAAATTAGGGAAATTAGGGAAAAAATTAAAAATGAAATTAAGGAAATCACATTTACATGAGTCAGCATGAGTGGGACCCAATCTAAGGCTGAGTTGACGCTTCCGTTAGACAGCTAAGCAAGTTAATAGAGAAGACTAACATCAGGGACGAGTGTTAGGGGGTTTTAAAACTAGAGGGACAGAAAACCAAGGTTTTAAACTATAGGGACGAAGACCAAAGTTGACCCAAACTATAGGGACGAAAAAAATATTTTTCCCAAATTTATATAACTGAAATATCATTGGGAGACAGAAGAATGAGATTGAATTGTGCTTCAAAAACATTTTCACGAAGTCAAATCCTTTGGAGTTTTTTATTTTCCTAAAAAAGTTCTTTGGAATTTCTATCTCTTGCATCAAGAGTCTTTCCTTGAGTAAACGATTTTCTTTTTCTAAAATCTCATTTTTATTACATACATTAGTGTATGCTTTTGAAAGATCTTTGTACTCATTGAAAAGTTCCCTTGAGCTCTCAACCAAATCATCATATTGATCTTGGAGAGTTTGAGGAATTACCTTTGATTCAAAACTATCTGAAGTTGGAAGGCTTGCCATCAAGCAAAGATTTGCTTCCTCTGAGGTGTCCTCATCCTCCTCTGAAGTGGAATCATCAAGGTCTTCCCGTGTAGCCATCAATCCCTTCTTCTTCTTAAAGAACTTCTTCTTTTTGAATGAAGGTTTCTTTAACTTGGGACAGTCAACCTTCATGTGTGTTGGCTGCTTACATTCAAAGCAAATGATTTTATTAGTAGATAATGCATCTTTACTTGACTTACCTGCTTTTGATCCAGAGGATGACTGCTTTCTGAATTTTCCTTTCTTCTGCAGCATTCTTTTAATCTTCCTGCTGAGAAGGGCTAAACCATCATCATCCTCTGAACTGACTTCAGAACCTTCACTACCTTCTGAAGTCTCCTCAACTTGCATGGATTTGTGTGACCCATGCCTAGGCTGCTTGGATCTGGAATTCAAAGCTAATGACTTTTTCTTGGGTGCATCCTCTCCAAGTTCTAACTCATGGACTTTAAGGGACCCTAACAGTTCTTCCATTCTCAAGGAATTGGGGTCTTTAGCCTCTTGAATAGCTGTAGCTTTAGGTCTCCAAGCCTTTGGTAAACTCCTAAGAATCTTACAATTATTATCACTAGAATCATAGGTTCTGCCTAAAGACTTAAGTCCATTTGTTATTGTCTGAAATCTACCAAACATTTGGTCAATAGTTTCAGACTCTTGCATCTTGAACATCTCATATTGATGAACAAGCATGCTAATCTTGGATTGTTTGACATTATCAGTCCCTTCATGGGCTGCTGCCAATGTATCCTAGATTTCCTTGGCAGAGGAGCATCCATGCACCTTCTCATACTCAGGTCTATTCAAAGAACAAACTAAGTAGAGTTTTGCTTTAGCATTTAACTGAACACGAGCCTTTTGCTCACCAGTCCAATCAGCTTTTGGTATAGGCACACCACCATGCATGGGAACATAATCACCATCAATGACTATATCCCACAGATCGATGTTGCTGCTCTCAATGAATAGTTTCATACGATCTCTCCAGTAATGGTAATCAACACCATTAAATGTTGGAGGCCTTATCACAGATGCACCTTCTGTGATATAGTTGGGATTGCTTGTAGAAGTTTCCATCTTAGATCCTTTCCCTCAGCACTGATGAGATGCTTAACCTGAGGTTAAGCTCTAATACCAACTGTGGGAAAACATAGGAAACACTAGAAGGGGGTTGAATAGTGTTTTACAAAACTCAGTGAGTTTTTGGAAATCTTTTCACAAGCAGAATGATTTTCAGAAGGTTCAAATAGCTTGCTGTTATTTAAAGTTTTTATACTCTCTGAAGTTGTTTCAGAGGGTTCAATAAAATTGTTTATAAAATCTGTTTGAAAGCTAAGTGTTATAAAACAGTTATTTCAATTCCCTTCTCGTTAGTTTAAACTGAATTTAAGAGAGTTAAGGGTAAAAAAACTTAGCCAAGATATTTATTCTGGTTCACTCACTACCACTGTGAGCTACGTCCAGTCTCAAAGCCAACCAGCTGAGGATTTTTCCACTAATCTGAACAGATTACAAGTATTCTTTTAATACCAAGCCTCTTCATGCTCTCTACACCAGTATTCTTTCCTTACCAAGCCTCTCCGTGCTCTATACAAAAAGTGTTCGAAAGAAATTAGCCTAAGCTTACAAACTACACAAGTTTAAAGCTCAAACAGGGTAAAATGTACAAACAAGCTGGGTTAATCTCAAGATATGAAAATTTTGTACAAGATAAATCAGAGTATAAATTTAACACGTAAATTTTGCAGCGTTTTAGCAGGTTGATATTCTCTATCTTGCATGAAGTCTGAATAGGTGTATTTATAGAGTTCAATATGTAATCCATTGAGCTCTAATAAATTCCCGTTGTGAAATAGCATTAAATGCTAAAGCTTCCGTTAAGACTAAGCTTCTTATGACTTTTGAACAAAGCAAAGTAGGCTTGCAGCTGAGATTCTATTTTTTCTGATCGCACGTACTTCTGCAGCAGGAACATTCCTTTTATGGTATGGAATTTAAACTTGTTCCAGAAAGCTGTTCTGAGCACTATGCTAAGAGGAGCAGTCAATGCAGACATCTTGCATAGGTCTCTAAAAAGACTTGATCTCTGAGAAAGTCTTCATCGAGTCTTTCTTCAAAGAAAAAAATAAAAATGCAGAACCAAAAGCCACGTCAGAAAACTTCAGAGAGTCTTCAACCTTCAGCACGTTGCTTGACTTCAGCAAGTCTTCTTCATTTCAGCAGGTCCACTTCAGAAGGTCCAATCTGCTGAACATGAGAAATACCTTTAAGAGTATTTATAATTATTTCAATTGTTAAATTTGTTACTCATTAAAACTTAGAATAATGAGACTTCAAACATTATTAATTTCTTAATAATATTTTGGAGACTCAACAATAAAGCCTTAAGATTGTGGAAAAATCTTTTCAAAGAAGGAGGGAATGATGTGAATCCACTCAAACTTGGAGGAATTATTGGCTGAATTTTTATGCAAAATAAAAGGGAATGTGGCTGTTACAATTTCTTGTTAATTTGCAGCCAGACCATTTAAAATTGTAGGCTGCCAATTATGTTTTGTTTGGGCCGTTACATTTTATTTTATGGCTACCAATTAAGTTGGTTTATTAGAGTTTTTTATTAGTTACATTTCTGCATACCAAGAGGCAAGGAAATGCGCATAGGCTGAGTGTTTCAATGCGTTATATATTCAACACTTTGTACTCATAGGAGGCAGAATGAGATTGTAAGAAAACACACACTCTTGGAGAGTATTTTTTTCCTGGGTTCTAATCAGCCAAGGATTGAGTTTATCAAAGGTTTATCACCCCTTTGTGTGTTCAACTCAGGGCTTATCTTCCTCTTGGAAGTGTGACGCCTTCATACCATCCATTTTCTTTCTTTTCTTCTTTCAATTTCAAGTGCCACGGTTGTCTGTTTCTATTCCCATCTAGGACGCTGAGTTATCATAAGCACATTGCTCAATTGTTTCTTCAATCTGATTGGTCAACGCTGAGTTTGATTTGCAATTCCCATATCAAGTCAATGTATCAATTGATAATTACAATCTGACTTCTCACTGTGCATAACAATTTTCTTCCATTTTCCTATTTGTCAAGACTTGATTTTCCCTATCATTTTCTCTAATTCTTTTCTAAAATTCTGATCACTTTCTGTTTGATAAATTGCTTCTGCTTTGTTAGAATTGCTCCAAGCCAAGCACGCTTAACTATGGAGTTCTTATGTTATGGGCTTCCGAAAAGAAGATGCACCTTGTTTGTATAGTTCTCCACAACAATTTCCTTTAAGCTATCCTCAACTGTACAGTCCCATACCTGCACAGCCTCTGGATCCCTCTCATTCGGGTGTGGGTTCGGTTCATCCATGTGTCCCTTTTTGCTTATAAGCATGCCAGGAGCCGCTACTTGTCCGTGCCTCTTTGCACCGACGATCACTCCCTGCCCTCATCAGCCTCCGACTCTCACATCCCACCAGCTTCCGCCTGGTTCGTCCCCGAACCACACCCGGAAAGTGTGCAAGTGAGGACAACACATACTGGAAAGACTATTCAGAATCCTAAACCACCCCCTGGATTCATATCAACACCTTTAATCTTAGCTTTATAGGACAATAATTGTGATCAATCCCATTGTTTTGATTGGAATCTACCTAATGGAGCTTAGTTGGGCTTTAATTGCAATTGTTGCTTAATTTCGGATTTTAAGCCTATTGACCTATCCGTATTGTTTTGCTGATATCTGGAGCTGTAGGTGGTCGATTGAGGTGATTTTAGTGGAGTTGGAGCTTCACTTTGATATGTCGTATGGTGATATTTCACTGAAACGTGGATCCGAGGGACAAACGCTACAAAGAGTAGCGTTAGTTCGGATCCACGTTTAAAACGTAATTTTTATGTAAACCAAGCACACATATATCACACATGCTAAGTTTTATATATATTCTCTTTCATGTTTTTGTTTGCCAAAATGAAAAATGAAACAATAAATATTGGGCCTTGGCCTCCATGGCATTTATTAATGGACTCACACTCTCACAAAATTATCTAATATTATTTTCTTTCCCCTTTAGTAATATTTTAAAATTAACATGTTTAATGATTAATTGATTAATATAAAATACTACAAATATAAAGTTAATTAAAAGTTTCAAAAGAATCTGCATCATATAATGTTTAATTATATTCATTGTTATATTTTTTATGTCAAAATTAAATCTTAAAGAATCTGTATAGTTAAAAAAAAATCACATATATTTTTATAGATCTTTTATATTTAAATATAAAATTATTAATTTTTATATATACCATTTTAGCGGATTCGATCAGTCAGTCACTAATTTAACCTGTGATTCATTAGGTGAGTCCCGAGTTTTATAACATTGGATGTAATATTTTAATTCTCATAAATCATCTACTAAAATTAGAGGTGTTGAGGACCCGGTCCGTCTCTTTGACCCGTCCCAACCCGTCCTATTCGAGCCGGGTCTATTCCTGTCCTACAAGAAAGAATAGAACCATAACGGGTCTCATTGGGTCTCATTTTTTACCCGACATCGGGTTGAGGATGGGTTCGGGTTAACCTCCGGGTTACCGGCCCGTCCTTTATATATAAATATAATATTTATTATTTATGATTTTCTATTATGTAAAGTTCTAACCTTATTTTTTTCATTTTAGATGAGGTTTTTTAGTCTAAGTTTTCTCTATTTACCTTTAAAAATACATTCTATACATAAAAATTATATAGTGATATAATGTTATTCTTGGTTTAGTAATATCCCAAACTTTAAAAAAGTAAAAAATATTGCATACCTTAAGAGATATTTTATTGTACGCAATATATTTATTAATGGTATGAACTATTTTTTTAAACATTGTTATATGATCATTTCATAATTATATTTAACTTATATATCAGGCCAACTCGGTTCTGTCATACTCAGACCCGGTCTTACTTAGACCCGCATATCATCGGGTCTCTCCGGGTCTATGAATGGATTCAGGTCCATAGAATTGACCCGATCTAAAATTAGGGTCGGATTAGGGAGAGATGAACCCGTCCCACGAACACCCCTCAGTAAAACAAAGCGGTTTGGTATAAGATTGGGGGGAGTTGGGTGGGTTATATATTGATTAGAGGTTTAGGGTTCGAATCCCACTTCTCCTAATATTTCAAATTCATCTGCTTCAAAAGGATCCAAGCCATCCGTTACTTCTATTCGCGGCAACTGCAGTCTCCAATGCGTAAGTTACTCTGTGTGCTTTCATGAACCTTGTGGTCTGCTCCCTATTTAGTGTTCATCTTCTATTTGTGTGTTAACTAATAATTCTGCTGTATTCATCGGCATTCCGAACCTACGGTTAATATTTAGAGGCATTCAACCACCTTCTTAATCATTGTCTAAAGGCGTTAGAATCTAGAGGTTACGATCACTTTCTCCTTTGATGCTACACTTTTTTTTTTCTTAGTGAAAATTTACTCTGTGACTGTGTTAATATTACCCGAACAAGGATCATAAGTATACCCAACATGCTAGAGCTTCCCCAACCCACTGCTGGTCCTCTCTCTCAAGTCTTGTTGTCCTTTGTAGTTTTTCGCTCTTTGCTGCTATGATTTGTGGGAGTGCTGCTGAGATTTGTGAGTGTTCTGATATATGCTGCGTGTCAGTGGCTCAGTGCTTGTGTAGACAGTGTTGATGTCATTATGCTTTTATCTGCCTAATCTAGTAATCTGAATGCAAAAATTAATTTTTCTATTTAATGTGTTGTTTTGCTATTTAATCTGTCATGTTGATGACATTTTGCTCCTATGTAATGTGTTAATTTTGCTCAGCCAATGTTACTGATTTGGTCTATGTAATGTGAGCTTGCGTTGTAATAAAACCTTGGTTGTTTATTTGTGTTTTGAACATAGTTGTGAGCCTGTGTTGTTATAAAACCTTGATTATTATTTGTTTAACTAGATACTTGTATGATGGTAATGGTTTTAAATTTGGAGTAAGGATTGGTTAAATTCTGCTAGCTTGTATTATGATTTTTTTTAATATATGTTGAGTCAACTTGTTCAACAGTGACTAGCCAGTTCGACGAGTGACCCGCTAAGGCTTATTTATAATTGATTTAGGTTTGAATCCCGCTTCTCCAAACATTTGAAATCCATCTGCGAAAAAGAGGAATGGAAGAGGAGAATGACAATGTATGTATTGCTAAACTATTTGATCTCAAAGGGAAGAAAAAAAATAAAAAGAGGAAGGCAAAGAAAGAGACCGAGACAGTTGCTGTGGATTCCACAATAGTAGTGGTATCTGCAAACAAGGGTGTTGGTGCTAACACTAGCAATGGTGCTAGGATTTCTTTGTTTGATTTCTCGGTTGAGAATTTCTTCCGAGGCATGGACACCATTGCCAAACTCTGTAGGGATGAAGAAGAAGAACGCAACACTGCTATTGAGCAAAGTGAGATCCAGAGAATGTCTTCCTTCATCACTTTCTTAAGGTACAAACTAATAGTTTGATGCTCTGAATCTGTTGTGACTTGTGAAGTTAGATATGGTGAAGAACTTTTGTCAAATTGAAGTTCCAATTTTGGAAAAGGAAAGGGTATGTATATCGCACCACATTCCATCACGCGGCCTCCCTATGGTTGTTTTTTGACAACTGGTTTAGAATTGTTTAAGATGAGTGAAGTCACATAAATATAAATATTTTTGTGACTAGTTTTAATGTAGTTTGGTTAAAATTTGTTTAAATAAGTTCTTTTCTAAATTAATTTTGAATTTATGAAAGTTAAAGAAACTTAGCATGTTTATTTACCATTGGATGAATTAGTGCGATTGCACGGGTACCATGCAAGTAATAAGGAGAGAGAAAGGAAGAATGGAAAGGAACAGAAAAAGTGTAGAAAAATTTGGATCATAATAAAACCAACTTTGAAATGGTTTTTTAAAAGAACTATATTAAAAACTGGCCCCAATATACCCTGATATCTAGTTTTTAGAAGTTCCCATACAACTGCTTAATTTCTTGTTTTTGTTGACTGTTAAATATGCAGAGAATGGAGAGATTTTAAATATCCATCAAGAACTATCAGGTTTGCTTATGGACTTGGGAGCTCTGAGTGTTATGAGGGAAAAGATGTCAGTGCCATAAATTTGCCTCAGTTTTCATCTACCACTGTTCCTAAGGTACAAGTTGATTTGTATTCCTTGTTATTTGTTTGCCATGCTAGTCTTGGCAACATAAATTTCTTTATAACATTTTCTTTTAAGTTTTAATTCTTAATAACTAGACTTTCTACACATTATCATTGTGTATGCTCTTATTAAGCATGATATGCAAAGGGGGGAGCAACTTGAGGATGCCAAATCTCAGGAATCCAGGTATGGGCGTATGGCTAAGAGATATTTGTGTTGGTTTATTCAATGACATTGCTATGGAGTAATAACACTTACTTTCAACTTGCTGATAAATTAAGGTATTTTTTTTGCTACTTATTTTTGAACTTGGCTAAACACTTCAAATCTTGTTGGAGCAGAGACTTTGTGATGAATGTTGGGGGCCCTGTATGGGCGTTAGACTGGTGTCCTAGGAGTCATGAAGATCCTGATTGTTCAATCAAATGTGAGGTACTTGGTTTTCTCCATTCCTTTTAGACATCTACTGAACCATATTATTAGTTCTTTTTACTGTCTTGCTGCTGTCTTTGAAGTTTGAATGCAATCAAAATGGCAAATTTTGTCTGTGTGATGGTTCTTGTTAGAATATATGACAAATATCCTAATGGTTGGTTTCCATATTTCTTTTTATGTCATTATTTATTTCCCCATTTGATTAGGATTAAGAGCCTTGCATAGCATAAATAAGGATTAATGCTTTGTCTTTTTTGACAACATCATCATCCAACATATCATTAACATTCATATTATTATAATTTTATTATTGTGAGTATTCTTTTTCCTCCCTCTATACAAGTCTAACCTATAACTGTTCTGAATCTGATGTCTCACATGTTAAGGGCAATTGCACATTTGAAGTAAGTTTCATGGTGTGGTAAGGTTGAAAGTATTGGAGCTATATAGTAAAGATGTAACTAAGCTTTCACAAAATAGCAGCAGAAGCTCTGGACAGCACAACTGTAAAAGATTTTTTTAATTTTTTTAATTTTCCGGTGAACAAATTTTTAATATGGTGATTGTGAAAATTTTCTTAATGACTGGGTTTTAGGTCTTTTATAAATGAAAGGGAAAATATGGTAATTTTGGTATTATTTTTTTTCATGTGACAGTATGGGATGTGTTTAATGTGGCAATAAAAGTAGGAAGTCAGAGTTTAGATGGGTGTTTATTGGGTTTGGCGAAGTTAAGGGTTCTATCATTCAAAGGCCTACCCTCAGGGTATTGCATTTTCTTGGGCCTTAACCTTATATCTTGGTAGTCCAAGAAACACCAATTCCTTGCTCGGTCTAGCATTGAAGCTAAATGTCGTAGCTTGGCTCTAACTGTTACTGAATTACTTTGGGTACAGTCTTTGCTTCAGGAGCTTAATGTTCACATTTCTGCTTCTATCATTTATTGTTGTGACAACCTCACTAATGTTTCCTTGAGTCATAATCCAGTGCTTCATTCTCGTACAAAACACGTGGAGCTTGATATATTCTTTGTTTGTGAAAAGTTCTCTCCAAGATCCTTCACATTAGCCACATATCAGCACAAGATCAAGTAGCTGATCTTCTCACAAGATCACCAACACGTTTTTGTTTTCCTATGTGACAAACTCAATGTTATGTCCTTTTGTCCTCCATCCCACCTGAATTTGAGGGGGGTGTGTCAGTGAATATCAATTATATATTATCAATAGCTTAGCATTAGCTGAGTGTTAGGTTCGGTGGACTCTAAATGAGCTGACCCATAGTTATTAAAGTATAGAAGTCTCTAGAATGTTCCGTGATCAGTTATGCCAACTTCCATAGTTAGTTAGTTGGTTAGGTTAGCAACTGATTTGGTTAACTTGCCTATGTAATAGTGAGTTTATAAATAGACTCTACCTCTTGTAACTTTCTGATTGATTAATAATACAAGTCACAAATCATTTTCAGAAACTAGCTCTCTACTCTCTCTCTGAATCTCTCGATTCTCTCACTCTCTTTTGAATTCTCAAACTCTCTGATTTTGTATTGCCATTTCATGCATGCGAACGACAGTTGTGCGCATCACTAAAGCATTTTGAAGCAGTATTGTCATCTGCCATATTGAAGTATGGTGTCCATTTTACCCAAAAAAAATGATGAAAATATAAAAGTATACCGAACAAAGGAATAAGTGATGAACAGATATTTGAGTGGCAGAAGCAGGAAGAAACGAGACAGAATGTTTGCATGTTACTCTGTGATTTTGGCGGAAAAATAAAAATAAGAATGGAGAAAACTAGAGTTAATGCTAATGGAGTAGCTCTGGTTTTTTTTTTTTTTTTTATATGATGATATAGGCCTTTTATGTGAAGGATTTTGGATTTTTGTTTTTGTTTAGCTACAGACGTTGCTGATGGACACTCTTACCTTTAGCTTAGAAACCTACTCTACTGGCTTATAAGAGAAAATGGGACAGATCATCTTCCTTGTCATTTGGCGCATGCGAGATGCCATTGACTCAGCAGCTATGGTGTCACCATGTGAAACTGCCACATGCCACATCATTGGGTGTTTTGTGATGGAGACACCCAGTAACACTATGCCATAGCAGCATGGTTATAAACACTTATAAAGTTTTGCAATGTTTTACATTATACCTACTCCATATACATATTTGGAATAACTTTCTGGCTGCTTTGCATTTGTTTGCCTACACTTATATTCATATAGTAAATTGATAAACTAAGCTTTTCTCTTCAAACATGGAAATAAGTAGGAAATCATGTACATTTTCTTTTGTAAACCTTGTACATTAAATAAACTTCTTTCTATTATTTATTTTAGTATATTGCTGTTGCTGCTCATCCACCTGGCTCTTCTTATCACAAGATGGGTGCCTCACTTACTGGAAGAGGTGTTGTACAAATATGGTGTCTTCTAAATATCAGGGAGCACACTGAAGAAATACCTTCTCTCACAGAGAAGAGAAAAAAAAGACCTAAAAAAGATGGAGTCACAAATGACAGCTCAACACAAATAAAAAGGCGTAGAGGAAGACCTAGAAAGAATCCAACTGTAACAGCAGCGGATGATACAAATTGTGAGACCCAGTACATTCCATCTCTCTCAGTTCAATTTGCAGAAAATTCTACTGAATATCCTGCTCCAGATGGGAATCTTGATAACTATGAAGAAATATCTTTTCTCACTGAGAAGAGAAAAGAAAAACCTAAAAAAGATGAAGGCAAAAATGACAAATCAACACAAATAAAAAGGCCTAGAGGAAGACCTAGAAAGAATCCAACTGTAATAGCAGTGGATGATACAAATTGTGAGACCCAGTACATGCTACCTCTCACAGTTCAATTTGCAGAAAATTCTACTGAATTTCCTGCTCCAGATGTGAATCTTGAAAACAATGAAGAAATATCTTCTCTCACAGAGAAGAGAAAAGAAAAACCTAAAAAAGATGAAGACACAAATGACAAATCATCACAAATGAAAAGGCCCAGAGGAAGACCTAGAAAAAATCCAACCGTAATAGCAGTGGATGATACAAATTGTGAGACTCAGTACACGCCATCTCTTGCTGTTCAATTTGCAGAAAATTCTACTGAGTTTCCTGCTCCAGATGGAAATCTTGAAAACAATGGAGAAATATTTCCTATTCCAAACAAAAGAGAAAGAGGACCTAAAAAAATTGAAGCGATGAAGGAAAAATCATCACTAATGGTGAGTGATCCAAATTGTGAGAAACAATTTGTTCCTCTTGCTGTTCAAGTTCCAGAAGATTCAGCTAAATTTATTTCTCCTGATGGGGCTCATGGCAATTGCAATGAACATGCTTCACAACAATATTCTGATACAAAGCGAAAGCATGCCAACAGAGCTGCTTCTGCATGCAATTCAAAAACTCTTGTTAAAAGGAATAGGTTGAAAATTAATCATGAGGAGGAGAGATATAACCACGATCTAAGTCAGCCACAGTTGATGCAGTGTGAGAATGAGACAAACCATCAACCGCATTGTAGCTCTGAATTTTTACCTCCAGCAGCTACTTGTTCTATTTCGGGAGATTTGACTTTGCCAAGAGTCGTGTCTTGCCTAGCTCATAATGGAAAGGTTGCATGGGATGTGAAATGGCGGCCTCTTAACATTTTTGATTCCTTATGCAAGCACCGAATGGGCTATCTTGCTGTCTTGTTGGGCAACGGATCTCTGGAAGTGTAAGATGTCTTGAGCCTCATTCTCCATTTGTTATTGGTGTTCTTCATGATACTTCAATGATTTCTTTTTCTTTTTGTTGATTGTGTCTATATTTGCTACTGACTTCCATCTTTATCAGATTTGAGGTACTTGAAATTCAGATTAAATCAATATAATTCTAATTATTTAATTGTCTCATGAAAAGTTGAATGAAACATAATGAACAAAGGACAATTACTTGAAAGAGGGAATTAGGACTGACACTGACAGTTGATATAGTTTGAGTGAAAGGTGGTGCAATCTATGGAGCATAAGAAGAAAGTGTTTTCCCTGGCCAAAATTTATCATAAAGTAAACGTAGAAGATCATAATGTAGTTAGTGCAGCAGGTTAGTCCTTGGTGTATTCTAGTTGTTATCCAGGTATCTATGTTGTATGTAAAGTTACATAGTTTATCTAAAAGCTAAAGTTAAATTGCATCATTAAGTGAATAAATAGTTGTGTCAGAATACTTTTTTACTTGTCTCATTCAGTGTATTTTTTTTATCTGTGCAAAATGGAAACAGTTAACAACAACTATTTAAAAGAAAAAAGTTGAAAGAATTTATGATCTATAGTCATAATTGGCTGTAGCACAAAATTTGTTTGACAAAAATTGCGTTGCAGAATCAAATCTTTCTTTATTTCTTTTTTATTTGTACAGTTTATTTTCCTTATTTGTACAGCTGATATTTTTTAGTTATTAGGACAGATTTAATTTTCCTTAATTATAGGATAGCAATTAATAGTATATATGTACCAGAGTCTACAATTTGTAATGAGTCTTGTACAGTTGTACTATTCAGTCATCAGAAATAATATTCAGTTTTTCTGTATCTTTTGTTCAAGTGAATGTTCAGTCTGATTTTCTCATGGGGAAATATCAGATAGAGAGATTTATGTTACTTACAGAAATAGGATGAGTGGAATGGGTAGGCAGTAGGCTCTGTGGGTTTCTACTCCTTTCTGAGTTAACATTTTCCTCAAAGGACAATATTTTTCTTTTTGCAACTGGATGTGTCATTCACTATTTAACTTAACAATTTCTTGTATTGCTTCTAATGATACTGCTCTTTCTAACTTTATCATAAATTTCACTACTGGTGTGTAAATGAGGGGATAATTGATGGAATTGTTCTTCAATGTTTCTGTGGAATTATTTATAATAGAGAGGCCACTGATAAATTGATCAAATTTTTTCCTTTAGAATGAAAAAGTGATTGGTTATTCTCAATAAAAGTGAGTTCCTTTTATCAAGTATCAGTAGTTTTGACTTTTGAGGAACACTGTGACTTAGAAGGCTTTTATTGTCTTGCCTCATTATGCTTATCAATTGCAGGTGGGAGGTTCCTCTTCCTCATGTACTGAGAGAAATTTATATGCATAGAGAGGGCACTGATCCACGTTTTGTAAAATTGGAGCCTGTATTCAAATGCTCAAAGTTGAAGCGAGGCAGCTTCCAAAGGTGTTTTTCTTCCATTCTCTCCAGGGTGGATGCTAAACCCATCTACTTTTTTTATAGAATTCAATCACTGAGGAAAAAAAATTCACGAACAAATTTCATTTAAACTCATTTATGCTTGTTGATAAGTAGATAAAGCAAAATTGAAGTAAGCACATTATAAATTAAATGAATAAATAAACCAGGTTTATCAATAAAAAAGTACTTACTATTGCATACTCAAATATTCACTAAAAATTTTCAAAATTTTCAAACTTTTCATTTTATAAAATATATTTTGAGATTTTATTTATTTTTAAAAAGTATATCCTACATATCTGCAAACAATGATTGATTATATTGTTCCCGGCTCGAACAGGATTGCTTCCAGTGGAGGATACCTGTGGTTAAACCAAAAAAACAATGATTGATTATATAATATTTTATAAAACCAAAAGATATTTATGGTGCTTTTATTGCAATTAGTTGTACAGAGATACTTAAGAATACACATTTTAAGAAAAAAATGCTATGTTAATATCTCTCTCTCTCTACTGAATTAAAACTTGCAATTTGGAACCCTCTACACTTTAAAATGGAGCCTCCTTGTCATGTTGGTTTCTGCTGGTTAAATTCATGCAGTTGCAGAATGTTATTGAATGTATATGATGCATTGTAGTTTATGTTTTTTTATTAGTCTGGCTATGTGGTTTAATTTACTCAATTTTTTTATATCTCAGCATTCCACTGACAATGGAGTGGTCAGTTACGCCTCTTCATGACTATTTACTTGCTGGCTGCCATGATGGAACGGTATAATTTTCACTAAATGTTCTTCATTTTCTGTGCTTTGCCTTTTCTAAAATGAAATTTACCTTGCTTTAATAATTTGGAAATATAAGTTTCATTGAGAGGGAAAAGTGTGAAAGTATTCTATTTTTTATCTTAATTTTTTCTTTTTTCTTTCATCTATGTAGTAATTGTGTATTTAAAATTTATTATGTTTCTCAGTATCACTTTTCTGTTAAAATATTAGTATACTGTCATCTGTTAAAATATTACTAGTTCACTTCTAATATAATATGCTTTATATTCAGGTTGCTTTGTGGAAATTCTCTACAAATTCTCCATCCAAATGTGATGGTAATATTTTTGTTACCTGATTTATTCTCATGTTACCTATTTAGTTGTTACTGGAGCTGTGTAGAGAAATAAATAGATATACTTTACTGTCTAGTTCACTCAATTGTCAATTGTTTATCTGCAGACACGAAGCCTGTGCTTTGTTTTGGTGGGGATAAAGTTCCTATTAGAACAGTTGCCTGGGCTCCTTTTGAAGGGTTAGTAATAAATGAATTTGTAGCTGTTATTTTATATCTTTAAGAATGAAACTCTGTAGATAATAAAGAATTATTCTGTATATGTTTATATTCTCACTTCTCTGTCTTTCTTTCTTAATTGTTAAATAAAAATGACTTTTTAAATCAAGTCTTCCAGATAATTTATGAAACTTATTTATTTTTATTATGTGTATTTGTCTGCTTTTTAATCATTGTGGGGACTTTTTTCCTTTTTTCTGGTTTAAGTATGCTTCAAGGATATCAATTGTCATTCATGTAACTGCCTTCTTTCCTTCTGAATCAAACTCTTTCTATTGACATGTAAATCGCATCAGTTGTGTTTGGACATGGTTTGCAAGTCAGTAATTTTTTCTAATGGTGTAGACATGCTCCTTTTTTTTCATGAAGATTGCTTGAATAAACAAGGCATTATTTTATTACACGAGCAAATATCTTATGTCTGAATTCATCTATATTTACATCCTTTGTCCATCCTTTTGCCTTCATAATGTTATATGTGATTTTGTTATAATATTTCAGTGATCCAGAGAGTTCTAATATAATAGTAACTGCAGGACATGAAGGCCTTAAATTTTGGGACCTACGGTGAGTGTTTCTTTTTTTTCTTTTTCTTTTTTGTTTGTTTACTTTGATATCTTATTTCTTTTTAGCTCATTCTAAACATTAATCTTTAATGGTTATGTTGCAGTCCATGTTAATTAGAATTTAATTTTTATACTAGAACTTAATGAATTTTGTTTCAAATGATGTTGCAATTGTATTATGCAATGCTATAAAACTTGGCTCAGACCAGCAAACTGTTGAACCTGTCTCTTGAACTTTGAGCAGCATGTAGATCAGTTATGTAACCAAACCAGTATGAATTGTGTGATTGGCTGGTTTTGAGTTGACTCATGTCATGTGACTAATCTGATTTTATGAGACTGGCCCAGTGACTGGAATCTACAAGTGTCACAAATCACAATCTGAACTAAAACTCTGTTTCTGCTTTTGAGTTTCTTCTTTTTTCCCTATTCTCCCGTTCACATTATTCTGGGTTTCTGCTACATGTCCCCTTAGCAAACTCCTGCCAATTACGGCATCCTCTTAGAACCCCAACTAATTACCAACTTAGTGGGGGGATCAGGAACATTGATATGCTATGCTCATCTCTGAATGTGTAGGTCTGGAATGTAGACCTCCCTCCCTCCTCCTTTCTATCACTTCATTCATCTGGAGCCAGCCAAAACACACAGCCCAAGTACCCAACAACATTCAGTGACCATAATGTCTGTCACAGGGCTCACAAGTTTAAAAAAGGGAAATGACACATTGGGTTCCCTGAGTTGCCTATATAACGCCACCTTGGTAAAGAAAGAAAATATCTATGCAAGCCTCTCCCATGGTCACCTTTTCATTATAAAAAAAAGAATAACAAACTGGAAGCTAATAATTAATGTAGTGGCATTTATAAATAGTTTTTGTTGTAGAAGCATGGTATTGACCTAGTGTCCCTCCCAAGTTGATAATTAGTTAAAGTTGTAGATGCATATACTTGTAGATATATTATATGCAGGTTTTGATGATGTCAATGGAAAGAAAATGAGATTACAAGATTGACAAAAGGAATTGGCAAAAGAAAGAGAAAGAGCAAAGAGCAAGGTCAATGTAAGATCAAGACTACAAGTGATGTTAGATAAGTATTAGTCTAGTTAGAAAAAGTGTTAAAAGAATTCTAGACTTTGCAAGTAATTTGACCTTTAAAATAAAGTTTATACAAAAATGTTTTATGAACCAAAATTAAGTCTAAAATAAATATTTTGAACTGGTAATCGATTACCAGTTGGATTGTAATCGATTACCAGCGAGCATTCAATTTCAGAAACGAAATTTTGGTTCTGGTAATCGATTACCAGATGTTGTAATCGATTACCAGAGAGCAAAAAGTTCAAAATTCAAATTTAAAGACACAACGGTTCAAAAGTTGAAGTGTGTAATCGATTACAACATATTGGTAATCGATTACCAGCGAGATTTTTCTGAAAATTATGAAGAGACACAATTCCTTATCAAAAGATACAAAGCTTCAATTGTTCTAATATAAATATGTGTCTTCATTTCGAAAAATCAGAAGATTACAATGTGAAATAACAAAAGGTGAGAAATCTCTTTAAGAATCATTTTGGCCAAATACTTGCAAATTATTAAGGATTCTTTTAGGAACTTCAAGTTGTATCATCTACTCTAAAAGAGAGTTCATCAGTGTACAAACAATTATTCTTATATTGTGTGGTTAAAGAGAGGGTGCCTCTCGTAGATTGTGGGTGAAACTCAACACAAGGGAAAGGGTTCCAAGGTGTGTGAGTGTTCATCATTTGTAAAGGATTTTACAAATAGTGGAAATCTCAAGTGGGTGACTTGAGGACTGAACGTAGGCAAGGGGTTGGCCGAACCAGTATAAATCGAGTTTGTATTTCTTCTTCCCTTAACTTTTACTTATTTATTGTGATTGCTAATTTGCTATATATTAAGAAATTAGGAAGTTTGCATTCATACTTCATCATACTAGAATTGTTGTAAGCATAGTAAATCATAAAAGAAGTGAGTAAACGAAAAAGAGAATAATTTGGAGTAACTTAATTCACCCCCCCTCTTAAGTTATTTGAGGCCGCTTGTCTAACAAAAGTTTTGTGACACCCGGATTGTGTATTACATTTTCCTGATAGTCTAGTAGACATGGCAATGAGGCTGAGCAGGACTGCAGGAGTGGGTTTGCCCTTCCTACCCCTTACTCCATCGGGGTTAGGAAACCCACCCTCACTCTACTCTTTTGCTTAGTTCTTCTCTGCTGCTTACAAATTGAGAAAACCCGACTCCAACCCCAGTCAAATCAAATTTTCCTGTCATTGTCAAAGTAGGAAAGGGTTTGTAGCCATGGGTATGGGTTTTTTCGCCATGTCAAGTCTTTGGTACTAGAACCATGCTACTTACAGGCTATACACTTAAAAAGAATGAAAAGGATGGCAATGACACTATAGGTAGAAATGTCAGTCTTCAGTTTTTCTAAAGTCAATGTGTGTTATAGTTTAGAATTAAATTAAATTACCGATAAATTTGTCAAACAATTCAATTTCATTAGAACATTAACATCTTTTGTTTAGGAGCGTGAGCATCAGAACTGTTGGATTGATAGTTTAGGTGGAAGAGGAGGAAAAAGAGAAAAAGGAGGCTGGCAAAATACTACTATTGATCAAGTATTACAAGCCTAGCCCAATGCGAATAATAACATAAAACCCTAATATTCTGGCAAGAATCGAGTGAGCGGAAGGGCCAAACAGGTCGGGGATTTGACCAGAATGGGTAAGCAAAGTGGAGAAATGTTGGCCGGAAAAGTAGTTGGACGTTTCAATAAGTAGTGTGCTGCAAAATGTATGAGTCACCAGAAACTATAGTAGGTGAAAGCATGGAAACACCATACAAAGAAGTTCCATATTTTGGAAACTCCAGAAGAATAGTGAGATTAGGTAACAGACGATGGTATTACCTTAATATCATGTTGAAATTATAGGGTTTAGGTGGAAAGGGAGGAAAAGAGAGAAAGGAGTCTCTCAATAATATTCTTAATATATATGGTGTTTGTAGTGCTACTTGGGAGAAAAGATTTTGGTGGTTGTTGGTTGTCTGTCATAGTAATACTATTTCAATAAGACTAATGGCAATCCTAATATTCTGACATTTGGTTTGGTTCTGATACATGTTTGGTGTAGCGTTAATATTATTGTTCACAATAGCTTCATTGTGGATTAAAACTGAATTGTGCTTAATATTATCTACATAAAAGAACTTTTTTCTACTTAAAAGCACTTTTTTTGTGACATTGGACCACTGACCAGAACAGATTTTATTTGGCAATAGAAATTATTTTACCTCTATGGAAGGGTAGTAATAGGTATTTGAAGTTTTTGTCGACATGGAACCTAACTAATTGCTTAGAACACTTTCCTAGTTTTTGCCTCGATGTAAAATTGCCATTTACATTTTATTGTATGCAAATATTGTCCTCTCCAAGAACCTTAAGCAGGTGAACTTTTGACTTGTGAATTCTAAGATAAAGGATACATCCCTCTTTTTTAATCTTGCGTCCTCGAGAATTCGAGTTCATTTGCATTCCTAGTGAGAAGCACTGCATAACAACTGGAGAGGGAACATTTCTTTGTATTATCTGCTTGTTCATGTGTAAATTAGCTTTGATGTTTCCTCGATTAGAAAAATATTAGTATATCTTGTTTATATCGGTACCTTTAACCTTGGAATTTCTTGAACTTGTTTACAATAATTAGCTTTATTGATGGAAATTTATTTGTAGCAATCCATTTCGTCCTTTGAGGAACCTCCATCCTACACCAAGAATCATATACAGTCTGGATTGGCTGTCAAAGCCAAGGTAATGCATTGATTTTAACTGGATTAAATGTTGTCTAATCTCATCATTATGGTTGATGCATGTTTTTTGTTTGTTCTTCTGTAGTTGTATCATCATGTCCTTTGAGGATGGAACAATGAGAACCATTAGCTTGGTGAAGGCTGCAAATGAGCTCCCTGTCACTGGAACAACATACAGTGGAAAAAAGCAACCGTGGTTGCACAGTTCTTCGTATTCATCTTCTGCCATTTGGAGTGTTCATGTGTCACGTATAACAGGTACTTTTTTATATGCATTACTTTTGTGACGTTATCATTAATCCAGAAATGATAAATTTGTTGCTGTTAAGCTTTCTAAATATCATAATGAGCTCTACTTAAACAAGGCATTACCATTACTTAATACTAACTAACTGATGAGTTTTATTTTATTATGTTAGGCATGGTTGCTTATTGTGGTGCAGATGGTACCGCTGTTCGTTTTCAGGTAATTGAATTCTAACATTTTGTTGGAGATGATATCACTTGCAATTGCCGGCACCTCTTCTTTTGTCATGGACATGGTATTAGAACTTTTCAAGTAGTCAAGACTCGAGTTCAATCCTTGCATTCCACACTCCTTTTAAGTTGAACTTAGATGCAAGGAAATATGGCTTCTGTATTGTTAAAAATTCAAGCCCAAAGGGGTTTTACATGTAGAGTCGTATCACAAAAATATAAATATGCTTCTGCCTAATTACGAAAGCATTTAGGAGAGTTTATCTCCGACATGTTCAGTCCATAATTCATGTAAATCTAGTAGGACAATTAGGAGTGTAAGGCCTGTTATACAGGTTTAGATAAGTCAAACCCATGATGATTTGCTCAATAGGCTATATAAATTTTAATATGAATTAAGAAATACAAAATAAGTGACAATGTGAGCCTTTTACAGAAATAACCTACTTACCTTGCAACAGTTATCGATGGCCAATGGACACCCCTTATGTTCTCTTGTAACTGTGAGACCTGAATGTTTTGCCCTAGTTAAGGACCAAGTATTTGAGAGAGGACTCCAGTTTATCATCTATGGAAAAAGTGCAGTGTTGATAGCATGGTTATCAAATCGAGATTCGAATCAGGAATCGGAAGACCTATTTTCCGAATCGTGAATCGAATCTTTTTATGAATCGTAAGATACATGATCAATGACATAAACAACATAAACATATATATTTTCATATAAAATACATTGAAAACATAAAATTATTAGCATTTCTCAAATAAATAAGTGAGCAATTCAT
The DNA here is from genome assembly GCA_026901365.1 of Sesbania bispinosa. NCBI lineage: Eukaryota > Viridiplantae > Streptophyta > Magnoliopsida > Fabales > Fabaceae > Sesbania > Sesbania bispinosa. The sequence goes on from QLOH01000064.1 coordinate 387,757, forward strand.
TGCATAAACTAATATATAAGCTAATATAACATATATGAAATAAAAAGTAGAGAAAAGTAGAATAAAAAAATAAAGAAAAGTGAGGGGACCAGTAGAATACAAAAAATGTTGTAGTGGGTGTGAGAGTGTGGGACAATAAAACAGTGGAAGAATAGTAGAATACACAGCCGCAAGAGATAGAAAGCGTACAGAGGAACTTGGGAAGACAAACAACTATTATAATTTGACTTAAATCAAACAGAGCAGCTTTTCAGCCCCTTCCCCCCTTTTTTCCTAAAAAAATAGCAAAAAAAAAAAATGTTCTGCATGTTTTCAAAACCAGGTCGCGCGACCGGACCCGGTTTGGTGGTGCGCGACCTGTATTATTATATCTCTTGAATCGGAACTGGAATCGAGATACATGCGATACTCATCTGTATCGCAAGATTCAGCAAAGATTCATGACAAAAAAGATTCAACGTGCGATCTGTATCGCTGAGTTCCGATTTCGTTGCGTTTCGGGAGTCGTATCGTATGAATCGTAAGATACTAACTACCATGGTTGATAGTACTCCTCAAATTTGTAACTGAACTTTTTCAAGTGTGACTGAACCCTTGATTAATACTTTATATATGTGAATTTTCTCCACCACCCCCACCCCAAAAAGATAATAATTATGAGCATTGTTTGATGTACTCAGCTTACTACTAAAGCAGTGGAGACAGATTATTCACACAATCGAATTCCATACTTTCTTTGTGGGTCAATATCTGAAGAGGAATCAACTCTCATTGTCAACACACCAGTATCAAACACTCCTTTCCCATTGAGGAAGTCACACGAAAAAGGCCGGCATGCTCAATCTTTCCGGGACTTGTTAACCAAGGAAAATCTAAGCAAAAGTGCGAGTAATCAAATGGCAAAAGCTTCCAATTCTGGTTCTCAGACTTTAGGTAAGCATTGATAATTATGATGTGATACTAATGATTAGTGAGAATATTTATCAAGTTTTCAATTTGTTGCAGCCCTCTGTGATGGTGACAATTTGGGTTTGGAATCTGGATCTGAGGAAGCATTGTCATCTGAGAAGCAGCCCAAGGGACCAAAACTGAAATGCAGCAACAAGAAAAAACCATTAGAAAGCACAACTCTTGTTAGCACAGATGATGTGTCAACAAATACTCTCACAGTTGATAATGAGAAGTCAGATTTTGGGGGCATACCTGAAGTCTTTCCTCCCAAGATGGTAGCATTGCATAGAGTGAGATGGAATATGAACAAAGGTAGTGAGAGATGGTTATGCTTTGGAGGAGCTAGTGGACTTGTACGTTGTCAGGAGATTGTGTTCTCTCGTATAGATAAGAAATGGGCCTTGAAACGATGATAGTAATATTTTTTCCACGTAAATTAGGTCTTAAATTGCCTTTAATGAGAATATCTGCATTAAATTGTGATCAAATCATATGAATGCTATGTTTAGATGTGGGAAGTAAGGAGGAAAGATGTAAGATAGAAAAAAGTAGAAGAGAAAAAGAAAATTAGTAGAAAGGGATAGACTTTAGATTGTTTGGATTGAGAAAAAATAAAGTAAAAAAGAGAAAAAATTCTCCGTTTGTTGGTGAAAGAGGAAAGTGAAAAGAAAAATATATATTTTTTTATTGTGAAGATATTTGTACCTCTAAATTGAGTAATGGGATAAATATGTTTTTCGTCCCTATAGTTTCGGTCAACTTTAGTTTTCGTCCATGTACTTTAAATCATGTGTTTTTTGTCCCTAAACTTTCTAAACCCCCAAACTGTGGTCTCTGTCCGTCAATGAGATCTGTAAACCTGATGAGTTGGTTAACAAAAGTTACATGTCAACTTTAATAGTGAGTCACAAATAACTGACTAATATTCTAATTAACTTTTTTATTAATTTTTAATTATTAAAATAACCCAAATTACTAAATTAGGGTTTTCACCTAAGCAATTTTACCCGATAAAAAACCTAATTTCATAATTATGGTTATTTTAATAATTAAAAAATCAATAAAAGAAGATTAAGTAAATGAGTCAGCTATTTGGGACTAACTTTTGAGGCTAACATGTAACTTTTGTTACCTAACTCATTCAGGTTAACAGATCTCACTGACGACCAGGGACCATGGATTGAGGGTTTAGAAAGTTCATGGATAAAAAGTAAAGGATTTAAAGTATAGGGACGAAGACCAAAGTTGACCGAAACTATTGGGATGAAAAATATTTTTCCCAAATTATCTCTAATTATGTATAGAGGGATAATAGTAGAAAACTAAAAAATTGGCCTGCTTTCACAATTCTATTTGCACTTTAATGAAAGTTTGTTTAGTGGATTCCATAGGGTTTAAGATTTAAGCTCTTCACTGGGGCTAGATATGGATCTTGCCAACCTTATCAACACGACCAACCTAACCCAACAACTATTTGATGGGTTGGGTTGGGTCATCGGGTAATATCGGTTTATGGATGCTTGGACCCCACCATACTTGTTTGGGTAATGGGTTTGGTTGTTCACAACCCAATCCGACCCCACCATCGTGTAAGAAAACTAAAAATTACTAATACTAATTTTTATATGTTTTGGACAACTCACACTCAATTCACTTAAACCCTATAAGTTTGACTCCATTTGCCGTCATGCCCTCCAACCTCCTTCAACTGTCGTGTCTCTCTTCTCCTCTTTGACTTGTTTTGCCACGTTGTGCCTTCCATTGCCATTGATGTCATATTTTGTTTGTTGCTCACTACTAAAACGATTCAATCTGCAATTTCATTGTTACTCATTATAGTCTCTCTATCGTTAACAGGTTGTTATTTCCTTCCTCTACATCTTGCCTCTGTCATCATACCTTTCGTTGTCATTGTTGTCACATTCTGGTGGCTGCTTACTGCAAGAGTGATTCGATCTACAATATCACAACTTAGTCGTAGGTCACAACATTATGTTGTGCTACCGTGAGCCACCGCTGGAGATGGTCATTTCACGGTGGGTATTTTGATCTTGCCTTATTATCATCTATGGTGTCGTTGGTCTCTCTCTTTCTCCCTTGTTTAAGTGTTCTTCGTTCTTACAGTAGAATTAGGGACTATATTATTATATTGTTAATCTTAACTTTCTTATTTACTTGTTTTGTTTGTGATCATTAAATAAATATGTAGTTCTACACTTATCAAAGTCCCCTTTTTTTTTCATTTTTTACTCAACTTGACTATTCGAATAATTGAACTAGCTTGATTATGTTTGGTTTGGGTCCATACCAAAAAAAAAAGAAAGAAAAGAAATGAAAACTAACACAACCTAAACTAAAGCAGTTGATTGGGTTAGGTTCAAAAAGCTCTAGACCCAGCTCGCCCCATGTGCTACACTACTTCTTACAAATCTTAGTGTTACAAATGAGAGAAAGGCAATTTTTCACTCCAATTACATTGATTTCAATTTATCTAAAATTACCTAGGGCAAAGTGTAATAAAAAAAATTGGAGTCAAAAGAGACAAGCTACTATGTAACATTTTTATTCATTATTAACTACTTTATTTTTTTTTTCAAGGTCCACCTCTATGTGATTTTAATTCAAGTAAAGCACTTAAGAAATAGTGGTAGTAGTTTGTTGATAACACAAGTTTTAATTTCAATGAAATCATTGTGCTGAAAATAAGTAAACATTCATTTTGATTTCTACAAATTGGGTTAACATCAACTATAAGAAACATAAACTCATTTTCAAAGGTATTAATTGCTAAAATCCTTTTATACCCTTATTTTATTGTGAGGTTTATATTAATGAAGCACTCACACATTTAACATATGAGACACTCAATTATTTAATATTATGGGTATTTTTAGAATAAAATTTAAATTTATTACATTATTAATTAAAAACAACTTAGTTAAATGATTTTTTCATTGGTCATGATGAATTAGTAATTTGTTTCTAGTAAAAAGAACCAAAGGTAGTATTACTGCTTAAATTAATTTCTTCACTAAAACATTAAAATCATTTTCCTTTACATGCATTAAAGTGATGTAATTTTATAATTATATTATTACGTGACTGTATTAAGGATTGCGTAAACATTCTTGAAATTATTTCGCGTCATTACCGATATCTTTACATTCACAATTCAACGACGCTTAGGCAATCCAATGTTACTTAAGCTTAACATATAAACATAAACAAAGTCTAAATAGAGAAATGCCATCAACGACTCAATGAACATTGACAATTGCACAAATACCGCCTTGAACTGTGATAATACATTCCAGAACCGTAGGATCATTCTAATAAATTCTAAACATGACAATAAATTTCCTCAAGCTTCTAAATCCTCGACTGGGAGTCTCAAGCTAAAAAGGGACCCTGCAAAGCTGAAAGTGGTTCCACAAACATGTGGTGAGACTAATATCCCAGTGAATGCAACCGAACATGCAGTGTAGGAATAACAGGCAAATGTAATGCAAGCATTAAACAAAACAACCATAAACAATGTAACATCTGAACTTGAAATAAACATGACTTTCATGCATGATAATTCTTCCAATTGAAACATGAACTGAACATAAAAATCTTGTTTTTTTTTCCTAAAGTGCTTAACCCAACACCATGGGGTCTTATCATTTTCCTGAAGCTAGACCAAAGTTCAAACTACAAGGGATATCTCCCTTGGGGACATATAGGTCCCGCCATTACCCGAAGGCTGAAGCCACGTTTTAAAATAATTAACATGATGGTCCTAGACCCGTGATAGCCGAAGCCTACATGATTTTCTTCTCACTTGAGTTACTTGATAACATGAATACATGAATAGTTTTCACTTGACTTGAACATGATGATCCGAAGACCCCTAAGGCCGAAGCTGAACATGATTAATTATTTTATGATTACTTGAATTCCGTGAAACATGAAGTGCATATGAACATGAAGATTTATTAGTGACATAATACATGAATTTCTACTTGAAATATTAACCTTGCCTACTGCATATAATGTCTCACATGAAGGCTAGTCCAATCCCAGGGCAAAAGCCTAGGTTACCATGATTAATGCACAAATTCATCATACATAATGGAAATGCTTAATTCTACCATGCTCTATATTACATAAACCAGCTCCCAATTCCAAAGACCCCAAACCCTAACCCTAGGGTAAAACCATTTTCCAAACAATTCAAGACGATCATAACACCTAGGGTTAGGGCAAACTTGAAACATGGTCATACATCTATCATAAAACAATATGGAAGGGGAAAGATACAAAGGAGGGGTCATACATGAGTTTTAACCGAATGAGAGTGAGTGTGTGGGTTAACACTCACTTAAGGCCGAGCAAACGGAAGGGGAAAGAGTCTTAGAGGGCGGCAGTGGAGCTCCCATCTTCTCCTCCTCCTTCAAGCCCAAGCCCTAGCACAACCCCTCTCTCTAACTTCTCTCTCTAAAAGAAGGAAATGGGAAAAGAATGAGGGCAAAGCCCTCAGTGCGTTGTTTTAAAAACAGATCTGCGCATTTTCGCTCAAGCGAGGATTTCTCGCTTGAGCGATAAACGTCCAGAGAGCACCCCCTCTCTAGATGATCCTCGCTTGAGTTAGACCCTCCTCGCTCAAGCGAAAATCTTCCAAAGAGCAACGATTCTCACCCCTGTTTCTCGCTTGAGCGAGAGCCTTCTCGCTCAAGCGAGAATATCAGATCTCAATTTTCCCCACTTTTACTGACATTCTCTCTAAAGCGAGCCCCTCTCGCTTGACCGAGAACACTAAGACTTAAAGCCCAAATTCTCACTTTTAAGCCTCTCTTTTCCTAATTCTTTTTTGACAAAATACCTTTCTAACTTAGTTCCTTTCATCTAACCTTATTCCCCTCATTTCCGTCAATCCTCTAACTAAACTCCTTCCTCCTCAATCTAATTCCCTCGTTCAACGCCCTACTTTCTCTCTCATCTTTATACCTTATAATTCTCTTTGTCTCAAGGTGTGATTTCTTCTAAGTTCAGTCTACAGTTATGCTTGACTTAACGCCTGGTTTCCCTTATAAATTCTCTTAAAACTCATAGCTCTTAATATATTCCCCAAATTCTCGTCTTAATTCACACTCAACCCTCAAATTCTCATCCTACTTCTAACTTCCTTCTCTTGGCCGGATTCACGGCCTAATGTTGAGTCTCAAAATATTATTAAACGGTTAATAATGTTTAAGTCTCATAACGCTGAGTTTAATGATTAACAAATTTGGTTAAGTTTCCTAAAAGAAGGAACAGGTTCTGCTCAAAGGTACTTTCGGTGTTTCAGCAACTTTCTGAAGGAGCAACTTTCTGATGGCGTGCAACCCTCTGATGTGGTGCAACCTTTTGAAGTAGAGGAACTTGCTGAAGGATCAAGACCTGCTAAAGCCAATGAACCCTCTGAAGACGAGGAACATTGTACTGAGACTTGTATCTTTTTGGAAAAGAGTTTCTCTGCTGTTTCCTTTTGGAGACTCAAGTCTTCCATAGCTCTCTGCCAGTTGTCTGCACTTCACTTCTTCTGGAAAGGCAAAATAGGAACTTTTTGGCATATTTCAAATTACTGTTCACCAAAAAGGCAATACCTGCTACAAAGTACACTTTTCTCAGAAAAATAGAGTCAGCGCTGCTGACACCTACTCCTGTTGTGCCTGCTGCTGCAAGCTACCAGAGCTATGTGTCTCAACGGGAAGAAAGCTATCTCTCAACGGGATTTAGAGAAGTCTAACCGGTCTCATCTCTCTTCCTCTATAAATACGAAGTCTCATGTAGAGAAGAATATAGAAGAGAACGAACCAACTTTGCTGAATTGCTGCTAAAATTCTTTGAGAAATATTTTCATCATATTTCATTTGTACACCATTTCTATATCCTAAGTTATACTCAGTTATTGTAAATCTTACCCAGTTTAGGCTTTAAACTTGTGTAGTTTCAAAGCTTAAGCAATCTCTTTTTAAATAGTTTTCTGTTTGAGCCTGGAGAGGCTTGTTGTTTAAAGAATACTTGGTTTAAAGCCTGGAGAGGCTTGACGGTAAGAGAATACTTGTTGTATAGAGCCTGAAGAGGCTTGACTGTAAAAGAATACTTGTAATCTCTTAGATTAGTGGAAATTCCATTCCTGGTTGGCTTTGGTACTGGACATAGCTCATAGTGGAAGTGAGTGAACCAGTATAAATCTTTGGCTAAATTTTTCTCTGACCCTCATCTCTTTATATTTGATTTAAACTAACTTGGAGGGTTCTGAGTAAACTGTTTTATAAGTTGAAACTGAAACAAATTCAAATGCATTCAAAAACAAGTTTCCAAAATTGTCTTATTGGACCTGCTGAGCAAGTACCTTAACTCCCAGTTTCAGCAAGTTACTCAAATTATTTGTGAAAAGTTTTGTTTGTTTAAAGGTTTTCCTAAAATCAGTTTGAAATTATAAAACACTATTCAACCCCCCTTCTAGTGTTTCCTGTGGTTTCTACACCTAAGGCTTCCACTATATTTTTAGGCCCTAATTTTCGAGATGTTACACGCGTGAGGACATTGCATACTCTGGATGTCCTCACGTGAGCACTCAAAAGCTTATGAAGACATTATGTTGGTTTGTGTCCTCACACAAATAAAACTATATGTTCTCGCATGAAGTAGTAGAGGTCATAATTTCCTTCTAGTGGCTTGTGACCTTATGTAGAGAAATCCTCTCAATGGGTGCGCATGGTCAGAATTCAATTGTACATTCTTTTGTTGCTATTGGGACACTCCAAACCTTGTGTCTCCTTATAAAGCACTATGGATCAAAAACACCTACGAAACAAACAAAATAATATCACAAATTCATTCTTTATTACTGAACATTGAATTAAAAACTAAATTTCCTAAATCTAAGCACTTTAAACTATTTCACACACAAACATCCTAATTATTCCTTATTAATTGCTAGAGCTTTATAAATTAACTAATATTGTGGATTTATCACAACCCTAAACTTAAAATTTTTCTTGTCTTCATGCAAATCAATAGAAGCTCAACCAAAATATATATTTCACAATACAATACAAAAGGGTTGGAATCCACAAGTGACCTTCCAAAGTACCACAAATTCTCTCCGAAGTTAAACACTCACTATTATATTCATTCATCAAACAAGTGGTAACCATAATTAACGAACTGTAATACTTTCCACAATAAGTTCTTAGTTCCACTCTTGAAACATCACAAGATACACATGCAGTAGCCTCACAAAATAAAGAATGAATTGCATTCACTATCCTCACCGATCTATTATTCAGTCACCGCTCTTATGTGTTTGAGGACATTATTTACTCTCATCAATGCTACACGACATAAGACCCACTACCATAGGCTTGAGAATATTCTAAAATCCCCACAATCTATACAAATGCAACCACACATAAAGAGGACGTTTGTTGGTTGTAATGGGGCTAGGGTCTAGGTATATATGCCTTAGGATCTAGGTTAAACCAAAAGAAAATCAAGGGATATAAGTTATAAGTAGAGAACTAAATCTGGATTTCTATGTTCAACTCACTTCCATCTCTTTCATTTCCTTTGTTTACCCTCCTTTTCCCCTTTCCCTCTTTTGTTTTCTTTCCATTTCTTTCCATTTTTCTTCATATACATTTTTTTTTTGTTTTTATCCTTTTTTCTTTTTCTTTTTGTTTTGTTCTTTCTTTCCTTTTTCTTTTTTTTACACCCCAGTAAATTTACAAATATGTAGCTTTTGCTGCTCCACCCCAAACTTAAAATATTTTCTTGCCTTCATGCATGGAGATAAACTAAATTCAAAATTCATCTCTAAATGTAACTTGCATCCTTTAATCTTCAATGATAGAGACATGTATGGTTTCCACTTAAAGCTTTAAAATACATTTTTATTTACAAATTAAAAGTTTTTAATAAAAAATTTTGCTTTAAATAATTTTAAACAGATTCCTATAATTTAAATGTTTCAATGAGATCCCTAATAAGAAACATTAACACAAAATAGCTGATAAATATAAATATTTCAACAAATAGAGGATTATTTAGAAGGTCTTATTTAAAAACTTTAGATAACTTAGCATATCAAGTTAGAGCATATTTGTTTCCAGTTGTTGAGATTCCAAACGCATGTTTGACCAATGGAAGAAAGTTGTTATTTTGCCCAAACGTACGTTTGAAAGGGGCCAGTAAAAGCAAAAAGGCTCTTTAAATCACTAACAGCACCACCTAAAGCTTGGAAATTAATTAAGCATCTAGACAAGTCCTCTTTCCAACCTTCTCCTCATTCAAGAATACTATAGTAGAAATTCTAGCACAAGTCAATAAGTATAACAAGTTAGAGCCAAAATCAGATGGCCATTGGAATGATAGACTCTGTAGTACAAAAGCTCAAGTTGTTAAAGAAACAGACTGTTGACTTGTATCAACAATTCACCAATGTTACAACTTTACGAACCAAATTGTATAGACAAATTTTTTTGTGTACCAAAACAATACAACCAACATCTTTGACCTCAAAATTTATACAATTGAATAATATAGTTACAGGCCACTGATAAACCAGGGCATTAAAATGGTCTTTGAATAATATAGTTACAGGCCACTGATAAACCAGGCATTAAAAGGTTGATCCAAATAATGCATTCTTGGGTTGCAAACATCAAATAGTTCATCCATTTGAGGTGCCTAAAGTTACTCTTGAGTTGCAGGCCCACGTAGGAGGAATCATGATTCAGTGATAGTAACAATGGCATCATCTATTGATTCACCAGTAATCCCCACAAGAACAACTTCCATTCTTAAAATGATGGAACCTCCGTAAATCACGCACTATAATTTGCCTCCCAGTCACAAGTGAAATGTACTTAGTGGCATCATGGCAATCACGACAAACTCTTAGATTCTTCCTAATGTGTATTGTTGTACCAGGGCGTGTATTCAAAAGTCCAAATGCAATAGCAAGCCTCTCGCTATGGCTACTGAGCAATTGTTCCTTCTCGTCTTCTTCCACATCATGAATTGAATTGGTGTCAGGCACATAACCAGCAGCCTTGATCTTATCTCCAAGAACCTTAAGAAAAGCATAAATTCTTTCTGATTGAGGATGGTTAGTACTTCCTGAGTAGAATGTGTGAACTTCATTTCTCAACTCAACCAAACTGCAACCTGGAGTTTTCTGGAGCCCCTTCTTCTCCATGGCTGTTCTCACCCTAGCCACTTTGTCCCACATTGAAGCAGAGGCATACATGTTGGCAAGCAAAACATGATACCCACCCTCATCTGGGTCTAACTCAAATAGTTTGTCTGCAACCTTCTCTCCCAATTCTACATTTTTATGAATTTTGCAAGCACCTAGCATTGCACCTAAAACAGTAATCCCTGGTTTGATAGGCATCTCCTGGATGAAATTCCAAGCATCATTTAGCCTGCCAGCACGACCAAGGAGATCGACAATGGCACCATAATGATCCATTGTAGGCTCCAAACCATATTTATCCTTCATGCTTTCGAAGTAGTAAAGGCCCTCTTCCACAAAACCTGAGTGACTACAAGCTGAAATAACAGACAGAAATGTTATATCATTTGGCTTAACTGTTTCCTGCTGCATATCATTGAACAGATCTAAAGCTTCTTTTCCAAGGCCATGTGTCCCATATCCATCTATCATTGCATTCCATGTTATCACATGTCGCTCCTGCATCATGTCAAAAAGCTTTCTAGCAGTTTGGATGGCTCCGCATTTTGCATACATGTCAACCAGAGCTGTAGAAACAAAAACATTCTTGTCCATAAAAGTTCTTATTGCCAGTCCATGAATCCACTTAGCCTGGGGAGTAACTGATAAATCTGCAAGAGCAGTAATTACACTCACTAATGTAAAGGAATCAGGTTTAATGTCTTGAGATTGCATTGAACAGAATAGATTCAAAGCTTCATTTACACAACCATTTTGTGCATAGCCTAAAATCATGGCATTCCATGTGACGTTCGTTTTCCCTTTTAAATTATCAAATACTGAGGCTGCAATATCAACTCTCTTACACTTCGAATACATGGATATCAAAGAGTTCATAACTGACACATCAGAACCAAGTTTCCACTGATCTAATAATCTGTGTACAAATCTCCCTCGTTCAAGATCACCTAAATTAGCACAAGCATGTAATGCTCCCATCATACTAACATTTGTAGGCTCCACCCCTTCATCCAGCATCTTCAGAAAAGTAGCAAATGCCTCTTCAGATTCACCATTTTGTGCATAACCATCAATCACTGTATTCCAAGAAACAACACTCTTGTTCCTCATCCCCTTAAAAACCAACCTTGCAGTCCTTACTGACCCACACTTGAAGTACATATCCAGAAGTGCCGTAGAAACATTGACCAGAGATTCAAATCCTGATCTGAATGCATAACCATGAATAGACCTTCCAATTCTCAAAGCCTTGATATCTGCCACAGCCGGCAAAATACTAACCAACGTGATGGAATCAGGCTTTTGGCCAGCTTCCTGCATCTGCAAAACCAACTGCAAAGCTCTCCTGGCAAAGCCATTCTGCGCATATCCTGCAACCACAGTATTCCATGAAACCAAATCCTTCTGCGGCATTCTCTCGAACATCTGATAAGCATCATCAATCTGCCTACACTTAGCATACAAGTTCACAACAGCAGTCATGGCAAACAAATTGGACTCAAACCCATTAGTCATTAGCTGCCCATGAATCTCTCTACCCTTTTTGAGGTCCAAATTCTCGCCACACAATTGCAACAAGTAAGTGAAATCATACACCACTGGCCTAACCTCATCACACTGCATCCTACGGTAAAAGGACAAGGCATCACCTAAAGTTGAGTTTTTTGCATACCCTTTGAGCATAGTATGGTAAAGCACGTCGAGCTTGTGCTCAACAGGTTCAAAGACACGAGCTGCTTCAGTGATGCTGCCATATTTGCAGAACAAGCTCACAAGCTTGGTCTGAAACAAGGGCTCAGTGTAGAAGCCGTTCTTGATTATGAGGGGCAGGATTTGATGAAGCTCTTTCATGGAAGTGCAGAGTTCTAAAAGTATAGCTGAAGGGTGCGTATAGACATGGGCAGGGATGAAGATTCTTTGGTAGAGAGGGGTTGTTGTTGAGGCAGATTTGGAGTTAGAGTTGTTGGTGTTAGTTTTTGTGTTAGGAAAGTGTGCAGGGCGTACTGCTATGAGCTGCGTGCTCATTCTTGCTCAATCTGTCTCACCTTGTACTCAAACGAAAATGTACGAAGTTCTTGGGATTCATACTTCTTCAAACAACATATCTGAATAATTATAGACGAATCTAAAGTTTTACCAGAATAAAAATCATTACCATATGTGAATCTAAATGCAGCATGAATAATACTCCATGCTATGTTAAAAAAATCTATTTTAATTTTAATTACTAAACCAATATCAAAATATCATGTAGTCGGAACCTGTGCATAAGCGGGAATACGAGGGTAATGATAAAGAGTCGAGTATTAAATTTAGTTAAGAATAGTTAAGAATACACCTGTGAGTTATTATAACAATTAATATTAAATAAGAATAAAAAAATACTTAAACAATAATGACTATAATAAAGTTCATTGTAAAAACGTCTTAATAGCAAATATACTTGAAGCGTTGATAATTCAGTAAACATTTATTGATAAAACTTATTCATACATAACAGTATTGGTCTAGAAATTTTAAGTGAAATCACTATATCAAAAATTATAAGCAGCTACTAAAAGAAGTTTCTTGAAAAACCTACAAAAAAATGTGAAAATGTCATATAGAAGATTAGTATATAATATTCATTAATTGAACACAAATGGATAGAAAATGATTTGATCAATAATAATAATAATAATAATAATAATAATAATAATAATAATGACAAATAATAATAATTTCTTTAATTAAAAGAATTGAGGAGCAACCTAATTTAAATTTTGGAAGACTTCTTTTTATATACAACATTTGAAGTTGTATCTGAAATATGCATTTCATTATCAGTTATGAGTCATTTCAATCCTCTTCTGGCTTAGCAAAAAAAAAAAATTCAATCCTCTTTTGTTTGTGACTCTGGATACTACAACATATAATTGCCCATGAGAGAAAATAACTTTGTCAAGTAAATTCCGACATGTTTCAAAGATTGACCTTGACTTTTATTGATAGTGCAAATGATACAATGATAGGAAAATGTCTTCTGTAAAACTTAAAAGGAATTCTATTATCTGAAGGAGTCAATGACAGTCTATGAATGAACCCCACATTTACTCCAGAAATGTCTTTTTACCTAACTGAGTAATAATGAGCCTAGTACCACTGCAGAGACCTAAAGACTGATCAATGTTTCTCAACAACATTACCGGTGCACCAATTTTCAACTCTAAGACATGATTTGGAAGCTGAGATGAATTAATTGTATTCAAAAATTCTAGAGTGTGAATATCATCAGTAGTATTTAAATGAACACTCTTTGTACACAGACTGTCAGAACTTAGGTATGTTCTTTTTTCTTCTGGAAGCAACGACAACGTATAGTCATTCAAGTTGAACACAATGTCATTTGTTGGAGCTAAAATAGCTCGATGTTGAAAGAAAGATGCATCATGCATGTTTTGTAATAATGGTCATATGGAATTGTGATTGTTTATATAAAATTACTCATTAAAATTATTATAAGTAGATTATCATTGATTTTATGTAGAATGATAATCCCAAAGTGATATACTTTTATTCTTAAGTTATTATATTAATATATATATATATATACTTTGTGATTTTAATATTGTCGTCTTTTCATACAAATTTTTTATTCCTTCTTGTTAGAAGTATTTACCCCTTATAATTTAACTTTAAATATTAAAAAATTTCATAAAATTTTTTATCATCGAATGAATTATATTCACCTGTTACAATCTATATATTATAACATTTAAATATTGATAAAATTTTATTTAGAGATTTACTCCCCTGTAGTGTATAAAAAATATTATAAGAAAAATTAAAAAAGAAATTTCTATCAATGAAATCAAAATCTAATTTAAAAAATAATTTATTTTTACTAATTAGTTTTTTAAATATTTTTACAACTAAAAAAACATAATTAAAACATTTATAAAATTATAATCAATACAAATTTTTATTAAAAAATAATCTATCTATATCTATTGTAAAATTAACTTGAACACTACTATTAATGTTGTATACATAAAATATAACTTATGGAATGCTAAACATTTCTTACAATTCATTCATATTATATAATTAATGTTATTAAATATTATAACTATTATATTTAATATACTAAATAGTATCTATCTATCTATCTAATTATTTATCTATCTATCTATCTATCTAGTAAAATTAACTTGAGCATTACTATTAATGTTGTGTTAATGAAATGTAACATATGGAATACTAAACATCTCTTATAACTAATTCATACTAGTGTGTATACCCGTGCGTTACACGGGAGAGTGTGTTGTGTAAAATTATTTACTTGTGATTTTTTTATTTCGTAAATAATTTTTGTAGTGTGAATGAGAAGTGGATGTTGTAATTAATAATTTACTGATTGAATATTATTGAAGTTGTAAAAAAAACATACAGTGTCAGATATAAAATTGAAATGTAATAAAGGTTATAAAATTGTTGAAGGAGTAAAGTTCTGTGAAGGCTAAGGTCCTTAGACACTGTTAAACAACATGAAAACATTGTAAGTTGAAGGTATAAGGGTTGTTCTTCCGCCCCTAATCATCCCTTTTTTTTTTTTCACAACATACTCCCCCATTTTAATTCTCCTCTAATTATTCTTTTCTACATTCTATATTCGTTTATTTTGATTTTGTTTTTTATTACATATGTTTCTTTATTTGCATGTTTTTTCTAGGTAGAATATATATTTATATAGAAAAAGACATTGTAAGTAAAATGAGAAGGGCAAAGGTTAATCAGTTGAAGGATGTGTAACTGAAATATTATAATAAAGTGATGAAATTAATGTTAGTGTTATTACTAATAATTATGATATTTAATATATGAGCAGTATTGTAAATGTTAATTTGTATATGTTACTACATAATGAGAAGTGTAATCGATGATTTCAATAACTCTGTTTTGTATGAGCTTTTGAAATACATGTGGTAGCAGTTTATTTTTTTTAGGAAAAAATTAAACCAATTATATGGTGGAGTGATATTATACATGAAGAAATGAATAGAACCGCTTAAAAACAAATTAATGAAATTGGTATAACAAATAAACTATAAAAAAAATTTAAATAAATATTGTTGACAAAGTTCATGTTCCTTTTTCATTATACTATACGGTTTGGTATTCCAACTCCGACGCACACTGCAAAGAGTAAAAGTATAATTTTTTTAATTAGTCACCAACGGTTTAAAAAGATAGATAAAAGAGTAATTAAAATATGATATTAATGAAATTGACATTAAAATAATTCAGATAATAAAGATAATAAGTAGTTAAAATAATTCAGATAGCAATTAAAATGTTGTTCTCCATTTCATCCAATATCACCATCTCAAGAGATATAGGAATCCTAACGAATTAATGAGTTGTAATATATTGAAGCAGCATAAAGAAAAAATCCATGCAAAAATTTAAGTGGAAAAAATACATTTTCATAAAAATTTTAAGTAATTAAAGTCATAGGCAAGAAACGAAATAAAATTCATAAAAAGGATAGTTACAAATAAATATTTTAAATTGAAACGAAAAAAAAAAAGAATTGTGACATATAATTATTTTCAACCATTATGATTAGTAATATAACATATAAAACCATATTAATATTAGAATGAGTTTTGCATAACCTGGTACTAACTCAAATAAAGGAAAACACACACATGAAAGGTTTGAATATTGAGTATTTAATTCAAATGATCTCCCAAACCTTTTCCCTAATCGGCTTATAACCCAATTCAGTAAAGTAGATTGATATTAGAAGTGTTGTTGTTTAAGTTGCAAAAGATATCTTTAGTTACAATTTATATGAGTTAATGAATATTAAATGAATTTTTTATTACATATGTATGATTCTTTATAAGTAAATTAAATTTAATTAAAGTCAGACATATATACGTTACTGTAAAGTAATTTATGAAAATTACACAATACACCAAATATTGTGTAATAATGACACCATGAAATTTTTTTAATAGTAATGAAACTTATAAGATGCAAAAGAAATAAAGTAGAATGGTATTAAAAGAAAAGCATTGGTAGAAAATAAATGAGGAGAAAACCGTAGTAAATTACAATCCCAATGTAAAATAAATGTGATTATGACATAAATACCATTTCACTTTTTTATTATTTGATTTGAAAAAACCTATTTGTATGAAAAGAAATGAAACAAAGAATGAAATGTTTGGAATGAAATAGTTAAAAGAAAAGTATAACGAAATAGAAAACAAATCGCCTTTGCAAAGTTAAATTAAATCCTTAATTGGAGGAGTTATGAGGAGAACGTGAGTTGTCAGCCATTTGTTCTGAATTTCAGGGGGGAAGACTTGAAATATTTTATTTTGATATTTATATAAGAGGCCTAGAAATGAAATAAACATATAGTCATAGGTTGATTTGAGATTTGTTCTTTTTAAAATAATAGGATTTTTCTCCACTACTGCACAGATATAACAGAGACTGCTTTCATGGGTAGATTTAGTAATTTGGTAGTGCTGAGAGGTAACTTAGGTTTTGAATTTTATGATACCTTTTATAATATTCAAAACTTTAAAAGAAATTAAGTCCCATGAATTCAAAAAATATAGAAAATGAAATAGAGTTAAAAACAAACACAGGGGCTTTGCAGAGTTAAATTCAATTTGAACGCTTTTAATTAAGTTGCCTATATGAAGAACCACAATTAATTCAAAAATAAACACTGAATAGGATGAGACGATAAATAGGCGAAAAAATGATGGTCAATGCATTAGCATACACACCAAAAGAGTAAAATAATATAAATAAAATTGCAACGTATATATTTTAAGAGATATGTGACCGTGCAAGAAAGGAAGAATGTTTTATTTGGAAAATATGTTTTTTTAAAAATTGTCACTGTTTGAAATTTGAGTGTCGAATCACCTACCTCTGGACTCTGGTAAAGAGATGAAAAGAGTTTCAGAAAGGAAAGTTAATAGTTATTTTAAAAATTGCAATTGTTTAAAATTTGACTATCGAATCACCCACCCGTATTGTATAGTTTTGCTGCTTTGTGACCTATGGTCAATTCATTTGTTAAAAAGATCTTGCTAATCAGTAAAAGCATTATCTTTCATATAAATCCACCCTTTATTGTATCCTTTTGCTGCTTTGTGACATGTGGTCAATTCCTTTGATACTATAAGTAAATTAAATAAATAAATTAATCACATTTTGTTCATACGAAAAACCATTGAATATGTTCATAAAGGTATTGGTAATGAAATGAAGCACAACAAATAGAAACTTGCAGCAAGGATCATATACATGATCAACAACGCTTATTGCAGGACATAAACTATTTTTAAAATTTGTATAAAGAGTCATAACAACAAAGAAATAATCTTATACATGAGCAAAGTAAAAGGACCCCAAAAACACAAAATATCTTTGAAAAGGAAACTCACTGAACATGAAGCTTACAGGAAAGAAGAAGACATTAAGTGGACACCAAAGTCTACCATGGCAACCATCAATCACCAAATTCTACCATAGCAATGATCAAACACTAATACTATAAATTCATATAAATGAGCACACAAAATGTAATTGAAGGGAAACTTACCCACGACGCACCCAACAACAAAGGGTGAGACGGAAAGCCGTAAAATCGAACAACAAAGTCGACCACACAATGAAGTGTCAAGATCAATCTGAACAACCAAGTAAAAATTATCCACATACAGGAATCAACGGAGCCGGTAACCGCACTGGAATCTACGTCACCAAAGGAAACACCTTCACTCTCTCTCTCTCTCACACACACACCATACAGTGGGCAGAACAAAAAACCGGAGAGAAAAAACCTTTGGAAGCAGCCAACAAAATCTCAAATGGAGCTAGAGTAAGAAGGGGTAATAATTTGGGGAATCTGTTGAAAACAAAAGGCAGGGAGGAAGGGTATAAATTTAAGAATCGATTTGAAAATTGGATTACATTGGAATAAAAGTCATATAGAAGTTCAAACGGTAGAGGCCGGAAGAAATCCGTTGAGAATAATTATATTTATGACAAATTAATATAAGATTGACAGAGATATTTAATGGAATAAACAAAGAGAAACAAATCAGTTGTGAATAATTATAATAATGACAAATTAATATAAGATTGGCAGAGGTATTGAATCGAAAAAAAAAAGCATTGAAATGAAGATTACAATTATGCCCTTTTTTGTGCGGGAAAATTTATTTCTAGGGCAAACCACATACTACATTCCTTTTAAATATATAAAGATAAAGATAAAGATTATATTATTTTTTTTTTATTATTATTATATATAATACATTAAATATTGGGCTAAATATTAAATTTTAAATTTCCAATACTTATAATTCATTATATTAATTATAAGTTAAATGAATTATTTGATCTTATAATTTACTACAAATTTAATGTAATAGGTCACAACTACTTATGATTGTATTTTTAATTTAAAAAATATTTCTTATGATTTTTAAAACAAAATCATCAATATATTGTTTTATAATTATACCAAAACAATAAATTCAACTAATTTATATTATTTAAATGTTACAAGAATTATTTGGAATAAATTAAAATATATATTAATTGAATTTAAAAATAGAGCTTGAATATTATCTAAAAAATATTATAAAAATAAAATAAATAACTTAGTATTATACATACAGTTATTATCTTAACAATTTTTTTAATACATTAAATCTATAATAACTTTCACACATTTATTTAAAAATTTAACTTATAAAATATTATAGTTATAAAATATAAACAAACCCGTGCAATGCACGGGTATTATGTCTAGTTGAAGTATAATTTCTACTTTGTAAATTTAGATGTTAATGAGTTTCAACTTAAATGTTCATTCTCATGTGATATATTCTTGTTTTTATTATTTGAATTTGAATATTAATAAAATCCTATTTACCCATATAATCTAAATTTAAACATTAATAAAATTTATGAATTTTTTTCATTCTCAAGTGAATTATATTAAAATCTATATACTACATTAATATTAAAATATATATTTTCATTCTTAATGTTAATCAACTTCTATGTTAAGATTTATTCACCTGTGGGAAAAAATATTATAAGTGAACATCAAGAGGAAACTTCTATAATCACAGTTTAATTTAAAAAGTCATTATTTTTATTAAATAATTTCTAAATATTGTTAGAACTAAATATTAAAAAAATAAAAATAAAACATTTATAATCAACAAATAATTATATTAAAAATAATTAAAGTATAATTTTACCCTCATAATTTAGATACTAATGAGATTTAGACAGAAATATTTATTAAACATTCCTATTTGACATATTCTTACTTTATATTTTAAATATTAATAATTTTTTTTTAAAACATTCACTATCGTGTTATTTGATTTTACCCTCTAAATTAAATATTGCCAATACTTTTCATATATTTTAACATGTAAATTAAATAATTTTTTCATATTTTTATCTATTATCATTATAAATGAGAGAATAGTTGAAAAAAAAATTAATTTACATTAAAATTTAAAAGGTCAATAAAACATCATATATATATATATATATATGAGATTAATATATAGACATTATCAGTGTAAAAAATATTTTATGCAGACATCCAATGATATGCTACGACCTCATATATATGATCATCATGATTATGTATTTTCATGCAATATTTTTATTCCTACTTGTTATAAGCATTTAGCCCCTATAATTTAAGTTCCAATATTAGTAAATAGGAATAATTTTATGAAAAAGGATATATAGAAAAAAAATGTGTACTAATAAATAGGAACAATTTTATTAATTAACATCTAAATATTAATGAACTTTTAGGTAAAGATTTATTACCCTGTGATATATTAAAAAATATTATAAAAAAAGTTAAAAGAAAATTTTTTGCAAATATGAAAATGCACAAAAATAGGAGTAGGAAAAAAATAAAGAACCAATAAAGCACAAAGTAAAAGGCATGCATCAGGCCAAAAGGTACTTCAATTGAAAATTAGAACAACCGCTACAAAAATTTCAATTGAAATAAAGACAGCTACTGGACATTGGAATACTCAATTAAGAAACAGGGGATGTAATAATAACACAAAAGGATTATAACTCAAAGTAGAACTTGAAAAAGTAAAAAAAAAAATAAATTACAGACAAAATCACCATACCAAATGATGCGATCTTTGAGCCTAGTGCACCACAAATCTGCAAAGAGAACATGCAATGAAAACAAATAGATAATATAAAAGGTATATATTTGATTGATTTGTTAATAGTAATAAATATCAGTTTAATAAAATTTTAATATTAAACATAATTATATTTACAAAATTTTGATGCGTATAGGCAACATCAGGCACAAATCATAAACTAACAAATTCATAATCTCTAACAAATTTAGATCAAATAAAAAATAGGAAAAAATATAATTTTCGTTCCAATAGTTTGGGTCAACTTTGGTCTTCGTCTCTATATTTTAATTCCTTGATTTTTTGTCCTGAAATTTCTAAACCCCATAACTTTGGTCCCTGCAGTTAGTGTCTGCTGTTAAATTGGTGACGTGGCAAATGGATAAATTGGTGACACGGCAAACAGAAGTTACACCTAAACTGATGTGGTGGCCCCATTTGTGCAGAATATTTTTTCTTATTTTCTTTAATTATATAATAGTTATAATAAAAATTTATTTTCTTCATCACCCTCCTTCACCGCCCATCGCTGCCGTGAACGTCGGAACAATCCACCGTGGACCCGATCAGCACACCCACCGCCGCGGCGGAAAGTGTGGACGGCACCAGAGGGGGAGCAAAATGATGCAACAAGGCGAAGACAAAGAGAACAAGAAGACGAAGAGAATGGTGCAAGCTGGGATCCATATCGGGCTAAATAAGATGATCAGTGGAGCGAAGAGGATCAGACCCACAACGGTTACTAAGACGGTTAGGCACGTGAGGAGGAGCAAAATGGCCCCGGTTATCACCAGGCTCAACACGCCGAAGCGCTGCCTTGAGTTTGAGATGTGCTCCTGAAGTTTTCGAAGCAGTGATGCTGACATGGTAGCGGTGGTGGTAGTTGTTGGTCTTGTTGATTTCTGCGTGTGGGCTAGGCTTGTGTAATGGTCTGCCATAGTTGTTGAAGAACTATTGTGAGAAAGAGTGAAACAAAAGGGAAGAGAAAATGAAACTAATCAATTTTTTCATTAATAAACAATTTGTTTAGTTTATATACCAATGGCAACCTAATGGCCAAGTAATGAGACAGGCTGGGCATAGGCTGAATATTTGTATTACTGTGGAAGACACTCTTTTAAATAACACCCCAACTTCACAGATTCCATAGTAATGAAACTACTAGCAAATAATAATACGAAATATAATTATTTACACAATATATTACCCTATCGGTACCTGTATTCATTAACAGACTCCACCAGAGCAAATAATTTTATTTGATTACTGTTATCTCATTTTCCACCAGTTATATCAAGGAAAGATGGAGTTATTTATTTCAAGATATTAAATGAAGTGAATGCTACGATAATGGACTGAGGGAATATAACCATAAAAGAGGATGAACAATTTTATACTAATCAATAAATCATGAATGTGAGGTAAAGGAAGCACTAAAGCAAATGGACAATGATAAAGTAATTGGAACTTGTATGGGATAATATACCCATTGAAGTTGAAGTGTTTAAGGGAGAATACCAGAAAGGTTACTTGACTTACTAATTAAGTTGTTCAATGAGAGAATGTGCTAAGTGAAATATATACACAACGCTGATTGGGATAACCACATTCTGAGCCAAACTCCTGGACATACATCATTCCGAAAAGGCATAGATCTGCTCCTTCAATCTGTTGAAACAGAAGAATAACCTGAAAGAGAAGGAACTGCTATCACTTCTGAATAATGTTATGATGTCTTCGCCGCCGCCCCCTCCGGTGTCGTCCACACTTTCTGCTGCCGCGGTGGGTGTGCCGATCGGGTCCGCGGGCGGTGGTTTGTCCCAACGTTCACGGCAACTGTGGGCGATGAGGGATGGTGGTGAAAAAAATAAAATTATAATTAAAGAAAATAAGAAAATAATAAAAATTGATTATGCACAAAACGGGCCTACCAGAAAAACTGAGGTCAAAAAAATTAAAAGGATGAAAAATATTTTTACCATAAAAAAACTCACATAAGCATATTATAATGAAAAAATAGATATAAAAATAGATAGCAACTATTTGTACCATTTTCCTAATCAATAGTGGGAAATAGTACTCAAAGTAGAAATAGAGAACATCGATCCAGTTGATTGCAGTGTCAGAAATAAAGATCTCCATAATTTCTACGTTGAGGCGAGAGAAATACCATAACTCATAAACTTTACCTTCTTTCAGCTGAAAGTCAAACTTATACATCAAGTATAAATTGTTATCTCTGTCAGAAAAGAAAAAACAAATTAATTTTAAATTATTACAACCACCTATCAAATTATAACCACTAAAAAAAATCAAAACATGAATATAAAGAGAAGAAAAAGGCATTAGATTATGCAGGAAACTAATGGGCAATGCAACCAATATTTCAAAATTCTAAATAACATATTCAACAACCTTCAAACAATTACTAAATTGCATTTTGTACAGAATTACATATACTTAAATTCTTGAATTTACTAACAATGATACAATCATAATTTTATGATTATTAAACTTATCCCACGGGGGCAGAAAGTATGAAATTTAGATGATATCAGACACATGACTGATCATTGAAATTTCAGTATCAAACATTACTAAATTCGTTAAAAAAAGCTTAAGGTGATTGAAGTGTATTGATATCCTAAAAGAAGAGAACCAAAAGGTGATTGAAGCCAGTTAAACTAAGAAAAAGTTGGCAAAAGTTGACCTCAAACCAATATTATTTCAGGAACCAATCTACAGTGTTAGTTGCCCATTGCCTTAGTACAATATCAAGCTTTCTTAAAGCATCCTTACAATTGGCATATGACTCAATTCCTTTAAGGGAAAGAGCAACACTGAAATTATAACTACAATACTAATATACCTCAACCTCTTTAAAATACTTCGTTTAAAGAGTGAAAGCACTAATTCATTTATAACTCAATTTTTTTGGGAAAAATTCAATACACAACTTCAATGGCAATAATAGGATCTATATCCTATACCCAATTTCACAGGAGGATAAAAATAATTTCAACAGAAGCAATAGTGGAAGGAAAATATATCAGATAGGACTTCCACCAATTTAAAAAGTATGTAAAACACAACACAATCTTGATAAAATTCAGAAGCAAAGAAACATATTTTATAATTAAAATATTTTTATATATAACAACTCACCAAATAAGAACACAGTTTAACAAAAGAAGGAGATCAAATGGGTCCAAATAATCTATTCACAGGGTTATGATGATTAGAAATTAAATTTAGCCAATGTAGTAGATAAAAACTCACATTTTTGTTTCACAAGTAGCTTTGTGATCTATAAGAATTCCCAAAAAAAAAAAAATCAAAAGATATCAAGTAGATACCAGGCCAAATTATTTAGCAAAAAAATTATAGATTCAATGCCAAAATTGCATTTTTTATGGATTGAAAGGATGTTTGGGCTTTATTCCATCAATTAAATAAAAAAGGCATGCAGAAGTAAAAATATTCTTACTTTGCATCTCTCATGCTACCAATTCCCTTATTTGTCCTCTACATCTTTAAGAGTTTTTTTTTTTTTGTTTTCCCTTTTATTAGATTTTACAAAAAAGGAAACAACTTTCCTATATGGTTCAGAAAACAGAAACAATTCATAGATACATTGTTTAATCAAAACACCCAAACAATATGTAAAAAGAACCAAAATAAAAAATATGCAGTAAGGTTGTGGGAAATAATAAGGAAAATAGGGGACCAATAATCCATTTTCCTTAATAGGCATACAACACAAAGCAAAACTTTAAATTTGAATAGAGAGTTGCAAAACATGATTAAAGTAAGACAGAAAATAATAACAACATTCGACATTCAA
Source organism: Sesbania bispinosa (assembly GCA_026901365.1). Lineage (NCBI taxonomy): Eukaryota > Viridiplantae > Streptophyta > Magnoliopsida > Fabales > Fabaceae > Sesbania > Sesbania bispinosa. The sequence goes on from QLOH01000064.1 coordinate 412,004, forward strand.
ATTAAAAAAATCTTTGAATGGAACCATAAAAGATGCTGGGAAAGGAAAGTATTACTTGTAATCATCTTAGATTTGAATGCATAATTTTTAAAGAAAATAATGAAAAAAATAATATTGGAAAAAGATGTCTCACGGTAAAAAGTGTACACCCTAATGTCATTTACTTTTTATCAAATAGAATACAATTTTACTAATGTGTAACAGGTCTTGTATTTAGCTTGCCAAAGCTTCTTATTCTTTTTTTTAGTCTAATTATTCTTAGTCTAACATATCTTGCCCACATACATATAAAGTTTCTCAGACTGTCATCCCATTGTTTCTCAATTCACTCAAAAAACACATGCATGGGCAGTTAGCATTTTTGAAAGCTTAAAACTTGCCTCTTCAGATGGGAAAACAATATTTGTGTTTAGATTATATATAACAAACAGCTATGCATGTGTATGTGTATGTATATATAATGAAGAACATCTTACACTTTGAGGTTTGCTAGGATCTAATGCAGGTTTGCTATAAGGATCAGGGGCAGTCTTTCCTGGCGACTCAGGATTGCCGCCTGTCTTTTTCTCATCCCTAGCCTTATTAAAAATCACTGTGAACCCCTCAGCTGAGGCTGGATCATTGACATCCCATTCACCAAATTTTGGAAGTGGCCGACCCTTTTCCTGTGGGATAATTAGATTAGTCAATGTTAAATTAAGACTTGAAAAACTTCTAAAAATTCCTTAATTATTATGCTTACGGACTTGATAATCATAAACTCTAGATCTGGTTAAATTGGAAAGGAAAGCTGACGATGGAATAGATTCACTACATACAGCAAAAATTTGATAAATGGATGCCTCTAATATGTCACGACCCAAATCCAACGCTATGACCAGCGCACAGGCTAATATCCTTAGCCTGGTAAACCTAAAACAATAGTACAATGCTTGACAAATGATTTTCCAAGATAAACATATTTTCAGGATTTTCACTATAACAAAAAAGATATTCTAAAGCGTTTTTTTAAAGTATTTTAAAGCGTTTACAAACGCTTTAGTAGCTGACGTTGTAGTATGTTGTTGACGTTCTAAAGCATTTTCAGAAACGCTTTAGAACATCAAGTTTCTAAAGCATTTTAAAAATCGTTGTAGAAAGAAGTTCTAAAACGTTTTGAAAACGCTTTAATATGCAATTCCATAGCTATTCTGCGGTCATCAATAAAATAAATCTTAATCCTAAGAATTATTGGAACACATTCAGTTAAAAATTTTACATTTTATAATTTGAAAGTTCATATTTCATTTCAAATAAAAAATGACAAAATAAATAAATAAAAGAAAGGTGAATAACATATGCAGGATGATAAATAATACAATTTATTAGGTTTATGAATAGGTTTAAATAATGCAAAATCATATTTTGTGCTATTTACTTACTGATCTATCATATTTTCTCTCGCCTTCTAAGTTTGCTCCTAAAGCATCATCCTCACCGATCACCATCACCACTACTCTTTTGGCTCATAACTAGTACTATGTAGATCATTAATCTTGACAAAGTATAAAAAGAAAAAAAAAAAATTAGTGCCAAAGAAATAGGCCAAAGTAATTACCCCTTCGCCCACCATTGTGGGTCCAATGCAAAAGGCTTCTACCTACATATTTAACAATAGGGGAAAGTTAGCATGAGAAAGAAACACTGATGTTTCTAATGAAACACAATAATATCACAACCTTTGCATATATATACCTAGCCAAGTGACCAGGGGTAAAATGCATGGGTTTAATCATAGAAAACTGAATATTTAACTGAAAAACTACAAAGTATTGTTAAAAAAAATCAATGAACGATTGAAAGACACAATTTATGAGTCATTAATGTAACACCCGCGTTTTTACCGTTTTGCCGTTTTTGCCGTTTTAAGTGTTTTATTGGATTTTGAGTGATTAAAATTATTTTTAATCATCAAAATTTATATTTTGGATTTAGAATTAAATTTCCTATTTTTAGGGAATTTCTGGGAATTTTTGGGGTTTTTTGTGAAAATGACCTTTTTGCCCCTCCTGTCCCTTGAACCGGGCCCAAATACTCTTGATCCGGGCCAGAAAAATTTACACCGACTCACCTTGACACATCATAACAGCCGTGCATGCAGAATAATGTGCATGGGAGAAACTTGTAAATTTTCCCCTTCCTTACAAGACAAGTGTGCAAGCAAATAAGCCATGTGTCATTTATGTTTCCTAAAGCAAAAACTCCACTTTCTTCCTTTTCCTTTCACATGCAAACCATAATTTTTTTCTCTCATTTCACTCATTCTCATCCCCTTGCAGCCGTGAGCTTCTTTCCCATTTTCTCTCAAGTTTTCCATTTTTCTTCCAAACACATTCAAGCTAAAGGTTCCATTTTTGAACCTAAGCTTAAACACCTAGCCTCCAACCTTGTAGAAGTCCTTGTTGGTGATCAAGAGGAGGATCTTGGAGCTGTTTTTGGGGCTTTTACTGCACCTTATTTTTACAGAAAATTCCTTAGGTAAAGGGGGGGAGAACTTGAACTCTAGTGGGATTGGTAACTAGAGTCAAGGATTTGCCCTTAAAATCCTTGTTTTTACTCTTGTTTTTCCTTGAAAAAAATCACTTTTTGAGCTTTTCTTGAGCAAATGTTTTGGATTCTTGGAGCTGGGTTGTTTACATGTTTTTAAGTTTATTTTGATGCTTGGAATGTGCTTGGATTGTGATTGTTGGTGCATGCAAGCCAAGAAACAATTTTGGAAAAATTTTCCCCTTTTTCCTCTAATAGCTCTCGGCCTTGAGGGATTTTGGGGCTGCATGTGTTTCAAAATTTTTTTGGTGCTTGGAATGTGTTTGTATGATGAATCTATGAACATGCATGAAGTTGGTTGAAGGTATACAATTGTTTTGGATGATTGATCTTTGAAAAATAGTGTTTATGAGCTTGAAAATGGAGTTATGAACTTTAATGTGTATGTGGATGATTTTGAGTGGATTAGTATGATATTTGGCATTTAGATTGTTTGTTGATGAATGTGTGAAGTTTTGGTGAAGATTGGATGTTGTGAAAAATTTGAAGTTTTGATGAACATTCAAGTTGTTCTAGATGTTCATGAGTTGTTCTTGATGAAACTCATCAAGAATACCTTTTTTATCTTAAAAAGGTCAAGGGTATGTTGAAAACATGTTTATGGGCTTTGGTGGTCCAAAAGGACTAAGAAGCAATTTTACAAGTAAAAGGACTAAAGTGCAATTAAGAATGAGTCTTTAAAAATAAATAAAACAAATTCGGATTTCCAATTCCAACCAAGTAAAAGTCAACTTAAAGGTCAATATTTTAGGTTACCATGACTAAAATTAAGTTCCTAAGAGTTATAAAACCTTTAGGATTTTAATTTAAGTTTAAAACCTTTAAGAAAAGGAGTTAAAGACTCATTAAAAGTCAATCAAGATTAGATTATGAAATTAAAGTTAGATTGGAGTTGGACTTCAACTCTAATCCAAGTTATTAAGAAATTAAAACTTAGAAATTAATTAGTAGACTTAGCTAATCTAATTACCTAAGTTAAATTAACATAATCTACTTAAGTTAATTAAGTAACAGATGATTAATTAACGTTAAAGTTAATTAACCTTAATAAAAGTATTAAGTAATTAATTAGTAATGATGATTAAGAATTAACTAACTATGATTAACCTTAATCAAATGTAATTAAAAGCTTAATCCAAAACTAAGGAAGAGATTATGACTTAATTAAGGAGGAATAAAATTAATTATAGCCCAGTTAATGAAGATTGATTAAAAGTTAAACCTAATCTTAATTATTTATACAAGAAGAATTAGGATAAGTAATACCATCCATAAGACACAATCATAAGTCTTAGTAAATTATAGGACTTAAGTGGACATGATTATTAAGAACATTAGTACAAACTACTATAAAAGATTATAACCAACACCCTCTTCTTACATAAGACTTGAGAAGCTTAGTGAGAGAGTGCGGTTCCAACCCAAGATAGGGTTTAGTTTTCCTTGAAGGAAAGACATTGAATCGGGCCGTACCACGGGTAAGTGGTGACGTTGAATGATTCGATGAGCTTTGCCTGTAAGGATGTATTTGCTTTGAAACCTTGTTGTGTGTCATGAATCATAAGCATTGATGATATTCGAGGTTGAAAACCTTACGACCTATATGGTGGCAGTAACACTTGGTGCAGTGTGAAATCGGTTGGGAAGGGTGCAACTGGGTTTTGCAAAGAACGCCAGTGGGTCCTCAAAAGGGACGCCAGCCCTGAGGATAGCCTAGCTCCCGGAAGATCTTAGGTGACGTAGATTAGCTCCCTACTGTCGAGATTGGGGAACCCAGCTTAGCTATTCCTGTCGCTCTCATGATTTTCGGGGTCAATTGAGATTGTCTGGAAGAACGCTTAAATGATTTGGCCAAAATGTATGAGCAATGCTCTTTGTACCAATGCTAGTACAGACTCTAACTCCTGATACGTTGTACATATATGGTCGGGCAGTTGCTGTGTGCACTGTGGATGGTGATGTTTCCCTGGGCCCTCATGCATTGGTTCATGTGCATCATGATGATATAACTGTATAAATTTGATTGATTGAATTGGATGTAAATTCTGTGTGTGTACTCTAGTTTACTGTGTCCTACATGTTGTGAGTTCATGCGATGTTCTCACCCTTCCTTTCTGCTTCTGTTATTTTTTGCTATTGTGTTCCTTCGCTACGTCGATAGCCGACATCGGAGATTTTCAGTATGACATCGATGAGAGTGCAGCAGCGGTGGATGCCCAGAGGAACCTGGCGGGTGACAGACATCTCGCGTAGATGTTAGACCAGTGTAGTTTTGAGTCTAGGTAGTAGCAGCTCTGATTTAGCGACCTCTTATTTTGTATTTGGTCAAGGTCTTGTTTATTTGGTCTACTACCAGAACTCATATTTTGATGTGGATATCAGGATGGCTCGAGAGACATACTATTATTATGTTGTATGTATATATTCATGCTGTTTCCTTTTCTTATGATTGATTTTATAACTGCGTGTATGTTGTGTGTATGCACGAGTTGATAATCGTCTAGATGTTTTTCGGAAAACGAGTTTCAGATTAAGGAAAGAATATTTCATGAATACCTAAAATGAAAATCTGAGATGTAATAGATTGATGATGACTAAATCCTTTTCAAAAAAATAAAAATAAAAAAATTTCGTGTTTTTTTTTTACATTTCTAAAACCAGTAAGTTCGACGGTTACGTATTATAATGTGATGTTCTTAACGGTATAACTAAGGGTGTCACATTTAAAATCCCATTGAAACAGGACTAGTTACAGCATGAAATTATGTATATGACAAATTAACAATTTAATACTAATTTCTTTTAACATATAAAGGGGAAAACAATAAAACAAGCAATACCAAACTGTTATTTATTTTCTCCTCCACATGACTCCTTCTGATTTGTCTTCATTTCTTCATCACTTGGCAATTCACTGAGTCATTTTATCATTTTCAATTTCCATGTGAATGACAAGGTCAATTAAATTACTAGTCTAAACCAAAATAAATTCGAAGATTTTTTTCCTACATACCCATCAGCAAAGCATTATCAATTTAAGTGTGATGTTATATGAATATTTAGCAGAATATATGCTTTTAGTCTTATAATTAGTAACTTACGATTTCAAAAAGAATATTTTAATATGGTTGTGTAGTACAAAGCAAAATTACAGCCACGTATAATAATAAGTATCAAGACTAATTCTTGCATGAAAGTATCTTTAAACACAATTTATTATAACCTTAAAATAATACTCCCTCCGGACTCATTTATAAGTAAAAATAACCATATTCACACTTATTAAGAAAATTAGTTAAACTCATTTAATTTTCTTGATTTCATCTAAAAAGTAAGTGTATTTTCTAAATTACCCTACATTCAACTTTATTGAAACTTATTTCAAGTGGACAAACTCTCCTTCTATTGACACATACAACAAAAAGAGGCATTAATAACACTACTTAGACAGCGTTCTACATATTTAAACGCTATCCCAAAAATTAAGGGTAAAATAAATAACGCGGATAAGATGAACCGCTGTCCCGAAATAGCGTTTAGATGTTAACGCACTATTTGAGTTGATAAAAAAAAGTACTGGATAGCGCTGGGTTTTGGGGAAGCGCTATCCAGCTCATAAAAAAAAGGACACTGCTCCTTCGCGAAAATCCTAGCTAGCCCGCATGCTTCTCTTTTCCTCCTCTCTGCGCGTTGTTTATTTTTGCTCTTACCTAGTTTCACCTTTCTGCTAGCTGTTGCTCGTGAGCCTTCCAGGCCTATTCCGTGAGTGTCCACCTCCGTCAGCCTTTCAGGCCGCCTCTGTGGGCATTAACATCTCATTTCGCCTTCTGTATGCATCCGTGGCCACCTCTGTGAGGGTTCCAAGCCGCACTTCAAATCACCTCCTCCGCCGCCGTTGGCGAAGCTGTTGGTGAGCTTCCTTCGCACAATAGAGCATGAAGAAGATGGCCTTCTTCATCCGTGTTGATTTTGCGTAGAAAGGATTTTGAAGACGTAAAACAGGTGAGTTTTATTGAAAATTTTTAATGAACCAAAGCTTATGTGGCCAGAGTTTTTCTTGGTTTCTACTTCGATTAATCAGATTATTAACGATTAAGCCAAATGTCTCTGTTTGGGGAATTTTTTTTTCGAAAAATTCCTAAGAGTAGGTCACGATAGAATGCAATACTTGGGCTTGGGAGCTAGGTTAACATAGTTGAGATGGTGCGGAAGGTGGGGTTTCAAGTCATGAATGACTGGGTCATTAGAGATATCTCCATAAAGCCATGATTCAACAACCTATTCTTGGGCTCTGGTTTCTGCCAAGCACATGGATAATGTTTTCATCAAGAACCATACTCCTCGCTGGTATTCATTTTTTTAGATTTTTTTAACTCTATTTGAGTTTTTCTTTTTTTTTTTTTTTTGCCCAAATTACATTAGGGATTTTCCAATTCCTTTTATTGATATGTTTACTTCTGTTTGCTAATCTAGATGTTTGCCAATGCACAATAGAACAATTTTATGGCATTTATCTAAATTCTGAGTTGTTTCAATCAGAAACCTGCAAAACCATTTTTAGGTGTTATGCAGAACCACCCTGATGTGCTTCTACCTCATGATTTCTTTTGCCTTAATTATTTCTTCTGCCTTTTGACAGTGTTAAATGTACTGAATTTTATTGCATCCCTACTAGTGTCAAAGTTTTATACGTATAAAAAAGATCAGTAGGAACTCTCTGTTAAAAACTCAGTTAAGAGCATGTATGCATTTAAACTCAAAAAAGCATCTCTTAAAAAGAGAGGAAAAGGAAAAGATAAAATGATATACTGAAGGAGGAAAAAAGGTACCATTAGAAGCTTCTTCAATTTTGGTGATGTCTTGGAAAGGACATGCAAGTGTTTGTATAATTTATCTAGTCCTTTATAATATCATCCAATCACCAAAATAGTAACGTTTAAATTACTTTTACAATACCATCCAATCTCCAAAATAGTTTTTATGATCTCTATTGTTTTGGTGAGCGTGCATTTGTGTATACATTCTGAAGCTTTTAAGAGTAAATTACTAAAAATAAATGAATTTCCTATTATTCTATTTATACAAGAAAAACGAATCTGGTTATGGGGTATATATAAATATTGCCCCTGTTTAATCAGTTATATATATATATATATATATATATATAAAGTTGCTAAACTATATTTATTTATATAGACATGGTAGTTCTTTTCTTTAGCTTCATAAGCTTTTTAGAATTTCATCCTGTAGCCTCTGCAAGTCATTGAAATTTCTATATACATATATAAAGTATGTATGAAATTTCATTTTTAATATTATTTAATTATGTACTATATTTTTCAAGAAAAAAATGAAAGATATGTAACTGTTAATATAAATAGAAATATTTTTAAGTACTATAATTCTAATGACAACTATTTGTATTTATTTTGGGGAGACTGGACATCTCAACCGATAGGATTATAGATGTGAGAAAGCTTTCAGTGGTGCATTTTTTAGACTGCACTATAGTTCTTTTTTTTTTGTTGATAAAAGGTAACTCTATGTGGAATCAGTTTTCAGTTCCTGCTTCAACTCTGTACTCATGGAATCCAAACTCCACTTACATTCATGAGCCTCCTTATTTTAAGAAATTGACCATGGAACCACCTGGTCTTCAAGGGATAAAGGATTGCTATTGCTTGCTCAACTTTGGAGATGGTGCTACCAGTGATCATATTTCTCCCCCAAGGAGTACCCACAAAAATAGCCCTGCTGCAAAATACTTGCTTCAGCATGGTGTGGTTCACAAGGACTTCAATTCTTATGGTAGTTGAAGGGGAAATGATGAAGTGATGGTAAGAGGCACATTTTCCAATATCCACCTTGTAAACAAACTTTTGAATGGAGAAGTGGGTCCAAAACCTATTTACATTTCAATAGGAGAAAGATTGACTGTGTATGAAGCAGCAATGGTGAGTATGATTATTTTAATATATGGATAAGCTTGGTGATGAATGCATAAACACTAGAATTGACAGGTCATGAATGTTTTACAGTCAACCTTCCAAAAAAAGTTGGCAACATAAAACCTGGTCAAGAAGATGTTAATGTCACCACTGACACTGACAAATCTTTTACGTGCAAGCTTTGCCTTGATACAAAGGTAACTCTTCCCAATTTTAATTGCCTTTTATAGAAGAAATGCTAAACAAGTATATATGAAATTGATGTATAAATTGGAATCACTTTAATGCTTATTTAGAAGATTAATTTACAGGTGGAGCTGACATACATTGATCATGGCGGTATTCTTCCCCATGTTATCTGAAACTTGATTAAACAATGAGCATTTTGTTCTTTTGGGCTTTCAGTGCATCCCCTTCTACTTGCATGGATATACAATGTGTGATGTGTGGGACACAATAAATTCCATTTTAGATTGTTTTTTATCCTGGATCTGAGTGGACTAATGGAAAACCATTATGTTTATGCCATGGTTAATTTGTATCTACAAATTTTGTAATTTTAGTGGTCTTGATAATTTTGTCAACTAAAAACTGGAGATTAATTACTTCTCATAATATATATCAAATTATCTTTTAACAGGATGGTAATATAAATGGTCTTTATGTTTTTTGTGCCATAGCTGCATTCTCCTTTTCTGTTACCTTCGGAAACAGAAGTTTTTCAGGCAGATTTTACATAGAGAGCTTGATTTTGTATCTGAACCGTGGCCAAGTTTCTCAGAAAGTGCTAAAGTTTTGGTAAAACAGGATGGTAATATAAATGGTCTTTATGTTTTTTGTGCCTTAGCTGCATTCACCTTTTCTATTACCTTCGGAAACAGAATTTTTTCAGGCAGATTTTACATAAAGAGCTTGATTTTGTATCTGAACCGTGGCCAAGTTTCTCAGAAAGAAAGTGCTAATCAGTTTCAATTTGGGTACTTATGCTCATAAGATGATTATAACACTCTTCTCTCTGTCCCTTACCCCATTATTCTATACATGATTGGTTCTTTAAAATCTCTTTTAGTTTATTATTCACGAGTCATGATTGCCACCTAAATAGACATAATTGGATGTTTCACAGACAAAAGATGTACTCAAAGACAATGGGTTCTACGACAAGTCTAAGGTAAGTAACAAGGTAAAGTTATTACACACACAGTATATCAATTTATTCTTTCAAATTTGGTGAGCAATTTTTGTCTCTGTAGTAATTATGTTTTGCTGTAGTGTTAGCTGTTAATAAGGTTTTGTTCTGTTCCATTAAACAGATTATAACTTAAAATTTTGGCCTCATATTTTCACTAGGTTTCCATTAGTTGAATATTTTGATATATCTTTTCTCCAGCCCATGGTCTGCAGCTAATTTCACATCAGTTGCTTCCAAAAGACCAAGCATACATTTACTTTGAGAAACCACTTTGTTGATTTTGATTAGCCTCTACTTTGTGTTATATACAAGCATTTTAATTGGTTTGGCTTATCTATTGTTGATAATAATCAATACTTTTGAAACTTAGATGTAGCACTATCAATCGTGGAATTTTGCTTGGATAATATTGTGGATAGTTGTTCAGGTGCTTTCTCGTGGGTTTGGGATTTTCTTCAAATGTAGTAACCATAAGGTGCAAGAAATTGATTGGAAATTTACTGTTATATTTAACAGCTATGAATTAGATACGGAATAGCTAGGCCATTTCGTAGTTAGTCCACAGTTAATTTGTAGTTATATGAATGAAAAATGCTATCTAAGTAAGAACCTGGATAACGTTTTTATATTGAAACGCTATCTAAGTGTTCTATAGATAGCGTTTGAAATAGAAAACGGTATCTATACATGAGTTCATATTGCGTACCTAATACCGTTTAAAAATTTAAACGCTATCTAAGTGCTTCATAGATAGCGCTTCCCAAGCGCTATCTTTGTTGACCTCACATAGATATCACATGATTAGATACCGCTTGCTAGGTAACATAGATAGCGCTTAAAAACGCTATCTATTCCCTATTCTGGTGTAGTTTAGAAAATAAAATATGAATTAAATAAAAGACAATTTAGGATGATATCATTTAATAGGGTGAAGTTAGTTAACTTTTGCTTATATTTTAGTCCACCATAAGGGGTTTTTTTTTTGCTTTTAATTGAGTCCAGAGGGAGTATTAAAATCATTTGAATTGTCATTTTTATTAGTGTGTTAATATATCTTACATTTTTAATTAATTCTATTAATATGCATTGTACTTTTAAAGTTATATATATAAACTAGCACAATGTCAAATGCTTTAAAGCTAAGAAAGGAAAAGCACGCAAAAAACATAAAAAAAAAGGTAGGAAAGGAGGATACCAATACCTTCCCACCAATTAGAGATAATCAGATAAAGAACCCAATTTTCTGCAGTTCCCAACTTGGCTAAGCTTGGCAACCCCAACTCCTCATTCTCAAGTCTCACCCCATAACATAAAATTAACTCACAAATACCCAACATTATCCCCATGTGACAGATATGATAGACTTACTGCAGAGCCGCAATACTAGCATGGTGAATTGTTTCTCAATTATCCCAAAAAAATTGTTTTATGGTACACTTCATATTTCAAGAATAAATGAATTTAGTTAAAGAACCATCTTTCTCACTCTGAATTTTGTCAAAGTACCAAACAAGAAGTGGTTTGGAGACAATTTCATTCATGAAGCTAGTACCTGGCCGCATGTCAGAGCATCACCCCACATTAAACATAACAAAAAATGGCAGGTGAGCATAAACAAAAATAATAGCTCAGAGGGTCCACCTTTGAATTATGATATTTCTATTTGGAATCCATACAATTTAGCAGAGAACTTATTAGTGCTCTTTCCATTTCATACTACATTAGTTTCAAACTTGAAGTCCTTTTTTCTCCTTAGTTAAGACAACAATAGCAGGAACAGAAACAGCTATAGGAGATACAATTTTGCATATATATACCTGAGCATTGAAGGGGATTTTTTTATATGTTAAAAGACATGTAAGTGTAGAAAAAACTTGGTTCACAATACAATAGTGTATATCGAGTGACTCAATGAGAATAAATTTTTTTGGTTTTAAAATACATCGATTAAATTAACTAAACGTTGTAAAGCATATTATATTTTATTGAATATTCTAACGCGTTTATATAAACGTTTTAGCATATATACATGCTAAAGCGTTTATATAAGCGCTTTAGGATATTTATAATTTTATTTTTTATTTATTTTATTAGTTTTATAAATTATTCTAAAGCGTTTATAAAATAAATGTTGTAAAATTTAAAGCATTTTTAACAATTAAACCCTTTAAAATATTTCTACGGCATTTTCTTTGATTAAACGTTGTAAAGGCAGTGTTTTAATATGTATATTTTGGCATAGTGTTTACATAAATTTTGATAGAGTCTCCCCTATATTTTGGACATCCCAAAATTTATAGAAATCCTGTTATCAACAATTACCACCAGCCAGAGTTTTCAATACCACGGTATTTGTCCAATCAAAATCAAAATATACATCTCAATATAAAACAATGACTAAACTCCCTATAGCTACAGAATATACATATAGTCCCAAAATAACATCAAATGACCACCAACACAAAGGAGGCCTACCAAAATGAAATAGCAGTAGAACTTGAACCAATGAGTCTGCCAGCAGCCTGCTACTCAGCTGCCTAGGAATCCGGATGAAAAAAAACAATAGAAAGGGGTAAGTCACAAAGACTTAGTGAGGGCCTAACAACCACCATGAACTAGAAGGGAAACATACCAACGCACGAGTTGTTTGATAGAAACAATTGACAGTATAAAATTTATTTCTCAACATAAAACTTGCTAAACATATGAGTTTGATAAATCCCACAATCTGAAATAACTTGTTTCCAATATCCAAGAGATAAGTTTTTCATTTCCAAAGCAATATAAATTTATCATGTATAAATTTAATAAGTAAATCTGAAATGAAATTAATTGAGTAAAACACAAATCATATAAAATGTAAAATATAGCAGGGATCACTCATGATAGAATCGAGAGGCGGCTCCATCTCGCTAATAGCCCTCTCCTCCGAAGGGTGGCCTTTCCCATGGGCGGCTCCATCTAGCGGATAACCCTCTCCTCTCCAGAACCATGTCCATAACTCAATATCATCGGGGGAAGCTACATCTCGTTGATAGCCCTCTTCTCCAAGAGTGACCTCTCTTTTGGGGCGGCTCCATCTAACAGATAGCTCTCCCCTCCCGGAATCATATCATGTCTCAATGCCATTGATGAGATTCTGGCAAGTGTACCAAAATCCCAGTAGTATAATAGTAAGTAAGAGTATCGTATCCACAGGGAACGATTCAATTTATAAAGATTAATGGTCACAACTATCAAGTGAGAATACGATTGTTCGTTGTTGAATTGCGAAAGTAAATAAAAACAGAAAATAAATTGAGATAGGTAGAAACAGTTACTTGGACTAGGATTGAACTTCGTTTCTTCGCACCCCTTTCATATGTGAACCTCAATATTATTTATGAATATATAATTATGATACCCTAGCCAAACTATATTATTTTACCCTAGTCTCCACAGTGATAAAATACTCAGAAATAATTCATGTGGGTTCTCCCAAGCGACAAATTACCCCGGCTTTAAAGATATACTTTTCTGTTTGTTAAAACTATCAATTTGCCCTATATTCCTATAGTGACTACTATGAAGAGACTGTCAAACTTCTTCAATCATCGATTCTCACTATATTCCTATAGTAACTACTATGAGTACTTTTGCCAATCAGAATTCAAGTTTTCTATTCTTAGACTCCCCCAAACTCGTTATTGGTTCTATAGAACCACCTCTCGAATGCGCCCCATAAAACCAACCAATAACTCCGGCACACAGGCGGAAGTTACATATTAAGCAAAGTATAAAAATACCGATATCATAAAAATAGGGATTCATAAATAATAAGAAGAATTCACATACAATTAGGGATTGAATCAACTACATTCAATCCTATTGGAGAGTTTAGCCACGCATGGTAGCCATTACAAACCAACGGAGAAACTGTCACTTTCTCCAACCCTTGCTTCTGCTCTGTCGTATCTCCAAAAGCTACCTTTAATCTTTGCAAAAGGTCCTATTTATAGATGAAGGAAAGCTATCTGAAATCTGGAAGGAATCTGACTTGAATTCAAATTGAAAACAAATCCCGTGTTCCTGCGCTTCACCTGCGCTCAGCGCATCTGAAGCGCAGGAGACAGAGAGCAATCCTGGTAGTTGCGCTTCACCTGTGCTCAGCGCAGGTGGAGCGTATTTTTCGTTCCAACTTTCCTTGATTCTCTCATTTTTCAGCTTGATCTCTTCCTGATCTTATCCTTGTTTGCTTGGCTTTCCTTGTTTCCCTCTTTTTGGCTTGATTCTGTGTTTATCTTGACTTTAAATTTAAATTGGGGAAGTTATCCGAAGAATCCTTGTTTAAATGGTTGTTGATCTTATCTTTATTTGCTCTCATTTAAACTTCAAATCTGCAGATCCTATCCTCAAATAATGCTATCTTCTTTTCTCATTTAAATCTCTTTCATAAATCTGCAAAATCAACAGATTTTCTATTAAAATAGCATTATATTCAAATTCAAATCAAATATTCACAAATTATGCATTTATTACTAAAAAGAGGTATTTTGGGGGAATAATTTGTTGTTTTACCCTTGATGGGTGCAGTAATTATACAATAAATTATCATATATTTTTCACTCATCAAATTCCCCCCAACTTAGCTTCTTGCTTGTCCTCAAGCAAGAAAACATTTTGCAATCAAATGGATTCAATTCCCCTGTCAAGATTTTCAAAATAAGATTAAGGAAATAAATTTATCACCTCTTGCTAGGCAGCTGTCACTTTCCAAATGTTAGATTGAAAGTCAGAATCAAGTGATATTTCCAAAACTCAACCAAAACAGGATAAAAATACATTCAAACTTTTTCAGAAATAGCAACCAAAACAATAAGTGAAGAAAAAATCAAGGAATCCTCTCATGCTTACGGGTAAGTGTTTCCCTCAATTTCTCACCGTAGTTGAACAACTAAGATTGATAGTCGTTTCTGGTCATTAGACATGCACATGGTTAACATGGATCAAAAGGTCTTTCTTTGGTTGTAATGAGGTTGGGCTATCAAGAATTCATGGTTTTTCTGGATATGCAAAGAAACACTAGAATAGAGAGCAATTTTGAATTTTTCTTTGTTCTTTGAGCCTTCTCTCAATTCTCCATTGCATTCTTGATTTGCATTTGTTCAGCTGGCCTCTTCTCTTGTTTGATGATTCACTCCCCCCAACTTGTTTACTTTTATTCACTTTTTCTTTTTGATTTTTGGGGGAGTGATTTTCTTTTGCTTTCTTGTGCCTGCTCTTTGTAATTCTTTAAGTGAATCAATTCACTTTTCAAGTCACCAACCAATCTTACCATTTTATCCAATTTCACCTTTGCTCTCTATCCCAAGTGTGTAGGGACAAGATATAACATTAACTTTGGCTGAGGTGCATAAGAAAAGAAACATTAAAGCTCAAATGGGTTACCAAAAAAAATTGGAAAATTTTTTCATGGATTGGCTTTTTGGCACTGAGCAAATAGTTAAACCATAAAATTTTGCCTTTATCACTTCCATATTTTCCAAGTGCAGAATAAAGTCCAAAAACTCAAACAATAGCAGTTGACAAGCAGCGGTGAAAACTCTCATATCAGTGTTTGGTCTCACAACTCACTGGCTTTTTGGCTAATTTTCCTTGATGAAATCACTTATTGAAATTAGTTAATTATCCTGATATATTTTCCTATACAATATCCTAATCCTAACTGATTATGGATTCAATCACAAAATTCCTATTTCTTTCCTAATTTGGTTAGTTAGACTGCCTAGCTTTCAGATTTTTAAATTAATTCCTTAAATCCCTATTCCTAAAACCTAAAAAAAATTGAAATATAAAACAAAAAACCTAATTAACTAAAAAAATAAAAGAAAATAGAAAATAAAAGAATGAAAAGAAAGAAAAACACCAGTGTCAATCTTCATCCTCTGTATTTTGTAAGTCCTTGTCCTGCTCTCCAACTGCTGCTGCTCTACCTCCCCCTGGATGAATAGGCCTGTCCCCAGGCCACTGCAAGAATATCCGGAACTCTTCAAGCAACATGCGTGAGTATGGGTCTGGTAACTCCTGATTGGTTTGAGGTCAACTGGTCTTTCTAACACAAGTTGCATGGTCTGAGAGCCTAATAAAGACAGAGTAAATGAAGATTTCAATTGGTGAAAACTAAAGAAAACATACCTGAAACTTGAAAGTTTCAAAATTGATGGAGGTTTGTGAGTGGAAAAAGTGAAAAAAATGGCCTAGGAAGTAGATAGTTGGTACAGAGAAAACAGGGGACGAATGACTCCCCCTATTTTTAGTTCAATTCAAGCAACAACGCGTACCTGCGCTTCTCCTGCGCTCAGCACAGGTGAAGCGCAGAAAACAATGACTAAAATTGCAATTCTGCGCTTTACCTGCAGAATGAAATTTTGCAATTTTCAGTCATGTTTTATGCTACTTCCTATTGTTTAAAAATTTTATTTTCCACAAACTTATTCCAATCAATTTTGAAAATTTCCTAAATCCTAAAAAAAATGAAAAATCCTAATTAACAAACAAAATTGAAAACAATTAAAAACTTAAAAATCTCTGGGTTGCCTCCCAGGAAGCGCTCGTTTAACGTCATATAGCTTAACGCCTGTTTTTCAAGATGGCTGATATTGGAATCCTTTAGCGAGCCTTTGTGCTGCACCTTTGACTCCTTTGGGTAGTGACCTTACCCATATTCTTGCCTCGGACCAATTCTGAATGTGACTTGAATCTACCCATTTTGTCTTGTGTCTGGAGTTAGACCATGTTGCTAACTCCTTTGGCCTGACTTTTCTCTTCTTTGGAGCCTTTTGCTGAGTTGCATAGGTCTTCTCCTCCTGAAGCTTGGAAAATTCAAAGTTGTTAGATCTTACTCTTTTTGCTTCACAAGGATCCTTGGTATGGAATATGCCTGACCACTTTGTCCTCATTCTGACTTTAAGTCCTGAATTTGATTTGCTTGGCATGATTTTTCTCATTACTCTGCTCAGGTCAGTGTAGTCACATGTTTTTCTCTTGTAGAGCTTGGAAGGTTCAACATTTGCACACTGTCTTTCTTTATCTTCCTTCAGAGGTCTTTCAGGATATGGCAAGTGCTTCAATCTTGAGACTACGTCCTCTTCTTTTTCTTCTTCTACTTCTGCTTCACCTTCTTCTTCTTCCTTATTTTCTTTTGCTTTTCCAATGTCCTTTCCTTCATCAGCCAGATTGTCATTGGTTCCTTCCCCTATCAGTTGACCACTTATGGTAGGAATATCATCACAAAGTTCCTCAGAGTTGGGTTGTGTATTTGTTGAGATTTGTTCTGACTGTTGGTTGGCTCTTATTTCTGCTATCTGCTCTACTGTTTCATCAGTGAATATCTTCTTCTTGATAAAGGGCTCTTCCATGAATTTGGCATATGTTGGCATTTGCTCCATATCTTCCTCAAATGAGATGTTAAATGTTTTGAGAATGTCCTTGAATCTTACAATTTGCCTGTCTAGATCTTTCTTGGAGGGATTCTTTGGATATGGCAGGTACTTATCTTGAGATACATGAGTGTCTTTTTGTTCCCTTTTTTTCTCAGTTGCAATTTCTTCTTCAATATTTTCTTGCTCTTTCCTCTTCAGGACTTCTCTTTCCACAATTAAATTATCACCAATCCCTTTTCCTATTTCCTTACCACTTTTGGTAGATATTGAGTTGCAAAACTCCTGCTGTGCAGAAAATTGCTTCCTTACTTGCTCCACTTGAGTTGCCAGGTTTCTGAATGTTGTCTCTATGGTTCTTTGACTGGCATTCATATCCTGCATGAGCCTATCGAGCTTCTCCTCAATTCATGAATTTTTGTCATACAGTGTGGACCCTCTATCTTGGCTTCTTCCAGAGTTCTTGAAGAAGTCATCTTGCCTCCCTTGATTTTCCAAATAGTTGACTTGTTCCACTTCCTCATAAGAGCAGTGACCATTGGGGTGGTCGCCTCCTCAAAAGTCACAAATCAACTGTTGGGCTTGACAAGGTTGAGATTGCACTGTTTGCAGTTGTTGAGGAAGTGTTTTTAATTGCTCAGTGAGTACCTCTAGCTGTTGCTTGATGAGCTTGTTTTCTGCTAATAGTGCATCATTGCTTTTTAGCTCTAGCAACTCCTTCTTCTGAACCGGCTCCCCCCAATATTGAGCTTGTTGGTTATTCATTGCAAAATTCTCAATTATTGTGAGAGCACGCTCTTCATCCACCGCCAGAATAGTCCCTCCCGCTGCAACATCTATGTATGACTTTGAATCGTGTTTGAGTCCATTGCAGAAAATTTTTAATTGTGCAATATTGTCAAAACCATGATTTGGGAACTTTTGCAGCAAGGACTTGAATCGCTCCCAGGCTTCACATAATGGTCCGTCCTTTGTTTGCCTGAATGTGGAGATGTTTGTCTTTGCTTGAATGTAGCGTGATATTGGAAAGAATCTTTTCAGAAATTTATCTTCTACCACGCTCCAATTGCTCAGACTCTGGCTAGGATGCAATTTCAGTCACTCCTTTGCCTTACCTGTTAAAGAAAAGGGAAACAATCGTAAGTAGGCTGGTTCTAAATCTTCTTCCTCAAATCTCATAACACCAATCAATTCATAGAAAGTAGAAAGATGTGTATGTGGATCCTCGTGATCCAATCCTGTGAATTGGTGGGCACTGATGAGGTTTAAATGTGCAATCTTTATCTCCAAGGACTTCGCTGTAGCTAATAGAGCTATGCTTGAGTAATGACGAGGTCCTTGGTGCATGACATAGTATCCTAAGACTCTCTTCCTTGGTTGTTCTTCAGTCATATTTTTGTTTTCTTCTTCACCTCTCCTTTGTCTCATTCTCTTGTCTCTACTCCTGTTCCTTCTGAATGTCCTCTCTATTTCTGGATCAAATTGCAACTGATTTTGAGACACCTGACCTCGCAAGAGCATAAATCAAGAAAACTTGAAAAGGGTAAATGTGGAAGAGAATTTTTAAAAATTAAAAAAATTAAAATTTGAAATTTGAAATTTAAAAATTCAAAAATTCTTCCTAAAATTCCTAAAAAAAATAAAAAATAATATATGTAAACTTGATAGAATTGACCTCCCAAGTCTTTATAAATTGATACACCGTTCCCCGGAAACGGTGCCAAAAATACTTGATGAGATTATGGCAAGCGTTCCAAAATCCCAGCAGTATAATAGTAAGAGTATCGTATCCACAAGGAACGGTTCAATTTATAAAGATTAGTAGTCACAACTATCAAGTGAGAATACCGTTGTTGGTTGTTCAATTGCAAAAGTAAATAAAAACAGAAAATAAATTGAGATAGGTAGAAACAGTTACTTGGACTAGGATTGAACTTCGTTTCATCGCACCCCTTTCATATGTGAACCTCAATATTATTTATGAATATATAATTATGGTACCCTAGCCAAACTATATTATTTTACCCTGGTCTCCACAGTGATAAAATGCTCAAAAATAATTCATGCGGGTTCTCCCAAGCGACAAATTACCCCGGCTTTAAAGATCTACTTTTCCGTTTGTTAAAACTATCAATTCGCCCTATATTCCTATAATGACTACTATGAAGAGACTGTCACACATCTTCTTCAATCATCGATTCTCACTATATTCCTATAGTAACTACTATGAGTACTTTTGCCAATCAGAATTCAAATTTCATATTCCTAGGTTCCCCCAAACTCGCTATTGGTTCTATAGAACCACCTCTCGAATGCGCCCCATAAAACCAATCTATAACTCCGGCACACAGACGGAAGTTACGCTTTAAGCAAAGTATAAAAATACTGATATCATAAAAATAGGGATTCATAAATAATAAGAAGAATTCACATACAATTGGGGATTGAATCAACTACATTCAATCCTATTGGAGAGTTTAGCTACACATGGTAGTCATTACAAACCAACGGAGAAACTGTCACTTTCTCCATCCCTTGCTTCTGCTCTGCCATTTCTCCAAAAGCTACCTTTGATCTTTACAAAAAGGTCCTATTTATAGATGAAGGAAAGCAATCTGAAATCTGGAAGGAATCTGACTTGAATTCAAATTGAAAACAAATCCCGTGTTCCTGTGCTCAGCGCATCTAAAGCGCAGGAAACAGAGAGCAATCCTGGTATTTGCGCTTCACCTGCGCTCAGCGTAGATGGAGCGTATTTTTCCTTCCAGCTTTCCTTGATTCTCTCCTTTTTCAACTTGATCTCTTCCTGATCTTATCTTTGTTTGTTTGTCTTTCCTTGTTTCCCTCTTTTTGGCTTGATTTTGTGTTTATCTTGACTTTAAATTTAAATTGGGGAAGTTATCCACAGAATCCTTGTTTAAATGACTGCTGATCTTATCTTTATTTGCTCTCATTTAAACTTCAAATCTGCAGATCTTATCCTCAAATAATGCTATCTTCTTTTCTCATTTAAATATCTCTCATAAATCTGCAAAATCAACAGATTTTCTATTAAAATAGCATCATATTCAAATTCAAATCAAATATTCACAAATTATGCATTTATTACTAAAAAAAGGTATTTTGGGGGAATAATTTATTATTTTACCTTTGATGAGTGCAGTAATTATACAATAAATTATCTTATATTTTTCACTCATCAGCCATATCATAGCATACCATATCTATCATATCATATCATATCAACGGGGGCAAATCCATCTTGTTGATATCCCTCTCCATAGAATGACGGCTCCATCTAACGGATAGCCCTCTCCTCTCGGAATCATACAACTAGGTGCACCTAGGTCCTTATCATCCGCTAACGACATATGAGGTTCTAACATGGATTCCAATAATATAAATATCAAAATTATTCTATTTTCTCAAAGTCCCTTCCAAAATTAAATCTCCAATTTCATCAAACATAATCAATTTAAATTTATAAAGCTCTCAATTTTTGAAATAAATTTCATAGAGAATAAAATCAATAAAAGAGTATGTTTCCCAAATTTATTAAGTAAACAACCTTAAAATAGAAAAATATGAATTAAAATAGTAATTATAAAAATATTAAAATAGAACACGATGACCGTTAAACCACTCACAACTACGGAGAGTCAACCAAACTGCTTCCCAACAACTTCAGGAGTATTATGCGAGGTAGAAATCAATAGATTTGAGCATTAACAAATAGTTCCAATATTTAGTAATTTATTTGAAGCTCTACCTATTTATGGGTTACCATAAAATCCCTAAAACTAGTGCCCAAAGCACTAAAAATAATTCTACCTAAAGTTAACACATGCCGATAGCTTATTTATGAGTTGTGGGTTTACCTTAGAGAGCCGAAACGAACAACCTTTACGGTGTGGGTACTCTCCGCCTTCCTCATAGCACTATCCTAACCCCAAAAATTACCAAACTTAGTTCCGGAAAGAAAAAGAGAATTAGTAGAAATTATGAGTTTCATTACCTTTCAATAGGTGTAAGTGAATGAGGGGAAAATGAAGCACAAAGTAAAAGAGAACGGGTAGAAGAAGAAGAAAAGGAAGAACGAACAGAAGAAGAAAAAAAAGAAGACGAAGACGAGAAAAGCCATAGAGGAAAAGAAATGGGTTTGGGGTTAAGACTTCTTGTATTTGAGAAGCTTTCTTTTTTTTTTCATCTAATTAAAACGGTGCGTTTCATAATAATAATGTTGGATGCAAGATACCATTAAGCATCGAAGGATGAAGACCAAACATAACAAAGTAAAAATTTAGTTTGGTTAGAGGCAATAGTTTTTGATAGCTCAAACAAAACTTTGTTCTCGAGTCATTTACAATTAATAAAAAAAATCAAAGAAATAAAAGAAAAAGTGATTGTGACAGTTTCATAATCAAAGGAAATAGTTTATGTTTATGCTTCGTTGGTACAAATCAAAATCAAAGGAATTATAGTTTATGCTTTGTTGGTATATGTTGTAATAAAAAATTAGTTGGTACAATAACTTATGCTTCATTGTTTGTAGCAATCAAAATCAAAGGAAATATTTTCACTCACCGTTCAAATCGTAGAGCAAGAAGGAAGCGATTCTTGACAGCGAACAACCAAACCAATCCACACTCCAAAACCATCGTCACAGCTCTGTGGGATCAGAGAGAGAAAGAGAAATACAAAGGAAAAAAAGGAAAAGAAAAAAAATGTGCAGAAAATAATAAAAAAAAAATAACATAAACAAATAGAGAGATTGAGATAGACTCTTCGGTGCCTCTATGTTGGGGCTCACCTTCTTCCATGCTACCATAAAAGAGAGAGGCAAGAAGCTTTGCAGCATTTTTTTGCTGTGCATAAAAGAAAAATGGGAAAGCCAAGAGTTGTAGAGCACTAATTGATGAAAAGAGAGAGACACCGGATGAGACAGTGGGAATTGGAATTTGCAATTGCTCTGCAATCCAATTCCCAAAATCCCCACTAAACACATCGAGCTATCAATTTACCAAGGTATTCATATTTTCCAAACCCATTACAATGATTCAAAATTTAAAATCAGATTTTTTAAATTAAAAAATAATTAAAGATATAATTACTTTTTTACTTTTTTTTAGAAAATATAATCTCCCACTCATTTATTTTTATATATATTAAGATTAAGATATTTTGCGTAAAGTTAATTTTTATTTTCTTGGACAGTGCAACTGTCATTTTTACAAATATCATACGAAGTTTTTTTTTTTTGTGAATTTAACTAATAAATTTTTATTTTTTAGAATTTAAGGCGGTACATAGTTCATTTTGTTTTACTTTTATTGTATGAAAATATGAGATTTCTTTAAATGATGACTTAAATAGTAATAATTAGAACTACCAAGCATTAGATCATCATTTATTTTCTAAATAAAGGAAAAAAACTCAAATTTGCTCAATGTAAAAAAAAAGGAATATTTTTTTTATCATACTTAAATTTAGGTGCATGTATGTATACGTATAAAGTGAAAACACAGAATTGTCTTGAGTTCATGAGTTGTTTAAAAATTGATGAAGATAATAAACTTATTCTGATATATCTCTCCCAAAATAATACAAATAATTCATTTAATGTTTCTTTATAATTTTTTATTCACAATTTTTATTTACTATTTTGTTTTTTAATTCGAAATATGTCATTAATGGTTATTATCAACAAACAAATCATAAAAAAATCTGAACATACATTAAAGATGAAAAGCATCTTTTATGAATTTTTTAATCACGACAGAACATGAAAAATTGAATTTATATTTAATGATTCCATAAAGTTTTCAACAATTTGATAATGGATCGTGATATGTGTACCACTACAGTGCGTACCACGCTGGTACCGCACTGTATGTGGTTGTCTTTTTTCCTTTTTTTTTTTTCTAGTTTACTGGTTTATAATTGACTAGTTATGTAATTTCTGTTTGAATTATGCTCAATGCTCACTCTTATTCCGTTGTTTGAAGTCATATTGTGCTATTTTCTTAAGTCATTTTCTGGATTTTTAACTATTGGTGTAAAGTCATATTGTTCTGAATATGCTACTTGTTCTGTAATTTGTCTTAATTTCTAAATACTGGTTTGCTAGTTTTTTTTTTGGATTTTTAATTTTATTTTTGATTTCTCAATTTTATATGGTTAAAAATTTTATTGTGACAATTTATTATTGTTATTTGCTTTATTTGGCTTTAGAGTGTTGAATTAGTGGTTTAATATCTTGTTTGTTCACTACTTATAATGTTTTTTAATATTTTTTAATATTAGATAGATTCTTACGAGTCTATGAATTGAGTTTACGAGTCGAGTTTATAAGAGCTCCTCAAGTTTATCTAGACTCTCAAGTTTGACAACCTTGATTCAAATGGAAGTGGTAGAACCGTGGGGAAATTCTAATAGATTCAATAGGCTTTGTTGCATATTTTGTGAATTTGATATTTTTTGTGATTAGTCATTTCTTGTGTCTTAATTTTCATTATTTTTACCTTCAAGAATGTTCCTAGATGTAAGGTATTAGAAAGGGATTTGAATCTGTCTCATAATCCTGAACCAGTTCCATATCCTGTCATCTTGTCCCACCAATAATAATATGAAAACTCAACATTTTCATTCAGCTTAACGACGTTAACGTTCTCCTCACAAGACTTGTGTAGACTTCGTGTGAGCCCCCACCTCCTCACAAGAAGTTACCATTCCTCTGAGTTTCTTTTTCTTTCAATAGGCTAGCTCTGGCTTCTTTCCAATTTATTTTCTCATTGGCACTATTCCATTTTCGAATAGAACAAACTTCTCATGAGAATGGTTATGATAGTGAGCAGGCAAGTTTGCTCATTCACATTCCCCTCAAGATCCCCACATACAGAGATGCATTGTCGAATCGCACGCCGCCAAACGCCACCTTGCAGAAATAATCTACATGGATAAGTCTAAATTCGTTTGGGATGCGTTGGGGCTGGATACAGATGTGGGTGATGAGTTGGACGCTGGCTCGTGAAGAAGTCAAAGGATATTGGTGAAGGAAAATAGTATACACTTCTGTTGAGGAGAAGTTGCTTGAGAAAATGCAACAACCAACACTTCGAGATTAATAAATCAATAAAATTATTAAAAACTACTGTTAAGTTAAAAGTTGTTTGATAAAATATTTTTATAAAACATATCAATAATTACAAAATTTTAAATATTTATAATTAATGAATTATTTAAAAAACCAGTCAATAAAAAGAAAAGATTTTTAAAAGTGTTTTATTGTGTAAATAATAATTTAGAAACAATTATATTATAAATAAGATGGTACAATATTTATAAAGCTTTGATTTTATTTAGAATTACCATAAAAATGAAAATAATTATAAAATTTGATATAAGCAACTAAAAATTTTGAAGAGAATAAAAAATCTTTAAAAAAAATAAAAAATATCATAAATTATATTAATAAAATTTAATATAAATAATTCATAAATAAAACATAAATTATTAATAGCCATTTGCTTACGTATCCTATTTGCAAAACAAGAGTTTTGTGTTGGGAAGAATCAACAAGGACTTTGTGTTAGGAAGAATCACATTAATATTGAGTCACTAATATCATAAAAAAAATGAGAATTGCTAACATGGTATTACATTATTGATGTATTGCGAAAAAATATAACAATACAAGAACATGGAAACGTGAGCAAAAGTGTGAGAGAGTGAATTTTTAAATACCCCAATTGGTGAGAGCATGAGAGGGAGGTGAGAGAAATAACAAAATAAATTGAAGATAATTTTTTTTATCAAATCGAATATCTGAAATGGGGCTTGATATAAAAAGTTCTGAGTAAGTAAAAGTAAAGTCTCATTTTATAGCATTTTTAAAAGCTCTTTTCTTTTAATAAAAATGAGTACTTTAATTTTTAAAAGAGCTTTTACAAATCATTATTTGGTGTGGCTTATAAGCTAAAAATAAGCCATGCCAAATGAGCACTTAATTTAGTAAATTAAAGTTCTTAGAATGACTTATTCATTGCTGTCAGTCATCAACTGAGACTTGATAATGAGATCCTATAGATATATTTAGAACATTGTTCGTAAAATATTTCCGCTCGAGTATTATTATAGATATAGACAACAATAATATGTTGAGACTAGTGCGCGACTCAATTGATAGTCATCTCTCACTTGTCATGGATATGTGATATTAAGCTATTCTTATAGATATACATTAAAAAGATTTATGAGCTGCTGAATTGACTCACTATGAGAATGATGTATGGATTGTTTTGTAAGTGTCATGATCTAAATAATACACTGTGAGGTAATGAGTCATGACAAGTCTGCATATTATCAATGAAAACCAAAATATTAGTATATGTTAATTAGCACTTGTCATGAAAATTTACTTCAATTAATTGGGAGGAAAAGAAAATTAAGAGGGGATAAAGGGACAGTGATGAGTAAAGAGCTACTACCATGGCCTTTCTTCTTGATGGTAACCATGTGGACACCTAAAACAGGTTCCATTCCAAGCTTCATCATAGTTTTTCTACTTTTCCTTTCACTCACGCTTTCTTTTTCTTTGCGCCTACCTTTTACAGTTTTTTCTGATAAAATATTAAAAAAAATTACCAATTAGTATTGTCATTATATTATACTATACGTGAGTAAATAGAATGAGAACTTTATATTACTCTAAAACCATATTGTTTCAATGTGTGGACAAATAATAATTAAGGAAGAAAGCAGACATTAAATTAATCATCAAAATCAAAATCACATAAGAATTTTTAACTCAAATTAAAAACATTAAGTATTGACAAAATTGAAACCATTAAAAACTATTTATCAAAAGCTCACGATGTAAGAATATAATTATAACTTCCATTTTAAGAAAACAAGGAAACTTCACAACAGAAAAGAGTTATACTACGATAATCCATTTATTGTTATTAGGGTTAAATATCTTTTTCGTCCCTAAAATATAGTTAAGATTTGATTTTAGTTCTTATAATTTAAAATCGGTGGTGTTGGTCTTTTAAAAATTGAAAATACATTAAATTAGTTCCTATTGCTCAATTTTCCCACATATTTTGCTACAAATTTTTATTGATAAGGCCTGAAAAGGGATATTTTTACTTTTTGTTGAACCAAATTCACCAATTATGAATTACAAGGACTAAAATAAATCTCGACTATATTTTGAAGGACTAAAAACATATTTAACCCTTGTTATTATCATCATTATTTTCTAATATGTGCATTCTTTGGCTGGTAAGGGGACAAAAGCCAAAATACATTATACTACAAGAATTTCTAACAACTAAACTAGTACAACAACTGCTAAAGATTTTTTATTAGCTTATATTGATCAAACAACATCATATTGTCTTGATACAAGTCCAATGATAGACTATTTAAATCTAAATCTCTTTTAATAGTTTGTTCTATAGTTTTTCTTCTACAGGTATTCTTCATATATACCCAAATCACCTAAGATGAGACTCTGTCATCTTTTCTACAATAAGAGTTGCCCCAACTTTTTCTTTAGTGATTCCAGTCTTAATCATATCTTGTCTTGTGTAGTAACCATTAATACACCATAACATTCTTTTGTCTATAACACTAAGCTTACTATTTTATTGATTTTACTGCCCAACATTCAATCCCATATAACATTGTATGACTCATAACTATATGGTAAAATTTTCTCTGAAGCTTATATAGTCTAATATAGTCTATCACAAATCACACCCAAAGTATTTCTCCATTCAATTACTTAGATTTTATGGTTTACATCTCCACCCATTTACTTACAATCGGTAAAATATACCTAAGGTACTTAAATATTTAGATTTTTGGTATGGTTTATTCTCCAATTTCACATTTACGATAGGTTTTGTCTGCTTCTTGATTAACTTTCATTCCATGTATTTTGTTTTCCTTCTACTTAAGTGAAAGTCTTGTGTTTACAAGGCCTATCTCCATGTCTCTCTTACTTTTCATCTATGGCTTCCCTCGATTGTCAAACTAAGGCTATATCATCTATAAAAGCATGCACCATGTCATAATCTCTTGGACTTATTTAATTAGAATTTCTATAACCAAGATAAAATGATAATGTCTTCAGTTGACCATTGGTGCAAACCTATAGTTGTAGGAAAATATTTTGTATCCTCACTTTGCATTCTTATGTTACTCATGACCCCCTTATATAATTCCTTGATTGCTCGAATGTAAGAAATTTGGACTCCTTTCATATCTAGAGCCGTCCATAAAATTTCTCTAAAAGCTCTATCATATACCTTATCCAAATCAATAAAAAAAAAATGTGGATCTCTTTAGTTCCCCTGATATCTTTCCACCAGTATTTAAAGCAAGTACATAACTTCCATGGTCAACCTTCCTTACTTTAGACCAAATTTATTTTCTGTTATATATGTATTGGAGTCAAAACCCTTAGTGATTTGATTTTAATGATAACAAATCTTTTGATCAAACTTAAGATTTTCTATTCTTGAGTAACTAATATTTTGTGTGAGAATTGAGAAAGACAGGTAACAAGATCAATCTAAGAAGTCTGACAAATAAAGTTAAGAAGCTTGATCATCCATGATTCATCATCTTAAGAATCATCTCAGAATCAAGAATCAAGTCTCAATAACAAATAAGAAGGACATTATCTCTTGCAAGACTTAAGAAGACAAGCACACAACTAACATCCAAAGTTAAGATTGAGAAACTTTAGAAATGTCCAAGCTCAGAATGTTTCACATGTTGATGATAATATCAAAAGAAGACATAAGATCAGAGAAATGATAAAACTAGAATGCTTGCATCAGAAAAGAGAAGACTTAAGAAACATCCTTGATTAGAAAGATCATAGAATCAAAATGGTTGATGAATTAGAGAAAAGTATGAGTTCAGAATGGTCTGTATAAAATAAGCATAATCAATCAGAAGGAACCATCAGAAAGCTCATCATATCAGAACAACACTTACATAAGAAGCTTCGTAGCAAAATCAGAAAATACTATCGTCATAAAAGCAATAGCAGAAAGGTTCATAACTCTAATTAGAGAGGTTCTAAAGTATATCATGTCATGCTTGGATAAAGAAAGAATCAAGAAAGCATATGCAACAAGGAATAATTCATGGATGAAATGGTTTCATAATCCTTGAGTAAGATGAGAAGCATTGAGATAAGAAGGAAAAACTTAAGACAATCTCAAGTCAAGAACGATAATCCTAAGATCCATCTTAAGAATGACTGAGAAAATTCTAAAAGGAAGGTTGAATCCATGATTTGAAATTGTTACATATATGCTTTTTGGAATCAAGATTATCAAGTGATCAACCTACGATAGAATGAAATCAGTTTAGAATGTAGTTCAAAAAGACACTTCAGAATAGACATCTTAAGAAGTAGACCCCATAATGATCTTAACTTTTGTTGATGAGGCATAAACGTACAAAAAAAATGCTTTAACGGTAAAAAACGGTTAGTAACGGCTAGTTTATGTCCAAAACTCCCCAGAATCATAACGACTAGTTTACTAAGACAATATAAAGGATCTCAATAGAAAAATAAAAAGCTGAGAAAGTATGGTCTTAATTATAGTAGAAAAATCAGTTTCTACCTCTTCTCATCTCTATTCTCACTACCTACCTATGCTATCATAGCTAATATCATGTAGTAGGCTCTGCTCTTTTTTTTAAGGGTATATATATACACTCTTTGAGTGATTCAGCGAGCTACCCATCATCACACACTCATTGCAATCATGAATATTAAGAGATTAAGATATGAGCTAGCAAATTGTGCTAGTCAATGTGAGAAGAGATTCCGGCTGGGAGCAGTTGTATAAAGAATACTCATTGGGTTTCCTAAAGAGGCGGTTGAGAAAATGAATACTTAGAAACTTGGAGAGGCTTTTGAAGAAGAATACTTAAATTCCTGGAGAGGCTCTTTAATAAGAATATTTAGAATATTGAAGTGGCTCTTAAAGAAATACACTCAAGAGGCCTCGAGTGGATCTAGAAGAAGAATACTCGGTGAGTTGCCTGAAGAGGCATTTGATAACAAAGAATACTTGTAACTTTGAGAAGTTAAAGGAAAATATGATCTTGTATGAGGATTGGACGTAGCACAAGGTTGGTTGGGTGAACCACGAGAAATTACTGTGTACTCTCTCTTTCTCTCACTCTGTTATTTTCATGTTATAACTATTTCATTGAAATACTACATCATGGTTTTCATTCTTAAGAATCGTTGCTTTATTAAGATGAGAAGCATTGAGATAAGAAGGAAAAACTTAAGACAATCTCAAGTTAAGAATGATAATCCTAAGATCTATCTTAAGAATCATCTTAAGATTGAGAATGGCTAAGCAAATTCTGAAAGGAAGGTTGAATCCATGATTTGAAATTGTTACATGCTTGTGGAATCAAGATTATCAAGTGATCAACCTAAGAAAGAATGAACATTAGTTTAGAATGCACTTTAAAAAGAAACTTCATAATAGACATCTTAAGAAGCAGACCCCAGAATGATCTTAACTTTTGCTGGCGAGGCAGAAACGTACAAAAAAGTGCTCTAACGGTAAAAAAACGGTTAGTAACGGCTAGTTTGTACCCCAAACTCTCTAGAATCATAACGACTAATTTACTAAGCCAATATAAAGGATGTAAACCGAAAAATAATAAGTTGAGAAGATATGGTCTTAATCATAGCAGAAAATTTTGTTTCTACCTCTTCTCATCTCTATTCGCACTACCTACATATGCTATCATAGCTAATATCATGTAGTAGGTTCTGCTCTTATTTTGTAATGGTTTATATACACTTTTTGATTGATTTAGAGAGCTATCCATCATCTTACACTCATTGTAATCATGGATCTGGAGAGATCGAGATATGAGCTAGCAGATTGTGCTAGTCATTGTGTGTTGAGATGCCAACTAGGAACAACTATATAAAGAATACTCATTGAGTTGCCTAGAGAGACAGTTGAGAACAAAGAATAGTAAGACGCTTGGAGAGGATGTTGAAGAAGATTTCTTGGACGCCTTGAGAGGCTCTTGAAGAATACTTAGAAGCCTGAAAATGCTCTTGAAGAAGTACACCTAAGAAGCCTGAACAGGATCTAGAAGAAGAATACTCGGTGAGTTGTTTGAAGAGGCTGTTGATAACAAAGAATACTTGTAACTTTGAGAAGTTAGTGAAAAATCTCATCTTGTATGAGGATTGGACGTAGCCTAAGGTTGGTTGAGTGAACCAGGAGAAATTACTGCATACTCTCTCTTTCTCTCACTCTATTATTTTCATATTATAACTATTTTATTGAAATACTACATCATGGTTTTCATTCTTAAGAACGATTACTTTATTAAGAAAGAATCTTACTTTACTATAGTTTCTGTTCTTAAGAATGATTACTTTCTTATGAAAGAATCTTAAGAATCTCCTTATCTTTGCATATCATATTAACTACTACAATACTTATCAAATTATATTCTGATATTTAATTAATAATCTTAAGCTTCGTGTCTTAACGATGACAAAATTTGCATTCAGGTAGCGTGATTTGCTTACTTAAGATTCAATATTGTTTACTTATCCACATTAATTTTTGTCCCTCAAGTTCAGCATTATGTATTTGCTTTATTTGTCCAATGAAAGAATACAAATTCAAAAAAATGAACCTTTAGTCTTCTTCATATCATTTACATCATCATCATCATCCTCAGTTTCAAAGACATAATCTACACCATCACCATCCTCGTTTTTCAATATAAGTTTTTTTTTCTTCTGTTAAAAATAAAAGAAAGAGAAAATGACAAGAAAGTACAACAAGAAGTAATATCAATATAAGAACACAAAACTATATTTATATTGTAACGGTTCCGTTATTTATATCAAAATTAAGTATTAAATACTTACTCAATTTAATAACTTTTTATATGATAGAAACTTAACAAATCTAATGGAACCCTGTGATATTATAAGATGATGTACACCAAAGTTTAGACAATATGATATTCACATTGATATTACTCAAGGAATTCAATAAGTGCTACAAGTAATGTTATCCATACCTTGTGATCTAATTTTGATGGTAACAAAGCAGGGCAAAGGTGAGCATATTCAGATGAAACATGGGTTCTTAAACCCCTATTAGAGGTTGGGAAAACCCGCCTCACCCTTACTTTCTTGTCTTTTATTTATTTCTACCTACTCAGTTTTCAAATAATTCATATATATATATATATATCAAGTACAAAACTCAAATACTACATAAATGGTCTTTGAAAATATTACAAAAGTAAGAAATTTAATAACTTATAGTATATATAAGTAAGTTCAATATTATAATTTAATTATTTTGTAATTTAACTATTAACGAATTCGGTTTAGACTCGTGAAAGATATTTATATTCCCAAACTCATTTTCACCCTTGTCATCTATATGTCGAGGAAAATCAAACCCTAATCCAAATCCCATTCAAGTTGGGTTTTATCCATCATAATCAGGGGTGGGAGGGAAAGGGTTTCCATAAGTATAGATTTTTCGGTGCTTAGATCCAATCAATATGACTTGAAACTAAGTTATAGTCAAATTTCATAATCAAATTTACGGTTAACGAAATCTCATGGTCAAGATGAGTAAATACTTGATTGAACCAATCAATTCAGTTTTTTGTACTAGCAAACAATTATTCATGTTTGGTTTACCTTATTTTGTAAAAAATTAGCCTTTCTATAGCAATTTTCTAAAAAAACTTTAAAAAAATTTCTCCTAATTTAATTTTGAAAAATTCATAATTTTTCATACTAGATAATTTTTTTCTTATATTTGTTAATTATTTTGATGGATTATTTTTATGTTTCCATTCGATTTCCTCGATTAGTTTAAATGACCGAACATGTTAGACTCAAATAAAAAATCTTATTGGTTCATCGTCTATTTAATCGCAACATTAACAATAAGTAACCTAATATTCAAACTTTCGCTTGAAATAAATTAATAAAATCATGTCTTCGTAAAGATGAAAGACCAACCTTGCGATTCGTGAGATCTGAAATTAACGGTGGCGATAGGTGCAATTGATCCATTTCTTCAGTCATTAGGTCAATCGATCGACGATGGCTGTACATAAATTAGAAAAATAAATGAATAATTGAAATGAAAATAAATAAGATATGCATACAAAATAAAAGCAAAGAAATCTGTACCGATAAACGTTGGAATCCATGTTGATGATATTTGGTTTGCAAATGCAAATAGAAAACAACAAAAGCAGCGTAGAGTTAGGGCAAAGGGTGGAAATGGAGTTTTATATAGAGACAATTATGATGGATTTTCCTAAGTAGACGTTACTTATAATAAAAAAAGAATATTTTTTTCCATTTTAAAAATGGTATCTTTAAATAGTTATAAATTCTTTTAGTGAAAACATTAATGTTACTTATTTTTATTAATTGATAAATCTATAGAAAATTTTATCCTCAAGTAATACCTTTAGATTTGATAGTTTAATTTTGATTTTTATAACCGAATATTTTGCATATAATTTCCTAATAAATAATAGGGTTAAATATGTTTTTAGTCTCTGAAATATTGTCGGGATTTGGTTTTAATCCCTGCAATTTAAAATCGGTGATTTTGGTCCTTCAAAAATTGAAAATATACCAATTTAGTCCTTATCAATAAATATTTGTAGCTAATCAGTAGCAAAACTATGCTATAAGGACTGAATTTGTGTATTTTCAATTTTTGAAGGCCCAAAACCACCGGTTTCAAATTACAGGGACTAAAACCAAATTTCAACTATATTTCAAGGATTAAAAATATATTTAACTCTAAATAATATTTAACGCTTAATTGCCAATGAGTTCTTCACATCTATTCTCTCTATTGTTTTTTTCTTCTCTTACAATTTTTGCTTTTTATTCTTTATTACGTGGCAATGTTTTGGTTTGTCATGTCACTAGCAATGAGGTTTTTCAATACTTTAGATTTTGGGAAAATGCCAATGAAAAAAAAATTTAGGACCAATTGAAAATATTCTAAATTTCTATATATAATTAGTGTGATGAGTTTCTGTTTATAACTAGTTTCTTAGTTTCTGTAAATAAATAGTTTCCAATTCTATTTTCTGATTATGTAATTAAGGTAATTAGGATTAGTATGTAGAAGTTTCTCACAATCCCTACAATCAAAGGATTCTCTTGTACAAAATTTCATTATAAATACAATGCCTACTGAATGTTCAAAAGCATTCAGATTAAACCTAATTCCTTATGTTTCAAGTTGGTATCAGAGCTCACATCTTGTGGGCCTGATAAAAAAATTTGGAAGTCCTTGTCCGCTGCCCTAGTCGTCTCTATTCCAGCATCCGACCTAAGACGTCAACCCTAGATACAAAACCTTCTGATCGGTCATCCCCCAAAGCATCGTCACTATCTGGTCAGTCACGCATCGTCACCATCACAGAGCAAGGAGGAGAGTAGCTCCCAAGCGTGGTGGACCTATAACCTACAGAATCAACAATAGTATCTAACATCACAAAGTAAGGAGGAGAGTGGCTCCCAAGCATTGTGGACCTCTAACCCACAGAATCAACAACAATATCTACCATCACAGAGTAAGGACGAGAGTAGCTCCCAAGCGTGGTGGACCTATAACCCATATAATCAGCAAATGTTCCCACTATCACCATCCACTGCTCCAGTCAGCGCTAGGGATGTAAAAAGAACCGTACTTGCGGATATACACATAGTGGGTATCCGCATATTTATTAAATGGGTGGGGACGAATATTATACTACCCGTCCCACAGGTACCCACATACTAATTAAAAATATATTTTCTATTAAATATATTAAAATATTAGAACTATTTAGTATTTTACGATAAGATAAAATTTATTTTAATTATTTTATAATGATATTTTTAATATATATTAATATGTAATGATATTATATAATGTTAATTTATATTATATAATATGATATTATAGTATATTATATGACATTTTTTTTCTCTCTCTCTCTCTATAAATTTTGATTTGTTAAATATTAATGGATACTTGTGGTTACCCACTACCCGCTTGGGTACCCGTTAATTTTAGCGGGTATGGATACTGGTAGTGTACTATCCACCCCACCCCGCCTCGTTGACATCCCTAGTTGGTGCATGTAAGCCACCTGCCACCTTCCAGGTCGTCTTTTGCTTTGTTGTCGGTCTCATTCATCTCGTCAACACCTCTTCTATCCTTTTTGGAGGTCAGTTTCTAGGTTGGTCATCTCTGGTCCGGTCTCTATTTGTCCCATAGCCATGACCAACTCGTCCAAGTTTTCTGGAGATGCTAGTTCCTCAGTTAAGGGTGTTGTCTCCTTCGCACCCATCCTCTCAGACGCAGAGTATAAGGGATATATCTAATTGAAGGCAATAACAAAACAATCTTCAGCAGCTATAGCCCAATCTGGTAATTTCACAGTTTGCTTCTCTCATTTATCGTCTGTTGGTTCCTAGATTTTGGATTCTGGTGCTTCCGATCACATAGCTAGTAGTCCCTTTCTTTTCTCAAATTTAACATAACATAAAATAGCACACCATATTACTCTTGCTAATGGTTCAAAAGCTAAGACCACCGACATTGGTCAAACTACTTTTTTCCTGACTTATCCTTAAACTCGGTTCTTCTTGTACCTGACTGTCCTTTTAATTTAGTCTCAGTGAGTCAACTGACTCGAACACACAACTGTTGTTTAACCTTTATTGCTGATTCTTTTTCAATACAGGACCGGAGTACGGGGTAGACGATTGGAGTAAGATCTGAATCACGTGGTCTCTATTATTTTCTGCCTCCTACTGTTGCCTGCACTGTTGTAGAATCACCATCCCTCCTGCATCGTCGGTTAGGTCATCGAAGCTTAAACAAGCTTCGGAAAATGGTCCCTCATCTCTTTAATTTTCCAAATTTGAAGTGTGAGTCATGTCAATTAGGTAAACATGTTCAAGCTTCTTTCTCAAGTTCTGTCAATAGTAAAGTCAATTCTACATTTGATCTTGTTCATTCCGATGTTTGGGGTCCAAATCGTGTTAATTCTATTATGGGACATAGGTACTTTGTTAATTTTATTGATGACTGTTGTTGATTAGTTTTCAGAAAATCAATGTAAGAAAAGAACCAATGAGAAATCAGCACCATATGCGCTGACGCGCTCTCAGGCTCCTCTCCTGATACGCTATCATCAAAGGAGTAAAGATCAAGTTATCAGAGAGCAGGTGCAGGGGACATGCCAGGGAGCAGCTCTTGCACTAAAAAGGGGAAACCACCCCGTCCACGGAAGAAAGGTAATCAATATTGACATAAAAGAGGAAAATGGAACATCCGCGCAAGGCAAGGGCGTACGATGTAGAAGGCGTATTTTTTTTATTAAACAAATAGAGCATCCAATGTAAAATAAGCTTGGAGCCCAAGTTTGTTGTAAAATATATATATATATATATATGTGGGTACAAGGGGGAAACCCAGGGCAGATTCAAGAGGAATAAGATTTCTTCTCTTGCAATTATGCTTCTCTTTAGAAATAGAACCCATTTTATCTCTAACCCCATTATTTTCATATTTGATCCGAAACATTTGGCGACT
The DNA here is from genome assembly GCA_026901365.1 of Sesbania bispinosa. Classification (NCBI taxonomy): domain Eukaryota; kingdom Viridiplantae; phylum Streptophyta; class Magnoliopsida; order Fabales; family Fabaceae; genus Sesbania; species Sesbania bispinosa. The sequence goes on from QLOH01000064.1 coordinate 447,819, forward strand.
CCACTGGGGAAGCATGGTTGCAATGGGTAGAAAAAATTGAAAAAAAAACATGTTCATATTTAGTGAAAGACCCACTCAAATGGCAAAAATTGGGCCAATGATAAACACGCCCTCATTTGGTTCCCACATCCCTCCGCTGCCATGGGCATATACTCGTACACAGTAGTCATATCATCTTTGTGGAAGCAGAATCACATGAGAGAGAGATCAAACTAGGGTGACGAAGTTGGCAGAGCAACTCAATTTCGTTTATGAACTCTTCTTTCCTCACCAAAGTTTTTACACATTCGCTTCACTGCTGTTGTATATTTGTGCACCATTATGAAGTTCGAGAGGATCTATATATGCTATACTAGAACCTCCTACTCCAAATATTAGATTTGTTGGTTGATTTCCTAATATATGAAAAAGGAAAATGATGGCATAACTCCTCTATTACTATTAAAAATTGCCTATGGCTCTGAGATGAACTTGTATGCTTTGAATGGCACATCGTCCAGTTACCTTTTTCCTTTCCTTTCTCGCCGTGTGTCGTCTCTCTCCAGCTACCGCGAGAAGCCGCAACACCACCACGTTGGAACTGAGTCGTGCCTCCGCTACAACTACTGCATCTCTGTCGAGTTATAACGACGTTGCGGGCCACCTGTGAGCATTCTACTGTTGCGTGCGCGCTGCTGAAGGCTCAACTCTCACCCGTGTCGATGCCCTCGCAGGCGCTGTGATACAGTGCTTCTCCTTCTCCACGGTCAAGCGTGAATGCTTCTCCTTGCCGAAGGAGGCCCAGTCCTCATCCGCTGTCATGCACGACTGCACGAATTGCAGAAAGTTTAGCCCTCTTTTGCATCCATGAAAGTTCAGTCTATATCTTAGTGCTATGAGTTTCTAAGATCGGGATCCAACGGTCCAAAATTTATGGCACGTTAACAAATGTCGCAGAAGCGCTTGCAACTTTGGTAGCTTATGTTGTCGTCAAAGCTACAATTTTGGCCACGATTTCAGATTATAAAAGGTATTCTGGAGCACAAATGCAACACAAGGCTCAAACGAAAGGCGGGAAGATAATCCAGGTTGGAAAGATCAAACCACTATTATGATAGATGCATTTTTATTGCTCATGTTTATTATCGAATTTTATCACATGATCATTTCATAAGTCTGTAAGATGCTAAGAACATTGACATATACAAAAATTAAACAACACTTGTCGCATGAGTTACAGAAGAAACAATAACGTTCAATCTTTAAAAAAAAAGAAGAGATGAGCATTTTAAATGGTAAAAAACACTTCAATTATGGAAGAGATTACACCCACTATACGAATTTACACGAATAATAATAATAATAATAAATACATATTGCGGGTTTAAGAAAATTACTTAGGAGAGAATTGCGGACACTCTCCTCAAGGACGCTTAGAACCTAGCACGCCTAGCTACAACGCGGGTTTAAGCGAATGACTTAGGAGAGAATTGTGGGCACTCTCCTCAAGGACGCTTAGAACCTAGCACGCCTAGCTATAAACGCGAGTTTAAGCGAATGACTTAGGAGAGAATTGCGGGCACTCTCCTCAAGGACGTTTATAACCTAGCACGCCTAGCTATAACACGGGTTTAAGCGAATAACTTAGGAGAGAATTATGGGCACTCTCCTCAAGGATGCTTAGAACCTAGCACGCCTAGCTACAACGCGAGTTTAAGCGAATAACTTAGGAGAGAATTGCGGGCACTCTCCTCAAGGACGCTTAGAACCTAGCACTCCTAGCTACAACGCGGGTTTAAGCGAATGACTTAGGAGAGAATTGTGGGCACTCTCCTCAAGAACGCTTAGAACCTAGCACGCCTAGATATAACGAGGGTTTAAGCGAATGACTTAGGAGAGAATTGTGGGCACTCTCCTCAAGGATGCTTAGAACCTAGCACGCCTAGCTACAACGCGGGTTTAAGCGAATAACTTAGGAGAGAATTGCGAGCACTCTCCTCAAGGACGCTTAGAACCTAGCACGCCTAGCTATAACCTGGTTTAAGCGAATAACTTAGGAGGGGTTGCAGGCGTACCCTCCTCAAGAACGCGTAGAACCTAACACGCCAAAAAAAAATATATACATATATTATAAGCTTATACAAATAACAAAAATCACAAGGATACTTGCTTCACAGTTGGTAAAAACGCCTTGAGAGCTACATACGCAAAAAGCGTATCAAAATATACAATGAAAAAGGGGATTCGATATTTCCCAAAATACACAGAAAATCATACAAAGACAACACTTAAAACATGGAAAATTTGCATGTTCAAAATCTCATATTGAGAAAGTCATGAGATTCAAAAGGAAATATCATGTTTGGCCCTGCAAGGGTGATTTCAGTTTTTCCTGACAAATAATTGTGATAATTCTAACTCATGAATTTAGCTTTTTCACAGCTGCAGCTACCCTGCTCAAAAGCAGCAGAAGGAATTATAATGTCCACCTCATCAAGGACACGAAACGCCCCAGGGACACAAACATTGTTAAAAGTACGCCCAGACTTAAAATAAATGAGTCTGATAGGTATGAAAGCATGCTTCTTAAAAAACGATTTATATTTTCCTAGAAATCGTCTTTTGAAGGCATCTTTAAAACCTCGATTATTACCACCCTATTATCTTGAAGGCATCATTGACATTTTATGCATGAACATTTTAAAAACTATATTATTATCCTATTTAATCTTTGGTATGTTGATTTAAACAATCTAGTGAGCAAAGGGTTTATTGATATTTTCGAAGGGATATATTGGTAAAGTGTTTGGGCACGCTCTCTGCATGTTTGACCTTCGCTTATATATAAAAAAATTTACACATGAGAGCCCTCATAGAAAATACTTGAGATACTCACTTTATATTATCGCCCTTTGATGGTTAAAATATCCTAAGTATCAAAGAGAAAAGACGGCCAAGGCCCTTTATAGGTAAATAATTCAGGTTTAACTACCAACTCATACTTCAATTATGATACATTGTTGGATGCTAACTTCACCTTGTTGAGAATGATTTAGAAGCAGGATTCACTCAAACATCCAGATGGAGAACTAATTAGCAAATGAAACTCAAAAGAGAAGTACGCTGAAGAGACCACGAAGCACGGACATCAAAAGGCAAACACCTAGCAGACACAGGGTGTACCTAGCAGGCACCGAGCGAACCCGGCAGCATAGCATGTCCTACAATGCAAACCTGGCATCATACCGTACCCTGTAGAGTGAACCATGATTAGGCAAAGAAAGAAGCAGACACACCAATAATTTGGCATCAGAATAAATTCAGAAGAAAAAAATGTTTATTTGAGTTGAAGACATAAATTAGCAAGACGCCTAATCAACGAAAATTTAAGTATGACAAGACCAATCCCTAGTTCAAATTGCACATTACAACACTACATAATTCATGTGCAAGGGGGAAAATGTTGTGGATTGGTTTTCAAAAATCAATGTATGAAAAGAACCAATGAGAAAGCAGCACCATATGCGCTGACACGCTGTCAGGCTCCTCTCCTAATATGTTGTCAGCAAAGGAGTATAGAGCAAGTAATCATAGAGCAGGTGTAGGGGACATGCCAGGGAGCAGCTCTTGCACCAAAAAGGGGAAACCACCCCGTCCACGGAAGAAAGGCAATCAGTATTTACGTAAAAGAGGAAAATGGAACATCCACGCAAGGCAAGGGCGTACGACGTAGAAGGCGTATTTTTTTATTAAACAAATAGAGCATCCAATGTAAAATAAGCTTGGAGCCCAAGTTTGTTGTAATATATATATATATATATATATATATATATATATATATATATATGGGTACATGGGGGAAACCCAGGGCAGATTGAAGAGGAATAAGATTTCTTCTCTTGCAATTATGCTTCTCTTTAGAAATAGAACCCATTTTATCTCTAACCCCATTATTTTCATATTTGATTCGAAACAATGACTACTCAAGATGCACTTGGATTTTCTTAATGAAAGAGCGTTCTGACTTATTTACAATTTTTCTGAATTTTTTCAATGACATTCAAACTTAATTTGGTCGCTCTATTCGCATCTTGCGTAGTGATAATGCAAAAGAATATTTTTCTGCATCTTTTAATCAATTTGTGACATCTCATGGCATAATTCATCAATCTACTTGTCCGCACACACCCCAACAAAATGACATTGCAGAAATAAAACATTGTCATATTATTGAAACTGCCAGAACTCTTTTATTGCATGCTAATGTACCTTTAAATTTTTGGGGTGATGTGGTCTTAACCGCAACTTAATAAATCGAATGTCATATTTTGCTTTGAATAACAAAGTACCTCATTCCCTTTTATTTCCTAATGATTCCCTTTTTAAAGTTCCACCACGTGTCTTTGGGTCAACTTGCTTTGTGCATGATCTCACTCCAAGTCTTGATAAATTAGCTCCCCATGTTGTCAAGTGTGTCTTTTTAGGTTACTCTCGGGTACAGAAAGGGTACAAATGCTATTCCCCTTCCAATCTTCGGTTCTACATATCTGCTGATGTCACATTCTTTGAGGATACACCCTACTTCACTTCATTAGTGACTCCAGACTCTATTTCCTAGGTTATGTATTCTCAATACTCTATCCCACTTGCCACTCACTCTCCAGTCTTAGATGTCACATCAACTCAGCATATCATCGATTCTCCAGTCTTAGATGTCACAGAGACTCCCTCTCCCCGTCTTCCTCTTATCACCTACCAGTGTCAACCTCATCCTGCACCCTCCTAAGAAGTTGTTGCTACTAATTCAGATCATCCATCTTCTGTTCTAGTCGATCTACCTACTCCGGCTCCTCAAGAGACAACTACCAATCTACCAAAAGCTCTTTGTAAAGGTACAAGCCCAACCCATAATCCTCATCCCATTTATAACTTATTGAGCCACCACCATTTGTCCTCTTCCTATTATGCTTTTGTGTCTGCCATTTCCTCTAGTAATATCCCTAAAATAGTCCCGGGAGTTCTATCCCATCCAGGGTGGGGATAGACAATGATTGATGAGATGCAGGCCTTAGAATCCAACCGGACTTGGACTCTAGTTCCTTCTCCTTCTGGGAAGTCTATCGTTGGTTGTCGTTGGGTGTTTACTATCAAAGTGGGACCTACTAGACAGGTGGATCGATTAAAGGCCTGATTGGTTGCCAAAGGCTATACGCAAATCTTTGGCCTTGATTATGGTGACACTTTCTCTCCTGTTGCCAAGATGACTCAGTTCGCATCTTCTTATCCATGGTTGTCATGCGTAATTGGCCTCTTTTTCAACTGGACATAAAAAATGCCTTTCTTCATGGTGACTTAGTAGAAGAAGTCTATATGGAGCAACCACCTGGTTTTGTTGCTCAGGGGGAGTCACGAGGATTTGTTTGTTGGCTACGTAAAGCCTTATATAGTCTTAAACAAAGCCCTCGAGCATGGTTTGGCAGATTTAGCACAGTTCGTACAATTTGGAATGACTCGTAGTGAGGCAGATAACTGTGTTTTATAAACATTCTTCTACTAATCAAAGTATTTACCCAGTTGTCTATGTAGATGATATTGTTATCACAGGAGATGATCATGATGGTATCTACCGACTCAAGCAACACTTGTTTCAACACTTCCAGACAAAGGACTTGGGTCAATTACGATACTTTCTTGGGATTGAGGTAGCACAATCAAAAGCATGAATTGCCATATCCCAGAGAAAGTATGCTCTTGATATTTTGGAAGAAACTAGAATGCTAGATCGCAAGCCTATTGATACTCCCATGGATCCAAATGTCAAGCTTATGCAGGATCAGGGGGTGATATATCCAGATCCAGGAAGATATCGAAGCCTGGTTGGGAAGCTGAACTATCTTACTATAACCAGACCTGACATGTCATTTGCAGTAAGTGTTGTGAGTCAATTTCTTAACTCCCCTCGTGATTGTCATTGGGCTGTTGTGGTTAGAATCTTAAGATACATCAAAGGTTCTCCTGGAAAAGGGTTGGTGTATAAGAACAGAGGTCATACTGTTATTATTGCATACACAAATGCAGATTGGGCTAGTTGCCCTAATGATAGAAGGTCAACCTCAGGGTATTGTGTCCTTATCGGAGGTAATCTTATTGCTTGGAAAAGTAAGAAGCAAAATGTTGTTTCTAGATCAAGTGCAGAAGAGCCGAATACCGGGCTATGGCCCTTACTACTTGTGAACTTATATGGCTGAAATAACTCATTTGAGAACTAAAATTTTGTGAGATACAGTCTATGAAGCTTATTTGTGATAATCGGGCAGCCTTGCACATTGCTTATGATCCTGGCTTCCATGAGCAGACAAAGCATATAGAGATTGACTGCCATTTCATCCATGAGAAAGTTCTTTCCGGTGAGGTCATTACAACATTTGTAAATTCTAGAGACCAGTTAGCAGACATGCTTACTAAGTCACTTCTAGAACCAAGGATAGCTTACATTTGTGACAAGCTAGATGCATATGAAATATATGCACCAACTTGAGGGGGAGTTTTGAGAATATTCTAAATTTTTGTATATAATCAGTGTGATGAGTTTCTGTATATAACTAGTTTCTTAGTTTCTGTAAATAAATAGTTTCCGATTCTATTTTTTAATTATGTAATTAAGGTAATTAGGATTAGTAGAAGTTTCTCACAATCCCTACAATCAAGGAATTCTCTCGTACAAAATTTCATTATAAATACAATGCCTACTGAATGTTCAAAGGCATTCAGATTAAACCCAATTCCTTCTGTTTCAAGTCGACCAAAACAAAAACTTACTTATTTTACAAGGACTGAAACATTTTTTACCCTTAATTTTTGAATTCCCTTCAATAGCAATGCCTTTTTTCTTTTTTGCTTTCATCAATAAGGGTTTTAGTAGTCTCTTCCCTGTTTATTAGCCTTAATCATGATCATATGCTCTTTTGGCTTTGACTTGGTATTACAGATTAGAGTGTCTTATGTTGACTAATTTGTATCTCCAAATTTTAAATGGAGGCATCTTGTCTTTGTATTCTCATTTTGATCTTATCTATACAAGCTTTTACTGTTTCCTCTAAGTTTGGCCTTGGGTTTTGGTTTCTCCTAGGAGGTGGTTGATAGTCATCTCTATTATTATTGTTGTTGTATTTGTTCCAATTTCATCTATCCCTCCATCTAGAATAGAAATTACCCACATAATTGACTTCCCTAGTTTCTTTACCAAATGGCTTACCAACTTGACATTTATTTCTCATGTGTTTAACACATATTTGAGATAACGTCCTCATTTTAGTAATATGATGCTAATAATTATTTGTGAAAATGTCATATTTAAAATAATCCTTCATGGCAATTGGTAGTGGAACTCTGAGTTGGCAGTTGAGATTCTGAGTTGAAGGGGAGCTTGGGCCTAATTTGAGCGCATGGAGCTAGATCAAGTTTTGGTCAACTTTCCTTATGGTCAACCTTGGTCAAGTCAACAAGTAGCCCATCATCTTAATTAGAATTATCTCAATAATAATTTAGGATTAGTCCAACAGGCGCTAATTTAAGTGTTTAAGTAGCTAGTTTAGCTACTTAAGCCTTAGGATTTGAGTTCAACACCCAATTAGTAGCATTTTTCACTCATTCTTGTATTTTTCTTCTTATTTTGGCCGCCCCCAAACTCTATAAATAGGGAGGCACCCCCTTGTATTTCACCTTGAATTTTAGTAAAGACACTATGTCAAAATTCCTCCTCAACTATGTGAGTAGACAAGGGTTGGTGGTGCTTGCCTAAACCATTTGAGACTTATCCAATTCTCCTGAATTGGTGGCGTCCAACACTGATCTTATCTGCAGAAGGAGTTGCTTGTTGCAGTGGCAATCATCCTCTCTTGTCTTTCACCTTTTCTTTTTTATTTGTCACGCCATATTTGTTGCACATTCTACACCATTTTCGCTACTTAATTGCTCATTTTAACCGATTATTTTGCCGACCCATACCTCCTAGTTCCAATCTTAGATCTGGTAACTTGTCTGCTATCAATTGGTAATAAGAGCTTTGCGAAATTGGAGCTGATTGTGGTCATTTTGGTGCATCAAACTCGCGGCCTACTGCACTTTTTAGGTGCAGAATTCTCAGTTGAGTAAAAGTTTATATTATGTAGAAATAAAAACTTTTTAAAAAGTGCACTAATATCTAATGAACCACGGAGAATTGATCTTTTTTTAAATTATAAAAAATAAATAATTTTTTGAGTATTACTTCAATTGATAACAAATTATGTTTTCGGCTCGAACATGATTGCCTCCCATGAAGGATACATGTGGTTAAACAAAAAAAATGATAACATATTTATTTAATGGTAATTTATTTGACATAAAATATTTATTTCTATTGTATTGTTCATTTTGAAAAGTTGAAACTATACTTGAATCTATTGCAGCGATATTATGCTGAAATAAAGAAAAAAGTTACCTTTTCAATTCTAAAAGGTTAGTTAAATTAGGAAAAGTTTACTTTTTTGTAATGGTAAAGAAAATTTAGTAAATATATTTGAATTTTTTTAATAAAATTATATATTATTATAGTTTTAATATAATATCTTTTCAAAATTATACCTTTTATTAAAGGAAATAGGTAAAGTCATATTATATCAGACTTAATTTAATGGACATCCATTATATCTTAATTATTCATAATAAAAAGTAAACATAATTATTTTATTTTTAGAGAATAATAGATTGCCTATTTAACTCATTTTATAATAATTAGGAAACTAACCAGTAAAACAAAAATAATTTTTTAACACTAGTAATCACACATGCACCATAAACAATTAATATATTTACCTTTATTTCAATCATTATTACTGGATCATGCTCAGGGTTCCTTCAAGGACACCAATTATAACAAAACTATAATATTTTGAAAACACTGACTAACCTTCCTTAATAACAATAAAGTTTTTTTTATGTATCATATATATCAAAGATAAAACATGTATTTGAAAATAACAAGGAACACAATCCCCTAGTCATAAATTTATTCTAAATCCTTTGTAATCAGTATCAATGCATTTGGGGTAAAAGGGATTGTAATGGCATGAAGCCATGCTCTGAGAAAACCACATAGTTTTTAGTTCTAAAATTATAAGAAATATTTCAAAAGCTCCTCAATTCAGGCCCATGTGCTCAACGTATGCAGTGATCATGTCATTGTCACCATCTTTCAGTGCCTTTACAGCCTTGGCCCGAGAGAGTTCACATTTTGACATAAAAAACTCAATGTCTAGAGGATTCATTTCAGATTCATCAACCCATTCATCTTCATCGACATCAAGACAAGTCACTGGCTCAGTTGGAATCCGAGGCTCAATTGGAACCGCAGGTTGGTTTTTTGTACTTTTTTCATTCACATTATTTGCTGCACCAAAAACAACATAATTTCCACTTGTTAGGTGTTTGAACACCGTAGGTGACTGGATAATGAATAGCTGCAATGGCAACTACCAAGGTCTAACAATATAGTTGAATGACGCCAATAAACACGGGTAAAGATGAAAATTCTTTGGTAGAGAGGAGTTATTATTAAGGCAATTTTAGAGTTTGAGTTGTTGGTGTTTGTGTTAGGAAAGTGTGTAGGGCGTACTAGTATAAGCCGGTTGCTTATTCTTATTCACTTTATCTATCTGTTTGATTAAGTAGAAAGTGGGGAAAAATGTCCAAGTAAGTAGACAAAAGTGCCCCCTTGTCCTAGATTGAGGAGTTTAGGTTCCGTACTTCTAGAAAAGATTGAAGAGTTCCCTCAAATTTCAAGAAAACATTAGGGTCGTTGACCTTTAAAAAAAAAACATCTTCTATATATTTCCATTTCTTGTTTTTTTAGTTTTAATTACAAAAAATGTCAACTTGTTGTTTTAATTTTATTTCATTTTTCAAATTTTTGTATAGAAAATAAAGAAATCAATACAAAGATGTTTTTATTGCTTTATGTACAAAACTTTGAAGATAAAAAACAAAATAAAAACAATGTAATATTTTTATAAATGAAACTAAAAAATAAAAAATATTTTTTAAAACCAAACGGCCTTTAAGGGTTTTATGGTTTTCATTCAATTTTCTGTTTTTAGTTTGTCTGTATTTTACTATATCCTATCTAAAGACTTTGAAAATGAGAATCAAAATGAAAATAAATTATCTTTTTGTAATAAAAACTAAAAATGTTTTTATAATTAAAATAAAAAATAGGAAGTAAAAATAGATACATGAAGCAATTGGCCCTAAATCTCCAGGAAGAAAAGTGCTAGCAACACACTCTTTCCAACACACTTCTTGTGATCGGCTGAAAGTCATATGGGTCCCACCACATTGGGAGTGGGACCCACGTAATATGATGAGACCAATGTGAATTTTAACCAATCATATGAAGTATGTTGGAAAGAGTGTGTTAGAGAGTGTGATGATGACACTCCCCTCTCGAGGAATTTTATACTAACAAGTTTGTTAGGGATATCTATTCACACTACTAATTTTGCTAATCACACTACCTATTTCAGAATTTAGTCAGGCGCAAGAGGAGATGACATTGCAATTTGCTGAAATTCCGTCTCTAAACTGCAATAGAGCCTAGAGGAGGAAATGAGATTGCAATTTAGAGAATGTCTAATTTTTTTTATAGTTTATATTCCAGAAATTGAAATTTCGAAATACAATTCTTAATTATATTCAGAAAATTCAATTTCTGTATCAAAAAGGAACATATGTATTATGTATTTTGGAAAATACTCTGAAGGTGGTGTGGTTAGCAATAGCAATTCCCAGTTTTGCTGGGCAAACCATGTCAAAGCATAACACTCCATAAGTAGAGCATGTCCATTTGGTAAGTTAAAGATTTTTCCCCTAGGCCTAAAAACACCTTCAAGAACATTTCTCTAATTCGACAAAAAAAAAAAAAATCATTTCTCTAATCACCATTCACCAAGAAAAAGTTCAGGTAAATCTCCATAACAAATGTTCATAAATCATGAAAAATCAGCATGCAACAACGCTTTCCCTTGTCATTTAATAACTTAAATTTCAGAATATGATATTTAGATATATATCATTCAAGATAGAAATCATAACACGCAGAGATTAGAGTCCACAAAATAGATTCTCGGATGAGATGAGATAAAAAAAACAACTGGATGGTAGCTTGAATCAGTTTATAGGAAACAAAAAATAAAAGAAAAAAGAAAAAATCCAAGAAAAGAATGAGTTCGCAGCTCTATGCTCTACGTCTTTCACCCTTTCCCAATAGCAACACCAACTCAAACTCCAAAACTACCACAACAACAACCCCTTTCTACCAAAGAACCTTCATCCCTACCCATATCTATACGCACCCTTCAGCTGTACTCTTAGAGCTCTGCACTTCCCCGAAAGAGCTCCGCCAAATCCTGCCCCTCATCATCAAGAACGGCTTCTACAATGAGCACTTTTTTCAGACCAAACTTGTGAGCTTGTTCTGCAAATATGGCAGCATCACTGAAGCAATTCGTGTCTTTGATCCTATTGAGCTCAAGCCCGATGTGCTTTACCACACTATGCTCAAAGGGTATGCAAAAAAATCAACTTTACGTGATGCCTTGTCCTTTTACCACAGGATGCAGTGTGATGGGATTAGGCCTGTGGTGTACGATTTTACTTACTTGTTGCAATTGTGTGGCGAGAATTTGGACCTCAAAAGGGGTAGAGAGATTCATGGCCAGCTAATAACTAATGGATTTGAGTCCAATTTGTTTGCTATGACTGCTGTTGTGAATTTTTATGTAAAATGTAGGCAGATCAATGATGCATATAAGGTGTTTGAGAGAATGCCGCACAAAGATTTGGTTTCTTGGACTACTATGGTTGCGGCATATGCACAGAATGGCTCTGCCGAGAGAGCTTTGGATTTGCTTTTGCAGATGAAGGAAGCTGGCCAAAAGCCTGATTCAGTTACGTTGGTTAGTGTTTTGCCTGCTGTGGCAGATACTAAGGCTTTGAGAATTGGAAGGTCTATTCATGGTTATGCTTTCAGGTCAGGATTTGAATCTCTGGTTAATGTTGCGAATGCGCTTTTGGATATGTATTTCAAATGTGGGTCTGCAAGGACTGCAAGGTTGATTTTTGAGGGGATGAGTAGGAAGAGTGTTGTTTCATGGAATACTATGATTGATGGTTTTGCACAAAATGGTGAATCTGAAGAAGCGTATGCAACTTTTTTGAAGATGTTGGATGAAGGGATGGAACCTACACGTGTTACTGTGATGGGAGCTTTACATGCTTGTGCTGACATGGGTGATCTTGAACGAGGTAGATTTGTTCATAAATTATTGGATGAACTGAAACTTGATTTTGAGGTGCCAGTTATGAACTCTTTAATATCCATGTATTCCAAGTGCAAGAGAGTTGATATTGCAGCCTCAATCTTTGATAATTTGAAGGAGAAAACAAACGTCACATGGAATGCCATGATATTAGGTTATGCACAAAATGGGTGTGTAAACGAGGCTCTAAATCTATTCTGTATGATGCAATCTCAAGACATTAAACTCGATTGCTTTACATTAGTGGGTGTAATTACTGCTCTTGCAGATTTATCAGTTAACCGCAAGGCTAAGTGGATTCATGGACTTGCAATAAGAACTGTTATGGACAAAAATGTCTTTGTTTCTACTGCTCTGGTAGACATGTATGCAAAATGCGGAGATATCCAAACTGCGAGAAAGCTTTTTGACATGATGGAAGAGCGACATGTGATAACATGGAATGCATTGATAGATGGATATGGGACTCATGGCCTTGGAAAAGCAGCTCTAGAACTCTTCAATGATATGCAAAAGGAAGCTGTTAAGCCGAGTGATATAACATTTCTCTCTGTCATCTCAGCTTGTAGTCACTCAGGTTTTGTGGAAGAGGGCCTCTATTACTTCAAAAGCATGAAGGAAGATTATAGCTTGGACCCAGTAATGGATCATTACAGTGCCATGGTTGATCTCCTTGGTCGTGCTGGAAGGCTAGATGATGCTTGGAATTTCATCAAGGAAATGCCTATCAAACCAGGGATTTCTGTTTTAGGTGCAATGCTAGGTGCTTGCAAAATTCATAAAAATGTAGAATTGGGAGAGAAGGTTGCAGACAAACTATTTGAGTTAGACCCAGATGAGGGTGGGTATCATGTTTTGCTTGCCAACATGTATGCCTCTACTTCAATGTGGGACAAAGTGGCCAGGGTGAGAACAACCATGGAGAAGAAGGGGCTCCAGAAAACTCCAGGTTGCAGTTTGGTGGAGTTAAGAAATGAAGTTCACACATTCAAGTCAGGAAGTACCGATCATCCTCAATCCAAAAGAATCTATGCTTACCTAGAGACTCTCGGAGATGAGATTAAGGCTGCTGGTTATGTGCCTGACACCAATTCAGTTCATGATGTGGAAGAAGACGTGAAGGAACAACTGCTCAGTAGCCATAGTGAAAGGCTTGCTATTGCATTTGGACTTTTGAATACAAGCCCTGGTACACCAATACATGTAAGGAAAAATCTAAGAGTTTGTGGTGATTGCCATGATGCCACTAAGTACATCTCACTTGTGACAGGGAGGGAAATTATAGTGCGTGATTTACGGAGGTTCCATCATTTTAAGAATGGAAGCTGTTCTTGTGGGGATTACTGGTGAATCAATTGAGGGAGGCCATTTAAAGAACGGGCATTGAGTGGGAATAGAGAACTCAAGAAATTTACTTAGATGAGACAGTGTCTCTAACTTCCCTGGCGTATATGGCTATCTCCTATCACTGTTTAGAATCTATACATTCAAATATTCATACAACACATTCAATCAAAAATTGGTCAAACAGTAGAAAACATCTGTGATACAGAATCCCCTTATAATCTGTACACCAAAACCTTTAAAGACACTGGTCACCCTCACCTCCACCACCAGAACAGTTTAAACAGGTATATCTTTCTCATCCTAGCATTGTATGTCAGGAAGGCTCTGGCTTTGACAGGATCAGCATTTAAATATTCAAATGCGTACATCCGTTTGCCCTCTTCCAACCCATCTACCTCCATCACTGCCTGTAATAGCTCAGTCGCATCAACTGAGTATTTGCTTTGCTCCATAGCATCAGCCAAACGACGAAGACTTGATGCCATAGTCATCAATGCATCCTCAACAGCATTTGAGCCACGAGGCCGTTTAGGAAGTTGTCTTGGCGGCTGAACCACAGGAGGCTCTTGAAAACCATCTGGCATCTGGCCATATTCTGGAGACCCAGTGTATGATTCAGTTCCATCTGTCTCACTCTTGTCTTCTGAACTGGGAGAAACAAAGGAGGTTGATTCATCCTCACAATTCTTTATGTCCATTAGATGGCCACCATTCTTCATCTTAGCCCAACGACTAGGGGCTTGATAATTTCCGCATACAATTTTAAGCTCATCATACATCTCTATCTGTTTTCCGCGGAATCCTCTTGCATCAGGATGTGCCTATCCATTAAATCAAAGAACACCAAAATAGATAATTTACATAAATTCATACACATTAAAGTAGGGAGAAAAATGAGATGAACTTACAGAAATGTAATTCTTCCAGAGCTCATCATTGTCAGACTCTATCATATTTGTATTTGGATTCCACCAGAAACCATCCTGACTTAATATATCTTTTATTACTTTATACCTCTTCTTTATTGTTTTCAGACGGTTGATAACTTTCTGATTATTCAAGTTCAAGTTGAAATGAGTGTTGACAGCTACACAGGCAGCAGTATAGGCATTTTCATTGAAACATTTGTCAATTTTGTTTCCATTCTTTGCCTGAACTGCCAAGGCTTCAATCAGACACTTATCCATTGCAATTGACCACACCACATTTCTTCCTTTGTTTTTCATATCCCTTCTTTGTCTCAGCAGATCATAGTGCTCCATTTCTACATAAAATAAAAAATTGAATATACTGTTCAATTTAATAATGCATGCATCATCATATTTTTGTTTTTCGTACACATCACAATACATATTTAAATTCACAGTATTATGTCCACCAACTTAAATACAATATGAAACATAAAATAATAAAAGTTTTATAGAAGAAAGAGGAAAGGAAGGGTCAGCTAAAGAAACATACAGTAGATGCATAATGTAATATCCATACTCACAAAACAGCAGTTTGGTTACCGGTTGTCACTTGTCATAGTTTTTAAAGGCGGGTTTGGATAACTAGTGAACAATTACTTATGAGTAGAATGTAATTGAAAAGAATTAAAATTTGAATAGAGTTTTGTTTTGATATGTGAAATAAAGTTGCAAAGTGTGAAATGATGGGAAAAAGTACAGAAAATAACTTCAGAGTACAACAAGAAGTCAACAACCAAAGCCTTTTCCTGCTAAGTGCAGTCGGCTACATAGATCAAACTGTGTGATAGGTCATTTAAATCCTAAGCAGTGAAGACAAAATTGTAAAACATGCAAAGTAAGCGTCATAATAAATTCTGGCCAAAGATTCATTCAGCCAGAAGAAAATATGACTTGTTGAAAGTAATTCTCACTATATGTGGAAGTGTGAAGGTCATAAACCCTTTTGGTGCATTTAAATTGAGTGGAATGCACAATGCTTTAAGATTGTTACTTTGACCAAAGACTTGTTGGATAGGGTTATGTTTATGGCTACTGTAGGAGTTTTTCTCAACATTGTTTCATGGTGTGTGCTATCTTTGATATGCAGAGAAACAGAGCATTGTTGAGAGTTTTTTTTACAGTTGACTCTCTTTCAAAACATCAGCCACAAACTTCAGCTGAAGTGGGTATTTGAGAATAAGCTACCGAAGATGGGAATTTGAGAATCCTAGGATGCATGTTGCAACCTGAAGTAAACAGACCACACTTTATGGATAACCAAATCCCAAAGAAAAATAGGATACCAGCCAAACCACTTTAAAATCTTATACTCCCTCCGTTTCTTTTTAACTGTTTTAAGGTTTTTGCACATGAATTAATGAATGCAATAAATGTGTCTTTTTAGCTTTATTGTTTACAAATATACCCTTTCTCTCTCATTAAAATATTTAAAACTCTCCACCATTTCTAGTAGTATGCAGTAAATACTCCACCATTTAATAAATTTGAAAGAGGGTAAAGTTCGAAAATTAGCATTTATTATTACCTTAGTAATAGAAAATGACACTTATTTAAAAATAAATTTTAGACTCTAAAACGACAGTTAAAAAGAAACGGAGGGAGTACCAAAAATACATTAACCTTGATTTCCAAAATGAAGTTACATGGTAAATATACTAAAAAACCAAACAGCAACACTACCAAATGCCTCCTTACGGCCACATATCATCAAGCGTTGCTTACATAAATATCCAGCTATTTCTTGCAAAGCAAATTCAAATTCTAACCACAATCTATCCAAATTGCTACTCCATCTGCTTTCACCACATTAATCCAAAACCAATATTCAGTCATTCTGGTCCCAGCAAATACTCACACTTCACAATCACATTAATGCAAAAAAAAAAAACCAGTTCAACAAAAATCACTCAGACACTTGAAAGAACACAAGTTCTATTAAACTGATTCAAAGAAACACATCATAACCGGGAAAAATGTGATTACTAAAGAGTGTGCACTTTCCTTTCACAAAGAAAAAACAATGTTATCACCAAGAAAAAAAAAGAAGAAAATGTGAGTTCCAATTCTAGAGTCAAATTGTCAAAGCTTCAACAGCTATAGAGAAACCAAAAAAAAAAAAATGCATCATAGTGAAGAGAATGCAGAGAAGAAATGAAATGCCTGCTACGAAGGATTGATAGAAATGGGATCTTACGGGTGAGCGACGGGTATCGCGGACAGATCATTGGAGTGTAGGACGGCGACAGTGACAGCTCATTCGCGGGTTTAGGGTTTTCTCGGGAAAATAGATGGGAAAATTTTGTTTTTACATTTTCTCGAAGACCAAACACAAAAGAGCAAAGGTCCATTCTATTCCGGTCATGGGATCAGGAACAACGCAGTATGAGAGGACTCACTGAAACAACCTATAGTTAGGTCACGTTTATTATGCACTTCTTGATCCAAGAGGGTAAGTTTACCGGCGCTATTCGGTAAGCTGATTTTTTTTTTAAAAAAATATCAAAAAGAAATTAAAACACTTATTGCAATTAGGTCCTCCTTCCTTTTCTTTTAGGGTTTGCTTCCTTCATTCTCTCTTTTCTTCTTATACTGGTTAGGGCGGCTGTGTGAGGCAAGAGGGTGTTGAAGCAGTGTGTTCGTCTTAAAGCTGAGAATTAACTGGGAATTGCATATTCCAAGCAATGCCACAAAGTTCACTTTAAATGCTTTCTCTTCATCTTCTCCCTCTCGCATCACCTCGTCCCTTTGCCCAGGCTACTGACATTGGAGCTGCAACCATACCTTCAACGTGCAGACCCGCGGCAGGAATTGAAAAAATCGTAACCCTTAAAGCCCTGCTACAATCTCCCCACTTTCTATCAAAACCCTACCACAAATGAAGAGTAGATGAACCACCGCGTCGGACAGTATTCTTCACAATTTTGGGAATCAAAATTTGGGAATTGCAGATTCCAAGCAATGCCACAAAATTCCTCACAATTTGGGAATCAAAATTTGTGAATTGCAGTTAATTGGATTTCCACAATCAACTTGCTGAAATCAACCTAAGCATAGTCTTCATCTTCTCCCTCTCGCATTACCTCGTCCCTTTTCCCAAGCTACCGACAATGGAGCTGCAACCACACCTTCAACGTGCAGACACCTTCAACGTGCAGAACCGCGTCAAGCCCATTGAACCACCGCGTAACCCTAAACCATGCCGGCGACAACTCTACCGTATAGATGAGCCCGATCCCCATTTCTGAATTTCCTTTTTTTTTTGGCATAAATCTATTTTTAATTTGAAGTGACAAAAGCACCTATGAGGAATATAGAAATTACGAAGGACATTCTAGCAAATATAATAAACTTTCCGATGGATGATGGCAACCTAAAAGTGACCGGTTCATCATGACCACACAATAAAATACTAATAAATCGCACGGTACAAATTGACAATGGTAACTTACAATCATGAAAACAGTGGTGTATAATAAATACGACCTTATAGTTAACAGCCACGTGTTCACAATGGTGACCCCATGTATTTTTTTCGTAATTCTACTGTTTTTTTTTAATTTATGAGTATTGGTCTAGTAAAGATGTGTTCAAATACTATTTTAAACTATTGAGACAAGTCTCAATTTTTTTTTAGACATAAGCAACCTACAAATTTTTTTTCCAATTATGTATAGCATGTTTGTATAAAGCATTTTGAATGTGGATTTACATCATCCCAATGCAAAATTAACAAATAGATGGATGTATTAAACGTACGTTTGTGACTGTTTCAACGTTTACCCAAACATACATCTCCTTAAATTTATTTTTCAACGTCATAACTAAAATACAACAACCAAACAATCAAAGGCAAGACCCCCCTGTGTCACCATCGTGCTTCACATCCTTACTCGCATGGTGCATCCTTTAGGCTTCTTTTCAGTGTCCTCCAAACTACAAGGAAGCATATCGATGCGTTCAATTGAGTGGAACGCATATTTGTTGATGACATTTTGTGAAATCGTCAAAAAGTAGAGAAATAAAACCCAGCACTCAGCAGGCAACATCATCACCTGCCAGTGCCACAGAAAAGAAACAAATCTTTTAAATTTAAAGGAAAAGAAAAGAAAAGAAAAAATAGATAGAGGAATTGAAAGGCGATGAGTTAACATTAGCACCTATACCTTCTTTAATCTTCTTGAGAACTTTGTAAAAGGACTTTTGGTCCTTGCTTTTAAGATACTTTTCGCCAAGGTTATTAAATCGGGATTCAAATCGTGAATCAGAAAGGCTATTTTCCGAATCGCGAATCGAATCGTATCGTGAATTGTAAGATTCGTGAACAATAAAAAATAACACATATAGCTAACATCGCATATAATGTACAAATTTTACATAAAGATAACATATAAAAATATAAAATAAGTAGCATTTTAAAGTCAAATAGGTCCCTATATAGCTAATTAAGTGATGTATACACTGCAAAATAGATATTGATCCAAATCACAACTGTCACTAATGACAATGAAAAAAAAACTGTGATTGAACTATTCAAAATTAGCAATATAAGCCCCCAAAAAAACAAATAGAACTATAGTGAGAGAATAAAAATGAATGAAAACGGAGGCCACATTGGAGGCAGAACAGAGAGAGAAAACGTAGTGGCTGGGGAGCATCCCTAAACATCACCTATAAGTAATGGGTCTTTAATCTGACCTGGGTCAATTGATTTTCTTATTTTCGGCCTATTCCTATCAAATCTACCAAGAAAACGGAAAAAAAAAATGTTGTACACAGTTGTTTTTGTGAATCGAGTCGCGCACAACCTGACCTGTTTAGGCGCATGACCCGATTTTTGCAGACTCGTGTGATTCAGTTTGTAATCGCGATTCTTCCAATTCCTACGATTCAAAACGAAACAGAATGCGATTTTGGATCAATTTCGATTCATAGAGCGATTTGCATCGTTGGGTCTGTAATTTGAACTATATCGCGAAACGTATCGTACGATACGTGCAATACTGATAACCATGCTTTCCGCTACAGTGAAGAAAACACTTGCTGCAAGGGAAATTGTGATGATCATAGTGCCAACGACATCCACTACCCATGTAAGAGTGAACTCCAGTGTTGTCTCTTCAATTTATTATTGATTCATTGTTCCTAAACATCAAGATGCTCTCTTCCACCGAATTAGCTATACCCATGAGATTTATCCCATCTCTCATTTCTTATAAGTCACAAAGAAGAACCATAATTACAAGTTACATATGGACAAATTAGTAATTAAGAAAAAAATAAACAATTACATATCTTGAAAGTGGAATACACATGGCACAATAGGATTCTGACAACTGATAATTGGACTGGTACCCATATTTTATTGACGGGACCAGATGGATCACCTTTTTTTAGGATGGTGACCAATGTAATTGCTAGGTGAAACTGAAAATTACCCTTATTTATGAAAATTATAAAAAGGATTAAGATATTTCTACATTAAAAAAAATTAGGTGTAGAAGAATAGATAAGAGAGAGATAGAAAGAAAAGTAAAATGAAGAGAGAGAAATTGAGAAATGTAATAATTGATGTGATAGGAAAAAAAGAGAAAAATAAAAAACAGGTGTACAAGGGAGTGTATTAGGAATGAGTGTGGAAAAAAATTATTATAAAAGTGTATATATGATGAAATAAAAAGTTGCTTCAATGTGTATGATGTGTTTAAGTAAATTTAAAAAAAGAAATATTTTGTCTCTTTAATTCATATTAATAGAGAAGCAAATAATTCTGCAGACATCCTTGCCAAGTTGGTGCTGAGCAAGATGGGGCCTTCCGCATTTGGCATCAGCCTCCTCATGTCATGCAAAACTGGTGTGAAAGGGAGTGTATTAGGAATGGGTGTGGAAAAAAAATTATTATAAAAGTGTATATATGATGAAATAAAAAGTTGCTTCAATGTGTATGATGTGTTTAGGTAAATTTAAAAAAAGAAATATTTTGTCTCTTTAATTCATATTAATAGAGAAGCAAATAATTCTGCTGACATCCTTGCCAAGTTTGGTGCTCAGCAAGATGGGGCCTTCCGCATTTGACATCAGCCTCCTCATGTCGTGTGTAATAGTCTTGCCCAGGATGTAGTCCTCTGTTAGGATTGTTTAGTTAGTTTTTTATCTTTGTTTGTTCCTCTTTTTGTTTATAAATTCCTATGTAACCAAAAAGAAAGAAATATTTTTAAATTAATTTTTACTTCTAAAAAGAACATTAAATTTTGTTTTTAAATCTTGAATATTATAAAAATTATTATTTAAAACCAATTGAATGTTTATACCACTATTTTTTCTAATTTCATTTATTAAAACAGATTTGTAACCTGTAATATAACTTTATTATAAGAGAGTAGCAAAAAAGAATTAGTTCATATATATTATGTATATTACTTATACATTTGGATTAATCAAAAACCAGATTATAACAAAACCATAAACATTTAGCACTTTGAACCAGATTTATATATCTATTACTGTACATCCACCATTTTTTGCGGCGTACCTTTTTACTGTTCCTATTGATCATCTTCTCCCTAATGTGGTTGTAATTCATGGAAGAATACAGGTGTCAGATTGTGAGCATGCTGGACAGCTTTTACGGTGTCGACCGGCGGCTTATATGACTAGATGCTCGATGCGTGGAGCTTAGTCACGAATATGCGTACGTGTCTCCTGATGCTTTTGACGCCTGGACTCCGCAGTTGAGATCAGCGGGCGCCCACAGAACCGGATTGCGCATTGCAGGGAGTTCCTTAACCTGACGTGGAGTAACATCATCATATTCAACTCATGGTTATATAAAGGTGTGGTGCTTTGGACATAGCTGCACCGAGTTCAGTCATTCGTAAGGCATTGTGTTTTCTCGACTTATACTATACCATATTTGTGACATGGCTGGGGTATATGATGAAGTCCAAAACATATTTTCTGGAAGGCAGAATTGGAAACTTGAGGGTGGTTCGTGTGCTGAATATGATGCCTGTTATCGGGGAGGGTACTTCCAAAAAAACTGATTTGCAGGTTCATGGTGGTTATCGCTTTGCTCCACTGCTGCGTCGCCCTGAACCATCTGAGGAAGTGGTGAACCCTGCCAGTGTGCCAGCGTTTCTGTTGTTCGTCCGAGAGTCTTCGTTCCATTTGGTGAAGGATCTTCTAGGAGTTCTCGGGGTCCGAACTATGGTGCAGGTTCGGCTTTTGGCGATGGGAACAAGTAAGCCGAGAGCTTACATGTTAGAACGAAGTTGTGCTGGAGTAATACAAGGGAAATGCAAACTTGGAATGCTTTTTTGTTGGGTCTCATGTTTTTTTTTTTGGGGAACTAAAGGCCGTGTTCTGCTATCTGTCATGAACCCTGTATGTAAGGATTGGTAATGTTATAAAAGTTAATGTCAATAATCCTTCTTAATGAAATTGCAAATAAAATGCATAAGTTAATAATTCCAATGTTCCCTGAGTCCAGGGTTATTTATGTGTGTGTGATTGGCACGTAAGGTGATAAACAAAGCCAATTTACTATTAATATTCTTTGGCAATTTTGAAATAATAAATTGAAATACTTTTGTTAATGGGACAACCATTTTAAGTTTTTGGGAAAAAAATTTCTTTGTTAAATTTATCAATTCAGTACTTGGGCACGTAAGGTGATAAACAAAGACAATTTACTATTAATATTATTTCGCAATTTTGAAAGAATACATTGACATACTTTTGTTAATGGGAAAACCATTTTAAGTTATTGGGAAAAAAATTTATTTGTTAGATTTATCAATTCAATACTTATGCTAAGTTAAAATATAGCGACTAATCCGGTTCAATATCTTGGCTATTTTCACGTTTCTAGGCCTATTTTAAAACTATAATATTGCTTATATTACCTTATAGAGGTATTTATATGTGTGGGGAGAAAATTTTATTTTCCTGGTACTATTTCACGTCACCTTGCATTCTGAATTCTGACATGTCAAATATTGCTATTATAAGTGATGTGTATTAATATAATGCTAATATGTGGCAATTAGTCACATTTGAATGTCTATACCAACCTTACGTGACTTTGTGATCTATCTATATATATATAAAAATAAATAAAGTAATGAACAAGAGTTAGATGTGTAAATTTAACTTTCCCGCCCAAATGGGGTTAAAAAAATAATCAATCATTCACCATTAATAAGTCTCAAAATATGGAGAAATAGTGGGACATTTAATTTCAAAAATCATATTAATTAATTATTTACTCAATAGTAGAAAATTAATACTTCAGCTTTCCAAAGTTGAGACCTTTCACATTTTCAGATACAATTGTAGTGGGGTTTGGAATCTGTAAAATTGTCATTCACGATACCTTTCCACTTAACGTGCACCATCTTACCGTTCATCTCCCTATTCTTTTTTCCAGTCTGACTTTTCATTTTCACTCACCTGTTTCTTATTTTTCTCTTTCTCTCTACTTCATCTCCCTAATTTCTTTCACACTATTTTTTCCATTTCTTATTTTTAAACTAAGAAATTCTTATTTTCCAACCCATAGAATTCACCAATTAAAATTGAGATAGATTGTGATTTTTAAAATGGAGCTCCTAAATCGATGCCTATACCTTATCTTTCCCTTGCCTATGTTCTTCATCTTCCATAATCTCTGTTACCGTTGGAAGCCCTGTGACCGATTCTTTTTCTCCTGCACATTTGCGTCCCCCCGTTCGTCTGTGGAAGCCGCGGAGCTCTGATTCGTTGTGCCTTCAGAATCCCGTTTCTGAACCTCTTTTGGTGATATTAGTCTGGCGGTTGTGCAGGTGAGTTTTACGTTTTCTATTTGGTTTATGTATTTTGCATAGGTGTTTATTTTTCTAACTTCAATTTAGGGATTTAGCATATGTTAGACTGCATGTTTATTCTTCCTTTTTCTTTACTTCGATTTAGGGATTTTGAATCTTTTCTCCCCTTTGTTGGAGTCTCACGTTTCTCTGAGGCAACTGCAGAGCTCTGATTCCCCGTGCCTTCTGATCAATGTTTTTTCTGAAGCTATTCTGTTGATTTAAGACCGGCTGCTGTGCAGGTAATTGAAAAGACATGTGATTTGCCTTCCGGAATGATTTCTTTCTCCTTCTGCATCTTGCATCATTATTAACTTTCATATTGATCATGTTCTCTATGTGCAATCTCTTTAAGAATTATTTCACCAATTGTGTGTGTGAAAAATTCTCTTTTTCTCTGTATTATCTTCATGATTTTGCTCTGGGAATGTAGTTTTTTTTTCATGGTTTTCATGTTTGAGCAAGAATAGAACTAGGATGCATCTTTAATGTGCGCACACACACTCACCCAGCTTTGGATTGGTAAACTTGATAAGTAAGTTTGATTATGTGTTTTGATTTCTAAATCCCAACTTGATAATCTCATTAAATCTTTCTCGGGTATGTGCATACTACATTGTAAACCTGTATTGAGTTGTTGGACTATTACGTTGTGTGTTTTTGTTTTTAAAAATTTTCATTTTATGTTTTGGTGGCAATAGAAAACAAATTATTTGTTTATATAGGGGTTTTAATAGTTTTGTGGAAGCTATAATAAGGATATTGGTAAAAAATCTCTCATACCATCTCTTTGGTTCAATTTTATAGCTCTGCCTGGTAGTCATCTCCAAAAGAAGACATTTCTCTATTGTCTATAGTTTATAAATGGTAGTGCATGGAATCTTCTTAAATTTTTTATGTTGCACCTAATGATTTGTCTATATATTTGTCTTTTTTCTGTTTATGCTTTTAATGATTCATGTTTGACTCTTATTTGTATGCATATCCCGGTGATTTGTTTTGTGCTTTTAATATTATGTATATTATCTCTAAAATCATTTATTTGAACTTTGGAATTGGTTGTTTCTTTTTTAAAGTTGGTGTCTCTGTCTCTGTTCCTAACTTTGTTATTGATGAAATTGTAAGCAATTACAAGTTGCCCAATTCAAATTTTTTTTATCTTTAGAGATGTGCTTATTGATTAGATTGTAAGTATTTTTAAGTACGTGATCCTATTTTTTAGCAACGATTGATCTAACATAAATCATTGATGAGTGATATTTCTTAATTCTATCTCTTTACATTTGACATTTTGGCTATTTGTATACATACATTTGTTATATATATATATATATATATATATATTATGTTTTGTAGGAGATTATAAATTGAATTACTTTCTTTCATTTAGGTTATTGGGAAAACATTGGTTCTTGATGAGATAATCAACTATATCCAACCCATTTCAAGATTCTTTATGTAGGTTTCTTTTTCCCATTTATTGATTTTCATCTTCTCTACCTCCATGTCCGAAGGTTTTTTAGGTATTTTTTAGCATTGTTCAATCGGTGTAGTGAGAGTTATTAATATAATCTTATTTTACCACACTTTTTTCATATTATTTTTCTTTTTTGTCGCCCTTTGCTAATTTTTAATTTTTACTTCTTTCTTATTCACTCTTTCATGTATCAATGAATTTGGGCTTTTATGATACAGGGGTTCTACCATTCGGTGTTTGGACTCACACTTGAAGGTGATTATTTATCCTCTATTTTTTTTTTTAATTTTTTGTTCTACCTACCACTAAGTTTAATGCATGTGTGATTTGTACTCATTTTCTATTGTTTACAGTAGTTTAGTTAATATTGAGAAAAAGTATTTAAGCAATTATCTACACATATATTAAAGGTTAGTGGCTCTTTTAGTTTTTCCAAATTTCCTGTTGAGTTAATTGATGTTAATATTTGTTTCGTGGCTCTGTTAGTATTTTTTATTTTCCTGTTGAATAATTAGTATTAATGTGTAATCTGTGGCTCTTTTAGTATTTGTTATTTTCTTATTGAATTAATTATTAGCAATGTTTGTTCTACTCTAATGTTTTAGTACTTATGAAAGGTACAAACAATTTTAACATTAGTGTTGATTTTTAATAGTTAAGGTTTTCAATCATTGGACAGTTACTTAGTTTTTCATTTTCTAACATCCATACATTTGCTGAGATCATCAATAAAATGGCCTTGAGTTGTGTGCATGATTAGAATCCTTTGTGCTTTCAAACTGTTTTAAAAAGGTTATATAGGATTGTTTCATTTTAGTTTTTTTCGGGATTTTCTGAATGAGTTTTAATTCACTTTTAACATGTTTGACACCATTTGCAGGATGTTTTTATCATTTGCTTTAAAAATTAAACATTATTCATATGGGTGTTGTTTTTAAAAATGTCCTCGAGACCATTTAACTCAAAGTCTTAATATTTTTAATTGATAACTCTTCTTAATTAATAATTTTTTTAATCGCTTTCATTGTTCTTATTTCTATGTTAGTCATTGTGTCACATTGTATTTGTTATTCTTTGCAAATCATAAACCTCTTTATAAGATTAAAATGGCTTTCTATTATC
This sequence comes from Sesbania bispinosa, assembly GCA_026901365.1. Classification (NCBI taxonomy): domain Eukaryota; kingdom Viridiplantae; phylum Streptophyta; class Magnoliopsida; order Fabales; family Fabaceae; genus Sesbania; species Sesbania bispinosa. The sequence continues at coordinate 473,911 of QLOH01000064.1, forward strand.
TGCACACTTTGGTAATTAAGATCCCAAATACTATGGATAATTATCCTGCTCTATTTTTGTTTGCAGTATCTTTGTTTACACCTAATAAGTATGTTATGAGTAAGTCTAATTAGCTAGATTTTCTATGGGACTCTTTTAATCTCTTTGTTATTAAATAATTTATTAAATTAGATGTTATGTTTATCAAGGCGACTCTGTTTCTTTACATAACATTGAAGCTTTTGAAAGAGGCCATGATCATGGGGAAGATGAGAAATTGGGTTTGGATGGCAAAGGCATCGAGAGTTATTATTGTGGCCCACTCATTGCTGTAGATTTCCTTTTTTATGCTTTATGAGCATGTTCTAAAGTACTTTTATAGGAATTAAGTGTGATAAATTTATTTATGTTATTTAATAATGGCATCAAATGAATTCAACATTAGATAAATAGTAAGAAAGGGATACAATAGAGGTTGGATTTGTATGAAGCAGTTTATCCTATTTATATAATATTGGTTCTACTTACTAGCAAGCTCTCTTTTTCGTTGTTTTTTAAAATTTTTCTCTTTGGTAGAGCTAAGTGATTTGTTCCTCAAATGTTTTGTAAAAGAGTAGAGTAGTCTTTGGATGTTGCTTTTAAGATTATTTAATTTTCAAATGAATAATTTAGATTTATTAGTTCAATTTTGATTTCTTCTCAAAGTGGGTGGTTAATGGATACCCTTTTAAGTATGCAACATAACTTTGAGATTTCTTTCTTTTTCTCCATCACGATGTGCTTTGGTTATTTTGATATGGATTGCTATTCAGTTCGAATAACGAAAGTATGAAATGCCTGATGTGAAACTGATACAGTGGGGAGTGAAGCTCAACATTCACACAATGCAGTGGAGAGCGATCAAGATGAACCTTCAAACAATGCATTGAAGAATGAGGTTGAACCTTCTATTTATATGCTAGATGTGAAAACCAATACGGTCAACAGTGAAGTACTGAAGTTGAAGCTCCAGTTGATAGTTAGGTATCTGTTGAATGTGAAGGTAGCATCATGGAGATGAAGACTCAAGACCTGCCTGAGAAGGAACTACCACTGATACTTTCGATGGGCAAAATATGGGTACTAAGGTAGTGAGACGATCTTTCTACTAAATAGTTCAACAATGAATGTTATTTTGATGGTCTAAGAAGAAGAAAATTTATCTGTTGTTTTGAGAGCAATACTTGATTTTAGATAAATACTTTGCATGATTCTTTGATTAGGTCAATTGTAAGGAGTATGCTCAAGATGCTAGAGTAGTAATTTCAGCATAGCTTAAAACTTTGGCATTATATGTTGTATAACTTTTCTTAAACTAAGACATGAATGGCTTTGTACGTTTTTAAATCTGTATTAAAATTGTTACTCATAGTCAAATATTGAGCAGTTTATACTAATTAATTCCTATAAAAATAGGTATCAGGTCTCTTTTTAAATTGAACTGTGATTTTATTGATAGAAATTTGATTTTTAATTTCTTATAATGTTTTTAATACATTACGGGGAATAAATTTTTACATAAAATTTATTAATATATAAATGTTAATTTAGTAAAAAGTGTATTAACCTTTTTTAGTAGACAGTGTTGTATGACCTTTTTCTTTGGCTTAAAGCCTTAAACCCCTTTTAGTAGAAAAAAAGGCAAATATAATTTGCCCGATAATGAGAAATTTACATAAAATGTATTAATATTTGAATTTAAAATATAGGGGTAAAAATTTATATCATTTAGGAATAAAGAATTTGCATGTAAACAAATTCATATTTAGATAATAAATGTAAAAATATATAAGGACATAATAATTTAAGAGTAAAAATATATTCTAGATGAAAATAATGATTTATCATTAATTGCATATGATATGATGAAATGACACTGTTTCAATTTCAAATTAGATTAATTATTTTTATTAGTATTTTCTATTGTTGTTCCATTTTCAATGACAATAAATAAAATTAGAGGACAATCATTTTAATTACGGGTTAAAAATATGAAAAAAATCTCAATAATAATTAATTTAGGAGGTAAATAATTTATCAATAAAACTTATTAATAATTGAATCATATGGTAAAAACAACTAATCAATATGAGTCACTTCTTTAAATCAGATTATGATTTTATTGATAGATATTTCATATTTTAATTTTTTTTATACATCATCACGGAATAAATCTTTGCACAAAGTTTATTAATATATAATGTTAATTTAGTAAAAAGTGCACCAAAGATAAATATGATTTGTTAGAATATGTCTCCTTTTCGATTTAGTAAATAGTAATTGTACAAGTTTTTTGGGCTTTAACCCCTTTTAATAAATAAAATGCAAATATAATTTTCTCAACAAAAAAACATTTACATAAAATGTATTATTATTTGAATTTAAATTATAGGGGTAAATATTTATATGATGTAGAATAAATTTTTTTTCATGCAAACATTCATATTTAGATAATAAAAATAAAAATATATGAAGACATAATAATTTAAGAATAAAAATACACCACATGGGGATGCCCGTTTTAGATGAAAATAATGGTTTATCATTAATTGCATCTGATAAAATAATATCACTTAAATTTTAAATTAGATTAATTATTTCTTATTATTGTTTCCTATTTTTGTTACATTTGCAATGACAATACATAAAATTAGAGGGCAATTATTTTAATTACAAGTTAAAAATATAGGAAAAATCTTAATAATAATTCTTTTATGAGGTAAAACTGAATGAAATATTATCAAAAACTTATTAACAATTGAATGAAAATGTAAAAATAAATTATACATGATGAAAAAATTTTATAAAAAACATGAAGATGAAGAATTCAATCAGAAAAAAATTACATAAAGATGAAATATTTACATAAAATAGAGCATACATGCTATTTTTCCCTTTAACTTTTTAGATGTAATATAGATGGTAAGAGGTAAATATAAGTTGCGTAATAATGAAAAATTTACATAAATTTGATTAATATTTAAGTTTAAAGGGGTAAATACTTATTACATTTACTTATATTTTGTTGCTTTTAGTTATATATTTTTTTTAAAAAATAAGTATGAGTCACTTTTTAAATTGATTTACAATTTTATTGATAGAAATTTTATTTTTTAATTTTTTTTATATATCACGGGTGAATAAAACTTTGCATAAAAATTATTAGTATATAATGTTATATGTGTCTATTTCTTAATTTAGTAGATAGTAGTTGTATGACTTTTTCTTTGGGCTTTAACCCCTTTTAAGAAAAAAAGGAAAAATATAATTTTCCCAACAATGAAAACTTCACATAAAATATATTATTATTTTAATTTAAATTATATGGGTAAATTTTTATATAATGTATATAGGAATAATTTTTTTGCGTGTAAAGACATTCATATTTAGATAACAAAAGTAAAAAAAAATGAAGACGTAATAATTTAAGAGTTAAAATGCACGGGATGGCCGTTAAAGATAAAAATAATGGTTTATTATTAAGTGCATCTAATAAAATGACACCATTTGAATTTCAAATTAGATTAATTATTTTTATTGTTGTTTCATTTGCAACTACAATAAATAAAATTAGGAAGCATTCATTTTAATCACATGTTAAAAATATATAAAATGTCTTAATAATAATTATTTTGAGATAAGATTGAATGAAATATTACAATAAAACTTATTAATAATTGAATTAGATGATAAAAATAAATCATACATTATGAAAAATTTACATAAAAAATATTAAGATAAAGAATTCAATCAGAAAGAATTTACATAAAGATGAAAAATTTACATAAAATAAATCATACATGCTATTTTCCCCTTTGATAGCTTTGATGTAATTTAGTAGGTAGATTATAAGAGGTAAGTATAATTTGCTTAATAATACAAACATTATATAAAATTTATTAATATTTAAAGTTAAATCACATGGGCAAATATTTATTACTTCTACTTATGTTTTGTTTTCTTAGTTGAAATTAAAAAAATAGTTAATAAATGAATCACTTTTTTAAATTAAATTACAATTTTATTGATAGAAATTACATTTTTATTTTTTCTTTTAATGTTTTTTTATACATCGCGGGGAATAAATATTTGTAAAAAGTTTATTAAATGTAAATGTTAGTCTAATTAAAAGTGTACAAAAGGTAAATATAATTTGTTAGCATACGTGTCTGTTGTTCAAATGAGTAGATAGTGGTTGTATGACTTTTTTCTTTGGGCTTTAGCCTTTAGTAAAAAAGGAAAATATAATTTGCATGACAATGAAAAATTTACATAAAAATGTATTAATATTTGAATTTAAATTATAGGAATAAATATTTATATCAGGTAGAAATTAAAAAATTGCATGAAAACACATTAATATCTAGATCATAAAAGTAAATATATATGAAGGGATAATAATTTCATAGTAAAAATACACCACATAGGGATGACCATTATAGATGAAAATAATGGTAATTCAAATGAATATATATGTTTTGGAAACAAGATTCATATCAAGAAGCAATGTTGGAGGAAAAGTCTTAAAAGGACATTATTTAAATTTCAACATAGATTAATCATTTCCTATTATTGTTTCATTTGCAATAACAATAAATATAAATTAGGGGGCAATCATTTATATTACAAGCTAAAATTAGAGGAAAAAAACTTATTTTTTTTCCAAGGACTTAATGAACTTAGTTTTGTGTTTTAATTTTAACACAAAGCATGTCTAATTTTTTACAGTACTTTCGGTTACGTATTTAAAGGTTAAATAATTTTATTTAATATTATTCTTTTTATTAATCATAATTAATATTAATATGTGAAGATAATGATTATGTTAATATTATTCAATTATTTATATATTTGTTATGAAGTATATTTTATTTAAAAAAATCCAATTACATCCAACACACTATTATATTGTTCCGTGCGGATGCACGGGTACCCTACTAGTTTATCATAACAAATATTAGCAGCAGTGGAAGTTTCAAATGGTTGTCACACTCTAAGTATTGTTCTAATGCTTATATAAGGCGCCGAAGTGTACACTGGTAATTCACGGGTGTCACTAATTATTACCTGACCTTGATGAGTCAGTGCCATGCACATTATTAGTGATGATTAGACCATGTAATAATTATCTTTTGGATTTGAAGTTACGTGGTTATTTGGCAATTTCTTACGAGACTTCGCTATTATATTTTTTATTTATTCTAAATTAAAATTATTCCCCTTATACATATCAAGTTTTTTAACATTACTGGTGCAGGAGTAATAGTTAGGAACATTTTTGTTTTTTGTTTTTTTAACTCTCCCCAGACTTAAAATAAATCTTTCAACGAATTCAGGATGAGAATTTAAATGAGAAAATTTGTTTAGATCACTTCAACAATAAAGGAAAAAAATAGTTAAAGATAATGAGCTTATGACTGTTTTTTTTTATTCTCGAATTCTTAAAACAGTTTGGAGTTGGGTAAAAGCAATTCCATAAATTCTTTTAATAATATATTAACAAGCTTTATAAGAAAATTGGAGCCAAGGTAAAAACCATTTTCTTTGAATGATTTTCATTTCGATTGAGATATAGAATAATTACGTGTTCATTTATATTACGTTTACTTTGATTTTCTTTAAAGTGTTGATTTATATTACATTTATTGTGATTTTTTTTAATATCCCTCTATTTTATTTATTACTATTTTTTATTTATAATCTTTCTTAACTATTATATTTTTTATTTACTCTAAATTAAAATTATTCCCCCAGTATACATGTCAAGTTTTTTAACGTTACGGGTGCAGAGTAATAGTTAGGAACATTTTTGTGTTTTGTTTTTTTTAAATCTCCTCAAACTTAAAATAAATCTTTTCAATTAAGAATGAGAGAGTATATTTTTTAATGAATTTAGGATGAATTTAAATGATAATATTTGTTTAGCTCACTACTTTTGAATCTGAATGTCCAGCGTGGATGCACTACTTTTGAATCATTGCGAAGTGTCGACGATGTAGTATACGACACCTTTCGTGATGCTTGTGGTGCGTTGGGTTTGCTATGCAATGATAAGGAGTTTATTCATGGAATCGTTGAGGTTGCTCTATTAGCATCGGGGGCACACCTCTGACAAATGTTTGTTGGTTTATTGATGTCGAAATCCATGTCAAGACCAGAAGCAGTGTGGGAGGTCACATGGGAGAAGATGGCTGACGACATATTGTACGACTGAAGAAGAAATTTTAGTGATCCAGGTGGTTATTATTTTTCGTTATTTATTTAAGGTGTTGGATGATTGATTCATTATCAGTATACTTATGTTACGTCTTTGAATTTCTTTGCAGAGCTGGTTATTGATCGAAATGTTTTAAAAAACATTTGCTTGGTTGAAATAGAACGATTGCTGACATTGAATGAAAAGTCATTACGGGATTTTGACAACATGCCATATCCGATCATGTCTGAGAATCATGCATATGACAATTTGTTAATCCATAATGAACTACACTGTGACCTCAATGAGATGATTAGGTTGCATGATGAACACATTGCTAATCTTAATGATGATCAGTCGTCCGTTTACACGCAGGTAATTGAAGTTGTCGATGGAAACATTGGCGGATTCTTTTTTGTTTATGGTTATGGGGGGACTGGTAAAACATATCTGTGGAAAACCCTGACATACAAATTACGTTCTAAGAAAAAAATTGTTCTTAATGTTGCATCCAGTGGTATAGCCTCACTGTTATTACTTGGTGGAAGAACCGCCCATTCATTGTTTTGTATTCCAATTGAATTAAATGAAGACTCCTGCTGCGGTATTGCGCAGGGTAGCCATAAAGCGAAATTGCTTCAAAGAACAAGCTTGATTATATGGGACGAAGCTCCTATGGTTAACCAATGGGCGTTTGAGGCTTTGGATCAGACATTACGTGATATAATGAGATTCAAGGATAACGGTTATTCTCTTAAACCATTTGGTGGAAAGGTTGTTGTTTTAGGTGGTGATTTTAGACAAATACTACAAGTTGTTCCTCGTGGCAGTCGAGCGGATATTATTATGTCTACGATAAATTCATCTTGCCTTTGGAAACATTGCAAGGTTCTTAGGTTGTCACAAAACATGTGACTACGTAGTGGATCTTCAAAGAATGAACGTAGAGAGGCTGGCGAATTTGCGGATTGGATTCTTGGTGTGGGTGACAGTGTCATTACTTGTGTTTACGAGTCTACTGACATGATAAACATCCCTGAAGAAATGCTTATTCTAGGGAATGTTGTTTCGGTTGAGGATATTGTCAAATTTACATACCCGGACATCTATGAAAATTATGGTCAGCCTGATTTTTTTAATGATAAAGTGATCCTCGCTCCGAAATTGGAAGTTGTTGACGATATAAACCAATATATGTTGGATTTATTTCCCAGTGAAGAAAAGGTGTATTATAGCTCAAACTCAATATGGAAAGTGGATGAGGGTGTGGGAGTTCAACCAGATTGGTTGACAACTGAGTTCCTTAATGATATCAAGTGCTAAGGTATGTCGAGTCATAAGTTAAGGTTAAAAATAGGTGTCCCTATTATGTTAATGCGTAACTTGTACGTGTCGAAGGGGTTATGCAATGGAACTCGATTAGTTGTTGAAGAGCTGGGAGTTAACATTATTGGAGCATGTATGGTTTCGTGTTCTGCCGAAACAAGGAAGGTTTATATTCCGCGAATGAATTTAATACCATATGACCATGTGTTTCCCATTAAATTTCAGCGACGACACTTTCCAATATGCATTTGCTTTGCTATGAGTATTAATAAAAGCCAAGGACCGACTATCACGTGTAGGACTTTATTTACCGCGTCCTGTATTTACACATGGACAATTGCATGTTGCAATCTCACGAGTTAAAAGTAAAGCGGGGTTGAAAATTCTCATTACTGATGATGGTCTCAATCGAGGTGTATGTACAAGTAATGTCGTTTATAATGAGGTGTTTCACAAAATATAAAATATGATATGACCATGTGTTTCCCATTAAATTTCAGCGAAGACACTTTCCAATATGCATTTGCTTTGCTATGAGTATTAATAAAAGCCAAGGACCGACTATCACGTGTAGGACTTTATTTACCGCGTCCTGTATTTACACATGGACAATTGTATGTTGCAATCTCACGAGTTAAAAGTAAAGCGGGGTTGAAAATTCTCATTACTGATGATGGTCTCAATCGAGGTGTATGTACAAGTAATGTCGTTTATAATGAGGTGTTTCACAAAATATAAAATATGTTTTTCTTTTCCTAGAATGGATTTTGGACTTCCTTTTGTTAGCCATTGATTTATCACGTTCAGAATGCAAATTCAGTCTGAAATTTATGCAGTCGTGACTGCAAGCCAAAAACGTTATAAAGTTAGTTTACCTAAATGTTTCGGAACAGCGGATCACATTTTATCTATCTTATATTTATATTTGTGTATATATAAATGTCTATGTATTTGTGTATTCAAGTTAGGTACTCATTTACATCAAACGATATTACGCTTTTCTTTTTTCAATTGACCAACGACGAGTTGAGAAAATCACTTTAGCTATAAACAACAATTATTTTAAGCAAGTATAATCTATAACAAAGCAACTCGATAACTCAATCTGTCAATCAAGGAAAAAAGGGAAAGTAAAACAAGATTATAGCAAAACCATAAACCAATCTGTCAGTGTCAGCAACCTATTTCCATAGTGCTTGGCATAAAAGGAGCGCCTCAATTTCTAAAATGATAAAAGCAATGAGTAAAATAAATGAGTTGCTCATGGTACAATGATACAACTGCACAAGAATAAACACAATGCTCAGGATCACTTATGCTCTCTAGAAAATTCAAGGATATATTCTAGAATGCCAACATGAAACAAAGTTGGCTATTCAAATTTAGGAAACAAATAAAGAAGCACCAAACTTACCTCAAGAAGAGTAGTCAGTCCAACTAATTTGCATATCTGTATCATGTATTTGATGTCAAGGTAAGGCAAAACAGTAGTAATTCACCAAAGAATTTCACCCTTATTTTTATATTATAATAATGCAATGAATAATTCACCAAAGCACGGTAGGAGAACCAATTCTAAAATTTTAACTTTACCTTTTCATTTTGTCATTTTTAAGAAAAGCTAAATAAACCAAACGTAATTATTTCTTGACAAAAAATAAACTTGAATGAGTTTCTAAATCTTTTATTTTTTTAACCAAATCAAACTCTCATTATTTTCATTTATTTTCTCTTTATAATTTTAACTTATTTGACTAATTCTATTTTTGGTCATCATTTGGTTCTATATTCTTTCTACCCGTGTGACTTGAACAAATTCACTACCATCATATGCTTGGTTATTTGTGCTCATCAAAACCATTGACAAAAATAATAAAGAACAAATGTAAAAACTACAATCAAACTAATAAACAATGAAGAAAGAAAGAGGCAAGTTCAGCATCAATCTTATTACACTTTATAAATCATCATATCAACTGTGACCCAAATACAAGACACCTCATTAAAAAGTGCTAGAACTAGTCAGGGCCATCAGTCCCTTCAAAAACACATGGTTACTTACAATCCTCCAAAGCAATATGAAAAATAGGAAACATTGCATATATATTATATGGAAACTTAATAACTATAAACCTCTTTAAACTCAAAGACTTACCACAAGTCAACCCCACAACAAATCAAAGCCATTCAATATTCACTAACAAGTAACAAGCAAAGCAGTCAATTGCATATTCTTAACATACCAGCACCAAGGTTGTAAATGCGGTGAGTCACTCCATTAAGCACACCAGGTCCTACATTCTGTAAGAAGCTATCAAACCATTCCTTCTCATAGAAACCACCAGGACCCATCATCTTTCTTTGTAATAGTAGGCCATTCCTTTTGTTTCCCAAAATGGTAAATAATTTGATCTTGTAGTGAACCGCCTAATCTAATTCTCAGGGAATGATTAAATGCTGCCAAACAAGTTAAATAAGAAAGTTTTTTAGATAAATTTTCTAATCTTCCAAACAGCCTAGAAAGCTAATAACCTTAGGAAAAAGAGAACATACCCATGATAGCATTTGATAAAATTTGGTTACCCAAGTCCTGCAGAAAACATAAGATGGGATAGTTATCTTTTTTATAGAAGTTTTATTTGAAGATGAAAATATGCATGACACTTTATGGTAATATATACCAGATTGAGAAAGCCTGCTTGTCCCCAGGGCATAGCTTTCGCATAATCCACTTCCACCACTGCTCTCCCGATTTCAAATCCAGAAGCTGTTATGCTACATTGAGAGGCCAAGTTGAGCCAAATAAAGTTCAAACTAACAAAAACCAAATTTTGCATTAACACTTAGTTTCCATTCCTCCTCAAAATGAGCTATAGAGAGAATGAGTTATATATCATAGGAATAATAAACTAGACAGCTTCAACAACTAAATAGTTGAAAACAAATCTCTTATGGTCTCATTACATATTTCCAGTATTGATGCCTAGAAATATTTAAATATTTCAGTTTCCATTTGTAGTTGTGACAACTATATGAAAAATCTTGAAGCTATGAAATTAATGGGGTGTGATTTAATGATACCTTTAGGTCACTAAGATATACAAATTTCCATCCTTTTTGCTAAGAGAGCCAGGTCCATATCTTCCACTGTTGTAAGGTCCTTCCATCCACCAGCTTTATTTAGTCCTGACATTCTCCAAAGAAATTAAAAAGAGGGTTCACATTGGAAATTAAACAAATTAATCTGGTATTGAATCCCTTGAAAAATAACAATAAACACTCCAATATTTGAGTATCCAAATAGAAGGTAATACTTTCCCTTCCCTATAAAACAAATTCAATCCAAATGAAAAATTTAAGGATAAGTTACTTTAACTCATGAGATGGACAGATAATAAATCCACAACAACAGATTTAAAAAATGCACATCTTTAGGTGTTTAAGGGAAATTCTGATCTTGGTCTTAGTTATCGCTCATCAAGGACTACCTAGTAATTGAGTCTAATGTTGAGAATGCATGCCCAACATCAACTATCTATTTTGGTGGTTAACACTCAAGCCTACATCTACATCTATATATTCAATACATTAGAGCAAGAAATAAATTTGGCAAGAAGTAATGAACAGTATCTGACAAACACTAACTAACCTTGCAATTCTAATTACACCTCATTTATATTTTCATATGGCTAACTATAACTGAATAGTTTATACATTTGGATACTGATTATTGATCAAATAACAATAAGAAAGACATGTTTAATAAGCCACGACAAGTAGTAGCTTCTGAGGGCTGAGTCCGAATCCAGTGTCCTTGAATTCAAACGAAACTTGTTAATCACAATTCGCAAAGATAGTTGCAGCACACTCTTACCTCTATAGGACCGACCAGTTGCAGCAGCGGACGGAGGCAAGGCGGCGGCGACAGCAGCTCAGCGGAAGGAGACAGAGCTAGAGCGGACGGAGACCGAGCTGCAGCGGACGGCGACAGACCTCGACAGAGCTGGACGGAGACAGAGTGGACGGCGCAGACGCGGCCTAGAAGTTGTACAGACGGAGACAGAGCTGGACGGACGACAGACCTCGAGCACGGACGGCGACGGCGAAGACGCGGCGGCCCAGAAGTTGCAGAAGGACGAAGTTGCTAGAAGGACGAAGTTGCAGGGAACGCACGAGAGAGAGAGATCTGTTTTCTGAAAGAGGGGTTTAGGTTTTTATCACTAGCAACCACCGCGGTTCCGGAAACGATAAATACTTTATAAATTAAATTTAAAAAACATAAAATTAAATTATTTTTTACCGGGGTTCCTAAATTTGACCGGGTTAATTTCAACTCTGTTATTTTTTACCGTGGTTTCTTTTACTAACCGCGATAAATTTGTCAAATTTTTTTTATTTTAAAAAAAATCACAATTTTCACTCAATTACCACGGTTCATTTTTAGAACCGCGATAATTAGTCATTTTGTTGTATTTTAACCCGGTTATTAATTGTAACCGCGTTAATTTAGGCGCGGTAAAAGCCCCAATTTGGCATAGTGACTAAAAAGTTGTTCCTATAACATGGGATCCATATGATCCACATTTTTTCTGTTTCTTCATCATTTTTGGGTTGTTGTTATACTCTTTATGGGCAATTATTGCCTTTGGTGATTCTCACTTTTGTTAATAATGAGTTGGGGTGGTTTGTGATATCCTTATTTATTAGAAAATACTTTGTTAGACTCATTTTGACAATGGAAATGTTTTTTCACTACGTCTTGTGATTTTTACCTTTCACTTAATGGGTGTTTTCTACGTTAAAAAATTCACGTCATTTTACAGTAACTTATCCATTTATTTATTTGTTTGGTTGTTTTGACATTTTTGTGGCTTTATATTACACTCTTTATAGGTTTTATTGTAACATCCCGAAATTAGGGCCTAGAAAATATAGTGAAATCCTTAGGCTGTGAATCTGGCTAAGAGAGGAAGATTAGAGGTAGGAAGAGAAATTGGGGGTTAGAATATGAATTTAGACAAGAATTAGGTAAGTAAACCAAGAGTCTCTAGTTTTAAGAGATTTTGGGAGAATGATCAAGTGTTAAGTCAAACAACTGTAGGCTAAATTTAGAAATAATCATACCCTGAGACAAAGAGAGTTATAATGGTATAAGAATGAGAAAAGGAGGGTAGATGAAGAATAGCCAAGTTGGGAAGGTATGTTATAAAAAAGGATTAGGGATTGGTTAACATCCCAAGTTTCAATCATATTATGTGTTAAAATAGTAATGAAATGAGTTTTGAGAGGAAAGGAGTTGATTTGGTTATGTTTGGGTGTTAAAGGGCTGGTTTATGCAGCAAACCAGAAAATTGCACTTTGGTATGCTCGCTTAAGCGAGCATATCAACAGAGAGTTGTGTTCTGGTTTACTGATATGGTTTTTCTGGTTTTCTGGTTTTTCTGTCATGCTTGCTCAAGCGAGCAAGGAAGTGAAATTTAGAGGATTTGACAGAGAGTTTGCTCGCTCAAGCAAGTTGATGCTCGCTCGAGCGAGCAAACGCGAATTCAATTTAAAAAAAACGCGCAGAAACCCTAACCCCTCATATTTTTTTCCCATCCATGGTTCTAGAGAGAGGGATTTTAGAGAGAGAAACAATGCTTGGAGCTAGGAGGAAGCTTGGGAAGTCATGGATCCACCCATTCAACCTTCTTCAACCTCTTTCCCCTTCTCCATTACAACTCTTGAGGTGAGTATAGCTCACACACCTCCACTCATTCATGCTTGAGTCACTTTCATGAACCCTATCTCCTTCTTTCCCCTTATCTTAGTCTATATGTGTGTGATTGGTTGATTGATTTCCATGATTTCAATGTATGAGTGTTTGATTAGAGATATGGATTTAGAGTATGGTATGCTTAGGGTTTCACCCACCCCTTTTATTATTCTCTTATACCTTTATGATTTATACTTGGAGAACATGCTATTATTGATTGTAGGGATTAGGTTATGAGATTCATATGATAGGGTTTCATTGTATCTAAGAGAATGTTCATATCTAACATGATTCATGTACTATATATTATGTGTGTGCATTGCATTAAGGCCTTTGGCCCCAGTTAATTGGAAAATGAATTTGAGCTTCACCTCCCAGAGAAAAATGAATTTGAGCTTCAGCTCCCAAAGAAAAATGAATTTGGCTTCGGCCCCAGATTTTGGCTTCGGCCCCAGACCACCTTAATTAAACAAGATTGGACTTTAGTCCCCGGAGTAATTGGACTTCTGTCCCCAGAGTAAAACTTGGACTTCGGTCCCTAGAGTAATGTTGGGATACGTCCCCAAGGAAGATGTTCCTTGTAGTCTGAGCTCAGGTCTAACCCCATATATTGTGAAAAGACTCCGATTGTCGGGTAATGCAGATCATGCATAACATATTTAATCAGAGTTTAACATTAAATACCATGCTTACTTTAATTGAGATATAATGCCATGATGAGTTGTGAAAGAACTAAACTATGTATGATTTGCTGAATGATATGTTGCATTTCATATACCTGCCTCCCACACTGTTTGCATGCATAGTTATGCTCACTGAGACACTAGTCTCACCCCACATTGTGGGAACACATTTTAGTTATGCAGGACAGACTGATTGAATGCTTTGATGGAGACCGGAAGCTCTTAGTGTGGATCATTCCACCCCAGAAACCAGTTTGGATTCTATGAGTGCTTTAGATGTATTTGGATTGTATTATGTTGTGTTAGACTAGAAATTATGTACTTAGGATTGATTGTTATTTTGAGCCACTGAGTGGCATAGGGATTATAAGATGTATGTTGAATGGTTAATGTATTCAGCTTATGTAAATGTTGAACTTACATTAAGCTTTTGGAAGTGTGTTTGTTACGATACCGATAATAAAGCGAAATAATTTCAGAAATTTGAGAATGTTGTCTCCAATGAACATTATTTTTGAATTAAGAAATTAGGACATTATCAAGTGAGAAAAATGGGTAATTTGCTTGCTTATATTATTTGCGCTCACCATTTCCTACATTGTGTAGAATCATGCCTTTATCAAGAAAAATAAACAATCCTAGTAAAACATTGATTAAACCTCTGTATATAATATAATAAAGGGATCCTACTTAAAGCATAGTATCCATCTCCTTAATTACGTACCACCTCTAATTCATTAACTTACTCATAGTATGTTTGTGAAAGTATGTTTGTGAAAGCTATGTTAGACTTCAATCCATCAATTTTTTACATCTCAAATCTTGTCTCGGAAAGTGTGATTATACATTAGAATTCGTGAACATGAGTTATCAAAGGATAGCCAAATATATACTTAGACATATGCATATCTTTTATAAGTAACCCACCATCCCTTGAAACTAGCGCAAGTGCAACAACTTGATAGAGAAGAGGTGACATACTACCACCCAAAGATTTTGATAAGAATATAATGTTTTCCAACGTTTTTGTGAAAACAAAAAAGTGTAACTTCTCCCTATAATTATGTTACCTCGGAAAATTATCAATGTATTAGAATAAAACTTTGACACCTTATTTTTGGAAATAATAGATGTAGGGAAGATAGATAAAAAATAAAAAAAAATGAATAAATGAAAGATATGATAATATATGTGATGGGAAAAGAAAGAGAGTGATATAGAAAAAAAAATGAGGTGTGAAAGGAGGTGTAAAATATATGAGTATAAAAAAATCATCGTTCATTATTTATTAATGGAATTTTATAAATTTTCATTGAAAAATCCATTTCACTTTGTTGGACCGTGGATCATGTGTCATGTTGTCTTTAAACTTTAAAAAGGTGCAATTCAGTCCTAACTTTCTTAATTTTACACTTTATTCTTCGAGTCATTTCACTACAAGAAATTCGAAAATTAGCTAGTAGAGGAAAATCATCACTACCAGGCAATTAGTGACGGTCACACGGACGTCGTTAAAATGCTCATCGTTAATATAGTAGTGACGAGCAAAATCATTCGTCGCTACGTAGCGTCTACTAACCCGATGCTAAAGTCGTCGCTATGCTGAAGTTCGTCGCAACGTGAAATGATCATAGGGTCGTCGCTAAATGTTGAAATTCTGGCAAGCGTACCAAAATCCAGCAGTATAATAGTAAGTAAAGGGGTTTGTCGTATCCACAGGGAACGGTTCAATTGTAAATCCTAGTGGTCACACTTATCAAGTGAGAGAAGATGATTGTTGTTTATGTAGATTGCAATAGTAAATAAAGAGCAGTAAATTGAGATAGGTTGAGCAATTACTAGAACTAGGATTGAATTTCATCTATCGCACCCCTCTTGCATTTGAAACCCAATGATATTTATGAATATGCAATTATAATATCGAAGCACAAATAAATATTATTTCATAAAAGGTTTCCACATATATGAAATACTCAGAAACAATTCATCCTAGTTCCCACAGTGACAAATTGCCCCGGTTTAAGAACAGTTGTAAAAGCTATCAAGTCATCCTGGTTCCCACAGTGACAACTTGAGTGTTTTTACCAATCAGAGTTCAAGATCCCTATTCCTAGGCTCCCAATAACTCGCATCTTGATTTTATAAAACCATTTTCCAGTGTGCCCCATAAAAATCAAACCATAACTCCGGGACAAAGGCGGAAGCTAAGCATTAAGAACATAATAAAAACACCGATATTATAAAAACAGGGATTCATAAATAACAAAGAGAATTCAAATACAATTGGGGATTGAATCGACTACATTCAATCCTATGGGAGATTTTAGCTACTTATGGTAGCCATTACAAACCAATAGAGAGACTGTCACATTTTTCTCTAGCTCTAGATCTGCTTCCCGTCTCTTCTTTGATCTATGCAAAAGGTTCTTTAAATAGAAGTTGGAAAGCTATCTAAAATATGGAAGGAATCTTGTTGGAAATCTTATTGGAAATATGTTTCTGTATTCCTGCGCTCCAACCTGCGCTTAGCGCAAATGAAGCGCAGGAAACAAAATGGTATTTTAATTCCTG
This sequence comes from Sesbania bispinosa, assembly GCA_026901365.1. NCBI lineage: Eukaryota > Viridiplantae > Streptophyta > Magnoliopsida > Fabales > Fabaceae > Sesbania > Sesbania bispinosa. The sequence continues at coordinate 490,460 of QLOH01000064.1, forward strand.
CGCTCCACTTTCGCTCAGCGCAAGTGGAGTGCAACTCACCGTTTCTACTTTCCTGGTTTCCTCTTTTTCAGCTTGATCTCTTCCTGATCTTATCTTTGTCTTGCTAAGCTTTCCTTATTTCTCTCTTTTTAGCTTGATCTTGTGCAGATTCTATCTTCAATTTGATTTTAATTTGAATTGAGAATTTTATCTGCAGAATCTTTATCGAAATAACTGCTGATTTTATCTTGATCTGCTGCCATTTAGAATCTTATCTGCAGATTCTTTTTTCAAATAAATGCTATCTTATTTCTTCATTTAAAACTTTCCTCTTTATCTGCAAAATCAACGGATTTGTTATCAAAATAGCATCAAATTCAAATTTAAATCAAATAATCACAAAATCTGGATTTATTACTAAAAAGAGGTAATTTGGGGAATAAATCTAACATTTTGCCCTTGATAAGTGCTGGAAATATATAAGAATTTATCATAAATTTAGCATTTATCAAATTCCCCCCAACTTAGCTTCTTGATTGTCCTCAAGCAAGAAAATATTTTGCAATCAAATGAATTCAAATCCCCATTCATGATTCTCAAAAATAAGGAAATAATTTCTCCACCTCTTGCTAGGCAGCTGTCACTTACCAAATATCATATTGAAAATCAGAATTAAGTAGTGTTTCCAAAACTTAATCAGAACAGGATAAAAACACATTCAAACTTTTTCAAAAGTAGTAACCAAAACAATAAGTGATAAATCAAGGAATTCTCTCATGCTCACGGGTAAGTGTTTCCCTCAATTTTTCACAGCAGTTGAACAACTAAAATTGATAGTCATTTCTGGTTAATAAACATGCACATGGTAAATCATGGATCAAAAGGTCTTTCTTGGGTTGTAATGAGGCTGGGCTATCAAGAACTCATGGTCTCCATTTCATTCTTGATTTGCACCATTCAACTGGCCTCTTTTTCTTTGTTTGGTGATTCACTCCCCCCTTTTTTATTCACTTTTTTGTTTTTCTTTTGCATTTTTGAGGGAGTGACTCTCTTTGCTTTCTTGTGCTCGCTCTTTGCTTTCTTCAAGTAATTCACTTTCAAGCAACCAACCAATTCTCCCATTTTATCAAACTGCACCTTTGCTCTCTATCCCAAGTGTGTAAGGGACAAGATATAGACATTATTTTGGCTGAGGTGCATAAGAAAAGAAACATTAAAGCTCAAATGGGTTACAAAAAAATGGAATTTTTTTTTATGTGTTGGCTTTTTGGCACTGAGCAAATAATTTATAATCACAAATTTGCCTTTATCACTTCCATATTTTTCATGTGCAGAATAAAATCCAAAAACAAGCAATAGCAGTTGACAAGTAGCGGTAAAAACTCTCACATCAAGTGTTTGGTCTCACAACTCACCGGCTTTTTGGCTAATTTTCTTGATGAAGTCACTTATTGAAATTAATTAACTACCCTGATATATTTTCCTGCATAATTTCCTAATCCTAACTGATTATGGATTCAATCACAAAATTCCTATTTCTTCCCTAATTCAGTTAGTTAGACTGCCTAGCTTTGAGATTTTAAATTTATTTCCTTTAATTCATATTTCCTAAAATCCTAAAAAAATCCTAAATTACTAAAATAATTAACTAAATCCTAATGCAACAATAAACATACTGGAATCCATATTGCATAGGAATAATAAGTCAGTAATATCATATACAGTACAGATCCAATGAAGAAAATGAAAGGAAAAAGAAAAGAAAACACCAAAATCAATCCTCATCATCCCCCATATCATCATGATCCTCAACATCAGCTCCATCAGCAGCTGCTCCTTCCTCTCCCGGTACAATAGGCCTGTCCCCAGGCCACTGCAAATAATCTCTGAACTAAGCAGGTAACATGCCTGGGTAGGGATCCGGTCGAGTCAGATAATGGTACTCCTGAAGATGAACTGCTGCTTTGTGAAGAACAGAGTTCTGAGAGATGATGTGCGGAGCCCAAAATGGGATATGTGTGTCTGCTGGTGGTGGCTGCTGCTGCTGTGGTGGTGGTGACTGCTCTGGTGCTGGTGGCTGCTCCTCTTCCTCATCAGGGATGCAGGGATGCAGTTAGCCTCAATGTACCCCTTAGTCATAGGGGTCTTGATACGCTCAGTGGGGAACACCTCAACCCCCTGGAAGTGGCATAAAGCAGTGATGAGAGAAAGGAATCCTAGGCTAATCCGGGACTGTGTACTCCGTCGCCCAACAGAGGATGCTGTCATGAATATCTTATGAGATATCACCTTGGCAATGTCAACGTCCTGCCCAGTCAGGATGCAATAGATGAGATGTGCTACTGGCATGATGATATCTGAAACGTGGTTGGTGGGCTGGATGTTAGCCAACACCAAAACTGTCCACATACGGATAATGGCCTGCATGTCATTCCTGTAGATCCTGGCAGCCTGTCTGTAAGCGTTCCTCTCAAAGGTACGCCTCTCAAACATAGACACTCAGCAGTCCTAGTGTCCAAGGGATCATTGCCATTGATGCCTACCTCATTTACCAGCGCATGGTACTGGCACGACATCATCTCCTCATCATCAGGTCCAGGTCGCTCCAGAAAAAGTATTGATCGTGTCGCGATCATAAGAAACCCATCGTCCTCGCACATAAGACTGTCTGTGTACATCAACGTCGTGGTCTCCAATGGCGTTGGCATAAAATTATCTAACCAACTCCGGGTCAAAGTAGCGGTCTAGCTCTGCAACGCGTCTCCATCGCCTCCTGATGATCTCATCCAGGAAATCATCAAACCCACCAGGCTGTAGAGCAACTGGCCTCTCCTTGGTGAAGTTACAATTCATCAGTGAACTGTATGCCTCAAAAGCAAGAGGACTCTTGAACTTCAGAGGATCAAACTCTGGCACATCCCAAGCTCTCTTAGCACCTTTGCCTTTCTTCGAGGAACCGGGTGCAACGGTAGTCTTGAAGCGAACCATCTGCAAGATTTAAAACAAAACCAACATTATTCCAAAGAATATTTACTCATGATCAGTGTATTAAGCCATGCATGCTTACTTTCATGAAAATCACACACGCTGGCCATCTTAATTCAAAAATCAGAGCAATCATTTAGTAAGCAATGTTAAGTTCATTCACACAAGATCTTGACTACCATATTACTCAATGCCAATTTATTAATTTCTTAAGAGCATGCTAGGGTGATCAGTTAAAGTAAGTCCTAATAAATTTCTAAACAAGGCATTAAATGGTACACAATATGATGCTCAAATATCATGCCACTAAGACATGCAATAATGCACAATTATTCATGCAATGGGCAATGCAAAATTTCACACAATTAAAGCACACATATTACCAACTAGAATAATCTGCAGAGACTCACTGAGCATTTCAGAAATCACCACCGAGCATACAACCACAAGCAACATTTTATACTAGGGCTCTATTGACAGTTAATCCTAAAATCATATCAAAATGGACCCTAAAAAGATGGAAATCACCATTTTGGTCCCTAAAAGATGAAAATGTTAGGACTAAATTGACTGAAATTTTCATCTTTTAAAAACGAGTAAAACTTCATTTCAGTCCCTGAAAGTGTAACTCGCTGTCTAGTTAGTGAAGGGAATCAAGCATGTGGTCAGGGTGCAGCGGAAATAAATGGATTCCCTCCCTTGTTATAATCGTTTTGCGAAAACACGAATCAAGGCATAAAAGGTATTAAAACGAAAGGTCATACCTTATTAGGATTATTAACGAGGCAATAGTAGCCACGTCTCTAGTGGTGTCCACGCCAACAGTCGAACTAGGAAACCCTCCTCAGCTCTGCTAGTAGCCTTAGAAAGTAAGAAACGATTGCTTATGTATATTTGGGGTAGTGCATCTCATGCTCTATTTATAGAGTGGTGACTAGGGTTTTACCCCCTCACTCACTTAACCCTCACACTTATGGGCCTGGCCCATTATGTAATAATTCTAATTAAATTAAATTAGAATTATTATCCTTTTCCTAGTGGCTTGTTGTATGCGAGTGACCCAATAGGCTTTTAATATTTGGTTATAATATTAAAATTAAACCCTTTTATATTTAATATCATAAATAGTGAGCAGTATCTAGCAACACATCACTATCCAAATATTGAGATTATCAATAACTTTGATAAATCCTATTTTATGATAATAATTTATATGATCTGTCCCTTTGTCCAAATATCTAATTGAACACAAGGGCATGGATTGTGTCAACCTTGTATAGTTCAATTTATATTTTCTTGATCCCCAAGTAGACTGTACAGAAAATAAATATCTCATATTTATCCTCCTGAGCATGGCCATGCATTTTGCAGTCTCACTTTATCAAGAGGCCTACAGATATAACTCCTGTTACATAGGAGGGACAAATCCCATCTAGGGCACTCACATTCCTCCACATAATTTATTATATGTCCAAAAACCAACTTTATGATTACCCTGTTACAGGTAACGTTTGATGATAATTAAAACATATAATTCCTTATGTAGGAATCGTAGTGATTTCAGGTCGAAGGACTTCATATAACACTTATCAATTTAAGAAACGTTCGTGACACTTATGTAACAATCCATGCAACGTTCTTAAGGTGGGTCTGTCCAGTACACCATTACTCTTAATGTGTACCTATGTGAGCACATGATATCTCATATCCATGATCTGTGAGATGTGATCATCAATGAACTCACATACTAGTCTAAATGCATCTTTGTCCTAAGATGATACTTGACTAGGGACTATTTAAGAATAGTTCTTCATAAGATCTCACGATCAAGTCATCTACTTGATTTTTTATGAAGTTTAAGCTTAGTATTCTAAGGACAATAATTATATTCTAAAAGAATTAATAAAATGAAATGCCTTTATAAAATAATAATATGATACAAGTGATGGATGTTCAAAAACATATAGGTCTCTAGTGCATACACTAACAATCTCCCACTTGCACTAGAGCCATTCGGACATAATTCTAATGCCTAATGATCTAGTGTGCCCTTCATGCTTCTGCTGCACAAGGGGTTTTGTTAATGGGTCTGCAACATTGTCATCTGTATGCACTTTGCATATCTTCACATCTCCCCTATCAATGATTTCTTAGATGAGATGGAAACGTCTAAGTATATGTTTGGATCGTTGATGAGACCTGGGTTCCTTGGCTTGTGCAATAGCCCCATTGTTATCACAATAAAGACTTATAGGATCCGCAATGGTAGGAACTACTCCAAGTTCAATAATGAACTTCCTGATCCAAACGGCCTCTTTCGCAACATTTGAGGCCGCAATATACTCAGCTTCTGTGGTAGAATCAACGACTGTTTCCTGCTTTGAACTCTTCTAGCTCACAACGCCACCATTTAAACAAAACACATAACCTAACTGTGATCTTGAATCATCTTTGTCGGTTTGGAAGCTAGCATCGATGTAACCCTTTACAACTAGCTCCTCATCACCTCCATATATCAAGAATGAATCCTTAGTTCTTCTTAAGTACTTAAGGATGTTCTTGACAGTTGTCCAGTGACCTTCACCGGGATCAGACTGGGATCAGACTGGTATCTGCTAGTCATGCTCAAAGCATATGATATGTCTGGTCGAGTACATAACATGGCATACATGATAGATCCTATAGCAAAAGCATAAGGAATCTTACTCATGCGATCTCTCTCTTCTTTACTGGAAGGAGATTGAGGCTTAGATAGGCTTATACCATGTGACAAAGGCAAAAATCCCTTCTTAGAATCTTGCATGTTAAATCGTTTTAATACTTTGTCTATGTATGTACTTTGACTTAAGCCAAGCAATCTTCGAGATCTATCTCTATAGATCCTAATACCTAACACATAGGTTGCTTCGCCCAAATCTTTCATAGAAAAACAATTTCCTAACCAAGTCTTTATAGATTGAAGGGTAGGAATGTCATCTCCTATGAGGAGTATGTCATCTACATACAAAACCAGAAAAATCACAAATGTTGTCACTAACCATTTTGTAGACACAAGGTTCATCTTCATTTTAATGAAACCAAACTGCTTTACAGCTTCATCAAAAATGAAGATTCCAGCTTCTAGAGGCTTGCTTTAATCCATAAATGGATCGTTGCAACTTATATACCTTTAGGTATAACAAAACCTTTAGGTTGTATCCATACATATATTCAAGAAGGCTTCCATTTAGGAAGGTTGTCTTGACATCCACTTGCCAAATTTCATAATCATGGTAAGTTGCAACAACAAGCAAGATCCGAACAGATTTAAGCATGGCAACTGGGTAGAAGGCTTCATCATAGTCTACAGTATGAATTTGCGTGAAACCCTTTAGCCTCCAACCGTGCTTTTAAAGGTACTTACATTACCATCCATGTCAGTTTCCTTTTGAAAACTCACTTGCACCCTATGGGTTTTATCCTTTCGGGTGACTCAATCAAGGTCCATACCTTGTTAGTGTACATGGAATCCATTTCAGATCTCATGGCATCAAGCCATTTCTCAGATTCTGGACTCAAAAGAGCTTCTTGGTAGATCACTGGTTCACCTTGATCCATTAGCAATACATCCCCTTCCTGAGACACAAGGAAACCATATCTCTCAGTTTGGTGACGTACCCTATCTGACCTACGCAAGTCTTGCGCTACTTGAGCAGGTGGCTCCACAACACTTTGTGGTAAGTGCTCTTGTTCCATTATTGGCTCATTGCTACTCTGTGGTACTTGAATTTCTTCAATTTCTACTTTCCTCCCACTTATTTTCTTAGAGATAAATTCTTTCTCTAAGCATACAGCAGTCCTAGCGACAAACACTTTGCCTTTGCTAGGATTATAGAAATAGTAACCCTTAGTTTCTTTTGGGTATCCCACAAATAAGCATTTATCTGATTTGGGTCCTAGCTTATCTGAAACTTGGCGTTTTACATAAGCTTCACAACCCCAAATCTTCATAAAAGACATACTAGGTCGTCTCCCAGTCCATATCTCATATGGTGTCTTTATGACAACCTTAGATGGAACACGGTTTAGTGTGAAGGCTGCTGTTAACAAAGCATGACCCCAAAAGGAGTCGGGGAGATTAGAATGACTCATCATGGATCATACCATATCCAATAGGGTTTGATTTCTCCTTTCTGAAACACCATTCCATTGAGGTGTTCCAGGAGGAGTGAGTTGGGATACTATCCCACACTCTTTTAGATAGTCATCAAATTGTTGGCTCAAGTATTCTCCACCTCGATCTAATTGAAGTGTTTTAATAGTCTTGCCAAGTTGGTTTTGTACTTCATTCTTAAATTCCTCGAACTTTTCAAAGGATTAAGATTTGTGTTTCATTAGATACACAAATCCATATCTACTGAAATCATCAGTAAAAGTGATGAAGTATTGAAAACCTCCTCTAGCCATTGTGCCCATGGGCCCACACACATCACTATGTATGAGACCAAGAAGATCATCGACCCTTTCACCTTTTCCGGTGAATGGGGTTTTGGTCATCTTCCCCAATAAACAAGATTCACATGTCTCAATTGATTCAAAATCAAATGAGTCCAAATATCCATCTTGGTGGAGTTTGGATATACGTTTCTCATTTATATGGCCTAGGCGACAATGTCAAAGGTAAGTTGGGTTCAAATAATTTGTTTTGACCTTTTTAGCATTTATGTTATATATAGGAACTTCGAAGTCGAGAACATATAATCCATTGTTTAATTTTGCACAACCATAAAGCATATCATTTAAATAAATCAAACAACTATTGTTCTTTATTATAAATGAAAAACCATTCTTGTCTAAACAAGAAACAAAAATAATATTCCTACTAATGGCTGGCACAAAATAACAATTATCTAATTCAATAACTAGCCCAGTTGGCAAAGTTAAATAATAAGTTCCTACGGCTAAAGCAGCAACTCTTGCTCCATTTCCGACTCGCAAGTCGATTTCGCCTTTAGCCAGTCGTCTACTCCTTTTTAGATCCTGCACATTCATGCAAATGTGAGATCCACATCCAGTATCTAATACCCATGATGTAGAAGCAGATAAATTGACTTCTATAACATAAATACCTAAGGTGGAAGTCTCACTTCCCTTCTTTTTTATCTCCTCCAGGTACTTTGCACAGTTTCTCTTCCAATGTCCTGATTGGCCACAATGGAAACATTTTCCTTCCTTAGCTATCCCGCTAGTAGGCTTCAAAGCAGAGGTACTAGGCTTGTCTTTGCCCTTGTCCTTTGATTTGAAATAGGGCTTCTTGAACTTCTCCTTGCCCTTGCCTTTTGCAGGTTGGACCATCAATATGGCCTACCCTTTACCTTTATTAATGTTTTGCTCAGCTGTTCTCAACATGCTTAGCAATTCTTGCAGTGGTTTGTCAAATTCATTCATGTTGTAGTTCATGACGAATTGACCATAACTGTCTGGCAACGATTGCAAGATAAGATCAGTGGCCAACTCTTTGCCTAATGGGAATCCAAGCCTTTCTAGGTTTTCAATGTATCCAATCATCTTGAGTACATGAGCACCAACAGGATTTCCTTCTGCCAGTCTACATTGATAAAGTGCCTTTGAGACTTCAAATCGTTTATGCCTAGCTTGGCCTTGATAAAGTCTCTTTAAATGTACGATCATATCATACGCCTCCATGTTCTCATGCTGTTTTTGGAGTTCAACATTCATGGTAGCAAGCATAAGGCATCCTACATCGAGAGCATCATCCATATGCTTCTTAAAAGCATCTTTGTCAGCTTTCGAAGCAGTTGCAGTGGGTGTTTCAGGAACGGCCTCTTCCAGGACATACAATTTCTTTTCATGCCTAAGGACAATCCTTAGGTTTTTGTACCAGTCTAGAAAGTTAGTTCCAGACAGTTTGTCCTTCTCAAGGACAGATCTCAGTGACAGGTTACTTGTGTTTGTTGCCATGGTTATCTATTAACAGAAAACTATGCAAATAAGTATCATATAACAAAGATATTCAACAAGGTCTTTAATCAAATATGCCTCCCACTATTTTGATTCAAAATAAGTACCCTCTATATAAAATAAAAAAATCCCATCACTAGATTTTCTAGTGGGCCAAGATCCATATTTCACCTAATTTTAAGTCAGCTTTGGCTGATCGCTTAGAAAAGGCTATTTAGGTAGGAACATGCTTTCCAATTGTATCTCATACAACTATTGGATATATACAGTTAGGTGAATAACTCTTATTCTAATTCATCTTATGAATTAATGCCTAACTTAGTGCCTCTAGGTTCTTCAATCCTATTGAATATACCTAGTTAAGTCAAAAACCCAATGAATAACAGTCGGATATTACCTTTTTTATCCTATCGCCTTTTACTAAAATAGATAAAGGTACCCTGCTTTGATAGACCCACACTTTATCGCCTCTAGTCTTAACGAGTGTTATTCATTGGAAGACAAAACAGACTTAATATTCTCTTTGAGGGATTTGATCATTTTAATTTTATTCGTTGTTAAACCATTTAACATACAAGCATGCATCTCATACAAATACATGATATGGTTATGGCCTCCTAAAATTCCAATACAAAATTACATCACATATAATCTTGAAGTCTCCATCCACATGTCTCCACATGCTCCTTTGACTCCATGCTCTTCCCGGTTACATTACATAACAAGAAGAAACCTCGTTTTAACATACGAGGGGATAGAGATGTGAAGAGAATTACAAGAGGAATGTTTAGAGGTAAGGCACGATACGCAGGTCGTATTTAAAATAAAACAACTAAGGCCATAACCAACCATCATGCAAATTCAACATCCATTGATTGTAAAACGAGTGATATAATAAGATGTATATATATTAAGCGAGGTTTGATTACGCGCATACAAAATAAAACATTATGCAGTGTCTCAAAACAAAAAACTGGATTTGATAAACACTCAACCAATCATCAATAAGTGTCTCGCATCAAACAAATACTTCACGAACCGATAAACGAGTAAGTCCCTCGTATCATTTGAATACGCTCTTATCAGCAAATTGATAAGTGGCATGTTTATCGCAACTAATATTTGAGTCAAGACAAGGTTTCAACAATTGAACCCTTTGATGCCCAAGACATGAACTCTTTCATGTTCCTTGGGACCCTCCAACATTAGAACATATAAATATATATATATATATACATCGCACATAAAACAATCAATAAAGGGAACAAAATAAACTGATTCTGAAAACTGCGCTTCACTTGCGCTTTACCTGCGCTCCACCTGCGCTGTAGCGCAGGTGGAGCGCAAGTATCAGAATAAAAATACGTAAACTGCGCTTCAGTCTGCGCTGCAGCGCAGGTTGCAGTCCAGATATCAGTGTTACGTTTTTCAGCAAAAAATAACAAAAAATCATAATCTTCACAAGATTAAAAGCCTAAAACGTGTTTGTCGCAAACCAAAGCTCTGATACCAATTGAAGGGAATCAAGCATGTGGTCAGGGTGCAGCGGAAATAAATGGATTCCCTACCTTGTTATAATCGTTTTGCGAAAACACGAATCAAGGCATAAAAGGTATTAAAACGAAAGGTCATACCTTATTAGGATTATTAATGAGGCAATAGTAGCCACGTCTCTAGTGGTGTCCACGCCAACAGCCGAACTAGGAAACCCTCCTCAACTCTGCTAGCAGCCTTAGAAAGTAAGAAGCGATTGCTTATGTATATTTGGGGTAGTGCATCTCATGCTCTATTTATAGAGTGGTGGCTAGGGTTTTACCCCCTCACTCACTTAACCCTCACACTTATGGGTCTGGCCCATTATGTAATAATTCTAATTAAATTAAATTAGAATTATTATCCTTTTCCTAGTGGCTTGTTGTATGCGTGTGACCCAATAGGCTTTTAATATTTGGTTATAATATTAAAATAAAACCCATTTATATTTAATATCATAAATAGTGAGCAGTATCTAGCAACACATCACTATCCAAATATTGAGATTATCAATAACTTTGATAAATCCTATTTTATGATAATAATTTATATGATCTGTCCCTTTGTCCAAATATCTAATTGAACACAAAGGCATGGATTGTGTCAACCTTGTATAGTTCAATTTATATTTTCTTGATCCCCAAGTAGACTGTACAGAAAATAAATATCTCATATTTATCCTCCTGAGCATGGCCATGCATTTTGCAGTCTCACTTTATCAAGAGGCCTACATATATAACTCCTGTTACATAGGAGGGACAAATCCCATCTAGGGCACTCACATTCCTCCACATAATTTATTATATGTCCAAAAACCAACTTTATGATTACCCTGTTACAGGTAACGTTTGATGATAATTAAAACATATAATTCCTTATGTAGGAATCGTAGTGATTTCAGGTCGAAGGACTTCATATAACACTTATCAATTTAAGAAACGTTCATGACACTTATGTAACAATCCATGCAACGTTCTTAAGGTGGGTCTGTCCAATAAACCATTACTCTTAATGTGTACCTATGTGAGCACATGATATCTCATATCCATGATCTGTGAGATGTGATCATCAATGAACTCACATACTAGTCTAAATGCATCTTTGTCCTAAGATGATACTTGACTAGGGACTATTTAAGAATAGTTCTTCATAAGATCTCACGATCAAGTCATCTACTTGATTTTTTATGAAGTTTAAGCTTAGTATTCTAAGGACAATAATTATATTCTAAAAGAATTAATAAAATGAAATGCCTTTATAAAATAATAATATGATACAAGTGATGGATGTTCAAAAACATATAGGTCTCTAGTGCATACACTAACAGTTAGTCCCTGAATGGGCAAAAACTAAAACATGGACCCTGAAACTGTATTCTGTCCTGCAAGTTAGTCCTTCTGTTAAGAGGAGTTAGTTAACGATGTTAACTTTGCTTGTGTGGCACATTAAATGCCACGTTGGCACTCCACGTGTCATGATTGTGCAGGATAGAGACCGAATTGAATGATAGTGGAAATTACAGGGACCAAAATGAAAAAAAGTGGAAACCGTTTTAAATTGAAAGGGCATTTGGAATTTTTGAAGACGAACCCTAATTTCATGCGCAGCAATGGCTGAAAGAAGTTCACAATCCTATTTCAATGATGAACCTAACAGTACATCGAGCTCCAGAGGCAATCGTGTAGGAGGCAGTGAAAGAAATTTGAGATTCTGCAACTGTGGGAGAAAAGTTGTGGTGCACACCTCCAAGACACAGAGAAATCCTGGTAGAGCATTCTACACTTGTGCACTGCCAAAGGTAACTTGTATACCGTACATTCACTTTTATTTGGTTTTAATCCGCCATTGATATAATCTCTCCCAACTATAGCTCCACCATTAAAATGAATTTTGCAGGATGATGAGTTGAGATGTGGGTACTTTGCCTGTGTTGATGAAGAAAGTGATGTTATTGCAACTAATTCAAATAGAGCTATAGAGGATGAATTTTGGAAAATGAAGCTTTTAAGAAAGATTGACAAATTGCAAATTGAGCTTAAGGGATTAAGGATGAGTGTTAGAGTTCTTTGTATTGTTCAACTGGTTTTGGTGATGTTGTTAGTGATGGTATTAGTTTTAATTTCTAAATGGGTGTAGTGCACTATGATGCACCAATTCCATGTACTACCAAATTGGTGTCTAGTTGTAATGAATGAAATGAAATTAACATTTGACTATCCTTGGTTGTTTGGCTCTGACTTTTAAATTTGTAACATTTGATTTAGCTTTAAATTGAATGAATGAATTGAAAATATCATTTCCAAATTGTGATTTCCATTTGAAATTTCTAAACTTCTAAAAAATTATCATGTCTAAAGAATGCTGCAATAGCATAATATTCAGAAAAAAAGATAAGGTTTCATAGCTTAAATAGATGTCTAAGGACATGATCCAACCCTAAATCCCTGCAGTATGTGCTGCAATTACAAAAGAAATTGAAATAAACACCCTAAAATGTCGCAGTAGCAGAATTAACAACCAGTACATAATTCCCAAAAAAATAGCCAAGCACCTAAATTGTGCATTCATTAATGCTTTGAAGCCTATACAAGTTTTCAAATTAGTCCCTAAAACATAGTACTTACTATAAAAAAAAAGTCCCTATAAAAACTAAACAATTTTCAAATTTGTCCCTAAAATATAATACTTACTATCAACTAAGTCCCTATAAGAGTTAAATAACTTTCAAATTAGTCCAACAAGTTATATTACAAAACAACTTACTTGCACAACAGGTAAAATGCAAAACAGTGGCATATGCACATGCACGTAAGTCTACCTTCTGCATATCTCAAATAAAGTTCCATTGGTTTTGTCTGTAGTCTCCTAGGTCCTCATGTAACAGAGTAAGGAACCATTTCCAATTTTCTTTGTTCTCCACATCAACAATGGCATATGCTATGACAAAAATTTGATTGTTAGCATCCTGTCCTACAACAGATAGTAGTTGTCCCCCAAAGTAGCCCTTCAAGAAGCACCCATCCAAACCAATTAAGGGCCTACACCCTACCAAAAATCCTCTCTTACAACCATCCAGACAAACATAAAATCTCTCAAACTGAGGTGCTGCATCAGATATTGGAATAACATCTAGCTTAATTGTTGAGCCAGGATTACTCCTTAGGAGCTCATGAGAATAGTACCATAATTTCCCATATTGTTCTCTTTCACTCCCTTCAACCCATTTTCTTGCAGCCTTGATGGACCTAAACACCTTTGTATCATCCAAGTAAACTCCATACTCTCTTTTCATGAAGTCAAAGGCTTATGTGTATGTTAGTCCAAGTTGTTCCCTAAGTTTTCCAACCAGTCTCTGAGTCACCCATTTTGTGGTCGCCTGCTTGTTTCTGAAACCCCTTGCACAATTGTGTTCTTCCTTAAATGTCTTGATTTGGAAACTCTTGTTCACAATACTCCAGCTGCAGAATATTTCCCAACAACATTCATCAATCTTGCACCTAGCTCTAGCTCGAACTTTATCATTTTTTACCCATTTTATCTCCATACCATGGTAGATAGTGAAATCTTTCACAGCTTGCTTAAACTTCTCAAGAGTTTCAAACTCCATCCCACATTGTAGACTAACATATCCAAATCTAACCCCATCATTAAATTGAGGGAAGACTGGCCTCTCAACCCTTGAAGATTGTTCATCATCACTACTAATAGGAGACCTTAACTCCTCAGATTTGTTGCTGCGTACATCCTCCTCAACTTCTGCATCATCAATCTGCAATGGTCCTGCGACTCCTTCAAAGTTCTCCACTGGTTGTGCATCTTCATCATGCATTTGGTCACTTATGTCCTCACTACCAGAGTCTGTCTCATCCCCACTTATGATGTCATCAAAATTTTGTGCCCTCTTCCTTCTTATATTAGAACCAGAACCCCTATCAACCACAACCTCCTCCTCCTTATCATCTTCACTAATAATAGGAGGAGGCCTATAAAGACTATCTTCTGTGCTTTCATAATCATCACTAAAATTGCTTCCATTGTCTTGTTCAGGTATGAACTGGTCATTATCATCTTCAACAACAACATCCCCAACCTGTTCATCTTCAGCAGCAACATCACTACCCTTCTCTTTGGTCTCTTCAACTCCTTCATTTTGCTGATTGACAAAACCTTCTTCATCACTCTCTTTAACATTTTCAGCTCCTTCTTTTTCACCTACATGACCCCTGCTTTTAGAAAATGTTTGGTTTTCCACCACAGGGTGCTCAATAAAAACTTCAATCTCCCCATCATTACGCATAGAAGCAATACACATGTCAAGCACATCTGTATCGCAGTCCCACCTCAACTCCCTTAGACCATCTTCCAAACTTTTTTCTAGGGCTAACCAATAACAATGATCTATCCTGTGGTAATTGTGCAACTTGCATAAGTCAATGATCAAGAACCTATGAATCAAATCTGAATCAAGGTCCTCCCAAACATCCACTTCACTCCCTATGTAATCAAGCTCATTCTCTTCATTCCTCATCAACTTCCCTCCATGGTGCATGATCATTGTTACTAACCTAGACATCCTGTACAAGTACACATTATAAGAAATATAAGAACCATGATTAAAGCTTTTTAAACCCAAAACCCATAAAACAGAGACGAAAAAGATTATTAAAATCAATGGACCACCATGAAACCCTTAAAAAACCCAAAACTTCTCTAACGGGACCACAAATCCATTACATGGACAATTTTCTTTTACCGTAAAAAAATAACCGGTTATGCAACACAAGAAAACGAAAACCAGAAAAGAAAAATGCACCTTTCTAAGCATTTGATTGAGATATGAAGAAGAAGCTGAAATCCCCACACGTTCTCCTCAAGAACCTCGCAGGTCGCCCAGTAGCAGAGAACATGCACAAATGGTTATGAAGGTTTCTTGCAGTTAGGGTTTTTACCTTGGTGGTCTACCAAAGCGGGTGGCAAAGGAAGGTAAAAAAGGGGGGAAATTTTGGATTCAGACAAAAAAAACGTTTTCACTTCTTTCATTTTGGTCCCTGTAATTTCCACTATCATTCAATTCGGTCCTTGTCCTGTACAAGCATGACACGTGGAGTGCCAACGTGACATTTAACGTGCCACACAAGCACAACTAACACCGTTAACTAACTCCTCTTAACAGAAGGACTAACTTGCAGGACGAAATATAGTTTCGGGGTCTTTTTATAGATTTTGCCCATTCAGGGACTAACTTGATAGCGAGTTACACTTTCAGGGACTAAAATGACGTTTTACTCTTAAAAAACTAAAATGATAATTAATTTCAATCTTTGTGACTAAAATGAGTCACCCTATATCTCCTAAGGGCTAAAATCGTATTTTACTGTTATCCTTTTATTAGATTTTTCATCACTTTATAACAGAAATGGTCACGCACAAAGCACATGACCGGATTTATGCCAAATTTACCTTTAGTTAATTACACAAGGCCTCCTTCCTTCCTTAATGCCTCAAAGCGCTGATAAACAGGCTACTTATATAAGTTTGGGTTGGTTTGAACGAGCCAACATTATTAAAACCGACTCACTTTAAGAAAATAAATGAGTTAGTCCAATAGATTTAGCTTAGCTCATTTTGACAGCTTTGACAACAAGCTTGTAATTCAATGACAATGAGCAGTGAGCACCATCCCAAGTATTTAAACCTATTCAAGGTTCAATCCTATATGTAGCAGCCCCACTCCCTTATACACCCGCACCTTCAATGTAACCATATATATAACTATCAATTCATTACAATTAGGTTATAGCGAAATAATTATATATGCAGTTATGCACACTATATTGCTATATCAATACCAATCTTACACCACTTACTTTTTGGATAATAAAACAAGAAAAATACACATTCCAACATATTCTCTCTCTATCTCTTTTTTTTTTAAAAATAAAATATAACAACTAGTGTAGCTAGGAATGTGGTGTGCAAAACAACATCACATTCACACATAACAAATACCTATATATATTTTCCAAGACTCAAATCATTTATATACACCAAAAATTTATGACATCTTCCTAAACATACTTTCAGTGTTTCGGCTACCTTATATACAGATTTCCTTAATCCTACAAGAACTAAGAAGAAAAGTATGACCGGTTCCCTTGATCACCTAGGCCTCACTTCAGACAGAGTTACTTCATTGACAGAGATAGAAGTGTTTGATGAAGACCCTTGTTCAATGACAGCCCTTCCAACAGAAAATGCAGGGCGTGTTGGCCTGGGTAGAGTCACTGTGTCACTTGCAAGCATATGAACAACACTTGACATTGTAGGTCTATCTGCTGCATCTTCTTGTACACACAACAGACCAATGTGTATACACTTCAGAACTTCACTAAGTACACATGACTTTTCTATTAATGGATCCATCAATTCCAAACCTTTGCTTTCACACCAGAGGTTCCATGCCTATAATTAATTGTACATGTATTTGATTTCAGTTAAAAGAATATAATTTTCTTTAATAAAATGAATACAAGCATAAGTTAAGTTAAGAAACTTACATATATGGGAAGGCTTTGACCATGCTCTGAAAGATAGAATCTAGCATTCTTTTTTCCACTGATGATCTCTAGCAAAATAACACCAAAGCTGAAAACATCTGACTTAACTGAAAACAAGCCTTCCATTGCATATTCTGGAGCCATATATCCACTGCTCAAAATCAAAATACATCAGTGAACTTTATCAAATTCACGTAGCTATGTGGTAATGCATACTCGTGTAATTCATGTGAAGAATTTTGGCCTGGTATGCATTCTTGTACAATTGAATGAAAGCAAAATAGTTCATATATACTTACTAAGTCCCCACAACTTTAATTGTATTTGCCTGCCACTGGTCTCCTCCAAATGTTCTTGCCAGTCCAAAGTCTGAGATTTTTGGATTCATTTGATGATCTAATAGAATATTGCTAGCTTTCAGGTCTCTGTGAATAACCCTGAGTCTAGAGTCCTCATGAAGATATAGGAGCCCTTTAGCAATCCCATTAATAATGTTTGATCGCTGTTTCCAATTAAGTTCTGCACCTTTCACCTTATCTGATGGCAAAATATAAAGCAATGCAATTCTAAGAAATATGACCCAAATCAAATCAGTATCCATAATGTATTATCATACATGGTTAGGCACAAAATTCAAAAAATTAAGTTTTTGGAACCTATCATATGTTCAAAGATGTCTTCCTACAGAATCAACCCCTTGGTACTGGTTCCATATTAAGATTTATGTGTATGGAAAAATATTGTTGAAGGGGTCAAGTTCAAAGATGTCATATGGTGTTCATGAATTTAATATTGTTGAACTATAGGTAGATGAGTCTAGGTCTGTAGCAAATATATCTCAAGTCTTAGTTAGCAACATATTTGTGTGCATATCTATGTCAGTGTATGTATATGTTGATATATACTCAAGCTCTTGAAATCTTTTAAATCTGTATGTATATGAATTATATTCAATCAAATGGTTGATTGATTCAACTATGTAAAGTAATAAAAAATAGGTTCATTGTTTGGGAGTCATACCAAATAGATGGAAATCAAGGCTTGAATTGGGCATGTATTCATAGATAAGCAGCTTTTCATTTTGTTCAATGCAGCAAGCCAACAGTCTCACAAGGTTTCGATGCTGCAATTTTGCAATCAATATTACTTCATTCTTGAATTCATCCACACCTTGAACAGAAGTTTTTGAAAGCCTTTTAACAGCTATTTGCTTTCCATCTGGTAAAACACCCTGAAACATTTTTCAAATTTCTGAGTAAGAATGTTGCAAGAGGAGAAATCAAACAAATAAATATCATGTATGTTAACCTAATTTAATACCTTAAAAACAGTGCCAAATCCACCTCTACCCAATTTATATTCATCAGAAAAACTACCAGTACTTGTTAGAATAGTACTCAGAGGCATCATAGGTAGGTCAGCATTCACAGACTCCCCCTTGTCAATCTGATCTTGAGAAAACATTGGATTTAGTCCATCTTCTTGTTTGGCATGTTTGTCTGCAAAGATGAAATTATCAAACATATGCAGGAAATAATTTATAGCCTCAGCTTAAAGAACTGTTTAAAGTGAGACCTTACCTTTTTTACGTTTCAAGCACCAGAAGTAGTATGTGCTGACAGCCAATAGAGCTACCACTACAGTTCCAATTACAACAGCAATAATTATAATCCAAGACCTTGTGTTACCCCCTTCTTTGGCTGCATTAAAAAAACAGAACAGTGTGCTACATTTGTGAAAAATATTGAGTAAAGTGGAAACATTTGTTATTTTAGTCATTGTAAAAATTACATTTTAAAGGAGCTTACCTTTGTTTTCTACATAGGTTAATATAGGAGATGCAAAGAAATCCATAACTAAAATAAGCATCTAGAAGGGTGTTAGCTCAAGGGTGTTACCCTCCCTATATAGGCCTTGGACTTGGAACTCTTTGGTTTGCAACCAAAAATTACAAAATAAGAAATAAGTGCTTTTGAAGACAACCTTGATGTAAAGTGGTTAAAGTACATTTTCATAAACATCAATTCAAGGGTATTGATAGTCACTATTTGCATCTTGTAGATCTTAGCAAATAGGCTGAAGATGAATAGTACAAATACCAATTGAATTCAAATATAAAAAAAAAGTTTTTGTTTGGTTTCTAGTTAGAACAGTAAGAAATCAATTTTGTTAGAAGGGAAAACAAACCAATTTAACTATACGTGTATACACAATTCATTTTCGGTCATTGATTTTAAAATAATTCAACTCAAATTGTAAATCAAACCGACACTAAAACTCATACCTTGCTGAGGTGCTGGCGCATCAGGTAGTGTACCATTTAGAAAGAATGGTTGGGTTTCATACATCACAATACAGCTTGGAGAAAAGACACGCCACACCTTCTTCTCCTCACAGCAATTTTCAACATCCTCAAGCATATTGCTCAAACATGTCCTGCACTCCTCACTAGTAATATCTCTGCTGCACTGTACCCAGCCATACCTTCTTTGAGTACCATTTATATTGAACATATGTGTCCCAAACATCAAGGTTGACTCTGAACCCATTTGTATCAAACCATTCATCAAAACCCTAGCATCACTGTCAAATTCTCCAGCACTAGTAAAATTCTGCCTTGCATCAAACATAGGAATCCTTGGTCTTGTGGTGAGTTTGCCAAAGAAATTCTGGTTTGAGTACCTCAGAAGACAAAAAGGGTACCACAAAATAGCTGAGGCATTATTGGGGCAGTGTTGCCTTAACAATCTGCTAGAGTTTTGAACACATGAATGGCAAAGGCTTGTATTCACATCACCACGGCAAAGGTAGAGTCCATAAACCATATTGCTTTGATCACTGCCTGAAGTTCTATTCCCAAAACCATTGCTGGTAGCAGAATCAGATGAGAGTGAAGATATCAGATTGTTGAGGTTGGTTTGGTATGTGCTAGAAGGAGGAACAGAAGATTGATCCAAACAAGCATATCTATAATCAAGTAGTTGTGTATCGCTACTATTCTGGCAAGCAACAAAACAGAAAAGGTAAATCAATTTGATGGTAAATAACCATAGATAGAGTATTCTTCTGCTGCTACCACCACTGTATCTGATCAACATAGTTTTTGTGAGGATGGTGCTTTTAGAGGCCTTGATTTCAGAGTAATATTTATATGATGAATTTGTCAAACGGTTAACATGGATGTAACCATGCACTTTTCTATGTTCAGAGACCATAAAATGGCTGCCTGTAGCTTAATTTTTTTGACCATACAGAATAGTGAATTTGAAAACTATATAATATTAGAAAACTTGTTGCATATGGCTAAAACTCAGCTCTTGAACATTATTCAACTTGACATAGTCTCGTTCATAACACAGTGTGAAGGTGGGGCTGGGCCAGGTAGGATAGAAATTTATGACATTGAAAATTCTATAATACAAGGTTGTAAATTGTAAAGGACAAACAATTACGTTCCAAATACAACTATTGAAAATGTTGAAATATTTTAAGATGTTGGTCAACATTTGAGCTAATGAAGAAAAGTAAGCCATATTGGAGCCTCCGTTTCCCTTTTCAATAATTGAGTTGTTAATCAAGTGTTTGGTATTAGATTAGGATGATTTAAACTAAGAGATTAACCTTAGAATATAAAAGTGAGAAGTTATAGTTATTAACTTAAAGATCTTATGGTTAAAATTATGAATTTAATAACTATACATTTTTAGTGTAAAAAAATTTACACAGACATTCAATGATGTGTTGCCACATCATTTAATGAACATGACACCTCATGTACTATTAAATTTATTAAATGATGTGGCAATATATCGTTGGATGTATGTGTAAAATTTTTTATATTGACGGTATATAGTAATTAAACTCTAAAATTATTATTATATTATAAACATGTACATGTGTAATAAAATATGTAATTTTTTAAATCTCAACAGTTAAAAATGACTATTATTTTGTTACTTTTTTTTTTTCCAAAAGTTTTGGAGGAGACAAATGCATTGATATTACCCATGAGTTGGCAACGCAGACTGAAATTGTGGAAAGAGCTCCAGAGTTTAATCCTCACCTTAAGCCCTCGAATATTATACCTAACTGTCATCATCTGCATCAAGTTTGGTTAAGATATTGCTAAAACAACGTAAGGAATATGGATTGGGTGGTTCATACACTTTCAAAATTAAAAGAAGAAAAAAGAATAAGAAAGCATACAATAGCTATGATCAAAATTAAAAGCTGCAACAAATTTAATTTCTAAAATTTCAGTCTGCGACATGAGGATAATTTTAAAGTCAACGTCAGCTATTTTTAAAAGACCAAAGAATGTCAACCCAACATTTTCTCAAGTTAAAAATGAATGTTTACTCTATTGATTTAATATATTTAAAATTACACAATTAATTAATTTTTTTAATGTTGGCTTAAGGTTTGGACCAAAGTAAACCGAGTAGGTTAAAAAAAAAAAAAGTAAACAGAGTAGATGGTGCACCTAAAACTTTTAGCACAACCCTCCCTTTTAACTATTACTCCCCGCTTTCCTATTTATAAGACAGTTGACCAAATCAGAAAGACCAATAAAATGGGTAAAGGTAGTTAATTTTATTGGGTTTTAAAAATTGTTTAACTTTCTAATTTTAACTTTATTCAATATCATTAACTAACTTCATTACCACTACCATTTGATAATTGGAAAGAAATTAAAATTAATAAGGGTAAATATGAAAAATGTTAATAAATACATCTTTGAAATTGACATAAAAAAATACATTTTTGAAATTGTAAAGTAACTTATAAAAATGAACACAAAAAACTTTTAAAAAGTGTCTTATAAAAAGGAACCAATGGAGTCTAACTTGAGTGCTTCCCGATAAAAGTTTCATGATTTCAAAATTGCATATAGTAATCAATGAAATGATTAAATTGTAGATTTCGAACCTTATTTGAGGGTGAGACTTACCCTTGTTTGGAGGAGGAAATAAAATGAAAAGAAAAAAGAGGAAATATAAAAAATAGTGAGAGAGAAAGAATAAGAAGGAAAAAAATAATAGTGTACTTGACGTACTTTTAAGGTGATTCATAGTGCGATGGAATGCGGCTGAGAAAGGGTGAAGATGATGATCCACGGTGGGTACCTGCAATGGGACTCCAACGCTCAAGCCAACAAAGTGTTTTAGGTGATCTAATGTGCAACTAACTACATACGTGGGAGGTTTCTCGTTATAAAGTATATTTTGATACGAAAGGTTGTTAGACAGTTATAACGATTAGGAGTTGTGATCTATGCGCGTCAGAAAGGTTTATGCTCACGCGCTTGCTTTGTTGTCGGATTTCCCAAGGAAAAATGAGATGGATGTGAAGTTGATATGATAATGTCTGGATTACGTGAACATTTCTTATTGTTATCTCGACCAATTGTCTGCCTAGCCGAGGTCCAGAACATTTGCCCCCAAGAGAAAAGGCTGAATTATTAGACTTTGATTTTGCCCAGGCCTTGAGATAACCGATATCTAAATCTTAAATTCTCTGAAAAGCGATGTTAAGTGACCAAATCCATGTAGACCTCAGTATGTATCGTTGGTCGTCCATCGTTAAAATGTGTGTTCATTAGCTTTCTTGAGTTAACTCTACACGCTTCACTTCATCTTCCTGCTTCGGTTGTTTCCCGCTGGCCCCAGTCTCTGTGTGATTGTTGCTCCTTGTTATGGTTGCATGCCATTCAAAGCTAGTGGCCTACATCTTCTGCTACGCCATGTTTGCAAGAAATTGCTAAGGTGTTGTCTTTACTCATGTCTCCTAGAACTAATAGATTTAAGTCTCTTCGAATTTAGGTTTTTCTGTAGCATGGAGTTTACTTCAAAAATCATTGGAAATGGCGGAATGTCGGGTGGTTGTGTAGATGTAGACGATAATGTAGAGGGAGAGAGTGGGGGTAACTTGCGATTCAAGTGACGGCACCATCGGGGCTCCACCGTTCCCGCCTCAGAGGATTTTTCTACCATTTCATTTCCTCAAATTAAGGTTAGGGAATCGTTAGAAAGATTTACCCATGCTGAGCGGATTAGGTAATTCCAAAAAGGTTTGATTTTGAGCGAGGGAAGGTACGTCTCAAATTTTGAGGTTTTTCGGGTGGCTGAAGTTATTCGGTTTTATGCCGACTCATTATCCTCGGAACCAAAGTTTGGTAATGATGAGTATAACCTTTTGTTGGATCGACTTGGCATGTTTGACATGAATCAATGCAAATGCAAAACATCACCGACTTCAGATTTTTCCCTGGTGCCAAACTCAGAAAATTTGGACTCGTTGTTGGTATTCGTCGGCCAAAGAATTATCTTTGACGTTTGGTCAAGGGACAATTACACGTCTTGGTCATGAGGATGAATGGGAATTGATCCTGCCTGGAGAGGATGATATGATCTGTACGCAGGGGAATGTCGTAGGGATGGGGTTGGATTTTGTAATTTCATACTCGCTTTCATTAAACCCGAACCCGAACTCGCCTCGACATTTACAGCGGCGGGGACAGGGAGAGCAAATCCCGCCCCCGATCTACCCCATTGCCATGCCTAATTAAAGTAGAAACCCAACTCAAGAGGAAGGAAGTTTTAAGCGAACAAATTCAAGCTAACCAAGCAAACCTTACAAAGAAGTATTGAGGAAAAAAGAAAGAAAAACCCAAGGGAGAGAGATACCTGAAGGACCAAAGGTAAATTCTAACCCTAAATATATGAATGCGAATGCTTCTTCTTCTAGTACTCGCGAAATAAAATGCTTTAAGTGTTTGGGTAAGGGTCATATTGCTTCCCAATGTTCTAATAAGAAAACCATGTTAACCAAAGAAAGTGGGGAGTATACTAGTGCAAGCTAAAAAGAATCAACACCCAATAATAGTGATGCAGAGAGTGAAGAAAAGGAAGTAAATAAAAATTATAGGAAGGAAGTGTTTTAATGATTAGAAGAGTCCTATGTAATCAATCCTTGAAAATAGAAGAAGATCAAAGGGAAACTATTTTTCACACTACGTATATGGTAAGGAAAGGTTTGTTCCTTAATAATTGATAGTGGGAGTTCTACCAACATATCTAGTGTAAGAATGGTTGATAAGATAGGAGTGAAAACCACCCCTCACCTTAAACCCTATAAACTAAGTTGGATAAGTGATGAAGGGGAAATGGTAGTAAATATGCAAGTCCTATTGAGTCTCAAAAATATCATAAGAGAAAATATGATGTTTAAGACAGCTCAATTCCCAAGTTTTAATGCTTAAAATATTTGAGTTAAAATATTTATCATAGATACATATATGTTATAATGATCTATCTATGATTTCAGCAAGCCACTATAAGCTTATATAAAGACTATGTGAAGTGCTTTCAACCTGTTTGAAGAGTTAAGCCTTCTGAAGGTTCAACCCGTCTGAAGTGTTGAAGCCGTCTGAAGTGCACAACCCGTCCGAAGTGTTGAAGTCGTCTGAAGTCTCATTTATGACGTGGCACCCTTTGCTGAAGATTGTGAAGACTTTTCTGAACCTCTGCTGCACGTACCTTTTCAAACACGTTTATAGCAAGGAACACAGAGACCTTTCCTGGTGTTTTTGAATTTCATACACCACTGAGGAAATCTCTGCAACGCAGCCTCTGCAGCAACATTTGTAGCAGCTTTATGGCAGGAGCAACCTTGTACCGTGTCAGAAATATCAGAGCTCTCAGAAGCATGTCTCACAACGGATTAAAAAGCATTTAATGCTATCTCTAAACGGTGGTATTTCAACGGATTGAAGATTGGGTATAAATACCCCTCCATGAAGACCATCAATAACGAGCAAGAAAAGAAAAATCAAGAGAAACAAAACGCTGCAAGTTTTTACTCTGTAAAAACTCTTTGATAAAATTCTTTGTACACATTTATATATCCTGAGCATACCTCAGATTTTATTGTACATCGTATTTGTTTGAGCTTCAAACTGGTATAGTTTTAAAGCTTAAACTCTTTTCTCTGTAAACTTTGTTTAGAGCCTGGAGAGGCTTGGTGGAAGAAAGAATACTCAACACTTGGATAAGTGTCTGAGAGCCTGAAGAGGCTTCGTGGAAGAAAGAATACTCCACACTTGGATAAGTTTCTGAGAGCCTGGAGAGGCTTGGTGGAAGAAAGAATACTCTACACTTGGATTTGTGTCTGAGAGCCTGGAGAGGCTTGGTGGAAGAAAGAATACTCGTTGTTGAGCCTGGAGAGGCTTGTCTGTAAAAGAATACTCGTTGTTGAGCTTGGAGAGGCTTGTCTATAAAAGAATACTTGGTTGTTGAGCTTGGAGAGGCTTGTCTGTAAAAGAATACTTGGTTGTAGAGCCTGAAGAGGCTTGACTGTAAAAGAATACTTGGTTGTTGAGCCTGAAGAGGCTTGTTTGTAAAAGAATACTTGGTTGTAGAGCTTGAAGAGGCTTGACTGTAAAAGAATACTTGGTTGTAGAGCCTGAAGAGGCTTGACTGTAAAAGAATACTTGTAATCTTGGTGAAGATTAAGAGAAAATCCAAGTGCTAGTTGGCATTGGGACTGGACGTAGCTCACAGTGGTAGTGAGTGAACCAGGATAATTCCTTGGCTAAGTTTTCTTACCCTTATCTCTTGTCAATTTATTTATACTAATCAAAGGGTGTTGAAAAGCAATTCTGATATTTTAAAAGCAAGAAAACCTTTTAAAATACATTTTCAGAAGCCGTCTTAAGGAACTTCAGACAGTCTCTCAAAAACCTGTCTGAAATCGTTCTAAAATTGTTGTTTACAAAAAGCTTTCATAAAATATTAAGAAACACTATTCAACCCCCCTTCTAGTGTTTCCCTGTGTTTCTACAGTTGGTATCAGAGCTCAACTCAGGGTTGAGCACCTAACAAGTGTTGAGGACTAAAGATCCAGATGGAAGCTTCCAACAACAACAGGCAATACATCTCTGAAGGAGCCTCTATCACAAGGCCCCCAGCATTCAATGGAGTGGATTACCACTACTGGAGGGATCGTATGAAGTTGTTCATTGAGAGCAACAACATTGATGTCTGGGATGTGGTCACTTATGGAGACTATATGCCTATGCATAATGGAGTGCCCATTCCTAAGGCTGAATGGACCTTGGAGCAGAAGGCTAGAGTACAAATGAATGCCAAAGCCAAACTCTATCTGATATGTTCTTTGAATAAATTAGAGTATGAGAAGGTTCATGGATGTACTTCTGCCAAGGAGATCTGGGATACTCTTGCAGCAGCCCATGAAGGGACAGAAACTGTCAAGCAATCCAAGATCAGCATGCTCATACATCAATATGAGATGTTCAAGATGGAGGAATCTGAAACCATTGACCAGATGTTTGGAAGGTTTCAGACTATAACTAATGGACTCAGGTCCTTAGGTAGAACTTATGAATCTGGAGACAACAATAGAAAGATTCTAAGAAGTTTGCCTAAGTCCTGGAAACCCAAAGTTACTGCCATTCAAGAGGCAAGAGACTTAAACTCTCTTAGAATGGAAGAACTGTTGGGATCTCTCAAGGTCCATGAGCTTGAGCTTGGAGAAGATGACAACAAGAAGAAGTCTCTAGCACTAAACTCCAAGGCCAAACAGCCTAGGCATGGCAGCATGATGGCTATGCAAGCTGAGGAAACTTCAGAAGCAGATGAAGATTCTGGAGATATCTCAGAAGATGATGATCTTGCTCTTCTAAGTAGGAAGATCAAGAGAATGCTGCAAAATAGAGGAAAGTTCAGAAAGAACCAATCTCCAACCTCTAAAGCAGGTAAATTAGGTAAAGACTCTCAAGATGACAAAATTACTTGTTTTGAGTGCAAACAACCAGGTCACATGAAGGCAGAATTCCCAAGACTGAAGAAGAACACCTTCAATAAGAAGAAGTTCTTCAAGAAGAAGAAAAGTCTGATGGTAACATGGGAGGATCTTGATGAGTCTACCTCAGAAGAAGAGGAGGACACTTCAGAAGAGGCCAACCTGTGTCTCATGGCCAACCTGCCCTCATCAGACAGCTCTGAAGCTGAGGTATTTCTCTTAACTCTTCAAGAGATGTATGATGACCTGGAGGAAAGTTCCAAGGAACTCTTCATAGAGTATAAGAATCTGTCCAAAGCCCACACAGAAATGTGTAGTAAATATGAGGCTCTTGAGATAGAAAATATTATGCTCAAGGAGAAGATCCTTGTATCTGAAAACAGTAGTTCACAAACTGTGTCTGAAGAAAATCAAAAACTTCAGAAACAGGTTGAGGAACTAACAAGAGACTTAGCCAAATTTGTCAAAGGAACAAAAAAATCTTAATATAATTCTTGGAAATCAAAGGCATTCCCTTGACAAAAGTGGTTTAGGCTTTTGTGATCACAACATCTCCGAACCTCCTACTGTCTTAAATTTTACTAAAGGCAAAAAGAAGGTTATTGGGTGTTCTCACTGTGGCAAGCCTGGACACAATGTGGCTCAGTGCAAACACAAGAGAAAAGCAAGGCCCAAAGCTAACAAGAAAGGACCCAAAAAAATATGGGTACCTAAAAACTTGATCATTCCTGTTGCAGATGTGTTTAACAGGACAAAGGAAACCCCACAAATGGTACCTGGACAGTGGGTGCTCGCGACACATGACAGAAGAAAGGTCTTTGCTCCAAAACCTTAGACCCAAAGCAGGAGGTGTGGTCACCTTTGGTGGAAACCAGCAAGGGAAGATCACAGGAATAGGGACTATAGGTATGTCTCCTCTCTCCCTCATTAAGAATGTTCTTCTGGTAGAGGGACTGCAACACAATTTACTGAGCATAGGTCAATTATGTGACAGTGGATATATGGTCTCCTTTACTAAAGAAGGAAGCATAGTCAAAGACTCTCTTGATCAAATCCTTTTTACTGCTAAGAGACACAGTAATGTGTACAAAATTAATCTAGAGAAGCTAGCAAGTAAAGATGTAAAATGTTTTATCTATGTTGAAGATGAAAAACAGATTTGGCTTCAAAGACTTGGGCATGCCAGCTTGAGATTAATCTCAAAATTAGCAAAATACAACCTTGTTAAAGGAATGCCCAAGCTTTCTTACAAATCTGACATTTTATGTGAAAGCTGTCTGAAAGGAAAACAAACAAGACACTCTTTTAAGAGTAAGGATGTTGTTTCTACTAGCAGACCTTTAGAACTGTTACATATTGACTTGTTTGGTCCTATTAGAACAGAAAGCATTAGTGGTAAAAAATATGGTTTGGTCATTGTTGATGACTATTCTAGATACACATGGGTATTATTCCTAAGAAGCAAGGATGAGACTTTCAAGAATTTCACAATATTCTGCAAGAAGGTACGGAATGAAAAAGGATTCTGTATATCTGTCATCAGAAGTGATCATGGTGGAGAGTTTGAGAATGCAAACTTTCAACTGTTCTGTGATGAGAATGAGATCTCACACAATTTCTCTGTGGCAAGAACACCTCAGCAAAATGGGGTTGTTGAGAGAAAGAACAGAAGCTTGCAAGAAATGGGTAGAACCATGCTCAACTCATGCAACCTACCAAGATCCTTCTGGGCAGAAGTTATTAACACAACTTGCTACCTTCAAAACAGAATATTGGTAAGACCAATTCTGAAAAAGACTCCTTATGAATTGTGGAAAGGAAGGAAACCCAACATATCATATTTCCATCCCTTTGGATGTGAGTGTTTCATACTCAACACCAAGGATGATCTTGGAAAATTTGATGCAAAGTCTGACAAAGGATTTTTCATAGGTTATTCTGAAACATCTAAAGCCTATAGAGTTTATAACTCTAGAACTTTAATTGTAGAGGAATCAATCCATGTTAAATTCAATGACATGAAAGAGACTGATAGGGAACTATCAGATCTAGAAGATGATTTTGCAGGAATGGAGCTGAATACTCATGACAACAGGAAGGATGAACAGGTGTCTGAAGCACCATCTGAACCTCTTCAGACAAATGTTGAGTCTCAGACTGATTTGATATCACCTCAGAAACTTGACTGGAGATACAAATCACATCATCCAAAAGAGCAAATCATTGGTAGCACTTCAGAAGGAGTTAAGACAAGATCAAAATTCAAGAATCTGAATTCTCTTGCTCTCCTGTCTAAAATTGAGCCAAAGAACATTGATGAAGCTCTGCATGATGAAGGGTGGATCCTAGCCATGCAAGAGGAGCTAAATCAATTTGCTAGGAGTGATGTATGGACCCTTGTTCCTAAACCCCATGGGAAAACTATTATTGGAACCAAATGGGTGTTCAGAAACAAGCTATCTGAAAAAGGAAAAGTGATAAAAAAACAAGGCAAGATTGGTGGCTCAAGGGTACAATCAACAAGAAGGTATTGACTTCACTGAAACCTTTGCCCCTGTTGCCAGGTTAGAAGCAATTAGAATTCTTCTCTCTTATGCTGTAAATAATGGCATCAAACTATATCAAATGGATGTCAAAAGTGCTTTTCTCAATGGATTCATTGAAGAAGAGGTTTTTGTTAGACAACCCCCTGGTTTTGAAGATATAGCTTTTCCTGATCATGTTTTCAAACTGAAAAAAAGGCTCTTTATGGTCTGAAACAAGCCCCAAGAGCTTGGTATGACAAATTGAGCAGTTTTCTTATCAAAAACAGTTTTGAAAGAGGAAAAGTAGATACAACTCTTTTTAGAAAACAGTCTAACAAAGATCTTATACTTGTCCAGATATATGTTGATGACATTATTTTTGGTTCAACTAATTCTTCTCTGTGCAAGGAGTTTTCTGAGTTGATGCAATCAGAGTTTGAAATGAGTTTAATGGGAGAACTAAAATTTTTCTTAGGACTTCAGATTAAGCAAGATTCTTATTGTATATGGATCCATCAAGAAAAATATACAAAAGAAATGCTCAAGAAGTTTAACTTAAATGATTGCAAACCCATGTCAACTCCTATGCATCCCTCTTCATCTTTAAGCAAGGATGAAAATGAAGAACCAGTGAATCAAACTTTGTATAGAGGAATGATTGGCTCTTTATTGTATCTAACAGCAAGCAGACCTGACATAATGTTCAGTGTGTGTCTTTGTGCTAGATTTCGATCAGATCCAAGAACTACTCATTACAAAGCTTTTAAGAGAATTTTTAGATATCTTAAAGGCAATACTAATCTTGGTCTATGCTATAAGAAAGACAAGGATTGTAGGTTAATAGGATACTGTGATGCTGACTTTGCTGGAGATAGAATAGAAAGAAAGAGCACCAGTGGAGGATGTCATTTCTTTGGAAGTAACATGATCAGCTGGTCAAGCAAAAGGCAAAGCACCACTGCATTATCAACAGCAGAAGCAAAATACATCTCAGCAGCCAGTTGTTGTTCACAATTGCTATGGGTGAAGTATCAGCTTGAGGACTTTAATATTCCTATCTCTGCTATACCTGTTTTGTGTGATAATACAAGTGCAATTAATTTGTCTAAAAATCCTATCCAACATTCTAGGGCAAAACATATAGAAATCAAGCATCATTTTATTAGAGACTATGTTCAGAAAGGTGTTTTTGATATTCAGTTCATTGAAACAGAGCATCAATGGGCAAATATATTCACAAAACCCCTAGCTGAAGATAGATTTAAGTTCATACGCAATAATTTGAACATACATGCATTTTCTAATAATTGATTGTGTATGATACTGTCTGATATATTAAGAGCGTCTGAAATTCCAGGGTGTCTGAAATTGTGACATGTCTGAAATTTTAGGGTTTCTGAAATTTTATATGTATGTCTGAAATTTCTCACTTGTCTGAAATGACTTGCTAACGTGGCTATCTGAGACGATTTAATTCCATTTATTTTGTCTCTTCCACTTCGCACGTTACCCAATGTCTGCGCAGCCAGTACTAGCCATCATTGCATCGTGGGTCTATAAATGTAGGAGTAAGAGTGTCGAGGAAGTCTTACACTTTCTCTCTGGTATCACCTGCTCACAAGTGGGCTCCACTTAACCCTTTCTCTGATAAAGATTGTCTGAAGCTGTCCAATGAAGATTGGTGTTTTGCAAGGCATCTATACACAGAAGGAGAACTGGTAGAGAGGGACTACATCAAGTCTGTTGGCATGAGAGGATACAGGCCCCCTAGAACATTTTCCATCAGGCCAACCACCAAGATTCTAGTGCAACCTGATAGAATTGTTCCTAGGTACCCTCTGAAGGAAGGCCCTGCTGATAAGTTCAAGGAACCTAAGGCCTATCCTGTTCCCTTCAAGCCTCTGACTCCAAGAGAATGGAAGGAGCTACCAGCAAAGGTCAAGAGACAAGGTGGAGGCATGGATCACAGTTTCAGAGACAGAGTTTGGTCATCTTACTGGAAAATCAGAGAGGATGTTGGATCCTCTTCTGGGTCATCTGGACCAGATGCTGATTCTATCATAGGGCATGGGAAATTCATAAATGTGAAGTATCATTACATCAGAGGACATTTCCCACCTATTTCTGAACCATTTCATGAAGATTGGGAGATTATGTGTCCCATTGGAACATTATTCTTTCTAGTGTATCATCCATAGGAGTATGGTTTGCTTCCAGGTTTTGATGTGCTGAGATTTGTGTGCAGACACATCCAAATTATTCTTTATGAAGCACCACCTGATCCTGAAGAAGAGAACAGAAAGCTCAGGCTGAAGATAGAGAAGCTAGAGAAGAAGAATGCTGATCTCATTCCTAAACAAGATAAGATTCTTCAAAAGCAACAACAGATTAGAAGTGGCCAAGAAGACATGAAGACTGCTCTCATCTCTCAGATTGACAAGGCCAAGGATGAGCTAATTTCCTTCATGAAAGAAGCTTTTCTGAAGAAGTATGGGTAGTCAATGATGTGTAGCCATGTCTCATGTTTATTTCTGCTAAGTGATTAATTTTTTTTGAACAGTTTGATTAATACTATCAGTGTTTCACATCATGCTGTGTTTGTGCTGAGTTTGTTGTTTTCTTTCATACTTCATGATTTTGCTATGATTGCTATTGTTGTTATGCTCTGGAATTCCCTTTTGATTGATGACAAAAGGGGGAGTATTAAAAACTAACAAAATCTGAATCTGAAGTGATCACAGGACTCAGGGGGAGTAAATAAGAAACTGATAAGTATTTTTGATCAAACCAGTTTAAGAGATCACCATCTAAGGGGGAGCTATATATTCTTTTATCTTTAAAACTCCTTTCAGATTTATGTATTTTAAACAAATTTGTCATCATTAAAAAGGGGGAGAATGTTGATTCTCAAAAATATCATAAGAGAAAATATGATGTTTAAGACAACTCAATTCCCAAGTTTTAATGCTTAACAAATTTGAGTTAAAATATTTATCATAGATACATGTATGTTTTAATGATCTATCTATGATTTCAGCAAGCCACTATAAGCTTATATAAAGACTATGTGAAGTGCTTTCAACCTGTCTGAAGAGTTAAGCCTTCTGAAGGTTCAACCCGTCTGAAGTGTTGAAGCCGTCTGAAGTGCACAACCCGTCTGAAGTGTTGAAGTCGTCTGAAGTCTCATTTATGACGTGGCACCCTTTGCTGAAGATTGTGAAGACTTTTCTGAACCTCTGCTGCACGTACCTTTTCAAACACGTTTATAGCAAGGAACACAGCTACATTTGTGATACTTTTAGTAGCTTTAGTGGTTAAGTGGCTTCTAAGCCACATGAGTTATGAGTCTTTGGGCTCAACACCTAAATAGGATAATTTTCACTCATCTTTTATTTGTTTCTTAGCTCGGCCTCCCCCTACTCCTATTTAAAGGGGACCTCACATACACTTGTAGTCTTAATCATTATTTTTAATACAAAGGATTTATGCTTGATTTACCTCCTCATAGTGTGAATAGAGAAGGGTTGATGGTGCTTCCCCAAACCATTCAAGAGACTTATCTTGCTCCATAAGCTAGTGGCGTCCAACACTTGGAACTAATCAGCTAGAAGAGTTGCTTCTATTGTAGCATTCCCACCATTCCTATCCCTTCCTTTTTAGAATTCTTCTTCATTTTCCTCTATATTTGTGCTAATTTTTATGTCTATTTTGGTTGATCTGTGAGTTGACCCATTGATTCCTGACTTCAATTCAAGATCCGTATTTCAACTACTATCAATGACCTAAGTCTTAATCATCATTAAGTTTTAATCATATTACTAATCACCATTAAGTTAGATAATTAAGATTAGTGTTAATTAAATTAATTTAGTTAATTAATCCAAGTGATTAGAATATTGGGCATCTTAATCAAGTTAGAGTCTTAATTACTCGTGGATTAGATTAAGATTAAGGCCCAAATGTATTATCGTGAACACTTATTTATTTATTTTTTAATT
Organism: Sesbania bispinosa; assembly: GCA_026901365.1. NCBI lineage: Eukaryota > Viridiplantae > Streptophyta > Magnoliopsida > Fabales > Fabaceae > Sesbania > Sesbania bispinosa. The sequence goes on from QLOH01000064.1 coordinate 523,820, forward strand.
GTTTGGAAAGGTATTTTATGATTAAAAAGGCCCAAAATTATGGCCCAAGTATTATATTACCCATGTGGGTCCTTACCATAAAGTTTTAACCATGGTAACTTTGTGAAGGTATAACTAAGGAATCACCTACTCATACAACATTGGAGGAGCTGAGTGGCTCTATAATTAGAGGAAGAACCAAGAAAATTAAGGAAGAGTTGAATAAACTAGTGTCCTACAATTTTAGGGACATTGGCCTACAAAAGGACATAGTTACCATATCCAAGGCCACATGACCCTTTGTACCACCTTAGAGTGGGATTTCCCTTGTATTTTGATTTTAATTGTATTTTCCTATTACTTAGGTGGGTTGGGCGCTAATAACTAGTGGTTTATTGGTTAAGTAGCTTTCATGCTACTGTTTGAAAACACAGGGAAACACTTGAAGGGGGGTTGAATAGTGTTTCTATAAAAATTTAACGTTTTTGAAAACCTTTTGTTAAAGACACAGTTTTCTGAAGAATTTTAGACCGTCTGAAGTAATTTTCAGACAAATAAAAAATACGTATTCTAAAAACTGTTTAGCGTTTAACTTTTATAGAAACAGATTCAACTCCCTTTGCGTTAAAACATAATTGAAAGAGTTTAAGGGATAAGAAAACTTAGCCAAGAAATTATCCTGGTTTACTTACTACCACTGTGAGCTACGTCCAGTCCCAAAGCAAACACACTACTGAATTTTCACTAATCTAAACAGATTACAAGTATTCTTTTCTCTCAAGCCTCTTCAGGCTCTACCACCAAGTATTGTTTACACAACAAGCCTCTCCAGGCTTAACAACCAAGTATTCTTTATTCCACCAAGCCTCTTCAGGCTCTCAGAAAATAAAAGTTTTTACAAAGAAATAGTTTAAGTTGATGAACTACAAGTCAGTTCGCAACTTAAACAAGTAAATGTACAAGCTAACTGAGTTGAACCCGGAATATGAAAATTTGTGTACAAAGAAATATCAGAGTTTGTTTTTCAGAGAAAAACTAGCAGCGTATATGCATCTTGATTCTTATATTTTCCAACAACTTGCATGATCCTTCAATGCAGCTATTTATAGAGGAAAGATGAAGTCCGTTAAGAAACATCCGTTAAGAGATAGCATTTAATGCTATTAAATCCGTTGTGAGATGATCTCCTAACACATTGCAAAGGTTGCAGACTGCGCTAACCTTCTGCAAAAACTACGTAGCAGACTTTCCTCTATTGTGCATGAGTTTCAAACATTTAAAAAAACACTGTTCTGCATGCCTTAAAATGGAAAATTGATTTACGTGTTGGAGAAAAGGTGCAGAGACACTTTGATTCCAGGAGATAACTTCAGAGGCTTTACGGCTCAGAAATCTTCAGTCTTAAGAATATCTTGTAGTCCACGTTAGCAATCTTCAGAGGGATTCACTCTTCAGATGATATTGGACTTCAGATGACTTCATGTCTTCAGACGAAGAACGCTTCAGAAAGCTAGAGGCTCATTACTTCAGAGAGCTTGTCTTCTTCAGACAGATTTGTCACCATAGATGATGTCTTAGATCAGATGGTCCACTTAACTGAAATTAGAATAAATCCATTAAAACGCATATGCAGCTTTTCAATAGTTAACAACAAAATATGTATTCATTAAAACATAGAAGATAAGTTAGTTCTCTTAGAAATTCTTTTATAAATTTCTTGATACTCAACAGCTACTTGGGTGAGGAAGTTTGGGATCAAGTCCCACTTAGGATAGATTTTAATTCCTCTTTATTTTCCTTCCTTAAGTGGCCGCCCCCTTTTCCTATAAAAGGGAAGGCTCACTCACTTGTTTGGTTAATCTTGAATTTAATAGAGAGCTTTATGCTTGTTCCTCCTCTTTGTGAGTTGAGAAGGTTTGGTGGTTCTTGCTTAAACCATTGTGAATCTTATCCTGCTCCATGAGCTGGTGGTGGTTTTGCACTTGAGAATTATCTGTTGAAGGGGTTTCCTTCATCAGTACCATCTTCTTCACTTCTAAACCTCTTAACTTTCATTTTTCTTCTCTTTATTTCATTTCAATTCGAATTATATGTTGCCGCCCTTTTCTACTGTGTGCTAATTCTTAGCTTGTTTTGGATCCAATCTAGATCTGTACCTGTACTGCCACCAATCCGTGATCAGAGCTCTGTTGATTGGGATCAATTTGAAGTCAATTCCACGGTTTTTTCAGCCTGTTTTGACCTGCAGTAGTTGTATATTTTTCTACACTTTTTCACTTGTAATCCATATCTTCTCATTGTGTGTTTTGACTTTGAACTATTCTCCGGGCCCAAGGTGCCTTGCTCCTGCTTTCAACACTTGTTTGCTTACTTGAATTGTTTGATTCTTGCTAGTATAAGGGCTCTTTTGGGTCGCGCATTACCCACCCGTTAGGTGCTTGATAATTTTATTCTTACACTTGTTCTTCATTGTTCTTGTGTGTTCTTGAGTTCTTCATTTCTTTGTTTGGTGGATTGTGGTAAGTGGGAGCATTGTTGCTTACATTTTCCGAAGATCGTTCGCCTAGATTAGTCCATAATCCACCTTACATTTCTTGTTCATCCCCTATTTAATTAAATTATTTACATTTCAGTCATTTAATTTCAATTCCTCCCTATCATTTTACTTTCAGCTCATCCCCTTTAAATTTTTCCATTTTAAATTATGTTAATTCCCCATCCTTTTAATTTCAGTTCATCCCTTTTATCTTTCGACCTTTAAATTTTGAGCATTTATCTTCCTATTTTGTGCTAATTTTTGTGCTATATGTTGTTCAATTCCGCTCTTGTTCTGTCTATCTGTTTATTAATCTGATTGCAAATTTGTATCCGACGCTAGCAAATTCTTACGAAACGTGTGGTTGATCGTTCAAAACGCTTAAGGTTAGAATGAGTCATTTTTTAGGATCTTGAGGAAGTTCATCAAGTTCACAATGGAATTCTTCAATTAAATCCATTTGATCCGTTAAAATTAACGTAAATGCGTTTGTATGCTATATGACTACTTGTTGAGGATTTAATTGGAAGGATGATGTTATGCTCATGATAGATTTTTTATTCAAGTTGCCATAAACTTTTTATAAGCCAATTTAGATTTTGGGTCCAAGCTTTGTTCAACAATTGTTCTTCAAGAATAACATTTTTAGATCTATTTTTAAGAGGATATACACTTTTTTATTTAGAATAGGGACCATATTGCAATTTCTGTAATTTTCATTTTTGGGCAAAAGACAATATTAGAAAATTAAAAAGAAAGAAAGTTAGAGGAAAAGTCAACAAAGTCAAAAGAGAAAAACTCAAAAGTACAGAGAAGGTTCAAAAAGAAAATATGTGTGGTGAAAAAGAAATCCTTTACAGTTAAAAAATTGAGTAAATAAGATAAGGGTACAAATCTAGATTGGAACCAAACAGACCAAGAATTAGCACAAATAAGATAAGGGCAACAACAAGTAATTCGAACTAAATTGAAATAAAGAGATGGAAAATGAAGGTGAAGAGGATTAGAAGTGGTGAAGACGCCACTGATGAAGGAAACCCTTTCAGCAGATAAGTCTCAGGTGCAGAACCGCCACCGGCTCATGGAGCAAGATAAGATTCACCATGGTTTAAGGAAGAACCACCAAGCCTTATCAACTCACAAAGAGGAGGAACAAGCAATAATCTCTCTATTACAATCAAGATTAAAAAAAAATCATATACAAGAGACCCACTCTATTTATAGCCTAAAGGGAGTGGTCATTAGTGGAAAAAGGGAAGGAAAAATACATTTTAATACTAAACTATCCTATGGGTGCTTTGAGAGCACAACCCAAACCTATCCTAGCCTTATAGAAGGTGAGTCATTAAAGGAAAAGTAAGGAGGAAAATACAACTCAAATAAAATACAAACGATCAAACTAGAGAACTTAGGCCATGACCATGTGGCCTTTTAGTAAAATTAAAAATAAACTAAATTAAAAGAAATATTATCTAATAATATTTTTTATGCCTTGACCATCAAATTGGAAGGTCAAGATGACCCATGAAGGAAAGTGTACTCCTCTAAAAATTAACGACATAGTCTTTCTTCATGCCCCAACTTGCACTCTATGTTCTTGTCCTTTTGGCATTGCCATCATTCCCTCCCCCTTGAAAATGATTTGACCTCAAATTTGAAGGATAAGGTCCTACAACAAGCCAATATAGAAAGAGGTGAATAGATGATGAGTAGAAATATGGCATGGCGGATTAGAGGTTAAGCAGTTACTTCCTTTAGAATCATGGAACCTAAGCTGACCTTTCTTAGCAAGCCGCCACAGTATAAGGCAAAAATAAGAAACCATAAGTCCCAAGCATAGGAGATCAAAAAATCATAGAAAAAGAACTTGGGTATCATAAAGATTGGTAGTAGAAAAACACGTGTTATGAACAAGTGGTAATTAAAGTAAGGGGTAGAAAACCCCCTTTTTGAAGCTGGAACCATCTTGTCCATGTATTCTGTAGAATTAGATCCTGAATCAAAGACTATTATTTTGAAGCCCTTCCTTGCAAGTAAGAAAAGTAGATGGTCATAGAGAAGACTTAGGAAATAAATTCCACACAAGTACCAAGTTTGTTTCAATGCGTTATATTCATCAAAATATTCTACACTACGTTCCCAAATAAATGCACATTAGAAACTATGTGGCATATATGTCTTAATCCTTTTCAATAACATCCCAACATGCCTTTCGAATTTACCACATGCATCTTGTTTATAATTGTTATAAGCATATTGCATATGTTCATGCAATGAATTATTTTTACAAGTTAAAACAGGCATGTTTACACCCTTACTCTAGTATGATTCATAGTTTTGCATAAATGGTAAGACATTTAAGGAATCATAAAAAGTGAGCATATCATGAGGCATATCATCATGTGATGCAAATTTCATACAAGTGTTTTTACATGTAATAGCCTTACCCCAATTGGATTTTTCCTTTCCCCTTACATTTTGAAGAACATAATACATGTCAACTTGTGGTAAGGAGATAAGAACATATTTTTTATGCAAGTCATACATACAAACTAATGTTTCATGCATATTCAACCTAGATTTAATATTTTTATAAGCATGGAATTCAACATTTCCAAAGGGTTTGATTAAACTAACATCTTCAATAGGGTTGAGAGTATTTCTAAGCTTCAATATTTCATGTTAACATGCAACACTTCATGGCATGCACTCATTGAAAAAGAAATACTTTTTAGGCATTAAGAAGGTCAATTAAGAAAACTTCCCTTTAAAGGCTTGAGTTTTCACCTTTTTTCTAACAAGCTTAGTTGCCCTTAACCTATTCAAGCGAGAATTTCTCGCTCAAGCGAGAATCAGATAGTAAGCTCACTAAGAGCTTGGGAGTGAATCATGAAAGAAGATGGAGGCCAAGGAAGTAAATCTCATCCCCTCAAGACCACTATTTTATACTCTAGAGGTAAGTGTGATTCACCCACTCACTCTCATCTTGTATGGAATCCCTAAATGACCCCTATTATCCTTTCCCATTTTTATTTTGGCTTTATTGTTAGTGCTTTGAGGTTGCCCTAGGGATTGTATGATGTGTATGCAATTTGTGGTTTTGGAATGGTTCTCACTTTAGGGTTTTGTATGGACACTGTATTGTTACATTCTAACTTCTATGAACATGCTTAATGTAGAATTGAGGATTTTACTCATGTTTCAAGTTATATACAATACTGCATACTATGATTGTGTAGGAGGATATTCATGGGCCTTTGGCCAAGAGGAAAAGAGGAATTGAAAGGAAAGATAAAAAGGAATTTCATGATTGATTGATAATAATCTATGAGGATTAATGACAAGGTATTTATGGAATTAAGGGGAGATGTTCCCTATTAGAGTTTAATCTCAGGTCTAGCCCTAGTTAAGTGCTAAGTGAAGTAAATATTGTAGTCACAAGAAGGGGGTTGTGATAGCTTGCACTTGTGCGGATCTAGAATTGGAGCCAGGAAGCCATGAGTCAGTGATTAAAGCCGAGAAAATGGATGAAAAAGATGCAAAACATGTGTAGAAAATTAGCGAAAATTGTGAGAGAAAGAGTGAAGGAAAGTTAGAAAGCATATGGAGATTCAGGAGTCGAAGATCGCCATTGCAGTAGGTAACTCCTTCTACAAATAAGATCAATGTTAGACGACACCAATCCGAGGGAATTAGATAAGTCTCAGAATGGTTTGGGTAAACACCATCAACCATTCTCTACTCACACAAAGGATGAGGAGGAATCTCAACAGAGTTTCTTTACTTGAGAAATGAGGTGTATTACAAGGGGGTGGCTCCCTATTTATAGAAAATAGAGAGCAACCAACCATGACTAAAAATAAAGGAAGAGTGGAATGAAAATACTACCTAATGGGTGTTGAACCCATGTTCCTAAAGCCTAAGTAGCTCAAAAGCTACTAACCACTAAATCTAGTCTTAAAACTAGCGCCTATATATGCTAAACATTATTAGGGAAAATTACAATTAAAACGAAATATAATTAAATCCTAATTAGAATGAAGATTGTTATTAAAATATTCCTAATGGTGTTTATGGGTTCCATGATACCTTTGACCAAAGTTAACCATGAGGAAGTTGGCCCAGATTTTGAATGAAAATTGGGTAGTAGTTTGGGTCTTGCTGTATGCACCCATGGTGAGTCTTCTTTAGCCCAGAATTCCCAGTGCCGGCTCAGAGTTCCACTGTCAATTGTCACCATTCCCTCCCCTTTAGAGAGGATTTGACCTCGAATCAGAAAATTCAAAAAAGACGTGCTAAGAAGAAATTGGGGTAGAAAAGAAGGAATTGGATGACATGAATGAGAATTTAGAAGAGACTTCCCCTAGTCATTTTGGAAACACAACTTCTCCATGCCGAACAACTTCCTTTAGCCTAAACACAACTTTTTTTGTTTCAATTGTATTTTAATGTAATAGAAATATTTAGTTGGATGTTTAAATGTAATTTATGACGAGAACAAGAGAATTATATTATTATACTTTAACATTTAATTATAATTTTTTCCAATGTATTTTCAAAGGTTAAAGTTAAGTTATGTGTTTTTTACATTTTATATATTTTTATGAAGAGTTGAAAAATTATATTTTATTTCATTTTAAAAGTTATTTTTGTTCATCTTGAATGTATTTTAAGTCTTAAAGACAAGAATTTTCTCATGATTTCAATTTAAGGATTGATAATAGATAAGTTACCAGATCTAGAAATTGGAACCATGAGGTATAGGTCAGCAAAATAATCAGTCAAAATGAGAAATTAAGTAGCAAAAAGTATGTAGAATGTGCAACAAATATGACGTGAAAAATGAAGTACAAAAGGTGAAGAAAACTAAGAAAATGTGGAAGAAGACAGGAGAGGATGATCGCCGCTGCAACAACAACTCTGATCGAGGTCGTACTCAATCAAATAATATGAATTAAAGTGTAGTGAGGGTTAGACAACCCAAAGTGGTCTCTCAAGGAATGCAATTGCAATTCATATAACAGAATTCAAACTAGAAATTCAGACTGTAGAACTTCAGACAATGTTAAGACAAAACTTCAGAACGTAGCACTTCATACGGTCTTGAGATGGTCTCAGTTGGTCTTAAGACGGTGAACTTCAGACAGTCTTGAGATAGAGCTTCAGACTGTACTTTAGATCATGAATTCGGACGGTCCTTCAGATCACTGACTTCAGATGGTCCAAATTTCAGAGACTGTCTTAAAAGTGCAGAATTTTAGAATGTAACAGAAACAAGGGAGTTTTAATTATTGTTTAGGAACATAATTTCGCAAAAAAAGAAGTAAGAGTTAAACAATGTGAGAAAATAGATTGATTCTCTTGTTCTTTCACAATTGGATTCTTCATCAGCTAAAATGCATTGATCTCAAGTTCCAAAATAGATTCGAATTAACCAAACAAGCATCAATTAATTCATCAATTATCTCACTCAAGAACTAAGCGAACTTGCCAGAACTAAGCGAACTGGTGTGAGATTTCTAATCCTTTACCTCCTGAATTAAGCAAACTGTTGGTTCCTGTTTAGAATTAAGCAAACTAAATAAGAATTCTAAGTGAAGAACAAAATTGAATTATCAACAAGCGTTCAAATCCAATGCAAGATTCAAAACCAGGATTCTAAAGGAGAAGGTGAAACTAAATCTGTTGCAGAAATTGAAATACGAATTTGAATTGAAATAAACCTCAGATCCTCAATGTAAATTTGAATTGACTATATTCCAATGTAAAATCACTCAAGAATCAATCCTCAGTAGTTTAGCCTTCCATGAGGAAGAACAAAAATGAGAGAGAACAAAGAAATGAAGCGTCCTCCAAAACTCCAATCTGTGAAAAGTGAGAAAAAGCTCTGTAACAGAATTGTAGCTAACTCTATATATATTACTCTCCTAAACCACAAGATTAATTGATCAAAGAGGTAATTGGGCCTTGACTAACAAGTATCAGGCCCAAAATACTAAAACTACTTCAGAAGCATGTTGTTTCCCGCTCAACTTCAGACAACATTAGAATGTCAACTTCAAATTGCAAACTGCACCTCATCCCTCAGTGGAATATAGTCATATAACATATCAAATTTGTGAGAGCCGGAGGTTGATGAGGGCGGGGAGTGATCGCCGGTGCAAAGAGGCACGGACAAGGAGCGGCTCCTGGAAGGCTTCTAAGCAAGAAGGGACACATGGATGAATCGAGCCCACACCCGAATGAGAGGGATCTAGAGACTGTGCAGGTATGGGACTGCACAGTTGAAAATAGCTTAAAGGAAATTGTTGGGGAGAACTATACCAACAAGATGCATCTTCTTTTCGGAAGCCCATAACATAAGAACTCCATTGTTAAGCGTGCTTGGCTTGGAGAAATTCTGGGATGGGTGACCTTCTGGGAAGTTTCCCGGAAAGTGTGCAAGTGAGGACAAAGCAGACCTTCTGGGAAGTTTCCCGGAAAGTGTGCAAGTGAGGACAAAGCATACTGGAAAGACTCGTGTTGGTTTGTGGGGACCCTCATCACTCCTGCAAGCGGCTCGAGGGCATTACAAAATTAAAGCCCTGGATCTTAGCTTTCCAACGCAACTAGAATCACCAAAAACGGACACCTATAGCTCCAGATATCAACAAAACAAGACAGGTAGGTAAGCAGACTTAAAAATCCGAATTTAAACAACATTTAAAATTAAAGCCCAATTAGGTAAATTCCAATTAAAATAGTGGAATTAATCATAATTATAGTCCAAGAAAGATAAGATTAAATATGCAAAGTGTGAATAAAAATGTGCTCATCAAATTCCCCCACACTTGCCCTTTTGCACTCCGGGCAAAACACCACATGAAGTAAAAATATACTAGGGAGCAAGATGCAAATACAAATGACATAATTATCAAGAGACCCAAGGAATGCATATGAGTAGGCAAAATACAACAACCAAGGAATCAAGGAATCAAGAAAAATGTGAATGGAATTCCCAATAATTTAGCAAACAAGAGGGTAGATCAAATCAAAGGGGTGAATAAAGAGTGATAGAATCCTCACAAGACAAACTCTCTAACTCTCAAGTGTTTAGATTTGTGTATATACACTCAAAGCACTCATGTAAGCAAACAAAACCATAAGCTTGGCAAGACTCTAATATCCACAGCAATTGAATCACATGCAAGCAAAGATCAAGATGACTTCAAAAATGTTGTAATGGGGTCAAGGTAAAGGTAGGGAAAATGAAGGATAAGAAGCTAAAAACCAAAGAGAATAGAGGAGCAATGGGTAGTAAATCCAAGAATAAATGCAAGTAGCATACATTTAAAGATTACAATTAAACTCCTCTTCTCTACCTTTTGACCCATTTTTTTTTATTCCAAGAACACTTTATTTCTTTGCTTATATATATATACTTTTCTTTTGAGCTTTTCTTTATTCTTTCTTCTTTTTCTTTTTTTTTTTTTTTACTTTTCTTTCTTTCCTTTTCCATTTTTTAACTAGCCAAAGGTCAACAATATGATATCCACATGAGGAGATAAGATAAGAAATTCAAGCACACCCCCACTCTTATTCAAGAACCTATTCCCAAAACAATTCCAAAGCTCCTTTATCCTCTAAGGCAAGGACAATAATGGTTTTTCACTTTTAAGGCTTGTAATGAGCTTTTAATAACAAGAAATGGAATCCATAGGCTCAAAGCGGCTCACAAGTGGAAAATCATCAAGGTAGGCTAATATGGCTAGTAGCTCAATATCAACAAAAAAGCCTCAATCATCTCAATTCATGCATGTGATCAAAGATGCAAATTAAAGAGTCAAGCCAAGTTCTAGAGCACAAGAAAACATGAGTGAAATCACACAAGAAAAAGAGAGAATGACATAGAATGGTCCATCCACATTAAGGCTCAAAATCTCACCAAGGAACTCTCTATCACAAAAGATTCAACCCAATAATTATCAAAACCAACTTATTCACCAAATTACAAGGAATCCAATCAAAATAATTCAAGAAACCAATTATCCAAGAATGATAAAGATGCCAACTACCAACACAAATCCTAAAAATCCAATGAAAAACATGCCAAATGTATTATTTTCCTACTATAAAAAATTCAATTTTTTGCTGTAAAATTCAGATAACTGTCAAAATTCTGCTGTAAAATGAAATTCTGCTGTAAAAATACTGCTGTAAATAACATCAATAAAAATGTATAGCAACTTACAGTAATGCATAAACAGTAACAACAACAGCAAAACAGACAGATTACAATAATTTCAGACAACAATTTCAGACAGCAGTAGCTAAAGAATAGCTACGCAACAGCTAACAGCTTCAGATAACAACAATTTAAGACAGAAAACAGTAAATTGCAGACAACAATTTTTTTACTGCAACAACAACAAACAGTATTTATTTTTCCTAACAACATACTATTTCCTAAAGTCTAAACTACAAATCTCCTCCCCCACACTTAAATCACACATTGTTCTCAATGTAAAAATAATCAAATTAGAGAACAAGAGACATAGTGCAATGAAAAAGTGGGGAAAGAGACTCCCTCCTCAAGGTGGAAATATTTGCACTTGAGGGAATGTGGGAAGCTCCAAATTAATCTCCTTAACCGTCTCCTCTACCAAAGTGGGACTCTCATGAAATAACTTGAGACGGTGGCCATTGACCTTGAAGGTTTTGTTGGTGGACTCACTTTTCAGCTCTACAACATCATAAGGATAAATAAGTAATAAGAAAAGGTCCAACCCAACGAGAGCTAAGCTTACCAGGCATGAGCTTAAGTCTAGAATTAAACAGTAGAACCTTTTGGCCTACAACAAACTCTTTTCTAGCAATACATTAATCATGAAATTTCTTAGTCTTCTCCTTATAGAACTTAGAGTTGTGATAGGCCTCCAGGCGAATCGCATCAAGCTCCTGCAGCTGAATCTTTCTTTGCTCTCCTGCCCGGTCACAATCTAAGTTGCAAGCTCTAACTGCCCAGTATGCTCAATGCTCAATCTCCACAGGTAAATGGCATGCCTTACCAAAAACAACTCTAAAGGGAGACACCATAAGAGGTGCTTTGTAGGTGGTCCTATGAGCCCAGAGAGCATCATCAAGGCGGCAGCTCCAATCCTTCCTGTTTGGCTGCACCATCTTCTCCAGAATCCTCTTGATCTCTCTGTTGGGTATCTCAGCTTGTCCATTAGTCTGGGGTGGTATGGTGTAGAAACTCTATGCACCACCCATACTTCTTTAGCAAAGCTTCCATGGAGCGGTTACAAAAATGGGTCCCCTGATCACTAACAATGGCTCGAGGCACTCCAAACCTGCAAAAGATATTAGACCTGGCAAAATCCACAATAACTCGAGCATTATTAGTCCTTGTGGCTATAGCCTCCACCCACTTGGAGACATAGTCAATAGCAAGAAATATATATAAAACCAAATGAAATAGGGAATGAGCCCATAAAATCAATACCCCACACATAAAAAATCTAACAAAATAACATAGGTTGTTGAGGTAGCTGCTGCCTGCTATAAATGGTCGCTCATGCTCTCTGACACTGCTCACATGTAGAGGAGACTCTCCAGGCGTCTCTGAAAATCGTAGGCCAATAAAATCCACAATCCAACACCTTTTGTCCTGTCCTCTGAGGTCCAAGATATCCTCCAACAGGTGAGGCATGACATAACTGAAGTACGGACTGGATCTCATGATCTGGAATACACTTATAGATCACCCGATCACTGCAAAAACGCCATAAATAAGGGTCATCCCATACATAAGACTTGGCATCACTCCTAAGTCTATCTCTTTGAGCCCTAGATGCCAAGGGTGGAAAAACAGATGCAACAAGATTATTTACAATATCAACAAACCAAGGGGTAAGGGGAGAGGGATGGGAATCTTGCAAAACCAATAGCTGCTCATCCGGGAAATCATCCCGAATAGGAAACGCATCCTCCGCTCTCTCAATGCGGCCCAAATGGTCTGTTACAAGATTATGTGCAACACTCCTATCCTGGATATCCAAATCTAACTCCTGGAGAAGTAATATGCACCTTATCAACCTGGGTTTGGAATCTGTCTTTTTTAAAAGGAGCTTCAGAGCAGCATGATCAGTAAAATCTATTACCCTAGAGCCTAAAAATAAGATCTAAATTTATCCAATGCAAATACATTTGATAACAGCTCTTTCTTAGTGCTAATGTAATTTACTTGTGTTGCATCCAAAGTCCTAGATGCGTAATAAATCACATGAGACAACTTACCAACCCTCTGTGCCAAAACAGCTCCCAAGGCGTAGTTTGATGCATCACACATAAACTCGAACGGAAGAGTCCAATCCGGTGGCTGAATTATGGGAGTGGTGGTGAGAGCTCTCTTGAGGCGATCAAATGCCTCTCTACACTGCTCTCCAAACTCAAAGGGACATCCTTCTACAGCAAGTTGGATAGTGGAAGGGTTATCCGACTGAAATCCTAAATAAACCTGCGATTGAACCCTGCATGTCCAAGGAAAGATCGAACCTCTCGCATGCAAGAGGGGTAAGGTAAGTGTGAAATAACATCTAATTTCGCAGGCTCTACCTCAATGCCCTTCCTAGAGATAATATGGCCTATGATTGTACCATGCTCTACCATAAAATGACACTTTTCATAATTCAGAACAAGGTTAGTCTCTATGCACCTATCAAGCACTCTAGTAAAGCTATCCAAACTTGCATCAAAGAAGGAGCCATACACTCTATGCAATGCTCAAGTAAATTAGAAAATATACTCATCATGGATCTCTGGAAAGTACCAGGAGCATTGCATAGACCAAAAAGACATGTAAATGTTGTCTTATGTTGGTCCTCTGGTGCAATACATATATGAAAATAACCGGAGAAACTATCTAAGAAATAGTAATGTGATTTACCTGCCAGGCGCTCCAGCATCTGATCAATGAAAGGAAGTTGGAAGTGATCCTTCCTGGTCACCTGGTTGAGCCTCCTATAGTCAATGCAGACTCTCCAGCTGTTATGCATCCTAGTAGGAATCAACTCATCCTTCTCATTCTTTACAACAGTAATCCCAGATTTCTTTGGTACCACTCGTACCGGGCTCACCCAAGTGCTTTCTAATATGGGATATATGATGCCAGCCTGTAGCAGCTTGGTGACCTCTTTCTTTACCATGTCAAGAATCTGGGGATTCAACCTTCTCTGAGCCTGCCTCACAGGTTTAACCCCATCCTCCAACAAAATATGGTGCATACACATGGAAGGGATAATACCCGAAATATCTTCTAAAGTCTAGCCATGTGCCCTCCTGCGCTCTCTAATAACATGCACCAACTTTTGCTCCTGATCAGCAGAGAGTGCGGTAGAAATGATCACTGGATGCTTCCACTCATCCTCCAAATATGCATACTTGAGGTGAGAAGGAAGTGGCTTCAACTCTAGTGATGGTGGCTGGAAAATAAAAGGTAACAATCTGGTACTAGTAGAAACCTCTTCAACCTGCAAGTCAACCAAGTCAGATGTATCTGTAATTGCTGTAATCAAGCCTGGGCATTCTGACTCAATTGACTCTACTGGTGCATCAATACTAGAACCTGTAGAACAATCAACACAATAAACACAACCAACATAATCAGTAGATATAAACTCATCTATCTCAGCACAGTACTACACATAGAAGAATCAGAACATAAACCACAAGTGTAGACATCACTGAAATCAGACAAGTCAGGAAAGTCCAAATCTCCTACAAACTTAGACAAATTGTCATCTAGAAGCTTAGCAAACATATCAATATGGAATACAAAATGGTCCTCAATAGGATGCCTCATAGCATCTAAAATATTAAACTGAACCACACTTTCTCCAAACTCCATAGTGAGTGTGTCTGCATGAACATCAATCTTAGTTCGAGATGTCTTCAAGAAGGGCTTGCCCAAGATGATGGGGGCTGCACCAGTGAGTGAATCTCCTCCCTCCATATCCAGTATGTAAAAGTCAGCAGGGAAGATGAGGTCATTCACTCGAACCAACACATCCTCAATAAGACCTGAAGTATGGGCAATGCTCCTATTTGCCAAATGAATGACAACACCTGTAGCCTACAAAGGACCAAGAGACAAAGAGGTGAAAACAGATAGAGGCATAACATTAATAGATGCTCCTAAGTCAAGCATAGAATTATCAAACTTGCTACTACCAATAATTCAAGGAAAAGAAAATGTCCCTGGGTCTTTGCATTTTTCAAGAATAGTAGTCACAGGTCTCTCAATGAGTGCAGAGACATTCCTTCCCATACTGATCCTCTCATTGCCCTTCAGCCGCCTCCTATGGGTGCACAGATCCTTCAAAAACTTGGCATATCTTGGAATTTGCTTTATGGCCTCAAGCAAAGGTATATTGACTTCTACTTTTCTGAAAGTCTCCAAGATTTCCTTGTCAGTCTCTTCCATTTTTTTACTCTAATGTATAACTCTCTGTGGAAATGGAAGAGGAATAAAAGGTTGCACACTGCTTGAAGAACTAGGGCTGCTCAAAGGACTAGGATTAGCTCTCTCCTGTACAGGGTCCTCTACAGCTGTAGGAATCTAATCTTCTTGTTTAGAATGTTGCCTATCAGGTGCTTGCACACTCTTACCCGACCTCAAAGTGATTGCACTAACATTCTTTGGGTTGACAACTGTCTGAGTAGGAAGCTTGTCTGAACCTTGAGACTACAGCTGATTAAGAGTGGTAGCCATCTGACCTATCTGATTTTCCAGACTCTGAATAGTTGCCTCTGTCCTCTGCTGGAAATTTAGATTGTTGATTGCCATCCGCCTCATCAATTCTTCTAGGGAAGGCTCACTCTTGGAAGGTGTAGCAGCTGGTGGTAGAGGTTGTTGCTGCTGTACATGTGGAGGCTGGTAGGGTCTACTAGGTCCAACAACATGAGACTGATAAGGTACATAAAGCTGTTGTGGCTGCTGTTGAGAAGAATTTTCCCATCTCAAGTTTGGTTGATTCCTCCAACCCGACTTATACCTGTTAGAAGAAAGGTCCTAATTATACTGCTACTGCTGAGGGGGTCTACCAGAACCATAAATATTTGCAGCATAACCTTGAGGAGGAACAACACCATCTCCTTCAGACTCATGTAAGGTGGGACAGGTATCAGTGGGATGATCAGCAGAAGTAAAAATTGCACATAATTTAGCAACCTTCTGAGACACTGCTAATTGTTTAACTAAGGAAGCCAAATCATCTAGCTTGTTCTCCAACTTCCTATGATCAGCAGCATAAGTGGTCTCCATCTCATGAACTCCTCTGGTCAAGGCAACTGAATTGCTTCTGGTAGTGAACTGTTGGTTATTAGAAGACATATTTTCAATCAACTGCCTTGTTGTAACCGGAGTTTTATCCACCAAAGCTCCTCCACTGGCTGCATCTATCATCTGTCTATCCATGGATATAAGGCCCTCATAGAAATACAAGATGAGAATCTGCTCATGAATATGATGATGTGGACAACTTGCACAAAGTCTCTTAAATCTCTCCCAGTACTCATATAAACTCTCTCTGTCCATCTGCCTTATACCACAAATCTCCTTCCTGATTGAGGTGACTCTGGATGCAGGGAAATTTTTTTTCAAGAAACAACCTTTTTAGATTATCCCAACTAGTGATTGATTTAGGTGGAAGGTAATACAACCAGTCTTTTGTTGTATCTTGCAGGGAGAATGGAAATGCCTTAAACTTAATGTGATCCTCAGGAACTCCAGGTGGTCTCATAGTGGTGCAGACAATATGGAATTCCTTGAGATGTTTATGTGGATCCTCACCTGCAAGACCATGGAACTTGGGCAACAAATGAATCAATCCAGACTTTAGCTCACAAGGCACATCTAAATCAGGATATTGAATGCATAAAGTCTGAATAGTAACATCAGGTGATGCAAGCTCTCTCAAGGTCCTCTCAGCCATGATATAAATATTAAAATCAGAATCAAGAAAAGAAGAAGAAGAAAAAGAAACAGACTCACTATCACTAACAGAAACAGTAGAATACACACTATCAGAAAATGACTCAGACAATGACACACTATCACTAACAGAGTTATGCGCAAAGTGGAATCCTAGACTCTTTAACTAACCTATGATATGTATGATAAATTTCTGGATCAAATGTATATAAGACACCTGGGTTTGCTCTAGTCATACACCAAATGCACACAAAAATGCACAAAATAAGGCATACAACAGCATGATAGCATATAAAGGCAACCTATATCAAATGAGAAGAAATCAATGGAATGGATATATGGAAAACACTATATTATCATAAGAATGAACCAAAAAAAATTTCAGAACAAAATTCAAAGCCTAAGTATCAAAACCACCTAAGGTAAGAAAGGAAAAATACACCAATAAAAACGTAAAAATTCTAGAAAAAATAGAAAATGAACTTTTTTTTTGGATTTTCAGGATCCGCCTCCCAACATATTTGGGACAAGCGTCTAAACTAGCTCGTTCTACCCCAAAAGCATATAAAAATATGTGAAATTATGACTTTCCTAACTCAAGTTATGTCAATTGAAGTCAACAGGTCAAAATAAGCTAGTACAAAGTGTAATCTCACAATCTGGACCTATCTAACAACAACTGGGGTATCTAATATTCATTATTAACCTAAAGAAGTTTGGAAACAAAAATTGGCAAAAGAATTCAACCTCTAACTATGTTAACCAAAAATTCAGATTCAACTGCAAAAGTCTACAGTAGAAAAAGACAACTTCAAATTGTTCAACTTATGCATTTCAATCCAAATCAATTCTAACATCATCTGAACAATACATAAACATTATACAATGACTAAACACACTAAAAACAATGGCTCAAAACAACACACAACTCAAAACACAAAACAAAGTGCAACAAGAACAAAATTCATCAGTAGAAATGGTAAATGAGCAAGGTTATGTGTATTACCAGAATCTGAATTATGGAAATTCACTACAAGCTGCACAAACCAAATGTTAGCTGAACAAAAACACAGTATTGAAATTGACTCTAACATTTCAAACACAAAATAGACATGAATTACACAAAACAGAATTGAAAAACTCACAAAAACAGAAATTCAGAGGGTCTGAAAACTCTATTTGAAAACTGAATTCGAATTTAATTGAATTCCCCGGCAACGACGCCAAATTTGATCGAGGCCGTACTTAATCAAATTATATGAATTAAAGTGTAGTGAGGGTTAGACAACCTAAAGTCATCTCTCAAGGAATTCAATTGCAATTTAGATAACATAATTCAAACCAAAAATTCAGATTGCAGAACTTCAGACAGTGTTAAGACAGAAGTTTAGAACATAGCACTTCAGACGATCTTGAGATGGTCTCAGATGGTCTTAAGACGGTGAACTTCAGACTGTCTTGAGACAGAGCTTCAGACCGTACTTCAGATCATGACTTCAGACGGTCCTTCAGATCACTGACTTCAGATGGTCCAAATTTCAGAGACTGTCTTAAAAGTACAGAATTTCAGAATGTAACAGAAACAAGGGGTTTTGATTATTGTTTAGGAACAAAATTTTGCAAATAAGGAAGTAAGAGTAAAACAATGTGAGAAAATAGATTAATTCTCTTGTTCTTTCACAATTGGATTCTTCATCAGCTAAAATGCATCGATCTCAAGTTCCAAAATAGATTCGAATTAAACAAACAAGCGTAAATTAATTCACCAATTATCTCACTCAAGAACTAAGCGAACTTGCCAGAACTAAGCGAACTAGTGTGAGATTTCTAATCTTTTACCTCTTGAATTAAGCAAACAATTGATTGTTTAGAATTAAGCAAACTAAACGAGAATTCTAAGTGAAGAACATAATTGAATTATCAACAAGCGTTCAAATCCAATGCAAGATTCAAAACCAGAATTCTAAAGGAGAAGGTGAAATTAAATTTGTTACGGAAATTGAAATACGAATTTGAATTGAAATAAAGCTAAGAATCCAACGTAAAATCACTTGAGAATCAATCGTTAGTAGTTTATCCTTCCATGAGAGGAAAAACAGAAAATGAAAATGCAGATAGAAAGAAGTGGAGAGAGAACCAGAAAAACAGAGAATGAGAGAAAGCAAGCATCACCAAACTTCAATCTGTGATAAGTGAGAAAAAGCTCTGTAACATAATTGTAACTGCCTCTATATATACTACTCTCCTAAACCACAAGATTAATCTGATCAAAGAGGTAATTGGGCCTTGACTAACAAGAGTCAAGCCCAAAATGCTAAAACTACTTCAGAAGCATGCTGTTTCCCGCTCAACTTCAGACATCATCAGAACGTCAACATCAAATTGAAAACTGCACCTCGTCCCTCAGTGGAATATAGTCATATAACATATCAAATTAAATCCCCGGATCTTAGCTTTCCAACGCAACTAGAATAACCCAAAACGAACACCTTTAGCTCCAGATATCAACAAAACAAGAGAGGTAGGTCAGTAGGCTTAAAAATCCGAATTTAAACAACATTTACAATTAAAGCCCAAATAGGTAAATTCGAATTAAAACAGTGGAATTAATTATAATTATAGTCCAAGAAAGCTAAGATTAAATATGCAAAGTGTGAATAAAAATGTGTTCATCAAATTCCTTCTGCAGATAAGATCAGTGTTAGACGCCACCAATTCAGGAGAATTGGATAAGTCTCAGATGGTTTAGGCAAGCACCACCAACCATTTTCTACTCACATAACTGAGGAGAAATTTTGACAAAGTGTCTTTACTAAAATTCAAGGTGAAATACAAGGGGGTGCCTCCCTATTTATTGAGTTAGGGGCGGCCAAAATAAGAAAAAAAATACAAGGATGAGTGGAAAATGCTACTAATTGGGTGTTGAACCCAAATCCTAAGGCTTAAGTAGCTAAACTAGCTACTAGCTACTTAAACACTAAAATTAGCGCCTATTTGGACTAATCTAGCTTAGGAAATTATAATTAAATTTAAATACAATTAAATCCTAAATTATTATTGAGATAATCCTAATTAAGATGATGGGCTTTTTGTTAACTAGACCAAGGTTGACCATAAGGAAAGTTGACCAAAGCTTGATCTAGCTCTATGCGCCCAAATCAGGCCCAAGCTCCCCTTCAGCTCAGAATCTAACCTGCCAGCTCAGAGTTCCGATAGCAGTTTCCATAATTCCCTCCCCCTTAGAAAGGATTTGATCTCAAATCTGAAAGTACAAACGAAGCCATAAGAAAAAGAGAAACTGGGGTAGAAAGAAAGAGATGGATGACATGAGAAAAATGTAAGAAGAGACTTACCTTTGCCTATGAAGAGTGCCACGAGAATTTCCTCATGTTGAACATCATCCTTGAGCCTAGGCAATAAAAAGAAGGCCCATGAGTATTATTCCCAAGCATTCAAAGTGAAGGCTCATAACACAAATACTTGGGAATCATAAAGATAAGCAGTAGAAAAGAATAGGATGTGAACAAGTGGTAGTTGAGATAAGGGTTAGGAAACTCCCTCAATGAAGATTGAACCACCATGTCCTTACACTTGTCCGGGATCAAAGACAATTCTCTCAAAGCCATCCTTTGCAAGTAAAAGAATTAGGTGTTTAAAATGAATTTCGAACAAGTGATAGGCAAATTTCAAGTCAACAAAATATTTCACATCATATTTCCAAATGAATGTGCAATTAAAGCTATGTGGTACAAATGCCATATCTCATTGTAATGAAATCCCAATATGCTTATTGAACATAACACATGCATCTTGAGTATGGTTGTTAAAAGTGTAACATCCCAAAATTTAGAAATATAATTTAAATACGATGACGTTAGCGATAAAAATAGAAGTTACATAATAATAATAGTAAATATTAATATAACTGTATTTATGAGATAATAATATAATATTATAAATATTAGGAGAGACGTCAGATTAGTAAGATCATAATCAGATATGTTTATATTGAATATAATAATAATATTATTAAGAGATAAGTCATAAGATTGCAATTAACATTAATTGTTATAAATATAGTAATTGTTATATTAATAAAATAATATCAGGATTAATAATGATAATCTTATGAAAAAGATATGGTTAGTGTTTTAAATTAGGATAAGGTTTTAAAATAGGAATACTGAGAGATCACAAGGATTAAGGGTAAGAATCAATACAAATTTAGGATAAGATTTAATTATAATATTTGAATTTAAATTTGAATATAGACGGATAAGGACTCTATAATATCCTAATAATTCCTAATGAATAAATAAAATAAAATAAGAATTATGAAGAAAATAATAATAATATCATTATATTATTATGTTTCAAAAAAAAGATATTATTTAATTAAAAAGGGTAATGGGTGGGTAGGAGTAGGCCCAACTCAGTTAGATATTTAAATAGAGGGATGGTTATCTATTTCACCCTATTAGCTTTCAAACGTTAGATAACCAAACCCTGGCGAGGAGAGAAGCAATTTCACAAGGAGGAGGTGCCGCAGAGTAGATTAGCAAGAGCGTTCTATCTTTCGTTTCTGATCGTCAACTCTAAGGTACAGTGGGGAAGAGGGTGCTGCTTGTTTATGCATGTAGGGGTGCTTGGGTAGTAATTTAAGACTAGAAATTCGTATTGATATATGTTATAACTGAGAATGAATGATTAAAACTGTTGATTTATGATTGATTGGATGAATATTGATGATTTATTGGGTGAAATTAAAGAGGATATTGAGAATAATGAAAAGGGGGAAATTAGGGATTTGAGGATTTGGGATTTTGATGGATTGGTTGTATAATTTGTGAAAGATTGTTGTTTTAATGAGTTTTGATGTTATAAACGCATAAGAATGATTATTTAACAAAGATGATTGATTAGGGATTGAGAAGAGAGGTTTAGAGATGATAAAAATCGTGAGAACTGCGATCTGCGTTGCGGGTAATTGATTACCATGGTATGTAATCGATTACAGGATTGTGGTAATCGATTACCAAAGAGATTGCTTTCAGGTAATCAATTACAGGGATACTGTAATCGATTACCAATGTGTTTTCTTGTAGGTAATCAATTACAAGGTGATTGTAATCGATTACCAAAGACCTTGTTTGCAAGTAATCAATTACTAGAGGTTGGTAATCGATTACCAGAGTGGATTTTGAGATCCTAAGTGCTTGATGATGATTGATGTTGTTTGATAATGCTTTATTATGATTATGGTGTTGATGATTAATGATGTTGATGATGATTTGGTGTGCATAATGATTGGTGAATATGCCATGTGCTTGATGATGTTTTGGTGTGCATAATATGCAATGTGATTAATGATGATGGTGAATGTTATGATGATGTTAATGATGATAGTGTATATCACTTATTGATGATGATGTTAATGATGATAATGTATATCACTTTATGATGATGGTGGTTAATGATGAGCATAATAATGCATGATGATGATGATAATGATGACGATGTATATCACCTTGTGATGATGATGTTACCTACGTTGTGCGGGCCCATAGAGAGGGTACAACTTAGTAGAGATGCCTTTAGCATATGTGATGAGACCTGAATTATGCGGGTCCATAGAGGGGGTACAATTCGGGAGGTGAACTGCATTGTGCAGGCCCATAGAGGGGGTACAACTCAGGGGACCATGATGGGGCGTTCGATGCACGGGCCCATAGAGGGGGTGCAACCCTAAGGATGATTTGTATTGGCCCATAGAGGGGGGTGCAACCTAGGGTCGAATGTCGTTGTGCGGGCCCATAGAGGGGGTACTGTAGAAACACAGGGAAACACTAGAAGGGGGCTGAATAGTGTTTCTTAATAATTTATGGAAGCTTTTCGCAAACGGTTAAGTTTACAATAGTTTCAGACAGGTTTAAGAGGCTGTCTGAAGTTTCTTAAGAAGGCTTCTGAAAAGATCTTTAAAAAAGGTTTCTTTCTTTTTAAAATTATCAGAACATTTTTCAACACCCTTTGGTTAGTATAAATACATTGACAAGAGATAAGGGATAGAAAACTTAGCCAAGGAATTTATCCTGGTTCACTCACTACCACTGTGAGCTACGTCCAGTCCCAATGCCAACTAGCACTTGGATTTTCTCTTAATCTTCACCAAGATTATAAGTATTCTTTTACAGTCAAGCCTCTTCAGGCTCTATAACCAAGTATTCTTTTACAGACAAGCCTCTTCAGGCTCTACAACCAAGTATTCTTTTACAGACAAGCCTCTCCAGGCTCAAAGACAATTTTTACAAAGAGATATGTCTAAGCTTTTAACTACACAAGTTTGAAGCTTAAACAGAGACAATGTACAATAAAAACTGAGGTATGCTCAGGATATACAAATGATGTACAATGAATATGAAATCAGAGTGTTTTTACAGAGAAAAACTTGCAGCGTGATTTCTCTTAGACTTTCTTGTATATGCAGTCTCTCTTGATGGTCTTCATGAAGGGCTATTTATAACCAATCTTCAATCCGTTGAAATACCATCGTTTAGAGATAGCATTAAATGCTATTTAATCCGTAGTGAGACATGCTTCTGAGAGTCCTGATTTTTCTGACACAGTACAAGGTTGCTGCTACCATAAAACTGCCACTGTTGTTGCTGCAAAGGCTGCGTTGTAGGGATTTCCTCAGTGGTGTATGAAATTCAAATATACCAGGAAAGGTCTCTGTGTTCCTTGCCATAAATATGTTTGAAAAGGTACGTGCAACAGAGAACGCTTGACTCAGCAGAATTTCAGAGATGTCTTCACAAACTTTAGCAAAGAGTGCCACGTCATTAATGAGACTTCAGACGGCTTCAACACTTCAGACGGGTTGCGCACTTCAGACGGCTTCAACACTTCAGACAGGTTGAACTTTCAGAAGGCTTTTCCACTTTAGACAGGTTGACAACACTTCAGACCGTCTTTATATGTTCAGAATGGCTTGCTGAAATCATAGATAAGTCATTAAACATTTATGTATCTATGATAAGTATTTTAACCCAAATTTGTTAAGCATTAAAACTTGAGAAGTGAGCTATCTAAAACATCATAATTTACCTTATGATATTTTTGAGACTCAACATCCTCCCCCTTTTTAATGATGACATAAAGATCTCTCAGGTCAAACAGATTCTGATCAATTACTCTTATCAAATACTCCCCCTGAGACCTGTAATTACTTCAGATTTTATTAGTTTTAATACTCCCCCTTTTGTCATCAATCAAAAGGGAATTTTAGAGGATAACCTCAAAATAATCACAATTAAAACATTGAGATACCATCATTCATGGGAACAAACAGAATATATTATCAGGCAAAAGAGTTCACAAAACAGAAATTAAGCACTCAAAATGAAGTTAACACCAAACATGGCTAAACATCATAGACTATCCATCTTTCTTTAGCAAGGCCTCTTTCATAAAGGAGAGCAATTCTTCCTTTCTGAGGAACTGGATAAGCTTTAGGTTCCTTGAACTTGTCAGCAGGGCCTTCTTCCAGGGGGTACCTAGGAACAACCTGTCAGGTTGCACCAAAATCTCTGTGGTTGGCATGATGGAGATTGTTCTAGGTGGCCTATAGCCTCTCATGCCTACTGACTTCATGTAGTCCTTCTTAAAAAGTTCAGCTTCAGTAGACAGTTGCTTGACAAAACACCATTCATCATTAGACAACTTGAGGGAGTCACCAGAGAAGGGGTTAAGTGGATCCCACTTATGAGCAGGTGGAACTGCACCGTTTCTGATCTTCTCAATCTGGCCTGAGTAAAACTGATCTGAACTGCCTTGATACTTTTCCCTTTCTTCACCAGCAGTGTGCTTGATAAGGCCATGGTGAAGAGAGATGGAGGGTTCATTTCTGAAAAACTGCAGCTCTTCAAATAAGTTGGGGAACTTGGGGACTCTGACCCTCTCACTGAAAGGTTCCTCATAATTTTTGTGGGGTACTGCAGCAACTTCATCATATTGGTGTTGAGTGAAAGGAAAAGCATACGGATCAAATGTAGGCTCAGTGAAGAAGTCCCTACTTTTGGGTCCTAGCTTTATATGCTCAGGCAACATGCTTCCTTTCCATACTTCAGAGCTGTCACCTTTCTAATGTTCATCTGTGGGGTCTTCAGACTGAGTGGATTCTGAAGATGATGAAGGTGGTGATGAGGGAGGTGATGGAAGTGCTTCTTCTTCTTTCTCCTCTACCGTTTTCTTCTCAGGTGATGAAGGTGGTGAAGGGGTCACATTATCAAACCTTACCCTGAGCCTTTTCTGAGGAGGTTTAGCTTTCTCAGGTTCCCTCTCCTTTTCCTTTTCAGCTTGCTTCTCTTCTCTTCTTCTCTTGAAATACAGGTTTGCTTTGACAAAGTTTTGATACTTTCCAGCCTCATCCATTTTCTCCAGTTGACTTGCAATGCTCCTTGTAATCCTAACAGAGGGTTCAGGAGCTGGATGAAATAACTTTGTTTTTGTTCTCCTTCTTTGCCGTGTACTGGATCTTCTTCTCTTCTTGGTCTCTTGAGTAATGGAAGCTAGCCTTTCATCTTCAGCAAGAGCTAGCTGAGAGGCTACTGCAAGAGCATAATCAGTCTTTTCTTGCTCAGCCTTCTTCTCCATTTCTTCATTCTCCAAAGCTGTAGCAAGGGCTGCTACTTGAATAAGCTCAGGATCAGAAGGACATGCAGCCAGAGGTGCTGCTGCCAAAGCTTCAGGATCAGCAATCTCAGCTACCTCTTCCTTATGTTTCAGAAGTAGGCTTAGAAGTAAGAGTTCTTACACCTTCAGAACCCTGACCCACAATTTCAAATGGCTTTTGCAAAGCCTTCTGAACAGGTTCAGATGTCTGAGTGTGCAAGTCCATAGCTTCTAGAGACACCTTTGCTGAACTCCTGACAGGGAGCTTCTTCCTTTTCAGATGAGGGGATGGCTTGGAGGGATTGAACTCATCTTTTCTGATATCCCCCCGAAACTCTTTCTCAAGAATCTCAAGGGTGGTTCCTCTTCTTGAGGCCTTCTCCATAAGAACACTCTCCTTCAGAGTAGGAGATGGAGGTCGTGGAGTGAGCTTGATTCCCATGCTCTTCAAGTTTGACTCACCAAAGAACATAAGAGATTTATGGTCACATAATCTTTCAACAGGTACCTTAAAATGCATAAGTACCTTCATGATTAGAGTGTTGTGGGGAAGATTTCCAGTAGAGTCTCGAATCTTCTTCTGCATATGGAACATGATAATGCTTGGGAGATTGACTTTCTTCTTCTGAAGCAGGTGAATTAGACAGAACCTTTCCAATTTTGAGACATGGTTTCTGCTTCCACTCTTAGGGATTATTGCACACCCTAAGATAGCATGAAGAACTCTGACCTTCTATAGCAAGAACTTGGAATCTAAGCTTTTGGGTTCTTCTGTTCCATACAACATCTTTGTAAACAACTCGTGCCCACCATTCTTCATCTCCCACCCAGGAATGAAGGTTGCACCTTCAGCCTTAACATCAGTGATTGTGGAGAGAATGCCTTGATCAACAAAAACTGAAACCCCTAGAACAGAGGCTTTGATGCTTTCATACACTCCCTTAGAATTAGGTATTCCTCGAGCAGAAGACCAGAAATCCACCATACTTTGTTCATGCCATTGACAGTTAATGTGGTCGAAGAAAGAAGTCCACCCAGCTGCATCAAATTCCTCAACCAAATCCATGCCAATGTTGCGAAGCTCGTCATGGTTCACTCCCTTTGATCTAACCACATTTCCACCAGAACCAGCGGTCTTCTTGGGTGCCATTGTTGAGTTGCAGGGAAACTTTGAGAGAAAAGGTTGCTTGAGCAGTGAAGAAGATCAAACGGAATATTGAGGAAAGAGAGTGTAAGGCTTCCTCGACACACTTACTCCTGCATTTATAGACCCATGATGCAATGATGCACTGTACCGGCTGCGCAGACTTCGGGTAGCGTGTGAAGTGGAAGAGACAAAAACTTTAAAAGAAGGAATTCAACCGTCTCAGATAGCCACGTCAGCCAGTTACTTCAGATAGGTGAAAATTTCAGACACACAAATAAATTTCAGATAACCTAAAATTTCAGACATGTCACTGTTTCAGACACACTGAAATTTCAAACGCACTAAAAATTTTAGATAACATAACAATATCAGACACAATTAATTTTTAGAGAATGCATGTATGTTTAAGTTGTTGCGTATGAACTTAAATCTATCTTCAGCCAGGGGTTTTGTGAATATATCTGCCCATTGATGCTCTGTGTCAATGAACTGAATATCAAAAACACCTTTTTGAACATAGTCTCTAATGAAATGATGTTTGATTTCTATATGCTTTGCCCTAGAATGTTGAATGGGATTTTTGGATAAATTAATTGCACTGGTATTATCACAAAGAACAGGTATAGTAGAGATAGAAATATTAAAATCCTCAAGCTGATACTTAACCCATAGCAGTTGTGAACAACAACTGGCTGCTGATATATACTCTGCTTCTGCTGTTGATAAAGCAATGGTGCTTTGCCTTTTGCTTGACCAGCTGATCATGTTATTTCCAAAGAAATGACATCCTCCACTGGTGCACTTTCTTTCTATTCTATCTCCAGCAAAGTCAGCATTACATTAACCTATTAACCTGTAATCTTTGCTCCTCTTATAGCATAGACCAAGATTAGTAGTATCTTTCAGATATCTAAAAATTCTTTTAACAACTTTGTAATGAGTAATTCTTGGATCTGATTGAAATCTAGCACAGAGACAAACATTGAACATTATATCAGGTCTTCTTGCTGTTAGATACAACAAGGAGCCAATCATTCCTCTGTACAAAGTTTGATTCACTAGTTCTTCTTTATCATCTTTGCTCAAAGATGCAGAGGGATGCATAGGAGTTGACATGGGTTTGCAATCACTCATGTTGAACTTCTTAAGCATTTCATTTGTATATTTTTCTTGATGGATCCATATACAATCAGAATCTTGCTTAATTTGAAGTCCCAAGAAAAATTTAAGTTCTCCCATTAAATTCATTTCAATTCTGATTGCATCAACTCAGAAAACTCCTTGCACAGAGAAGAATCAGTTGAACCAAATATAATGTCATCAACATATATCTGGACAAGTACAAAATCTTTGTTAGACTATTTTCTGAAAAGGGTGGTATCTATTTTTCCTCTTTCAAAACCATTTTTGATAAGAAAACTGCTCAGTCTGTCATACCATGCTCTTGGAGCTTGTTTCAGACCATAAAGAGCCTTTTTCAATTTGAAAACATGATCAGGAAAAGCAGTGTCTTCAAAACCAGGGGGTTGTCTAACAAAAACTTCTTCTTCAATGAAACCATTGAGGAAGGCACTTTTGACATCCATTTGATATAGTTTGATGCCATTATTTACAGCATAAGAGAGAAGAATCCTAATTGCTTCTAATCTAGCAACAGGGGCAAAGGTTTCATTGAAGTCAATACCTTCTTGTTGATTGTACCCTTGAGCCACTAATCTTGCTTTGTTTTTGACAACTTTTCCTTCTTCAGACAACTTGTTTCTGAACACCCATTTGGTTCCAATAATTGTTTTCCCATGGGGTTTAGGAACAAGTGTCCAGATATCACTCCTAGCAAATTGGTTTAGCTCCTCTTGCATGGCTAGAATCCACCCTTCATAATGCAGAGCTTCATCAATGTTCTTTGGCTCAATTTCAGACAAGAGAGCAAGAGAATTCAGATTCTTGAATTTTGATCTTGTCTTAACTCCTTCTGAAGTGCTGCCAATGATTTGCTCTTTTGGATGATGTGATTTGTATCTCCAGTCAGGTTTCTGAGGTGATATCAAATCAGTCTGAGACTCAACATTGGTCTGAAGAGGTTCAGTGACAGATGGTGCTTCAGACACCTGTTCATCCTTGATGCTGTCATGATTATTCAGCTCCATTCCTGCAAAGTCATCTTCTAGATCTGATAATTCCCTATCAGTCTCTTTCTTGTCATTAAATTTAACATGGATTGATTCCTCTACAGTTAAAGTTCTAGAGTTATAAACTCTATAGGCTTTAGATGTTTCAGAATATCCTATGAAAATTCCATTGTCAGATTTTGCATCAAATTTTTCAAGATCATCCTTGGTGTTGAGTATAAAACACTCACAACCAAAGGTGTGGAAATATGATATGTTGGGTTTTCTTCCCTTCCACAATTCAATAAGTTGTGTTAATAGCTTCTGCCCAGAAAGATCTTGGTAGATTGCATGAGTTGAGCATGGTTCTTCCCATTTCTTGTAAGCTTCTGTTCTTTCTCTCAACAACCGTATTTTGCTGAGGTGTTCTTGCCATAGAGAAATTGTGTGAGATCCCATTCTCATCACAGAACAGTTGAAAGTTTGCATTCTCAAACTCTCCACCATGATCACTTCTGATAACAGATATACAAAATCCTTTTTCATTTTGTACCTTCTTGCAGAATATTGTGAAATTCCTAAAAGTCTCATCCTTGCTTCTTAGGAATAACACCCATGTGAATCTAGAATAGTCATCAACAATGACCAAACCATATTTCTTACCACTAATGTTTTCTGTTCTAATAGGACCAAACAAGTCAATATGTAACAATTCTAAAGGTCTGCTAGTGGAAACAACATCCTTACTCTGAAAAGAGTGTCTTGTTTGTTTTCCTTTCAGACAGCTTTCACATAAAATGTCAGATTTGTAAGAAAGCTTGGGCAGTCCTTTAACAAGGTTGTGTTTTGCTAACTTTGAGATCAATCTCAAGCTGGCATGCCCAAGTCTTTGGTGCCAAATCTGTTTTTCATCTTCAACAGAGAGAAAACATTTTACATTTTGACTTGCCAAATCCTCTAGATCAATTTTGTACACATTGTTGTGTCTCTTAGCAGTAAAAAGAATTTGATCACAAGAGTCTTTGACTATACATTCTTCTTTAGTAAAGGAAACCACATATCCACTGTCACACAATTGACTTATGCTCAGTAGATTGTGCTGAAGTCCCTCTACTAGAAGAACATTCTTAATAAGGGATAGAGGAGACATACCTACAGTCCCTATTCCTGTGATCTTCCCTTGCTGATTTCCACCAAAGGTGATCACACCTCCTGCTCTAGGCCTAAGGTTTTGGAACAAAGACCTTTCTCCTATCATGTGTCGTGAGCACCCACTCTCCAGGTACCATTTGTGGGGTCTCCTTTGTCCTGTTAAACACATCTGCAACAGGAATGATCAAGTTCTTAGGTACCCATATTCTTTTGGGTCCTTTCTTGTTAGATTTGGGTTTTGCTTTTCCCTTGTGTTTACACTAAGCCACATTGTGTCCAGGCTTGCCACAAGAGAACACCCAATAGTTTTCTTTTTGCCTTTAGTAAATGTTTTGAAAATATGAGGTTCAGAGGTATCATGATCACAAAAGCCTAATCCACTTTTGTCAAGGGGATCCCTTTGATTGCCAAGCAATCTGTTAAGGTTTCTGTTCCTTTGACAAATTTAGCTAAGTCTTTTGTCAGTTCCTCAACTTGTTTCTGAAGTTTTTTGTTTTCTTCAGAGACAGTTTGTGAACTGCTGCTTTCAGTCACAAGAATTCTCTCCTTGAGCATAATATTTTCTATCTCAAGAGCCTCATATTTACTGCACATTTCTGTGTGGGCCTTGGACAAATTCTTATACTCTTGAAAGAGTTCCTTGGAACTTTCCATCAGGTTATCATACATCTCTTGAAGAGTTAAGGGAAATACCTCAGATTCTGAGCTATCTGATGAGGGCCGGCTGGCCATGAGACTCAAGTTGGCCTCTTCAGAAGTGTCTTCCTTTTCTTCTGAGGTAGACTCATCAAGATCCTCCCATGTTTCCATCAGACCCTTCTTCTTCTTGAAGAATTTCTTCTTTTTGAAGTTGTTCTTCTTCAGTCTTGGACATTCAGCCTTCATATGACCTGGCTGTTTACACTCATAGCATATAATTTTGTCATTTTGAGAATCCTTACCTGACTTACCTGATTTAGAGGTTGAGGGTTGGTTCTTTCTAAACTTTCCTTGTTCTGCAGCATCCTCTTGATTTTCCTGCTGAGAAGAGCAAGATCATCATCTTCTAAGCTATCTCCAGAATCTTCATCTGCTTCTAAAGTTTCCTCAGCTTGAATGGCTTTAATGCTGCCATGCCCAGGGTGTTTGGCTTTGGAGTTTGAGAGATCCCAACAGTTCTTCCATTCTAAGAGAGTTTAAGTCTCTGGCCTCTTGAATGGCTGTAACTTTGGGTCTCCAAGACTTTGGCAAACTTCTCAGAATCTTTCTATTATTGTCTCCAGATTCAAAAGTTCTACCTAAAGACCTGAGTCCATTAGTTATAGTCTGAAACCTCCCAAACATTTGATCTATGGTTTCAGATTCTTCCATCTTGAACATCTCATATTGATGTATAAGCATGCTGATTTTGGATTGCTTGACAGTCTCAGTCCCTTCATGGGCGGCTGCAAGTGTATCCCAAATCTCCTTGGCAGATGAACATCCATGAACTTTCTCATACTCTGATTTGTTCAGAGAACATATCAAATAGAGTTTGGCTTTAGCATTTAACTGAACTCTAGCCTTCTGCTCTAAGGTCCATTTAGCCTTAGGTATTGGCACTCCATTATGTATAGGCACATAGTCTCCATCAGTGACCACATCCCAATCATCAATGTTGTTGCTCTCAATGAACAACTTCATACAATCCCTCCAATAGTGGTAGTCCACTCCATTGAATGCTGGGGGTCTTGTGATAGAGGCTCATTCAGTGATGTACTGTCTGTTGTTGGAAGCTTCCATCTGGATCTTTAAACCTCAAACACTTGTAAGGTGCTCAACCCTGAGTTGAGCTCTGATACCAACTATAGAAACACAGGGAAACACTAGAAGGGGGGTTGAATAGTGTTTTCTTAATAATATATGGAAGCTTTTCGCAAACGGTTAAGTTTACAACGGTTTCAGACAAGTTTAAGAGGCTGTCTGAAGTTTCTTAAGAAGGCTTCTGAAAAGATCTTTAAAAAAGGTTTCTTGCTTTTTAAAATTATCAGAATAGTTTTCAACACCCTTTGGTTAGTATAAATAAATTGACAAGAGATAAGGGATAGAAAACTTAGCCAAGGAATTTATCCTGGTTCACTCACTACCACTGTGAGCTACGTCCAGTCCCAATGCCAACTAGCACTTGGATTTTCTCTTAATCTTCACCAAGATTACAAGTATTCTTTTATAGTCAAGCCTCTTCAGGCTCTACAACCAAGTATTCTTTTACAAACAAGCCTCTTCAGGCTCTACAACCAAGTATTCTTTTACAGACAAGCTTCTCCAGGCTCAAAGACAATTTTTACAAAGAGATATGTCTAAGCTTTTAACTACACAAGTTTGAAGCTTAAACAAAGACAATGTACAATAAAACTGAGGTATGCTCAGGATATACAAATACTGTACAATGAATATGAAATCAGAGTGTTTTTACAGAGAAAAACTTGCAGTGTGATTTCTCTTAGACTTTCTTGTATATGCAGTCTCTCTTGATGGTCTTCATGAAGGGATATTTATAACCAATCTTCAATCCATTGAAATACCACCGTTTAGAGATAGCATTAAATGTTATTTAATCCGTTGTGAGACATGCTTCTGAGAGTTCTGATTTTTCTGACACAGTACAAGGTTGTTGCTGCCATAAAGCTGCCACTGTTGTTGCTGCAAAGGCTGCGTTGCAGGGATTTCCTCAGTGGTGTATGAAATTCAAATATACCAGGAAAGGTCTCTGTGTTCCTTGCCATAAATATTTTTGAAAAGGTACGTGCAGCAGAGAACGCTTGACTCAGCCGAATTTCAGAGATGTCTTCATAAACTTCAGCAAAGAGTGCCACGTCATTAATAAGACTTCAGACGGCTTCAACACTTCAAACGGGTTGCGCACTTCAGACAGGTTGAACCTTCAGAAGGCTTTTCCACTTTAGACAGGTTGACAACATTTCGGATAGTCTTTATAAGTTCAGAATGGCTTGCTGAAATCATAGATAAGTCATTAAACATTTATGTATCTATGATAAGTATTTTAACCCAAATTTGTTAAGCATTAAAACTTGAGAAGTGAGCTATCTAAAACATCATGGTTTACCTTTGATATTTTTTAGACTCAACAGGTACAACCTATCGTATGGTGTGGTGACACCGGTAAACTATCTCGGTACTAACTAGAGTGATTGACGAGGTGCACCCATTGTGCGGAGTTCCAAGTCATGATCTTTGGGTAGGTGAGGTGATGAGTTTTGGTTCATGTGATGATGAGTTATACTTAATGATGAATTGAGTTATAATATGATGATGATGAGTTTTGGTGTATACATGATGGATGCATATACGAGATATATTTGATGATGAAACTGAGTAAATAATGATGTTGTGAGTATTAATGATGATTGAGCATTATGTGTGAAAATAGATTATGTGATTCCTTTGGTGAATGATGGTATGAGAATTATGTGATGATATAAATGAATGGTTATATGCTGATTTATAGATGATTATTATCTGATGAATTATGTGATGTTTGGGGTATGTGGTGTGGTGAAAGATGATGCTATTTATATGTGGGTGAGGACAGGGTAGCCTCCTATGTGTATGTATGAGTAGTATTCTTTTCCTCACCGTTATACTGTGGATATTTTTACAGGTATTGATGATGACATGACTGGTGTCGAGTTTTGAGTAAAGGGAGTGTGTTCTAATACATATGACATTAGGGCATAATATTAGGGTTGTTTCTTTATGTTCCTAGTTAAGAAGGTTTTTGGTGTAAACTGTTTTGGATGCCTTGCACGACAAGTAGGATGTTTAGTTGTTTTATTTCTTTGGAGATTCCGCTGCATGAGTATTTGAATACATTTGAGTTTTATTTTATTTTAATTAAGTTGTTTTCGAACTAATGAGGTTTTTAATAAGAGAGTTATGTGAACCTTTTACCCATTGTGGGACGTTACCTTTTCTACACTTCAATTTATTAAATGTATAAGAGTTTGGGGTAGAAGGGTGTCACATTAGTTGGTATCAGAGCAGGTCGGTTCACCGGACGTGAGTTATGTGTTTGCTATGCTTTTGTGGTGTTAATTGTGATGTTGATTGAGTGAATTATGTTGTGTTGAATTAACTGTTTGTTTGATTGGTCGGTTCATCGACCTTGAGTTATGTGTTTGTTGTGCTTCAGTGGTGCTAAATTGTGATGATTTTTATCATATTATGTGATGTGGATGATGATAAAATAAAATTTTAGAGATTTTGAGATTTAGATTGATTTAGATTTAAGTGAGAGGTAGGAGAAGAATAAATAAATAATAATTTGGTGAATATTTAAGATTGAGATTCTTTTGTCAAGTAATATGACTAACAATATATGTGGATATATGTATGTGTGTGTTTGAATTTGAATTTATTAGATTAGGATTTATCTAAATTGGATTTGAGTAATGTCCATAATATGAATTTGAAGTGAGGATTAGAATTTCATTAGCTGTTGGATATGAAAGATATGTATCTTGATTTTAAGTTTTAAAATTTGGATATGATTTTGAAATTTTGTTAGGATTTGGTCTGATTTGGATTACGTGATTAATATAAGTTGGATTTAGATAGTTTAGATTTTATCTGTAATTACAAGTTGAGCTAAAAGGATGAGAAGGTTTTGGTTGAGAATGAATTTAAATTTAGAAATTTGGATTAGTCTGTGTTGAATTTCAAATTAAGATAAGATCTTATTTAGATTTGGATTAGATGTCTCTGAGGATAGAATTTGTTATATAAAAGCAAAATTGTTAGGATTTATTTAAATTTAAATTGGAAGATTTTGGGATTTGACTATCTTATAGGTTTAATTATTAAAGAAAGTTAGAAATTTATGGAATATAGCTAAGATTTTGATAAAGGTAGTGATAATAGCAGCTAACAAACTATTCTATAGCATTACGAGATTGATAGGAAATATATATTGTAAGATAAATAATAATGTTTGTAAAATAAAATAAGGTCCATTGAAAGTAGATAGAGTCATGAAGGAAAGATGACATATAGCTACGATGAAAGTAGATATGATTTGTGTGGTGGTATATGTATTAAAAATAAATTTTTATGATAATATGATTTTATTTTAGGATAAATGCTATTTTATCTTATGAATCATGATAATTATTGTGATTGATTTTAATTATAGTAAACTCTTTTCTTTACTAGAATTGGTATATACACCTATCTTTAATTGTTATAATGTCTTTGTAAGGAAATAATAACTACTATTTTTTGTATATTTTAGAGTTGTTTATTCTAGAGGAAAACTGGAATTACAAGATAGAGTAAGGTAAAGAATTTTTAGAGAGAGATCATAGTATTTAAAAATATATATAGTTTAGACAATAGAACCTTCCTGAAATAAATAAAGATTTTTCAAAAATTTAGGAAAGATCCTATTAATATTCATATTGGTATACACTCATCAATTATAATCACTAATATGAGAAAGTAAGAATGATGACGATATGAAACTAGGAAATGAGGAAACTTTTGTAGGTAATTGAATTATGTTATGTGTATGATTTGATCTAAGAAGACTATAATCAAAGATAGAAATCTTTCGATATTAATGATAAATTATTAGATCCTAGGAAGTTGGATATTGCCATAAACAGAGTTAAGTGATCTTTTAATTAAGGAAAAACAGTTAGGCCTATTTTACGGTTTAGATACAGAGATTTAATTCTTAATTGATAATTTTAAGGATAAAGATTTGATGTTGTTAAATTTTTTTTTTATGATTTCAGGGGTGGAGATTTAATCTTTTTAGAGATAGAGATTTCCTTTAATTCGATGGTTTAGAGATAGGGATTTGATAATTTTGAAAATTTTATGGTTTTAGTATAAAGATTCCAAGATAGAGACCAAATATTAAGTTTGATAGAAATTTGTTTGGTTGTGTATGTAAAGGTTTAGAGGTATTGATTATTCATTGGATCTAGGTGGATTTGATAACGATATTTTACAGTCTTAATAGTTTTCTAATTAGGATACGATCATGAGTTTAAGGCGAACATATCTATGGTTACTTAAGTTATGAACCTTTAATGTGTTGAAATTAATTATTTAGGAGTTGCATAATCTTTTGATCTTAAGAAAATATTTAGAATTTATACTTGGAGACAGGGAGCTTAGATTTATGATAGAGAATTGATTTATGGGAAATTTGACTGATGATTAGATTGATTTAGTTTAGGGATATAATTTATTCTGGACGTCAAATAGTTAGTTTACAATTATTAATAATAGAAACATGATATCCAACCCAAGCTATAGGTTATCAATACTTAGTGTCATAGAATTCAATCTAAGAGAATAGTAAGACAAAATTCGGGGACGAATATTTTTTTAGGGGGGGTAGAGTTGTAACATCCCAAAATTTAGAAATATAATTTAAATACGATGACGTTAGCGATAAAAATAGAAGTTACATAATAATAATAGTAAATATTAATATAACTGTATTTATGAGATAATAATATAATATTATAATATTAGGAGAGACGTCAGATTAGTAGGATCTTAATCATATATGTTTATGTTGAATATAATAATAATATTATTAAGAGATAAGTCATAAGATTGCAATTAACATTAATTGTTATAAATATAGTAATTGTTATATTAATAAAATAATATCAGGATTAATAATGATAATCTTATGAGAGGGATATGGTTAGTGTTTTAAATTAGGATAAAGTTTTTAAAATAGGAATACTGAGAGATCACAAGGATTAAGGGTAAGAATCAATACAAATTTAGGATAAGATTTAATTATAATATTTGAATTTAAATTTGAATATAGACGGATAAGGACTCTATAATATCCTAATAATTCCTAATGAATAAATAAAATAAAATAAGATTTATGAAGAAAATATAATAATATCATTATATTATTATGTTTCAAAAAGATATTATTTAATTAAAAAGGGTAATGGGTGGGTAGGAGTAGGCCCAACTCACCTAGATATTTAAATAGGGGGATGGTTATCTATTTCACCCTATTAGCTTTCAAACGTTAGATAACCAAACCCTGGGGAGGAGAGAAGCAATTTCACAAGGAGGAGGTGCCGTAGAGTAGATTAGCAAGAGAGTTCTATCTTTCGTTTCTGATCGTCAACTCTAAGGTACGGTGGGGAAGAGGGTGCTGCTTGTATATGCATGTAGGGGTGCTTGGGTAGTAATTAAGACTAGAAATTTATATTGATATATGTTATAACTGAGAATGAATGATTAAAACTGTTGATTTATGATTGATTGGATAAATATTGATGATTTATTGGGTGAAATTAAAGAGGATATTGAGAATAATGAAAAGGGGGAAATTAGGGATTTGAGGATTTGAGATTTTGATGGATTGGTTGTATAATCTGTGAAAGATTGTTGTGTTTTACTGAGTTTTGATGTTATAAACGCATAAGAATGATTATTTAACAAAGATGATTGATTAGGGATTGAAAAGAGAGGTTTAGAGATGATAAAAATCGTGAGAACTGTGATCTGCGTCGCGAGTAATCGATTACCAGGGTGTGTAATCGATTACCAGTGTGTTCTGGGTAGCCCAGAAGTGTTGTTTGTTCGCTGGTAATCGATTACAGGATTGTGGTAGTCGATTACCAGAGAGATTGCTTGCAGGTAATCGATTACAAGGTGGTTGTAATCGATTACCAGAGACCTTGTTTGCAGGTAATCAATTACTAGAGGTGGTAATCGATTACCAGAGTGGATTTTGAGATCCTAAGTGCGTGATGATGATTGATGTTGTTTGATAATGCATGATTATAGTGTTGATGATTAATGATGTTGATGATGATTTGGTGTGCATAATGATTGGTGAATATACCATGTGCTTGATGATGTTTTGGTGTGCATAATATGCAATGTGATTAATGATGATGGTGAATGTTATGATGATGTTAATGATGATAGTGTATATCACTTATTGATGATGTTGTTAATGATGATAGTGTATATCACTTTATGATGATGGTGCTTAATGATGAGCATAATAATGCATGATGAAGATGATAATGATGACGGTGTATATCACCTTGTGATGATGATGTTACCTACGTTGTGTGGGCCCATAGAGGGGGTACAACTTAGGAGAGATGCCTTGAGCATATGTGATGAGACCTGAATTGTGCGGGCCCATAGAAGGGGTACAATTCGGCAGGTGAACTGCGTTGTGCGGGCCCATAGAGGGGATACAACTCAGGGGACCATGATGGGGCGTTCGATGCACGGGCCCATAGAGGGGGTGCAACCCTAGGGATGATTTGTACTGGCCCATAGAGGGGGGTGCAACCTAGGGTCGAATTTCATTGTGCGGGCCCATAGAGGGGGTACAACCTATCAGATGGTGTGGTGTTACCGGTAGACTATCTTGGTACTAACTAGAGTGATTGACGAGGTGCAACCATTGTGTGGAGTTCCAAGTCATGATCTTTGGGTAGGTGAGGTGATGAGTTTTGGTGCATGTGATGATGAGTTATACTTAATGATGAATTGAGTTATTATATGATGATGATGAGTTTGGGTGCATACATGATGGATGCATATACGAGATATATTTGATGATGAAACTGAGTAAATAATGATGTTGTGAGTATTAATGATGATTGAGCATTATGTGTGGAAATAAAGTATGTGATTCCTTTGGTAAATGATGGTATGGGAATTATGTGATGATTTAAATGAATGGTTATATGTTGATTTATAGATGATTATCATCTGATGAATTATGTGATGTTTGGGGTATGTGGTGTGTGGTGAAAGATGATGCTATTTATATGTGGGTGAGGATAGGGTCGCCTCCTATGTGTATGCATGAGTAGTATTCTTTTCCTCACGTTATACTATGGATATTTTTACAGGTATTGATGATGACACGACTGGTGTCAAGTTTTAAGTAAAGGGATTGTGTTCTGATACATGTGACATCAGGGCATAATATTAGGGTTGTTTCTTTATGTTCCTAGTTTAGAAGGTTTTGTTGTAAATTGTTTTGGATGCCTTGCATGACAAGTAGGATGTTTCGTTTGTTTTATTTCTTTGGAGATTTCGCTGCATGAGTATTTGAATACATTTGAGTTTTATTTTATTTTAATTAAGTTGTTTTCGAACTAATGAGGTTTTTAATAAGAGAGTTTTGTGAATCTTTTACCCATTGTGGGACGTTACCTTTTCTACACTTCAATTTATTAAACGTATAAGAGTTTGGGGTAGAAGGGTGTCACAAAAGCATATTGGATATGTTCATGACATGAGTTACAAAGTTGTCCTAATGAACTTACTCAAGCATAATTGTGCCTTACTCATATCAAACCATTATTTCTTTGTAAGCAAGGCAATACGATTAAAGAATCACTTTGAGTAGGCATAACATGAGGCATACCATCATGTGATTTAGATGTCTTACCAATATTTTTGCATGTGATAGCCTTATCCAAATTGTTATAATTTTCTTTTACTAGTTCAAGAGTATAATACACATCTTTATTTGAAACAATCATTTTAGGTCCAAAATGTGAATGCACAAACATGTCATGCATAAAGAAAGGCAATTTAGGAAACTCCCTTTCAACAACTTGAGTTGTGTACTCTTTGCAACACTAGGCGTATTTTCCCATCAAACCTATTCAAGTTTCCACTAGAAGAGTTAGCATTCAAATGATTACAAGATAAATTTGTATTTTCGATACAACTCGTTCTCTTCTCGTACTCTTAATTCCTTTTCTTACTTTCACTTTTAAGATTTTATTCCTTCTCTTTTTTTTTTTAATTGTTCTTCTTTCTCTAATTTTCTTATCTCTTCGATCCTATTCAAGTGTCTTGACATTTAATTTTTAACCTTCTTAGAAATTCTTCTATCCTTCTTTCCCAATAATCTTCAAAAGAAGTTTCCTTATAAGATTATTTTGCTTTTCTTTCCCATCTTCTCCTTTTTTTATCTTCCCTTTAATAACTAATCTCTATTATAATCCTTTCTTCTATACTCTCTTTCTTCATACCTTCTCCTCTCTTCCCTATCTTCTTCATATTTTCTAAACTTCCTGTCTTATCATACCTTCTCCTATCATGGTTAGGTTATCATAAATCCACTCCTTCTTCTTACTTCCTCAAAATGATATTCATTTCATTTCTTTCTCTCCTTTCTCTCATATACCTTCATCAATTTTATCATGAGAAGAGTGCCTTCTCACTTCCTTTTTCT
Organism: Sesbania bispinosa; assembly: GCA_026901365.1. NCBI lineage: Eukaryota > Viridiplantae > Streptophyta > Magnoliopsida > Fabales > Fabaceae > Sesbania > Sesbania bispinosa. The sequence goes on from QLOH01000064.1 coordinate 563,630, forward strand.
TTTCTTAGTTCACTCTTATCTTCATCTAGCTCCTTTCTCCACAATTTATATGACATCCTAAATTGATTTTTAAGTGTTCATAATTTTAGGACCTTTCCACTCACTAAGTGTTTACACTCATGGAATGTATTCAATCGTGCTATGTCACTCTTTTTAGACTTTTTCTATAATGAAGCACTTTTTCCTCTTCTACTCGGGTAGGGTTTGGTTAGATTTGCGTAACCAAATTTGAGTTTTAAAAACTCTACCTAAACTAGAAAACGCACGAGCAAAGAAATGATTTACAAAGAAGCTAAAAGTTGCCTAAGACAAAACTAAGAGTTGAGTTTGACAAACAAGAAAACTAGCTATCAAAGATGCTTATACACAAGAATAGAAGGCAAACAAGACAAAACACAAAGAAATTGCAAAGAGAATTGTTTTTTTTATTCAAAGAGGTAAGTTGCCAAAATTTTAGAAAACAACTATTACAATTCAAATGAACAATTATAGCAGAAAAGGGACTAAACTGTTGGGAACTTTCTTAATACCTTTTTCTAACGTGGAGGATTCATTTTTCCTCTTACAATATATATAGACTTTTTCTTTTTTTCTTTTTGAATTCTTTTCGTAATTCTTTTCTTTTGACTTTTCTCTGCTTTTTTCTTTTTGAATATTTTCTAAATTTCCTTTTGCCCCAACAAGATGTTACAAAAATTGTAAAATAATCCCTATTCTAAGAAAAAAATTACGTGTATCTTGCTTAAAAATAGGACAAAAATGAAGTACCAAAACTGGTAAAATTGATTATTTTCCAAAACTGGTTTTGGAAATTGTTGGAAAACTTGAATAAAAAATTAGACAAAATTTCTTAGCATTTCCCTTGATTACACAAAAGTGGTCAAAAAACAAACAAACGCGCTTGATTAAATTTTTATGGATCAAACTGAGAAACTTGACAGAAATTCAACAATGTAATTTGGTAAATTTTTACCAGTTTTCTGAGCTAAAACCCAACCTAAAAATAAGCATTTTGTGTAATTAATCACACATTTCCTAAGGTAGTGCTAGCGGGAAATTCAAATTTGCAATTAGAATAGAAGAAAATAGACAGAATAGAAGCATTATATAGACAAAACATAGGCCGGAAAAAATGTGCAAAAATGCCAAAATAAAGGAGAAATTGTGCAAAATAAATGACTGAAAAGTAAAGGGGATGAACTGAAATTAAAGGATGGAGAGGACAGAAAGTAAATGACGAAAATGTAGGGGGGATGAACAGAAATTAAAGGAATGGGAGTTGACAAAAATTAAAGGGGATGAGCATAAATGAGAAAAATGAGGATGAGCAGAGAAATAAAGACAGTTGAATATGAGAATGGGGATTGAATGTGGATTAATTCAATGTAGGTAAAGGATCTTTGGAAAATGAAGACAACAATGCCTCCACTTACCACAATCCACCAGAACAAACAAGCAGTTATTTCAAGGAAACAACTCAAGAACAAGCAAGATCAATTATGAATAGTTGTAGAGGTATTTTAGCAAACACCAAAATGGGTGGGATTAGCGGGCCCAACACAACCCCCAATTCTACACATAATCAAACAACAGACAACTAAATAAGAGTTGAACATTAGAAGAAGAGCACCTCGGGCTCAGAACAGTCCAATAGTCCACAATTACATGGGAACTGAGCTTGAATACATGGAAAAAAGTAAGTAAAAAACTGAAAAAATTTTGCACCTAAAAAGTGTAGTAGGCCGTGGTTTGATGCACCTGTTAGGAATATGCACTAGAGACTTATATATTTATGAACATCCATCACTTGTATCATGTTATTTTATAAAGGCAAACTTATTCTTTTAGAATATAATTATTGTCCTTAGAATAGTAAGCTTAAACTTCATAAGAAATACAGTAGATGACTTGATCGTGAGATCTTATGAAGAACTATTCTAAATAGTCCCTATTCAAGTATCATCTTAGGACAAAGATGCGTTTTAGACTAGTATGTGAGTTCATTGATGATCACATCTCACAGATCATGGATATAAGATATCATGTGCTCACATAGGTACACATTAAGAGTAATGGTGTACTGGACAGACCCACCTTAAGAACATTGCATGGATTGTTACATAAGTGTCATGAACGTTTCTTAAATTGATAAGTGTTATATATGAAGTCCTTCGACCTTGAAATAACTACGATTCCTACATAAGGAGTTATATGTTTTAATTATCATCAAACGTCACCTGTAACAGGGTAATCATAAAGTTGGTTTTTGGACATATAATAAATTATGTGGTGGGATGTGAGTGACCTAGATGGGATTTGTCCCTCCTATGTAACAGGGGTTATATCTGTAGGCCTCTTGATAAAGTGAGACTGCAAAATGCATGGCCATGCTCAGGAGGATAAACATGAGATGTTTATTTTCTGTACAGTCTACTTGGGGATCAAGAAAATATAAATTGAACTATACAAGGTTGACACAATCCATGCCCTTGTGTTCAATAGATATTTGGACAAAGGGACAGATCATATAAATTATTATCATAAATAGGATTTAACAAAGTTATTGATAATCTCAATATTTGGATAATGATGTGTTGCTAGATACCGCTCACTATTTATGATATTAAATATAAAAGGGTTTTATTTTAATATTATAACCAATATTAAAAGCCTATTGGGTCACACGCATAAAACAGGCCACTAGAAAGGATAAGAATTCTAATTTAATTTAATTAGAATTATAACATAATGGGCCAGGCCCATAAGTGTGAGGGTTAAGTGAGTGAGGGGTAAAACCCTAGCCACCACTCTATAAATAGAGCATAAGATGCACTACCCCAGACACATATGAGAAATCGCTTCTTACTTTCTAAGGCTACTTGCAGAGCTGAGGAGGGTTTTCCTAGTCTGCTGTTGGCGTGGATACCAATAGAGACGTTGCTACTCTTGCCTCCTTTGTAATCCTAATAAGGTACGACCTTTCGTTTTAATACCTTTTATGCCTTGATTCGTGTTTTCGCAAAACGATTATAACAAGGGGAGGGAATCCATTTATTTCCGCTACACCCTGACCACGTGCTTGATTCCCTTCAGCACCAAAATGACCAAAATTAGCTCCAATTTTGCAAAGCTCTTATTATCAATTGATAGCAGACAAGTATCGGATCTAAACTTGGAACCAGGAGGTAGGGTCGGCAAAATAATCGGTCAAAATGAGCAATTAAGTAGAGAAACTGGTGTAGAAGTTAGAATGGCAATAAATATGGCGTGACAACTAAAGAAGAAAAGGTGAAGAAAACTCAAATGTGGAAGAAGACAAGAGAGGATGATCGCCACTGTAGCAAGCAACTCCCTCTGCAGATAAGATCAGTGTTGGATGCCACCAATTCAGGAGAATTGGATAAGTCTCAAATGGTTAGGCAAGCACCACCAACTCTTGTCTACTCACACAGTTGAGGAGGGAATTTTGACAGAGTGTCATTACTAAAATTCATGGTGAAATACAAGGGGGTGCCTCCCTATTTATAGAGTTTGTGGGCGGCCCACCAAATAAGAAGAAAAAAACAAGAATAAGTGAAAAATGCTACTAATTGGGTGTTGAACTCAAATCCTAAGGCTGTGAAGTAGATAAACTAGCTACTTAAACACTTAAATTAGTGCCTGTTGGACTAATCTATCTTAGGAAATTACAATTAAAGGTAAATACAATTAAATCCTAAATTATTATTGAGATAATTCTAATTAAGATGATGGCTTCTTGTTGACTTGACCAAGGTTGACCATAAGGAAAGTTGACCAAAGCTTGATCTAGCTCCATGTGCTCAAATCAGGCCCAAGCTCCCCTTCAGCTCAGAATCTCAGCTGCCAGCTCCGAGGTCCACTAGCAGTTGACATCAAGGATTATTTTAAATATGACATTTTTCATAAATAATTATTAGCATTATATTACTAAAATGAGGACGTTATCTCAAAGATGTGCTAAACACATGAGAAATAAATGTCAAGTTGGTAAGCCATTTGGTAAAGAAACTAGGGAAGTCAATTATGTGGGTAATTTCTATTCTAGATGAGGGATAGACGAAATTGGAACAATTACAACAACAACAATAATAGAGATGACTATCAACCACCTCAAGGGAGAAACCAAACCCAAGGCCAAATTTAGAGGAAACACTAAAAGCTTGTATAGATAAGATTAAAATGAGAATACGAAGACAAGATACCTCCATTTAAAATTTGGAGATACACATTAGTCAACTGGCCAACTTAATAACTAAAAGAACACATGACACTCTATTCTGTAATACCAAGTCAAAGCCAAAAGAGTATGTGCTCATGATTAAAGCGAATAAACAGGGAAGAGACTACTGAAACCCTTATTGATGAAAATAAAAAGAAAAAGACATTCCTATTGAAGGGAATTTAAATATTAAGGGTAAAAAATGTTTTAGTCCTTGTAAAATAAGTAAGATTTTGTTTTGGTCGACTTGAAACAGAAGGAATTAGGTTTAATCTGAATGCCTTTGAACATTCAGTAGGCATTGTATTTATAATGAAATTTTGTACAAGAGAATTCCATGACTGTAGGGATTGTGAGAAACTTCTACTTATCCTAATTACCTTAATTACATTAAGTAGAAAACAAAATAGAAACTATTTATTTACAGAAACTAAGAAACTAGTTATAAATAGAAACTCATCACACTAATTATATACATAAATTTAGAATATTCTAAACACTCCCCTTCAAGTTGGTGCATATATTTCATATGCATCTAGCTGTTACAAATGTAGGCTATCATTGGTCCTAGAAGTGACTTAGTAAGCATGTCTACTAACTAGTCTCTAGAATTTACAAATGTTGTAATGACCTTATCAGAAAGAACTTTCTCATGGATGAAATGGCAGTCAATCTCTATATGCTTTATCCGCACTTGGAAGACGGGATCATAAGCAATGTGCAAGGCTGTCTGATTATCACAAATAAGCTTCATAGACTGTATCTCACAAAATTTTAGCTCTCAGATAAGTTGTTTCAGCCATATAAGTTCACAAGTATTAGGGGCCATAGCCTGGTATTCGGCTATTCTACACTTGATCTATAAACAACATTTTGCTTCTTACTTTTCCAAGCAACAAGATTACCTCCGATAAGGATACAATACCCTGAGGTTGACCTTATGTCATTAGGGCAACTAGCCCAATCTGCATCTGTGTATGCAACAATATCAGTATGACCTCTGTTCTTATAAACCAATCCTTTTCTAGAACCTTGGATGTATCTTAAGATTCGAACCACAACATCCCAATGACAATCACGAGGGGAGTTAAGAAATTGACTCACAACACTACTGCAAATGACATGTTAGGTCTGCTTTATAGTAAGATAGTTTAGCTTCCCAACCATGCTTCGATATCTTCCTGGATCTAGATATATCTCCCCCTGATCCTGCATAAGCTTGACATTTGGATCCATGGTAGTATCAATAGGCTTGCAATCTAGCATTCTTTGGGATATGGCAACTCCTGCTTTTGATTGTGCTACCTCAATCACAAGAAAGTATCGTAATTGACCCAAGGCCTTTGTCTGGAAGTGTTTTGTGAAACAAGTGTTGCTTGAGTTCGTAGATACCATCATTGATCATATCTTGTGATAACAATATCATCTACATAGACAACTGGGTAAATACTTTTATTAGTAGGAAAAATGTTTATAAAAAACAATTATTGCCTCACTACGAGTCATTCCAATTGTACGAGAACTATGCTAAATCTGCAAAACCATGCTCGAGGGTTTTGTTTAAGACCATATAAGGGCTTTACGTAGCTGACAAACAAATCCTCGTGACTCCCCCTGAGCAACAAAACCAGGTGGTTGCTCCATATATACTTCTTCTTACTAAGTCACCATGAAGAAAGACATTTTTGATGTCCAGCTGAAAAAGAGGCCAATTACGCATGGTAGCCATGGATTAGAAGATGCGAACTGAGTCCATCTTGGCAACAGGAGAGAAAGTGTCACCATAATCAAGGCCAAAGATTTGTGTATATCCTTTGGAAACAATCAGGCCTTTAATCGATCCACCTGTCCAGTAGGTCCCACTTTGTTAGTAAACACCCAACGACAACCAACGATCTAGACTTCCTAGAAGGAGTAGGAACTAGAGTCCATGTTCGGTTGGATTCTAAGTCCTGCCATCTCATCAATCATGTGTGTCCCCACCCTGGATGGAAATAACTTCCAGGACTATTTTAGGGATAGTAATATTAGGAAATGGCAAACACAAAAGCATGATGGGAAGAGAACAAATGATGGTAGCTCAATAAGTTATAAATGGATGAGGATTATGGGTTGGGCGTGTACCTTTACAAAGAGCTATTGGTAGATTGGTAGGTGTCTCTTGAGGAGTCGGAGTAGGTAGATCGACTAGAACAGAAGATGGCTGATCTGAATCAGTAAGCAACAAACTTCTCCAGAGGGTGCAGGATAAGGTTGACGCTGGTAGGTTGATAAGAGGAAGCGAGGAGAGGGAGTCTCTGTGACATCTAAGACTGGAGAACCGATGATATGCTGAGTTGATGTTGACATCTAAGACTGGAGAGTGAGTGACAAGTGGGATTAAAGTATTGAGAATTCAGAACCTGGGAAATAGAGTCTGGAAGAAACTGATGAAGTGAAGTAGGGTGTATCCTCAAAGAATGTGACATCAGCAAATATGTAAAACCGAAGATTGGAAGGGGAATAGCATTTGTGTCCTTTCTGTACCCTAGAGTAACCTAAAAGACACACTTGACAACACGGGAAGCTAATTTATCAAGACTTGGAGTGAGATCATGCACAAAGCAAGTTGACCCAAAGACACGTGGTGGAACTTTAAAAAGGGAATCATAGGAAATAAAAGGGAAATGAGGGTACTTTGTTATTCAAAGCAGAAGATGGCATTCGATTTATTAGAAAAGATGTAGTTTAAGACGACATCACCCCAAATTTTAAAGGTACATTAGCATGCAATAAAAGAGTCTGGTAGTTTCAATAATATGATAATGTTTTATTTCTATAATGTCATTTTCTTGGGGCTGTGTGCGGACAAGTAGATTGATTAAATTATTCCATGAAAAGTCATAAATTGATTTAAAAGATGTAGAGAAAATATTCTTTAGCATTATCACTACGCAAGATGCGAATAGAGCGACCAAATTAAGTTTGAATGTCATTGAAAAAATTCTGAAAAATTGTAAATAATTCAGAACGCTCTTTCATTAAGAAAATCCTAGTGCATCTTGAGTAGTCATCAATAAAATTAACAAATTACCTATGTCACATAATAGAATTAACACGATTCAGACCCCATACATCAGAATGAACAAGATCAATGGAGAATGACTTTACTATTGACAGAATTTGAGAAAGAGGCTCAAAATGTTACCTAATTGACATGACTCACACTTCAAATTTGGAAAATTAGAGAGATGAGGACCATTTTCTGATGCTTTGTTTAAGCTTTGATGACCTAACCGACGATTCAGGAGGGATGACGATTCTACAACAGTGCAGGAAACAGAAGGAGGCAGAAAATAATAGAGACCACGTGATTCAGATCCTACTCCAATCATCTGCCCCGTACTCCAGTCTTGTATTGAGAAAGAATCAACAGTATAGGTTACAAAGTAGTTGTGTGTTTGAGTCAGTTGACTCACTGAGACTAAATTAAAAAGACAGTCAGGTATAAGAAGAACAGAGTTTAAGGATAAATCAGGAAAAAAAGTAGTTTGACCAATGCCGGTGGCCTTAGCTTTTGAAACCATCAGCAAGAGTGATATGGTGTGCTATTTTAGGTTGTGTTAAACTTGAGAAAAGAAAGGTACTACTAGCTATGTGATCGGAAAGCACCAGAATCCAAAATCCAGGAACCAACAGACGATAAATGAGAAAAGCAAACTGTGGAATTACCAGATTGGGCTATAGCTGGCGAAGATTGTTTTGTTGTTGCCTTCAATTAGAGATATTCCTTATACTTTGCGTTCTAAGAGGGTGGGTGCGGAGGAGACAACACCATTAACTGAGGAACTAGCATCTCCAGAAAACTTGGACGAGTTGGCCATGGCTATGGGACAAATAGAGACCGGACCTGATGACAACCCAGTCAGTGGACCTCTAAACTGACAGCTGATGGCTAGGGTCAACATTGGAGCTGCTTGAATGCTTGGAGCTGAACCAAGCATGAGTCTTCCTTCATGAGGGTCAACCCTTGGTCAACCCTTGACCATTGACCAAGAAGCCAAAGTCAACATGCAAGGCTCCACTTAAATTAGGAATCAATATAATTAGGATTTATGATGTAATTAGGATTTGTGTTGTAATTAGGACATGTTTGTCAATTTTCCTTAATTAGGGGCGCCCACTTACCTATGGGTTTAGTGGTTAATAGGATACCTTACTAGGAGATGTAGAGGGTCATAGGTTCTAATCCACCTAGGATAGGAATTCACTCATCTTGTATTTTCCTATGTAATGGGAGCATAATTGGGAGGTTATTGGCTTAAGGTTTAGCTTAGCCATACACCTTTAGGGGATTGGGTTCAAATCCCACTTAGGATGGGATTACACCCATCATTTTATTTTTCCCCTTTTATTCCTTCTTGAAGCCGCCCCTCCCCTCTTCAACTCCTATATTAAGGAGTCTTCTCCTCTTGTATTAACACATTGAATTTTGAAGTAAAGGCATTATGCCAAATTTTCTCCTCCCTTTGTGAGTTGAGTGAGGCTTGGTGGTTGTTGCTCAAACCATACTGAGACTTATCTAATTCTCCTGAATTAGTGCGTCTAGCATTGGACTTATCTGCTGCAAGTGGATTCTTGCTTCAGTGGCGTTCTTCCCATTTCTTCCTCTCCACTTTTTCTTTCATTTTCTCTCATTTTCTTGTGCTTTCCCACGCATTATAGCTGCTGTTCCAGCCACTATAATTCGTGATTTTATTGCTCGATTGTGATTCTAATCGGTTGGTTTTGCTCAATTCTAGATCCTACATCTATCCGGCTATCAATTGGTCATCAGAGCTTGTTGAATTTGAGCAAATTTGGAGCAAAATTGGGGCTGTTTGTCGCGCAAAACTGCACCTATTAGTGCATAATTTTCACTCATTTAGTGTAATTCCACCCCTCTTTTCAATTGTAATTTGGACTTGGACTGTTTCCCGGGCCCGAGGTGCCTTTCTGCTGCTATCAGCACTTGTCTGTCTTGATTGAATTGGTTGATTTCTTGCTAGTTTGGGGGCTGTTTTGGGCCCGCTAATTCCCACCCCCTAGGTGTTTGTTTAAATGCCTCTTTAATTGCTCATACTTGTTCTTGAGTAATTCTTGCAAATTGCTTGATATAACTGCTGTTTGTGGGTGAAAGTGTGGTAAGAGGAGGCTATTGTTGTCTATTTTTTCCAAAGATCTGTTACAATACATTTCTCCCCTTCACATTAATTGTTCATCCCCCATATTCATCTCTTACTTTCGCCTTTAAATTTTCCGCCATTTAATTTCCGCTTCTCCCCATCCTTTTAATTTCTGCTCTCCCCTTTACATTCTGCCATTTACATTTATGCTCTCCCTATCCTTTTAATTTTCCGCTTCCCCCTTTACTTTCAGTCATTTACTTTCAGTCCTCCCCCATCCTTTTAATTTTCCGCTTCCCCCTTTACATTTATGCTCTCCCCATCCTTTTACTTTCTGCCATTCCCCTTCTACTTTCTGCCATTTACATTTTCTGTCATCCCCATCCTTTTAATTTCAGTTTCCCCCTTATTTTCTTGCCATTTAATTTGCGCAATTTTCCTCTTATTTTTTGCCATTTTGGGCTCTTGTGTTGTTCAATTTCCTACTCTTGTTATGTCTGTTTGATTGGTATTCTGATTGCAAATTTGGATGGCTTGCTATCTCTACCTTGGACTTTCCCTGTTTGATTGTGCAAAACGCTCACCTATAGGATCTTTTTTGGTTCATAGTATTGGAAGAAGATCAACAAATTCTAATTGTTGATTTTCTTTCAAATTTTAATTCCAATCTAAAATTGAACCAAGCGCATTTTCTGTGACCATATCGGTTTTGTATAATCAACAAGGAAGTGCTAAGCAATTTTTTGGCCATTTTTTGAAATCAAGTTGCCATTACGTTTTTACAATTTTTAGAAATCAGTTTATTCATTATTTTTGCTTTTTTCTGGGCCACTTGGACCAGTTTTACTGTCAGAAAATTCCAAAATATTACAGTAGGTTCAGTTAATTTTCTTTTCATTGTGTACAAATTTCTGTAATTTTCTGTTGGGGAAAAAGACAAAAAAAGATAAGAAAAGGCAAGAAATATACAAAAGGTACGGTACGTGCCAAAATAGGAAAAGCGGTGTAAAAAGCAAAAAAAGGGTTTGCAAAGTCAACAAAAAGGAAGAAGAAAAGTCAAAAGACACCCAAAAAGAGTCAAAAATTCAAAAATTCAAAAAATAGAAAAACAAAAACAAAGAAGTATCCCAACAATACAGTAACATTTTTACTGTAATTTTTCTGTTTCATTTCCTGTATACCGTAATTGAGTTGTATTTGCTGTTTTCTTAAAGACGACAATTTTGGCAACTCTTTTTTTCAAAATCACCAAAAACCAATTCTCTTTGCAATTTCTTCCGTCTTGTCTTGTTTTGCTGTCTGCTCTTGTGTATAAGCTTGTTTGAGTGCCAGCTTTTCTTGTGGTTCATATCAATTCTATTGTTTTGTCTTAGAATTTTTCCAATCTTCTTCCAGTAGGTATTTTCTTTGTAGTGCGCTTTCTATTTGGGTAAGGGTTAAGACTTAGACTCACGTTGGTCTTTGCAACTTCTAATCAACCTCCAACCGAGTAGTAGAAGAGGCAAAGAGAGTATCATTATAGAAAAAGCCTAAAAAGAGTGACATACACGAGTGTTAACATTCCATCGAGTGTAAACACTTAGTGAGTGGAAAGGTCCAAATTCTTGAAAATCAAAAGATTTTTTAACAATGGGTAGTAGGAACTCACTACCTCCTTCACCTAGAACTTTGAGGTATAGGGCCGAGTTTGCAACATGCAATTCAAGACATGGCCAGAATGATGAGGCATGAGATGAGTGAACTTAGGAAAGAACTAAGTGGGAATAGGAGGGAGAGAAGGCATTCTTCTCGAGAAGGAGGAAGTGAAGATAGGTATAGTGTGATTAGGAGTGAAGATAGGTACCATGCTGAGAGTAGTGAGGGAGAGAGACACTCTAGCCATACCTATAGGAGAAGGGAAAGGGAAAGAGAGCATAGAAGGCCTAGGAGGCGTGAGGAACCTAGAGGGTTTAGAGAAGACTACTATGAGGAAATCCCTAGGAGAGAAAGAGAGGAGTATTATGAAGAAAAATCCTAGGAGGCATAGGAGAGAGCCTAGGAGAGAAGAGAGCCTAGAAGGGAACAAGGTTTTTAGAGGGGTTAAAATAAAATAGAAGTCCCAACCTTTAATGGTAGAAATGATTGTAGAACTACCTAGAATGGGAACTTAAATTGAACAAATTTTTAGTTGCCATAGGTATAGGGAAGAGGAAAAGGTTATAAATTGCCTCTCTAGAATTCAAGAACTACGCCTTAATTTGGTGGCATCAGCTTCAGGCTGAAAGAAGAAGGTGCAATGCTCCTTTGGTTTCCTCTTGGGAGGAAATGAAGTCCATCATGAGAAAGAGGTTCATACCTCAACATTACACTAGGGAGTTGCACATCAAACTCCAAACTCTTAAGCAAGGATCTAAGAGTGTAGATGAGTACTTTAAGGAAATGGAACTTGCTTTAATTAGGGCCAACATAGTTAAGGATAGTTGAAGCAACTATGGATAGGTTTATCAATGGACTTAATTTCGACATAAGGGACATAGTGGAATTGCATCCTTATGTAGAAATGGAGGACTTGGTGCACCAAGCCATTAAAATTGAAACTCAACTAAAAAGAAAGGGTAGCTATAAAGAGGAGGAAACACTAGTTTTACAACTAGGAACAAGGAAACCCTAAAAGAAGATAAGGGAAAAAGCCTAGAGAAGGAGGAACCTAAGGTTCCTAGGGTTACTTCTAACCCCACTCCTTCTACTAAAAAGGAAGAGCCCTCTACCTCCACAAGAAACATCAAATGTTTCAAGTGTGATGGCAAGGGACACATAGCTTCCCAATGCCCAAATAGGAGGGCACTGTTGGTTAAAGAGAATGGAGAATACACTAATGCAAGTGAGAATGAACAAAGTGAGGATGAGGAAAAAGAAACTAGTGAAGAAGAGAATGAAATTAAGAAAGAAGTATATAGGACCGAGGGTAAACTTTGCATGGTGAGAAGGTCCCTAGGAAATCAAATAATAAGAGAAGATGAACAAAGGCAAACTGTCTTCCACACTAGATGCATGGTAGAGGGAAGGATTTGCTCCCTAATTGTTGATAGTGGAAGTTTGCACTAACATTGCAAGTGCAAGAATGGTGGAAAAACTTGGTTTATCTACCACTCCCCACCCCAGACCATACAAGTTATCTTGGATATGTGATGATGGGGAAAGGGAAGTAAATAAGAAAACTCTTATCTTTATTTCCATAGGTGATTATGATGATAATGTTCTTTGTGATGTTGTACATATGGATGCCACACATATCTTGTTGGGTAGGCCTTGGCAGTTGATAAGAGAGCCATCCATGATGGATACTCTAATCAAATATCTTTTAAACATGATGGAGCTAAAATTACTTTGATGCCAATGTCAATCCAAGAAATATGTGAGGATCAAGCTCACATGAAGAGAGAGATAGAACTTGAGAAAATTAAGAGACTTAAGATAGGAGATGAGGATAGAAAGAAAAAGAAAGAAGAAACATCGAGAGTAATGATAGAAAAGGTTGAAAACCAAAGAAGACAAAAAAATAAAAGGGAAGTCATGTTATTACTTCATCAATTCAAAACTGCTGATCTTAATTGTTTTGAAGGAGATCAAGAAAGGGAGCTGCTGATTAAGGAAGGAGGGCGTAGCAACACTACAAGGAAGTTTCCTCTAACCTTATCTCCTGTTTCTTCTTCTTCTTCCACTTCCCTTCTTTCTTCCACCACTCTTTCTTTCACCAAAACTCCCTACATGATTCCCAAGTACTATTGTTATGAGCATTAGAGGATACATACTTGGGAATAATGAGTCTTCTTTTCTATGTTGACTAGGTGCGCAAGGATGTCCATTGTTGAAGACCTAGCAAGGATTCACTAATCCTAAAGGGAAGCCGCCACCTTATCCTCTTTGTCATCCATTCTTTTATTCCTCTTCTACCCCTTATATTCTTCTCATTTTTTCAGATTTGAGGACAAATGCTTTTCAAGGGGGAGGGGATGATGACAACCAGTCAGTGGACCTCTAAACTGACAGCTGATGGCTAGGGTCAACATTGGAGCTGCTTGAAATGCTTGGAGCTGAACCAAGCATGAGTCTTCCTTCATGAGGGTCAACCCTTGGTCAACCCTTGACCATTGACCAAGAAGCCAAAGTCAACATGCAAGGCTCAACTTAAATTAGGAATCAATATAATTAGGATTTATGATGTAATTAGGATTTGTGTTGTAATTAGGACATGTTTGTCATTTTTCCTTAATTAGGGGCGCCACTACCTATGGGTTTAGTGGTTAGTAGGATACCTTACTAGGAGATGTAGAGGGTCATGGGTTCTAATCCCACCTAGGATAGGAAATTCACTCATCTTGTATTTTCCTATGTAAATGGGCGCATAATTTGGAGGTTTATTGGCTTAAGGTTTAGCTTAGCCATACACCTTTAGGGGCTTGGGTTCAAATCCCACTTAGGATGGGATTTACACCATCATTTTATTTTTCCCCTTTTATTCCTTCTTGAAGCCGCCCCCTCCCCTCTTCAACTCCTATATAAAGGAGTCTTCTCCTCTTGTATTAACACATTGAATTTTGAAGTAAAGGCATTATGCCAAATTTTCTCCTCCCTTTGTGAGTTGAGTGAGGCTTGGTGGTTGTTGCTCAAACCATACTGAGACTTATCTAATTCTCCTGAATTAGTGGCATCTGGCATTGGACTTATCTGCTGCAAGTGGATTCTTGCTTCAGTGGCGTCCTTCCCATTTCTTCCTCTCCACTTTTTCTTTCATTTTCTCTCATTTTCTTGTGCTTTCCCACGCATTATAGCTGCTGTTCCAGCCACTATAATTCGTGATTTTATTGCTTGATTGTGATTCTAATCGGTTGGTTTTGCTCAATTCTAGATCCTACACCTATCCGGCTATCAGGACCAGAGATGACCAACCTAGAAACTGACCTCCAAAAAGGACAGAAGAGGTGTTGACGAGATGAATGAGACCGACAACAAAGCAAATGACGACCTGGAAGGTGGCGTGTGGCTTACATTGCGCCGACTAGGTATATCATCAGGACGGGGAGGGGTGGATACTACACTACCAGTATCCATACCCGCTAAAATTAACAGGTACGCATGCGGCTAGCAGGTATCCACGGGTATTCACGGGTATCCATTAATATTTAACAAATCAAAATTTATAGAGAGAGAGAGAGAATGTCATATTACTATAATATCATATTATCTAACATAAATCAACATTATGTAATAGCATTACATATTAATATATTAAAAATATCATTATAAAATAATTAAAATAAATTTTATTTTATCATTAAATACTAAATACTTCAAATATTTTAATATACTTAATAGAAAATATATTTTTAATTAGTATGCGGGTACCCATTACGTGTATATCTGCGGGTACGGTTCTTTTTATATCCTTAGTGCCGACTAGAGCAATGGATGGTGATAATGAGAACTGTTCCGGATTATATGGGATATAGGTCCACCACGTTTGGAAGCTACTCTCCTCCTTACTCTGTGATGGTAGATATTTTTGCCGATTATGTGGGTTATGTAGAACACACAGGGAAACACTAGAAGGGGGGTTGAATAGCGTTTCTATAAACTTTAGCGATATTAGGAAACCTTTTTGAAAAACTTAGTTTCTGAAAGTACTTCAGATAGTTTAACAACTATCTGAAATTAACTTACTTTCTGAAGTTACTTCAGAATGTTTAAAATACATATTTTCAGAAAGTTGTTTAGAACTTTTAGATTTATAGACACGGTTTCAATTCCCTTCTCGTTATCATATAAAACAAATTTAAAATGGAGTTAAGGGATGAGAGAACTTAGCCAAAGATTTATACTGGTTCACCCACTACCACTGTAAGTTACATCCAGTCCCAGAGCAAACCCGCTACTGGAATTTCCACTAATCTTAGAGATTACAAGTATTCTTTTCTATCAAACCTGTTCAGGCTCTACAACAGCAAGTATTCTTTTCTATCAAGTCTCTTCAGGCTCTACACCAAGTATTGTTTGAACCACAAGCCTCTCCAGGCTCAACAACAAGTATTCTTTCTTTCATCAAGCCTCTCTAGGCTCTCAGACACTTGAATAGTGTTTACAAAGGAATTTGTCTAAGTTAATGAACTAAAGAAAGTTCCTAGCTTAAACAAGGATGAAGTTGTACAAGATAACTGAGTACTACTCAAGATATGAAATTTTATGTACAAAGAAACAAAGTGCTTTGTAGTGAAAATCTTGCAGAGTATAGGCTCTCCTTTTCTTAACTTGTTCTCACTTTGCTTGGGATCTTCATGGAGCTATTTATAGAGATGAAATTTAAGTCCGTTTAAGACTGTTGTATTCACGTTGAGAGATAGCATTTAATGTTGTTAATTCCGTCGTGAAACAATCTTCTAATAGCTTCTGACAAGGTACGGAGTAGTAGCAATGCCTTGTTGACCCTGTTCTGATCAATCGTAACAGAGGTTTCCTTTTCTGGTGCTTATATTTAAAATTAGCGCAAAAGGTCTTTGTACTTCATGCCTAAAATAGGTAAGCTTAAAGACGTGTTGTAGAAGACGTTGAAAAGATTTTTTTTGTCTTTAACAGAAATCTTCAGAGGGCTTCACTCTTTTAGATGATTTTTGACTTCAGACAATATACCATAATGGACGTCTTCAGAAGGTCTTCAAACTTCAGATAGTTCTTCTCTTCAAAAGGTTCTTTACTTCAGTAGGTCTTAACTCTTCAGAGGGTTCCACTCCTTCGGAGGGTTCCACTACTTCAGAGGGTTGCTCTACTTCCGAGAGTTACTCTTTCAGAAGGTCCAAAGTTGCTGAAACACGAAGAATACCTTTAAGAGAATATGTACTGATTTTCAATATACTTCAATCAAATTTGTTACTCATTAAAACTTAGGGTTATGAGACTTAAAACATTATTAATTACTTAATAATATTTTTGAGACTCAACATTCTCCCCCTTTTTAATGATGATAAATTTTCTTAAACTTACAAATATATGAAGGGAAATAAGATAAAATTAGGTTTAGAAAATTCTCCCCCTTTATTAGATACTTAGATATTTTTGCTTGCTCCCCCTGAAAATTTGTTTCCTTCTCTGAAATGCTAAACTTCAGATTTTGTTAGTTTATATTACTCCCCCTTTTGTCATCAACCAAAAGGGTACCCAGAGCAATATATGAAGCATTTAATAACTAAGAGAATATCAGAGCAATGAATTGAGGAATGATATCGGAGCAAACATATATTTCAGAGCATTTAAATACTTCAACCAATCATATAATCGTGCATAAGTAATAGCGTTGACGTGAGCAAATAAATACGTGGTCATATCAAAGCATAAATCACTTGAAACATAAACTCATGCATAAGACTTAAAGAGTTTCAAAATGTTTGAACACAGAATGCTTTCTGAAGTATAAATGGCTAAGCCATCACAGGCTACAACTTCTCCTCAACCTAAAGGATCTTGGTGCTTGAGTTGCCTGAGGTTTTAGTTGAGCTTGAGTAGTTTGCATCTGGTTCATTCTTCTCAACAGACTTTCATTCTTATCCTTCAGCCTTTTGATTTCTCTTTCCTTTTTAGCTAAAGCTTCAGCAAGATTAGCTTCATAAAATATGATAGAAAGATATGGGGAGGTAAACTCAATCCTTCAAAATCCAATGGGTAGGCCAAAGCCAGCAGGCTTGAGCACTGGACAAGAATAGGTTGCAGGGAGCTTTTCTTCATCACCTAATCTTCATGTTCTTCATGAACTGATAAGGGAAAGCGTCCAGGAAACCAGGTCTTCCACTCTTGAATTGAAAAGGTATTTACAGTAGTAGAATCAACAAAGTCAAACTTGGTACCTGAGAAGGAACCTTCTTTTTCTCTCTCATGCCAATAAGAATTCCATAACCAGTCTCTGTAACTGTGATCCAAACCACTAAGCCTTTCCACATCATCAGGAAACCTTTCCCATTGAGCAGGGGTCATGGGCTTCAAGTCATTTGGATAGGAAGAATAGAATTTTGGATCCTTCTTCTTATCATTAGGGCCTTCAACAAAGGTAGCCTTGGGGCAATTCTATCCGGTTGCCAAAATATTTTGGTGGATGGTTTGATAATGAGAGGTTTAGGAGGCTTGAATTCCTTACATCCAGCAGAAGAGAAGATATACCTTTCATATAGCTCAGTTTCCAAGTTCAGGTGCCTTATCAAGATCCAGTCTTCAACAGGGATCCTCATATGATTAGGAGAGTAAATATCCACTTTCTTCCAGAAATGCTTGGGAGGTTCAACTCCTTGTCTAATCCTTTCAAGTTGATCAGAAAAAATCTCTCCCCTATCTCCTTTTGAGCAGCTCTCCTTCTATTCCTTGCAGCTTCCACAGAGTATATATGAACTCCAATGTGCTTGAGCAGAGGTGGATGGTCCTTGAAGAACAGCAGTTCCTCATATAGGTTCGGAAACTTAGGCACTCTAGGCCTTTCACCATGTGGTGCAAAATAAAACTTGTGAGGAAATTTAACAGCTTTCTTTAGATCATCCATGCTCATAATGGGAATAGCTAGACCAAATGTGGTTTTTCTTGATAAGTCCCTAGACTTGGGCTTCGGTAGGTTGTCTTTTGGCAGGTTGCTTCCTTCCGAAACATATCTTCCTTCACCCTTCCAAATATAACCTCCTTGTTCATTCCAATTATATCTTCTTGGTTCAACAGGTACAATAGATTCTTCTTCTTCTGAATGTGATGATGATGAAGAAGATGATGATGATGATGATGATGATGATGATGATGAATGAGATGGTGGAGGTGAAGGTGCAGTAAAAGCAAGTAGCAATAACTTCAGCAGTAGTAGGTTGAACAACCTTGGCTGGAACAACAGTAGGACTGAGATCATTTTCTACATCTGATGGATTCAGGTTTCTAAAGAATACTTTATTTTCTTGTAAAGAACAACATCAGCAACAGGTTCAACAATTGTCCTTTTTAATTTATTTTGCTTGAGCTCCTCAATCTTTTTCTTCCTTTCCTCCTCAACAACTTGCTGAAATACCACAACATCCTTTTGTTGAATGGATCTGCTTCTGGTAACAATTGGATGTTGAGATACTTCAGGTACTGGTGAGAGAAGTCTACTTCTTTTCACCCTTTTTGTTTTGGAGATTCTTCTTCTCTTGGGCCTAGATGATTGCTCTAGCCTTTCATCCTCTAAAATAGCTTGTTGAGCAACAACAACAATTGCAAAGTCCTGCTCTTCCATCTCCTTTGCCTTTCTTGCCTCTTTTTCATCCAAGGCATTTGCTAAGGTAGGAACCTTCTGTAATTCTGGATCAGGATTGCTGGTTGCCAAAAGCATTACTTCAATTGTTCTTTCTGATGAGCAATCAGATTCCAGATTTAGAATGCTAGTTCCAGCAGTTAGTTGATCAGACAGCATGGCCTGTCCCTCTAGGGTTGAGGTAGGCTTAGTGACATGAGTAGCAGTAACTTCAGCATTCTGGCCCACAATTTTCAGCAGGTTCACTAGGAACCTTCTGAACAGGTTTAGAGGCTTGGGGTTGTCCTACGTCGACCACCTTTTCAGATGGTGTTGCCTTCTGAAGAGCAGTTTCAACCTCCCAAACTTGTTGAGTACCTTCAGCTTCAGGAGCCTTCTGAGAGATTTTACTCCTTTTCTTTCTCACAATCTTCTTGGTTGGAGTTTCAGCAGATGGATGAAATTCATCCTTCCTTGTATCTCCCTTCAGCTCATTCTCCAAGATCTCAAGAGCTAATCTCCCTTGTAGCAGCAACTTTCTCCAAAACAAGAGTCTGCTTGAATGTAGGTTCAGGAGATGAGGGCTTAATATCAATGCCCATCTGCTTGATATTTGTTGGTGTGAAGAAAGAGTGAGGCTTCTGATCGTAACGCTTTTCCACTAGAATTTTGAAATGAAGCATAATCTTCATAATCATGGTGTTGTGAGGAAGATCTGCAGTAGTATCCTGATGAAATTCTGGCAAACGTACTAAAATTCCAGTAGTATAATAGTAAGTAAGAGTATCGTATCCACAAGGAACGACTCAATTTATAGAGATTAGTGGTCACAACTATCAAGTAAGAGCGTATAAATTGTTTGTTGTAGAGAATTGCAATAATAAAGAAAAATTGATCTTAAATGAGAGAGATAGAAATAGTTACTTGGACTAGGATTGAACTTCGTCTCATCGCACCCCTTTTGAGGACCCGCTGGAGTTCTTTGCAAAACCCAGTGCACCCGTCCCAACCAATTTACCACTGTACCAAGTGTCAATGTCATATTAGGTCGTAAGGTTCTCAACCTTGAACATCATCAATGCTTTAAGATGCATGTCACACAAACAATGCTTCTCAGCATACACATCCTTACAGGCAAAGCCCATTGAATCATTCTACGTCGCCACTCCCCGTGGTACGGCCTGATTGAATGTCTTTCCTTCACAAGGAAAACCAAACCCCATCTCGGGTTAAAACCGAACTCTCTCACTAAGCTTCCTCAAGTCTTATGCAGAAAGAGTGTGTTTATTATAACTTTTAAGTTGATTTGTACTAATGTTTTTCTTAAAATCAATGATCACTTTCACTTAAGTCCTATAGCTTACTAAGACTTATGGCTGTGTCTTATGAATAGTGTTACCTATCTTAATTCATCTTGTATGACTAATTAGGATTAGGTTTATCCCTTAATCATGATTAATCTTCCTTAATTAGACTATAATTAATCCTAATTCTCCTTAATTAAGTCTTAATCTTTACTTAAAATCCTAATTAATTCCTAATTATCCCCTAATCTCTTTCTTAATCTTGGATTAAACCTTCAATTATATTTGATTAAGGTTAATCATAATTAATTAGTTCTTAATCACCATTAAGTCTTATTTACTTTTTTAATACTTCATTAGTAACTAATGATTAAGATTAAGGTTAATCTTCATTAGGGTTAATTAACTTTAATCTTAATTAATTTCCTTCACTTAATTAACTTAAGTGGGTTGGGTTAATTAACTTCGACAAATTGGATTAATTAAGCCTACTAATTCAATTCTAAGTTTTGATCTTGATAAGTTGGATTAGAGTTGAAGCCCAACTCTAACCTAAGCCAAAATTCATACAATACTTTTGGTTGACTTTTGATGAGTCTTATGATTTTTTTTTTGAAGGCATTGGGCCTAAACTAGAGGCCCAATGGTTAGGTAACCCATAAGGGACCATTTTCTCACATTACCATCAAGTTTTATGAAATTTAAGGTGACTTTTAGATGAGTTTATTTTTGTACCTGAATTTAACTTAGATATTTTACCCAAAAATTGTTTTCTTTTAATTTCACTTATCACTTTAAATGGTTACCCATTTTAACTTATTGGGCAACTAAGGCCCATAAACACATTAACACCAATTTTACTAACATTCCAAGATCAAACACATTCACTTCATGAGTTTCTCATGAATGTGAATATGAACACCAAGAACATGATGAACACCAAGAACACAAAATTCCAATAAATCCCAAAACTTCACAACTTAAGTATAGTCATCCATAAGCATTTTTATCAAGCAATTTCACACAAATTCATCCAAATATGCCAAACAACATCATCAAGTTCACACTTTGTTCATAAGCTCAAAAACATCATTTTTCATGATCAAATCACACCAATCAATTTTATAACTCCAAACAATCACATGCATGCACTTAGATTCATCATACAAACATGTTACAATCATCAAATAAATTTTTTAAACACATGCAACCCATTAAAGGAAATGGCCGAACCTATTCAAGGAAAAAGGGAAAAATTTTCGATTAAAACTCATGACTTGCATGCATCCAAAATCACCAAATAAGCACATTTCAAGCATCATATAAATTTTTTAAAACAAACATGCAAACCATATACATACAGCCGAACCATTTCTTCAAAGAAATAGGTTCCAACAATTCATTCTTTTAAGGGAAAAAGGTTTAGGGACAAGGATCAAGGGTAATCCTTAACTCTAGTCACCAATCCTACTAGAGTTCAAGGTTCTCCCCCCTTTAGCTAAGGAAAACTCTCTTGAAAAGGTGCATAAAAAATCTACAAAAACTCCTTCTTTGAACTCCTCTTGATCACCCAAACAATCTTCTTCAAAGGTTGGAGGCTAGATTATGAAGTTCAAGGTTCAAATGGAACCTTTTCTGACACGATCCCATCCGACCTCAACCAAGATGCCTCAGATGCATTGCAAGGGATTGAAGATCCAATGACCGGGGCCAGATCTGAGCGGTTAAAGAGAGCTTTGCAACTCTTGATCACTAAAGTCCAAAGGAAAGTAGACCACCAAGCAGAAGAAGAACAAAAGAAGTGGTTTAACTTAGCTCGGATTGAAGTATAAGAGTGTTATCCGGTCTAACAATCGGTTATGTCTGTTATTCGAATCTTAAGAGAGCCTATTTCGGGAAAGTGTATCTAATCAGATCATAACTGATTTATTTAGGATAAGATCTGTTAGGAATCAATATCATGATCTCTTAGGATTATATTTACATCTTTTAGGATTATATTTTATCTTATTTAGGATTAAATCTTTTAGGATTATATTTATCTTTTCTAGAATTAAATCTATTTAATTTAGGATTGTATCTTTTAGATAGTTTATTTTAGGAAATTCCTTTGCTATATATTAACATTGAGAATCAGTTTGTAGACAGTTATTTTTATCAATAAAATTTGAGTTTTCTCATTGTGAGAGCTTATCCTTTGTTCTTGGATTAAAGAACAACTTGATAACTTAGGTTCTACCAGCAGGTCTTGGTTAGGGTCTAGTTGCTTATATCTTGATAACTTTGGTGCTTTTGGCAGGTCACGGTTGTGTCAAGTTCCTATCTTTGATAGCTTTGGTGCTTTTAGCAGGTCTTGGATTGTGTCAAGCTCTTTACAGTTATTTATAGTTATTTACCGTTAATTGATCTTCAAGACGTTCCTATCTTTACCTTTCCGGTTCGTATCATTTGGTACCAGAGCTTCGGCTCTTGAGATCAATTGGTAACATCTATCCTTATATTTTAGTCTTTATCTTATTAAAAAAAACAAAAAAACTGCATTAGTTAAAAAAAGAGGTGCAGACAATACAGAAAAAGGGAGATCTGCAGTAGTAAAAAAAACAGAGAAAGGTGCAGATAGTAAGAAAAAAAGGTGCAGTATTAAATTTTCTCAAGGAAAAATCCAGTTCTGTTGTCCACAATATTTATTCTAAGCAGAAGATTTCATCCAAGGTGACGAATCCATCTGAATTGATGAGTTGTAACCGGCTACACATCTTGATTACTTTCCGGGATAGTGTTATGTCACTAAAAGTTGTCAAGTTATCATCAACACCTTGATTATTACTTGTTAGTAGAATCTATCCCAAAAGTTCCTTATTTCAAGAGCTTGTAAGGATAAGTTGAGTGGAGAAAGGCAAAAGTGGTGAGTACAATATAGTGAGAAAAGCCAAAAATTAGAGTGATACACGAGAGAATCAAAACTTTTGAGTGAAAACACGTAAGAGAGTGTTGTGAGGATTCTTATTTTTATCACTAACATCATTTGATTTACAGCCAAATTTCTTTTAATCATGAGTACAGTAAACCAACGTGAGGAGGATGCTGGAGAAATAGACCTCAAATCGTTCCTCAAGACACTACAAAGTGAATTTTTGAGAATGAGTGCAAGAATGGATGGGATGGAAGATGAATTTCCAAGGAGAAGGAGTATAACGTCTCCTAACCGCACTGAAGAAGAGGAAGAGGAAAAAGAGGACAAGGGAAGTAGTTCTAGAAGAGAAAGCAACAGGGATAATGATCTTGGAAACATCAAGATGAGCATTCCTTCTTTCCAAGGGAAGAATGATCCTTAGTTATATTTGGAGTGGGAAAGAAAGGTGGAGCATGTTTTTGATTGCCATAATTATTCTGAGGAGAAAAAGGTAAAATTAGTTGTGGTAGAATTCACTGATTATGCAAGTATATGGTGGGATCAATATGTGTTGAGCAGGCGAAGGTGTGGAGAAAGACCGATTCAATCTTGGGAGGAGATGAAGGTCGTGATGAGAAGGAGATTTGTACCAAGTCATTACCACAGAGACTTATACAGAAAATTGCAGGACCTATGTCAAGGTTCTATGAGTGTAGATGATTACTACAAGGAGATTGAAATAGCCATGATGAGAGCCAATGTGCAAGAAGACCGAGTAGCAACAATGGCTAAATTCATTGGAGGGTTAAAGAAAGAAATTTCAAATGTATTGGAACTTCATCATTATGTGGAGATGGATGATTTATTACACAAAGCAATCCAAGTAGAGAGACAAATCAAATCCAGATTTGTAAGATTTCCAGGAACTCCTATTACCTCTTGGAAATCCTGGGGTTACCAACAAACCACAACTCGGCCAAAAGAAGAGGAAAAGATGGGACAACCGACCTCAGCCAGTAAAGGTAAGTCTGAATTCAATTCATCTTCTAAAGCACGTGAAATTAAATCTTTCAGGTGTCAAGGTCTTGGACATATTGCTTCTAATTGTCCGAACAAGAGGGTCATACTCATGCGTGACAATGGTGAAGTGGAAAGTGCAAGTGAAGAAGAAGATGATGAAATGCCTGAGCTGGAGGATTGCAGTGATGTGGAATACACTGAACCAGACCATAGTAATGCATTAGTCTCCAGGAGCATGTTGAATGCACAACCAAAGATGGGGGAGTTGAGGAGCAACGTGAGCACATATTCCATACAAGGTGCCGCATAAATGATAAGGTTTGCAATCTTTTAATTGATAGTGGTAGTTGTACCAACGTTGCTAGTATTTTGATAGTTGAGAAATTAAAATTACCTACCATAAAACATCCTAATCCTTATAGACTGCAGTGGCTAAATGATTGTGGGGACATAAGGGTAACAAAACAAGTTTTGCTTTCATTTTCCATTGGAAAATATGAAGACAAAGTCTTGTGTGATGTTGCACCTATGCATGTTGGACACATTCTACTTGGTCGACCATGGCAATTTGATAGACGAGTGACTCATGATGGGTATCACAACAGGTATAGTTTTAAATTTAATAACCTTTGTGCTAACCCCTCTTCAACCTTCTGAAGCATATGTAGATCAAATAAGAATTGCTAGGGAGAGCAAGGAGTTGGAAGAACAATTTTCTGTTCAAGAAAAAGAAAGAAAAGAGAAGAAAGAGAAGTGAGCATGGGTTCGAATCCGACTTCAAGATTGGATGTTGTTCGACGTTACAGTCGAGCCAGGGCAGAAGCAAGGTGAACGCTTTTGCAAGAAAAAGGGAAGTTGAAAGTGTATTGTTAGATAAAGGGCAATTATTGATTCTTGTTTTTAAAGACATATACTTCTCTGATGATTCTAACAATTCTTTACCTTCTGAAATTCAAAATTTATTGAAGGAGTTTGGAGAAGTCTTTCCAGATGAGCTACCTCAAAGATTACCACCTTCAAGAGGTATAGAACACCAGATTGACTTTGTACCCGGTTATGCCCTACCAAATCGTCCAGCATATAGAACCAACCCGGATGAGACCAAGGAGATCCAAAAACAAGTCAGTGAGCTAATGAAAAAGGGTATGTAAGGGAGAGCCTTAGTCCATGTGCTGTACCGGTAATATTGGTACCAAAGAAAGATGGTTCTTGGCGTATGTGCACTGATTGCCGAGCCATTAACAAGATTACGGTAAAGTATCGTTATCCAATTCCTAGGTTGGACGACATGCTTGATGAGTTAAATGGGGCATGTTTGTTCTCTAAAATTGATTTGAAAAGTGGTTACTATCAAATTCGAATGAAAGAGGTTGATGAGTGGAAAACTACTTTTAAAACAAAGTATGGTTTGTATGAGTGGTTACTGATGCCCTTCGGCTTAACTAATGCACCCAGTACTTTTATAAGGTTAATGAACCATGTATTATGCTCTTTTATAGGAAAGTTTGTGGTAGTTTACTTTGATGACATTTTGGTTTATAGCAAATCTTATAATGCACATGTTGAACACTTACATGCTATTTTTAAGGTATTAAAGGAAAATAAATTATATGCTAATTTAAAGAAATGTACCTTTTGCCTTGATTCTGTTGTATTCTTAGGTTTTGTGATAAGTTCAAAGGGGGTAAGTGTAGATGAGGTAAAGGTTAAGGCTATTAGAGAGTGGCCGACCCCAAAGAGTGCTAGTGAAGTGAGAAGTTTTCATGGGTTAGCAAGTTTCTATAGGTGGTTTGTGAAAGACTTTAGCACTATTGCTGCGCCTTTAAATGAACTTGTTAAGAAAATAGTGTTTAAATGGTCAGATGCACATGAAAAAGCTTTAAACACTTTAAAAGAAAAATTAACAAATGCACTCATACTTGTTTTACCTAATTTTGATAAAGCTTTTGAGATTGAATGTGATGCTTCTGATGTTGGTATAGGGGCTGTTTTAATGCAGGAATGCCAACCGATTGCATACTTTAGTGAAAAGCTTAATGGGGCAGCATTGAATTATCCAAGCTATGACAAGGAATTGTATGCCTTGGTATGGGCATTACAAACTTGGCAACATTATTTGTGGCCAAGAGAGTTTGTTATACATTATGACCATCAAAGTCTAAAGTTTTTAAAATCTCAAGGGAAGCTTAAAAAAAGAGATGCAAAGTGGTTGGAATTTATTGAGATGTTTCCATATGTAATAAGGTATAAAAATGGTAAGGACAATATAGTTGTTGATGCTTTGTCAAGGAGGTATGTTTTACTTACTTCTTTACAAGCAAAATTGTTAGGTTTTGAACAAATTAAAGGTCTGTATGAAAGTGATCCTGATTTAAACAAATTTGGGATTCTTGTTCTAACCGATCTTGTGAGAAATTTTATAGGTATGAAGGATTTTTGTTCAAGAGGAACCAACTGTGTGTACCAGTCAGTTCTATAAGAGAATTGTTGATCAAGGAGACCCATGGAGGCGGTTTGATGGGACACTTTGGAGTGCAGAAGACACTAGACATCCTGGCCGAGCACTTTCTCTGGCCGAGCATGAAGAAGGATGTTCGAGCTGAGTGTGAAAGGTGCATAACATGTAAGCAAGCTAAGTCAAAATTAAATCCACATGGGTTTTATACACCTTTGACTATTCCTGAGAAGCCCTGGACAGATATTTCCATGGACTTTGTGATCGATTTGCCAAAAACTCAAAGTGGTAAGGATAGTATTTTTGTTGTTGTTGATCGGTTTAGTAAAATGGCACACTTTATTGCGTGTTCAAAGACAAATGATTCAACACAAATTGCTGACCTATTCTTTAAAGAAGTTGTCCGATTGCATGGTTTACCAAGGACAATTGTGAGTGATAGGGACATTAAATTCCTAAGTCATTTTTGGAGGACTTTATGGAATAAATTGGGAACAAAGCTTCTATTTTCTACTGTTGCACATCCTCAAACAGATGGACAAACTGAAGCAGTAAATAGAACGATTCCAATCTTATTACATTCTATCATTGGCAATAATCTAAAGCAATGGGAAAAATGTTTGCCACATGTTGAGTTTGCATATAACCGGACGGTACACTATACTACTTCTTTTTCACCCTATGAGGTTGTATATGGTTTTAATCCACTAACTCCTTTGGATATTTTGCCATTACCTATTTCTGAATTTTTCAGCTTAGATGGTAAAGGAAAGCAGGTTATGTTAGGGAGTTACATGCAAAGGTTCGAGCTAATATTGAAAGGAAAAATGAGCAGTATGCAAAACAAGCCAATAAAGGGAGGAGGAAGGTAATATTTGAACCAGGCTACTGGGTTTGGATTCACATGAGGAAAGAGATGGTCCATTCCAAGTTCTAGAGAGGATCAATGACAATGCATATAAGATAGATCTTCCAAGTGACTATGGTAATGTTAGTGCAACATTCAATGTAACTAATTTATCCTTATTTGATGTAGGTGATAAATTAGATTTGAGGACGAATCTTTTCAAAGAAGGGGGAATGACATGATCCCATCCGACCTCAACCAAGATGCCTCTGATGCATTGCAAGGGATTGAAGATCCAATGATCGGGGCCAAATTTGAGCGGATAAAGAGAGCTTGCAACTCTTGATCACTGAAGTCCAAAGGAAAGTAGACCACCAAGAAGAAGAAGAAGAACCAAAGAAGTGGTTTAACTTAGCTCGGATTAAAGTACAAGAGTGTTATCCGGTCTGACAATCGGGTATGTCTGTTATCTGAATCTTAGGAGAGCATATTTCGGGAAAGTGTATCTAATCAGATCATAACTGATTTATTTAGGATATGATCTGTTAGGAATCAATATCATGATCTCTTAGGATTATATTTACATCTTTTAGGATTATATTTTATCTTATTTAGGATTAAATCTTTTAGGATTATATCTTATCTTATCTAGAATTAAATCTATTTAATTTAGGATTGTATCTTTTAGATAGTTTATTTTAGGAAATTCCTTTGCTATATATTAGAATTGAGAATCAGTTTGTAGATAGTTATTTTTATCAATAAAATTTGAGTTTTCTCATTGTGAGAGCTTATCCTTCGTTCTTGAATTAAAGAACTACTTGATAACTTAGGTTCTACCAGCAGGTCTTGGTTAGGGTCTAGTTGCTTATATCTTGATAACTTTGGTGCTTCCGGCAGGTCACAGATTGTGTCAAGTTCCTATCTTTGATAGCTTTGGTGCTTCCAGCAGGGTCTTGGATTGTGTCAAGTTCCTTACAGTTATTTACAGTTATTTATCGTTAATTGATCTTCAAGACGTTCCTATCTTTACGCTTACGGTTCGTATCACTTTCACTTAGAAAGTGGTGGAGAAAAATGGAGAATTTTTGGAGAGAATGAGAGAAAAGAAGAGAGGGGCTCATGGCTCCTTGAGAAGGAAAATGAGGAAATGAATTAATTTTGCATGTAGGTGGAAGGAGAAAGTGGACAAGTGTTTTGGTGTTTTATGACATTTAAGCTTTATGTCACTTCTTTTGACTTTTGTCTTAAGAAAGGGTGTTGGAAAAGCTATCTACATGCACATACACACATACTTACATGACCTTGGGAGAAGGGAAAGGAAGGATGATGCAGATTTTTCTGGCACGGATCAAGAGTATTTAGGCTCGGTTCCAGAAAGAGTAGGGGTAAAATGAAAATTTCACACCAAAATTCCCAAAATTTCTAGAAAAATTCCTATAATTGCTCTAACCTATTTTAAGCCTAAAAATTTGATTAGAAACTAACTTCTAACTTAAACTCTCTTATTTCCCAATTTCCCAGTTTTCGCACACAACAGTCAATTTTTAATAAGAGTAAGCAGTTAGAAAATTATGGCTTTACACACAAAAATTCTATAAAGTTATAAATATCATTTTAAATCCACTTTTAAGGTCCAAAGTATATTTTCCATATTATTCTACAAATTTTCATATGTTGGTTAGGGTTACACTGCTTGTAACACCCACAATTTCCCTTACCGGTATATAAATAAAATAAAGAAAGTTTTAAAATAATAATAATAATAATAATTTAATTATGAAGTATTTGGGAGTTATTAATAAACAATCAAATTTTTATTTTTGAAATTATCCAACCATAATGATAAATAAAATTTTTCTAGAGAGGTATTTGAGAAAATAACCTAAGATACCCTTAGTAATTATACAGTTAAAGGAAAATATAGATTCACTTATGAAAAATAGAAAAAAACTTAAATGGATCTATATTTTAGTCAAAATAGTCTTAATATAATTAATAATGAATTTTAGAAAATTATTTAGAATTTTCTGGCGCTTTTGGGCAAAAAGACCAAAAGGCCCCTGATTAGCAGTATAACCCTAACCAACATATGAAATTTGTGGAATAATATGGAAAATATACTTTGAACCTTAAAATTGGATTGAAAATGATATTTATAACTTTATAGAAATTTTGTATGTAAAACCATAATTTTCTATCTGCTTACTCTTATTAAAAATTAACCGTTGTGTGTGAAAACTGGAAAAAATTGGGAAATAAGAAAGTTTAAATGAGAAGTGAGTTCTAATCACATTTTTAGGCTTTAAAATAGGTTAGAGCAATTATAGGATTTTTTTTAGAATTTTTGGGAAATTTTGATGTGAAATTTCCATTTTTACCCCTACTCTTTGGAACCGGGCCCGAATACTCTTGATCCGGGCCAGAAAAATTTGCACAATCCTTCCTTTTCCTTCTCCTAGAAGCCTTGCATGTGTGAGTGTGTGCATGTGAGACACTGTTAATTTTCACTTCCTTTCTTAAGCCAAGTGTCATGGGAAAAGCTTTATGTCATGAAAAGCCTTAACATTTGTTCATTTCTTTCATTTCACCTACATGCAAAGGAAATAACTCATTTCATTCTCTCATTTCCTCTTCCTAGAACCGTGAGACTCCTCTCACTCTTCTCTCCATCTTCCATTTTCCTCCCAAAACTTTCAAGCCTAAGGTTCTATCTTTGAACCCTAAGCTTCACAATCTAGCCTTCAAGCCTTGTAGAACATTGTTTTGGTGATCAAGAGGAGTGCTAAGGAGTCGCTGTTTTGGAGTTGTTGATGCAACCTTTTTCTTGGAGATTTTCCTTAGGTAAAGGGGGGGGGGGGGGGAACCTTGAACTCTAGTAGGAATGGTGACTAGAGTTAAGGATTACCTTGATCCATTTTCTTGGTCTGCACAGTGGCTGTATATTTGGGGTTTTATTGATAAACTTGCTTGTTAATGTGCTTGTGGATGATCATCCTGGGATTTGGTGAATTTTGAGGTTGCTGGGTTTTTTGGTGTTTTTGATGAACACTCATAGTGTTCATCCTTGTTCTTGATGTTCTTGAGTTTGTTCATGAAAAACTTGGTTTGATCTTGATGTTGGTCAGAGAAGTTGTTAAAGTGTTTATGGGCCCTAGTGGCCCAATAAGCTAAAGAAAATGTCTAACCAATTGAATTAATAACTAAATCAAATGGAAAGGAATTTTTAGAAAACCCTAATAATCAAATTCGGATACAAAAATACACTTAATAAAAAGTCACTCTAAAAACTCCAATATTGGATGGTAATGTTGCAAGAATAAGCTCCTAAGAGTTACTTAACCATTGGGCCTTTAGTTTAGGCCCAATGCCTTAAAAAAAAGTCAAAGACTTATCAAAAGTCAACCAAAAATATTTCATGGATTTTGGCTTAGATTAGAGTTGGGCTCAAACTCTAATCCAACCCATCAAGATTAAAACTTAGAAGTTTATTAGTGGGCTTAACTAATCCAATCTACCTAAGTTAATCGAGTTAAGGATAATTAAGATTGAAATTAATTAACTCTAATGAAGATTAACCTTAATCTTAATCATTAATCACTAATGAAGTATTAATAAGTAATTAAGCCTTAATGATGATTAAGAACTAATTAATTGCGATTAACCTTAATCGATTATAATTAAAAGCTTAATCCAAGATTAAGGAATATATTGAGGAATAATTAAGAGTTAATTAGGATCTTAAGTAAAGATTAAGACTTAATTAAGGAGAATTAGGATTAATTATAGTCTAATTAAGGAAGATTAGTCTTGATTAAAGAATAAACCTAATCCTAATTAGACATACAAGACGAATTAAGATAGGTCACACTATCCATAAGACACAATCATAAGTCTTAGTAAGCTATAGGACTTAAGTGAAAGTGGTCACTAATTTTAAGAAGAACATTAGTACAAATTAACTTAAAAGCCTACAACAAATATACTCTTTCTACATAAGACTTGAGAATCTTAGTGAGAGAGAGTGCGGTTTAACCGGAAATGGGGTTCGATTTTCCTTGTGAAGGAAAGACATTGAATTGGGCCGTACCACGAGATGTGGTGACGTAGAATGATTCAATGTGCTTTGCCTGTAAGTACTGTGTATACTGAGAATGCATTGTTTGGTTTTCCTTGTGAAGGAAAAACATTGAATCGGGCCGTACCACGAGAAGTGGTGACGTAGAATGGTTCAATGTGCTTTGCCTGTAAGGACTGTGTATGCTGAGAAAGCATTGTTTGGTTTTCCTTGTGAAGGAAAGACATTGAATCGGTCCATACCACGAGAAGTGGTGACGTAGAATGATTCAATGTGCTTTGCCTGTAAGGACTATGTATGCTGAGAAAACATTGTTTGGTTTTCCTTGTGAAGGAAAGACATTGAATCGGGTCGTGCCACGGGAAGTGGTGACGTAGAATGATTCAATGAGCTTTGCCTGTAAGGATGTGTATGTTGAGAAGCATTGTTTATGTGACATGCATCATAAAGCATTGATGATGTTCAAAGTTGAAAACCTTACGACCTATATGGCAGTGACACTTGGTACAATGTGAAATCGTATGGGAAGGCTGCACTGGGTTTTGCAAAGAACGCCAGTTTGGTCCTCAAAAGGGACGCCAACCCTGAGGATAGCCTAACTCCTGGAAGATCTCAGAGGAAGTAGGTTAGCTCCCTACTGTCGAGATCGTGGAACCCAACTTAGCTATTCATGTTGCTCTCATGACTTTCGGGGTCAGTTGAGATTGTCTGGAAGACGGATAAAATGATTGGCCAAATATATGAGCAATGCTCTTCGTACCGGCGCTAGTATAGACTCTAACTCCTGATACGTTGTACATATATGGTCGGGCAGTTGCTGTGTGCACTGTGGTGGTGATTTTCCCCTGGGCCCTCATGCATTGCATGGTAAATAGTAGTTGCTTGAGATTCCTTGGTGAATGACGTGGTTGTTTGCATTGCATGAGCATATCACATCATTTTATGACGTTGTGACCTTCTATGTGAATAATTAGATTTATTATTATGAGAATTGTGTGAATTCGCTGTGTCTGTCTACTTTAGTTATCATATCCTGCGTTAAGTGAGTACATGTAAAGTGTTCTCACCCCCTTGTCTTTCTTTTGTTGTTTGTTATTATTTTGGCACCTAAAGGGGCATGGACTCTGGAAGAATGCACGTGGTTTTGAAGATAGGCGTGGTATTCAGGTCGAACCGGATCTTGTTTAAGTCAAATGGTAGGGTTTAGGGGTGTACATGAGTAGCAATACCCTGTATAGATAGAGTGTAGTCAAATAGAGGATTCACTTCTTCTGTAGTGTAGCATGTTTAAACTCCAATTTAATGTGTATTACTTCTGTTGTAAATTGGAATAGCAGTGAAATTATAATTGTTGTATTGATATGTTCTTATAGTCCCATCTCAATTATAATTTACTAATATGTTTTCTTAAAAAAAATCACCCGTTTTCTTCACTTCTTTAAAAAGAGAATTTAACAAATCGCAACCGAGTTAGTCGAGTAATACCTGTCATGGGATGAGGGTGTTACACTGCTAACCAGGGGCATTTGGTCTTTTTGCCCAAAAGTGCCAGAAAATTCTAAATAAATTTCTAAAATTCGTTATTAATTATATTAAGACCATTTTGACTAAAAATGTAGATCCCTTTTAAGTTTTTGCTATTTTTCATAATTAAATCTATATTTTCCTTAACCGTATAATTACTAAGGGTATTTCAGGTCATTTTCTCAAACACCTCTCTAAAATAAATCATTTATAATTATGGTTGGAAAATTCCAAAAATATAATTTTGATTGTTTATCAATAGTTCCTAAATACCTCGTAATTAAATTTTTCTCTCTCTCTTTTTAAAATTTTCTCTATCTTATTTATATACTGGGGGGAAATTGTGGGTGTTACATCTCTCCCCTCCTTTACGAAATTTTGTCCTCGAAATTTGAAGTTCCTATTGTTGGATAGGTCTAAATCTAGTTTCTTAAGCTTTAAGAGTCACTTTTCTAGTTGGATCATATAAGACCTTAATGGTTCCTTAAAAGTTGGATAATCATTTTAAACTACTTGTGGATGTAGGGATGATATCCTGAATTAAGATCAACCTAGCTTTCAAAGTCTTACCTCTTTTCTAACAACCAGTAGCAAATTTTGAAACCTTTACCTAACACCTTACCAAAATTTCTGGTACGATCAAATATTCCATAAGATTGATCAGGAACATATATTTTCGATGAGCAGATCTTATCAAACTTCCCACCATCATTCATACTACCTTATTTCTAACTAGAGTGCTAAGTTAATCCTTTATAAGGTGTGCTACTACGCTACCCCGTCTCCTTCCTCGGATAATTGGCAAGCAACTGGACACTCCCCTTCAGCTTATAATCGACATAGAGTACAATACCTAATGAAACGCACAGTTTCAATCCATAAGTCAAATTGTTAAATTTCCTTATAAAATTATCTTAAGAGTCACCAAAGTATGTTCCTTATGATAACTATTTTTCTTAACATTTTCTTCTGATTCCCAATGACCCTTCGCAATATCTTGTTTTCTTAAAACTCTTAAAATGTCCATTTTCCTTCACCATGTATGAATATCTAATTCCACAACAGTTACAAGTGTTGTTTATTATACCTATGATTACATTAGTTCCCTTGGTCTTAATATCAAAACTCTTACTAATCTAGTTAATCTTCATCTCTTCTCTGTATAAAGATCCTAAGTTCTTTCTCTCCCAAGAATCTTAAATATATCTCTATCCCACTAAGATGAAATCCTCTGACTCACGAATCAGATTGTTTTTGCTTTATCTATCACTGTATATTGTTGTAGGATCCTCCTACCTAAAATATCAATCAACGCTTATAACCAAGGCTTAACTCCATAAGCTTTTATTCCAAGAAAATCTCACCAACCATAATCACCTTGTGTCCTTTTTACCGTAAAACTACGCCTTTTTATAACCAACATATCCTTTTCCTAAACAAATGCATCTCAAGGGTTTTACTTCTATCTAACTAAGGTTTATAATTAGACAGTTCCACTTATACCTACTTGTCCCTAATAATTAACCCTGAGATTGTTCCAAGGGATTTTGTACATATTGTTAGGTCCTAGGAATAGGTGAGAACATTGCATGTAAGAATGAAGATAAGTTGGCTTGAATGAGGCTAGAATTTTGGGTTCACTGGGGAGGGAAAGGAACACCAATGACAACCAATCCAGATGTAATCACTAGACACCATTAACATTCATAGTAAAACCCAAAAACAGATTGTAGGACCACCTATAGTCCCGATACATAGTTAGAGGTAATCTATCTTTAAAAACCATCTTAGAAAATATTAAACTTTCTTAAAATTTTTTTTAAGGTCATTCTATTTCCATGGATTGCATTCGTCCCCTAGGGCATCCTTACGTGAAACATCACCTACTTATGTGTAGTACCATTCCTATCTCCAAAACCCTGCCTGAATATTTACTGGTTGAAATTACTCTTGCTTGAGAATCTAAGCCCATTAAGATCAATGCGTAAACTAATCCTATGAATTAGTATGATCATACTCAATTCGACACACCCATAACTGTTACCAAATCCAATCTTAATCATCAAAGTTAACACATACAACAATTCCTCATTGTTCTTTTTTTATCTATTATTTCTATTACCCTTATGGAAGTGTTATCCTTACTTATTTTATAAAATTATAGTTCTTGTAGTGCCTACTCATACATCTAATTTCCTATTCCATGATTTCTTTCTTCAATCTCCTCTGCGCAATCTTGATACTAACAGATCATTTGCTTAGTTATGTCCTATTATTCGACTAAAATTTCTTAAGAATCACATCTTGTGCTATTGGTCTCAACACTTCGACTTCTTTCGTCTTAAATCACGTTTTTCCACTTATTTCTATAAACCCTTATCTTATCAATCCATAGAGATAGCAATCATACTCTATTGTATCTATTAAACTTCAAGCATGACACCTATTCCACAGTCAAACCCTTTCAGATTTTCAAGTCAACCAACAAGGTATCCAAATATGCATTAACTGCTAAGATCCAATCTCAAACTGTATATTTGTCATTCCTATCCTTAACTCCATCACTATTTATCCTGAGTACACCCCAAGTCATCAATCACTTCTAACTCAATTTAACAAATCAATTGTTTTCTTTCAATAATCGAATCCTCAAGAGCAATTAATATTAATCCCCAATATCAAAACCTTAATGATTAAACCTCAATGATTAATCATTTTAAACCTTGAATTAACAACCTCGAATCCATCATCGATCCCTTAGGTCATTCATCTAAAGGAATGGAAACCTATCCTTAGTGGTCATCCTATTCT
Organism: Sesbania bispinosa; assembly: GCA_026901365.1. Classification (NCBI taxonomy): domain Eukaryota; kingdom Viridiplantae; phylum Streptophyta; class Magnoliopsida; order Fabales; family Fabaceae; genus Sesbania; species Sesbania bispinosa. The sequence continues at coordinate 599,211 of QLOH01000064.1, forward strand.
AACTTTTGATATTTCACTCATCACTTCAAATCATAAGTCAAATCAGCTATTGGCTATACTAGTCTACAACCTCAGAACCTAGAGGTCTTAGCAAGCCCGTTTTAGAAGTTTGATTACTTGGTTCATTCTTCAATTCAACTAACTTTTAATGGTAGAAACTCTCAAGAGGGAAAGAGGAGAGATCTAAGGATAAAGATTAGGATAATTCAACTCACAAGGATGAAACACAGGAATATCTAAGTGTTATATATATATATATACATACATGTATATATTTAAGATTTTTAAATAATTATACCCAATACAACTTCTATATTCTTTCTCAAACTCAAAACTCAATTCTAAATAGTAAGCATGTTGCAAACTACTGCACACAAGTAGGAAGTAAAGTTTGACATGCTACAGTCACCACAAAGCACCATGAAGCAATCACTTGCACACTGGTTCATCATCCAAACAAGATCATGAAAAGAACTACTTAATTCAAAACACATGGGGCTCTACTCATGACATTAACAAGAAAACGAAACTCAATAGATGACATAACTCCACCTCTTTATAATTGCTTATGTTCATCATACAGATGACCAAGACATCCTTCCTCATCTCCACAACTACTCAAGCTGAGATTATCAGCCTTGTGTTCCCAATACTCACAACTGCAAGTTGTCACACTTCCTCTTAACCTGAACAGGCCATTGGGGTGGCCAGTCCCACTGTCCTGTAACAGAGTAGTTAGAAGCACATCAACCTTGCAAGACTTCAAAACACCTAAACCGGATCAAACTAGACTCGATATAACTATCAGACCCAAACTTCACAGTCCGGTTGGACCGAACTGCTCCGATACCGCCTAAATGTAACACCATCATCACATAACGGTATTACTCGACTAACTCGGTTGCGATTTGTTAATTAACTCTTAATGAAGTGAAGAAATTGGTGATTTTTTAAAACATATTAGTAAATTATAATTGAGATAGAACTATAAAAACATATCAATACAACAATTATCATTTCACTGCTATTCCAAATTACAACAGAAGTAATATACATTTAAATTTGGGGTTTTAGCATGATACATTACAGAAGAAGTGAACCTTTTATTTGACTACCACCCTATCTATATAGGATATTGATGCTCATGTACACCCCAAAACACTACCGTTCGACTTAAACAAGATCCGGTTCGACCTGAACACCACGCCTATCTTCAGAACAACGTGCATCCTTCTAGAGTCCATGCTCTTTTAGGTGCCAAAATAATGACGGACAACAAAAAGAAAGACAAGGGTGTGAGAACCACTTTACATGAACTCACTTAACCCAGGATATAGTGTATAGAGCACACACACACAGGAAAATCCACACAGTTCAACCAAATAAGTACACACACACATCATCCTGATACCACCCAACTATTGCATGCTTTGCAACTACAATGCTATAACTAATGCATGAGGGCCCGAGGAAAAATCACATCCACAGTGCACACAACAACTGCCCGACCATATATGTACAATGTATCAGGAGTTAAAGTCTGTACTAGCGCCGGTACAAAGAGCATTGCTCATTTATTTTGTCCAATCATTTATCCATGTTCCAGACAATCTCTACTGACCCCGAAAACTTGAGAGCGACAGGATAGTTAAGCCTGATCCCCTCGTACTCGACAATAGGGAAAGAGCCTACGTCACCTGAGCCTTTCTGGAACTCAACTATCCTCAGGGCTGGTGTCCCTTTTGAGGACCCCGCTGGAGTTCTTTGCAAAACCCAGTGCACCCATCCCAACCAGTTTCCCACTGTACCAAGTGTCAATGTCATATTAGGTCGTAAGGTTCTCAACCTTGAACATCATCAATGCTTTATGATGCATGTCACACAAACAATGCTTCTCAGCATACACATCCTTACAGGCAAAGCCCATTGAATCATTCTACGTCGCCACTCCACGTGGTACGGATCGATTGAATGTCTTTCCTTCACAAGGAAAACCAAACCCCATCTCGGGTTAAAACCACACTCTCTCACTACGCTTCTCAATTCTTATGCAGAAAGAGTGTGTTTGTTATAACTTTTAAATTGATTTGTACTAATGTTTTTCTTAAAATTAATGATCACTTTCACTTAAGTCCTATAGCTTACTAAGACTTATGGTTGTGTCTTATGAATAGTGTTACCTATCTTAATTCATCTTGTATGACTTATTAGGATTAGGTTTATCCCTTAATCATGATTAATCTTCCTTAATTAGACTATAATTAATCCTAATTCTCCTTAATTAAGTCTTAATCTTTACTTAAAATCCTAATTAATTCCTAATTATCCCTTAATCTCTTTCTTAATCTTGGATTAAACCTTCAATTATATTTGATTAAGGTTAATCACAATTAATTAGTTCTAATCACCATTAAGTCTTATTTACTTTATTAATACTTCATTAGTAACTAATGATTAGATTAAGGTAATCTTCATTAGGGTTAATTAACTTTAATCTTAATTAATTTCCTTCACTTAATTAACTTAAGTGGGTTGGGTTAATTAACTTACGCAAATTGGATTAATTAAGTCTACTAATTCAATTCTAAGTTTTGATCTTGATAAGTTGGATTAGAGTTGAAGCCCAACTCTAACCTAAGCCCAAATTCATACAATACTTTTGGTTGACTTTTGATGAGTCTTATGACTTTTTTTTAAGGCATTGGGCCTAAACTAGAGGCCCAATGGTTAGATAACCCATAAGGGTCCATTTTTTCACATTACCATCAAGTTTTATGAATTTTAAGGTGACTTTTAGATGGGTTTATTTTTGTACCCGAATTTAACTTAGATATTTTACCCAAAAATTGTTTTCTTTTAATTTCACTTATCACTTTAAATGGTTACCCATTTTAACTTTTCGCGCCACTAAGGCCCATAAACACATTAACACCAATTTCACTAACATTCCAAGATCAAACACATTCACTTCATGAGTTTCTCATGAATGTGAATATGAACACCAAGAACATGATGAACACCAAGAACCACAAATTCCAATAAATCCCAAAAATTCACCAACTCAAGTATAGTCATCCATAAGCATTTTAATCAAGCAATTTCACACAAATTCATCCAAATATGCCAAACAACATCATCAAGTCACACTTTGTTCATAAGCTCAAAAACATCATTTTCATGATCAAATCACACCAATCAATTTTATAACTCCAAACAATCACATGCATGCACTTAGATTCATCATACAAACATGTTACAAATCATCAAATAAATTTTTAAACACATGCTGCCCCATTAAAAGGAAATGGCCGAACCTATTCAAGGAAAAGGGGAAAATTTTTCAATTAAAACTCATGACTTGCATGCATCCAAATCACCAAATAAGCACATTTCAAGCATCATATAAATTTTTAAAACAAACATGCAAACCATAAACATACAGCCGAACCATTTCTTCAAAGAAATAGGTTCCAACAATTCATTTTTTAAGGGAAAAAGGTTTAGGGACAAAGATCAAGGGTAATCCTTAACTCTAGTCACCAATCCCACTAGAGTTCAAGGTTCTCCCCCCCTTTACCTAAGGAAAAATCTCTTGAAAAGGTGCATAAAAAAATCTACAAAACTCCTTCTTTGAACCCCTCTTGATCACCCAAACAAATTTCTTCAAAGATTGGAGGCTAGATATGAAGTTCAAGGTTCAAAGATGGAACCTTCACTTAGTAAGTGGGTGGAGAAAATGGAGAATTTTTGGAGAGAATGAGAGAAAAGAAGAGAGGGGCTCACGACTTCTTGAGAAGTAAAATGAGGAAATGAATTAATTTTCCATGTAGGTGGAAGGAGAAAGTGGACAAGTGTTTTGGTGTTTTATGACACTTAAGCTTTATGTCACTTCTTTTGACTTTTGTCTTTAAGAAAGGGTGTTGGAAAAGCTATCTACATGCACATACACACATACTTACACGACCTTGGGAGAAGGGAAAGGAAGGATGATGCAGATTTTTCTGTCCGGATCAAGAGTATTCGGGCCCGGGTTCTAGAAAGAGTAGGGGTAAAATGGAAATTTCACACCAAAAATATGATTAGAATCACTTCTCACTTAAACTCTCTTATTTCCCAATTTTCCCCAGTTTTTGCACACAACAGTCAATTTTTTAATAAGAGTAAGCAAATAGAAAATTATGGCTTTACACACAAAATTCTATAAAGTTATAAATATCATTTTTAATCCACTTTTAAGGTCGAAAATATATTTTCCATATTATTCTACAAATTTTTCATATTTTGGTTAGGGTTACACTGCTAACCAGGGGAATTTTGGTCTTTTTGCCCAAAAGTTCCAGAAAATTCTAAATAAATTTCTAAAATTTGTTATTAATTATATTAAGACTATTTTGACTAAAAATGTAGATCCCTTTTAAGTTTTTGCTATTTTTCATAATTAATCTATATTTTCCTTAACTGTATAATTACTAAGGGTATTTCAGGTCATTTTCTCAAACACCTCTATAAAAAAAATCATTTATAATTATGGTTGGAAAATTCCAAAATATAATTTTGATTGTTTATCAATAGTTCCTAAATACCTCGTAATTAAATTTTTCTCTCTGTCTTTTTAATATTTTCTCTATCTTGTTTATATACTGGTTGGGGAAATTGTGGTGTGTACAACTAAATTGCAATTCTGCGCTTTACCTGTGCTTAGCGCAGGTGAAGTGCAGAAAACATAATGAAATTTTGCAATTTTCAGTCAAGTTTTCTGCCACTTCCTATGTTTTAAAAATTTTATTTTCCACAAACTTATTCCAATCAATTTTGTAAATTTCCTAAATCCTAAAAAAAATGAAAAAAAATTTAATTAACAAACAAGATTGAAAACAATTAGAAACTTAAAAATCTCTGGGTTGCCTCCCAGGAAGTGCTCGTTTTAACGTCATATAGCTTGACACCTGTTCTCTCAAGGTGGTAGAAACTGGAATCTTTTGGTGAGCTTGTGTGCTGCAACCTTTCCTTTCTTTGGCCAATGAACCTCCCTATAATCTTGCCTTGGAACAATCTGTAGTGTGAAATAACTTTAACCATTTGAGCTTCTTTCTGGAATTAGACCATGCTTTTGACTCCCTTGGCTTGACTTTTCTTTCCTTTATTATCTTGCTCTGATGTGCATGAGTCTTCTTTTCCTAAAGCTTAGAGGATCCACAAATGATTGTTCTGCATTTCTTTGCTTCACAAGGGTCTTTGATATGAAACACACCTGACCACTTTATCTCAATCTGGCTCTAGACTTTGAATTTGATTCTCTTGGCCTGATTCTTCCACTCTTTGCTCTAGTCAGGTCAGTGTATTCGCATGCCTTCTTTTGTGAAGTCATGGAAGGTTTAACACTTGCACCATGCCTCTTCTTGATCTTCCCTTGGAGGGCTGGTTGGATAAGACAAGGTCTTTGGTCTTGGTACCACTTCTCTTCCTTTCTCGGGCTTTGACTCACTATCTCCCCGTTCAATCTTTTTCTCATTTTCTTGATCTTTCCATCATGTACACTCTCATATGTTTTGTTCTCTTGCTCCCCTTCACGTCAATTTATTCTTTAATCACAGTCTTTTTTCATCCTCTCCTTTTCTTCTTCTACTTCTGCTTCACCTTATTCTTCTCTTTCTTCTTCAGCTTTCTTTGATTTCCTTTCTTCAGCTTCTCTTTTTGTGTCTCTTCAGTTCCTCTTCTCTGTCTTCTTCTGCTTCTTCTTCTTCTTCTTCACCTTCTTCTTCATCAGCTAGATTGTCATTGGTTTCCTCCCCTATCAGTTGAACACTTATGGTGGTCATGTCATACTGTTCTTCAGGGTTGGGTGCTGCATTTTGAATTTGTTCTGACCGACATTGGTCATATTTTCTACTATCTTAGCTAGTATGGGGTCAGCAGGTAGTCTTGCTTCTCACAAGCCTTCTGAAATCGTACCAATTCTTGCAACTTTTTTCAATAAGATTGTCCCCATCTGAATGCCATGGTTGAATGAACAGTAGCTTTGCTGGTTGGGAAGAAGGTTGGCACATGGCATGAAAACCATCATTTTGTGCACCTAAAGTCCTGATTCTGCTACTCCTCATCCTTGTGAGGTTGTTTGCAAAGTTGTTGCTGGTTAGAGAAATTGCCTAGTATTCCTTGATTGCCCATGTAAATAATTTGCTCTCTTGAATGCTTGGATAAGAACAATCGCCATTGGGATGGTTTTTCCACACAAAATCACAAGTTAATTGTGGGACTGACCAGGATGAGACTACACTGCTTGTATTTGCTGAGAAAGGTTATCTAGATGTTGTTGAGTGCTTCTATTTGCTGCCTTATAATCTTGTAATCTGCCCTGACTTCATCTTCAGAAGTTTGAGTGGTGGGATGAAAACAACATTTGTTTGCCACCAAAAATTTTGATTTAATTAACTTCCCCAATCCTGTGAAAAATTGCTTGTAATTAGAGAATACCTGAATCGGTGTGGGGAGAAATATTTTGGCTCTTGCTGCCTAACTCATCTCCAAGGGTTCTTCTTGGTGGATTTTGATAACTCCAAGGTGTCTTTGGTGGATTTTGCCATTTAGTAGCATTTACATTTACTTCACTTGTGGGTCGTTGAACAGAGAGTGTTGAGATTGTCTTTAAGCTTATCTTTGCCCCTTTTTCCGTTTCTATTTTTGTTCCTTCTACACTTGTCCTCACAGAGAAATAATCAAGAAGCTCAAACAAATGTTAGCTTGGATGAGAAGAACATAATAGCAAAAAATAATAATATTTTTTTGTCAAAAAAAAAAAATTAATTTAAGTTTTAAAAATAATAATAAATTTTTATCCTAAATAAAAAAATATAAAATAAAATAATTAAAAAATAAAATTCCGAATAATAAAATAAAATATTTTTATTTCTTCTTGACTCCTCCTTCGTCTCCTCTTTGTTCGGCTCCTGTTCCTTCTAGATGTCCTCTCTATTTTTGGATCAATTTGCAATTGATGTTGGGGGGACACCTGACCTCGCAAAAAGCATAATCGAGAAACTCGAAAAAGGGTAAGTGTGGAGAGAATTATAAAAATAAAAATTTCCTAAAAAAATCCTAAAAAATAAAAAAAAAAATCCTAAAAAATTCTAAGATTAAAATATATACAACTTAATAGTATAGACCTCCAAAGTCTTTACAAATTGATACACTGTTCCCCGGCAACGGGGCCAAAAAAAACTGATGAAATCATGGCTGGACAAGGTTTACCGAAATTCCAGCAGTATAATAATAAGTAAGAGATCGTATCCACAGGGAACAACTCAATTTATAGAGATTAGTGATCACATCTATCAAATAAGAGCGTATAAATTGTTTGTTGTAGAGGAATTGCAATAATAAAGGAAAAATTGAACTTAAGTGAGAGAGATAGAAACAATTACTTGGACTAGGATGAACTTCGTCTCATCGCACCCCTTTCGTATGTGAACCCCAGTAATATTTATGAATATGCAATTATAATATTGAAGCACAAATTAAAGTTATTTTACCCTGGTCTCCACAGTGATAAAATACTCAGAAATAATCTACCCTGGTCAGTGATAATTACCTCGGATTAAAGATCTATTTTTTTACGCTATTAATTCACCCTGGTCTCCACAGTCGCAAATTAAGTGTTTTAGCAATCAGAATTCAAGTTTCCTATGTCTAGGCTCCCCCAACTCGCTATTGATTTTATTAGAACCACCTCTCGAATGCGCCCCACATAACCAACTATAACTCCGACACAAAGGCGGAAGCTAAATATAAGAACATATAAGAAACACCAATATTATAAAAACAGGGATTCATAAATAATAAAGAGAAATCACATACAATCGGGGATTGAATCAACTACATTCAATCCTATTGAGGAGTTTAGCTACGCATGGTAGCCATTACAACCCAACGAGAAACTGTCACAACTTTTCTCCAATCCTAGCTCAGCTCTGCCGTCTCCCAAAAAGCTCCTTTGATCTTTACAAAAGGTTTATCTATAGAGATTGGAAAGCTATTTGAATTCTGGAAGTAATCTGATTTGAAATCTGTTTTAAAAACTGATTCGTATCCTGCGCTCAACGCGTTTTGAAGCGCAAGATCCAGAATGGATTTTAAATGCTGCGCTCCACCTATGCTCAGCGCAGGTGGAGCGTGAGTTACGATCCAACTTTCCATGATTCTCTCTTTTCAGCTTGATCTCTTCCTGATATTATCCTTGTTTGAATTGTTTTCCCTTATTTCCCTCTTTTTAGCTTGATCTTGTGTGGATTTGATCTTCAATTGAATTTAGAATTAAATCTGCAGAATCCTATCCAAATAATTGTTGATCTTATCTTCAATTTGATTTGAATTTAAATTGAGAATTTTATCTACAAATCTTCATCCCAAATAATTGCTGATTTTATCTTCAATTTAATTTGAATTTAAATTGAGAATTTATCTGCAGAATCTTCATCCAAATAATTGCTGATTTTATCCGATTTGCTGCCATTTTAGAATCCTATCTGCAGATTCTTCCTTCAAATAAATGCTTTCTGTTTTCTTCATTAAAAACTTCCATTTTATCTGCAAAAATCAACGGATTTTCTATCAAATAGCATGATATTCAAATTCAAACAAATATTCACAAAATATGCATTTATTACTAAAAAGAGGGTAATTTGGGAATAAATTTACTATTTTACCCTTGATAAGTGTAGTAATTATACCATAAATTGTTCATATATTTTTCACTTATCATATCCTTTACCCTTAGTATCATGTGGTAAAGAATGATCCTTGGCAAGTTCAACTTCTTCTTCTTGAGCAAGTGAATGAGACAGAACACTCCAACTCAGAAACATGGTTTTTGCTACCACCTTTTGGAAGCACACAACAACCAATTATGGCATGCAAAAGCCTAGGAACTTCCAACAAACCAGTCCCACTCATGTTTCTTGGAGTTTCTGAACCATTACAGCATCGTGTTGAACTTCCTTGGACCTCCATGATGAATCTCCCAATTTTGAACATACTATTCTCCTTCAGCCTTTACTTCGGTAACTATCTCCAAGACTGAGGCATCAACAAAAATGTTCTGCCCCATTACGGTTGCCCTAATGGAGACATAGTTGTTTATGCCTTCCACCACCCTCGCAGACCTTTAGAACTCTACCACGCTTGCTTCATGCCACGAACATTAAATAGCACTGAAGAATGGAGTCCATCCAGTAGCGTTAAAGTATTCTGAGAAATCATGACCATATTCAACAAGCTTTTTCCAAGTTCACAGCCCTGCTAGGAACAATCTTACCACCAGCCTTGGGAGCACCAACATCCTTCTTTGGAGCCATTGAAGAACAAGGACCTTGAGAAAGGTAAAAGCTAGAAGATGAAGAACTTGGAGAGTTTCACTGAGAGTAGGGAGTCTGAGAATGCAAGAGTGAAAGAGAGTAACGAAGAGAGGCTTCACACGTGCTTTAAATAGCCGTAGCTTGAATAATAATGATGACAGTTACAGACTGCGCAGACATAGGGAGACGTGCGTTGTGCAAGGGTTTTGAAAAGGTGAAAAGCCAACTGTCTCAGATAGCCACGTCACCAAGTGACACTTCAGAAAGTATTAATGTTCAGCAAGTTGAAAATACTTCAGCACGTAACACAACTTTCCAGCAAGGTTAAATATCAGAGAGTTCATAATCTCAGAGAGTTCAAACATTTCAGCAGGGGTAACATACATTAGAGAGTATATATATTTCAAATATCAGCAAGTATTTTCAGATACTTATTAGCAACTATAAAAATTTTACCAATAGAGGTTGTTAGCATGAAGCTTTATTGAGTTGCATCTGTTGAGACTCAACATTGTTTTTCTTCAATGATCTTCCTTTTTCTAACTTTTGTTTAGGATGACCACTCCATCAGCCCTTAATCTAAGGTCTTAGCATGTACACCTTTCTTCCTTCAATGGTTGCACGCAGCCACTCCTAAGAAGTTATTTTGGGCGTCTTCTTTGATTTATCTAAAACATCTGCAAGAGTAATAATTAAAGCCTTTGGTACCCATATTTTCTTGGGTCCACTGAGGTTAGTTTTGGGCTGGGATTTCTCTTTTTGCTTACACTTAGACAGATAATGTCTAGGTTTATCACAATGAGAACACCCATTCCTTTCTTCTTGGCCTTCTTAGGAAATTTTGAAGCTGATTAATTTGATGATGAACCATCAGAGAAACCCAAGCCACTTTTGTCTTTAAACCTTCTTTGAGTTCCCAATAATCTGTTAAGATTATTAGTACCTTCAACAAAGTTGGCTAGGTCTTTAGTAAGTTCCTTAACCTGTCTTTGAAGCTTTTGATTTTCTTCAAATAGATCTTTGGAATTACTAACCTCTTGTTCCAAAAGCTTTTCACTAAGTATAAGATTCTCTTTACAAGAATGTTATTTTCATTACACATAACAATGTATGCATTAGAGAGTTTCTTATACTTCTTGAGAAGTTCCTTGGAACTATCCAACAAATCATCATATTCATCTTGAAGAGTTTGGGAAATTACCTTAGATTACGTGCTTTCTGAAGAAAGTTGGTTTGCCTTCAAGCATAGGTTTGCTTCTTCAGATGAATCCTCTCCCTCTTCTGATTTACTAGTTTTGACATCCACAATTTCTTCATGGATTGATTATGCCAGCATGTCCTTGATAAGTGCTCAGTATTAGTAATTTTTGGGTACAAATTTAGCACTTTGGAATGATAATTGTTCTTAATTTAGCCCCTAATTGCCCTTTTATTGCTTGAATTTAGTTTTTGTAGTTTTTAATTTAGTTTTGGAGTTTTGAAGCTATTTTGATGAGGAAATTACGCTTTTTCAGGCTTGGGATAAAGAAAAAGAAATTTTAGAAGCAGCCAAGGCAGAAAATTTAGCAAAAAATCTATTCCCTAAAAGTGTGCTAAAGCACGCTTTTGCGTGCTGCAACACACAATTTTCAGACTGGCGAAAGTTCAGGGGCGAGCCTCACCTATTCTCTTTTGTGCACTCAAGCACACTTTTGGGGGCTTGAGCACGAAAAATTCAGACTGCCCAAGCCAATGCGTATTTTTTCTAAAGCGCGCTTTTGCGCGCCGCAGCCCCCAAGTTCAAAAGGGGATCGAAGCTCAATTCTTAATGATAAAAAGAGCGTGCTGAAGCGCACTATTTTTCAAACAGCTCGAAGCCATCTCATGTCATCTCTCAAGGCACGGCTGAAGCACATTTTAGCGTCCTGAAGCACACTTAGTGTGCTGAAGCCCCCTATAGCGTGCTGCAATACGCTACACTTTTCTAAAAGAAGGAAGTGCGCTGAAGCACACTTGCTTTGTGCTGAAGCGCGCGCGAAGTTTTCGTCAGTTTTGAGCTTATTACAAAAGGAAGAAAGAGAAAATTAAGAGGGATCTTCTCCTCTTCTCCAAGTTTCCTCTGCTAGGGTTTGCACCTCTACCTCTTCCATCTCAACCTTGTGGGTTGCCCTCCTCCATGAGTGGCTAACCTCCTCCTCCGGGACTGAACGAAGTCTCCGAACTCCGATGTATTCCATTTAGATTTCTGTATTTTACTTTCATTTGACATTGGTAGTTTCGTTTTGTATTAACACTTGAATCTATTTTACGTGATAGTTCTTGTTATTAAATCTATTCTTAGCCGGGAGGTAAGTCTTTGATTTCGAACTAAACGTTTCTACTCGGTGGGTTTAATATTCTAGGAATAGATATTCGATCTATCGATTGCTTTGAATACTTGTTTTTAATGCTGGAATATATGTTTGGATATTGGAGGAATCGGTATTCAAGGTTATATTCTCAGGGTCTCTAGATTGGAGGAATCGGTCTAGGCAACTTTAGTGTATTGCATCAATGTCAATGAATCCGTGAATATATGTTTGGATATTGGAGGAATCGGTATTCAAAGGTATATTCTTAGGACCTCTAGGTTTGAGGGATCGACCTAGAGAGGGTGTAAATACAGGAACTAGCGGAATACGGAGGAGGGTGAACGACGAGTTCAATCCCCACTTTATAAATTTGTTTTCATCCCATTTTATTGCTCTTATTTACTTTTGTGAATTTGTTTATTAAACATTCTACAAAAACCAAAATGCAAATATTCTCCTTTGTTTACATGTACTTAATAAGCTAAACTTTGAATTTCGATTGAAATCGTTCCTCGTGGTTTCGACACTCTTACTTATAAAACTATTATACTGCTGTGATATTGGTACGCTTGCCAAGGTCCAACAAGTATTTTTGGCGCCGTTGTCGGGGAACGATGTTCTTTTAAATTTTTTAGTTAGCTTATTAAGTGTTGTGAATATTTTTGTAAGTAGTTCTTTCTTCATAGTTTATTTTCGTTTTAATTTCTACTTGGTGCTAATCCTTGTTTGAGTGTTATATGCTTCTTCGAGGCAAAGCTACTGCAGATCAACTAGTGTTCGATCAGGAAGTTGAAAGAACGGCTAGGAGAATAACAGTAGAAGAAGAAGAAGAAGTAGGCAAGCAACCGATCAAGGAGAAGAACCAGGCAGTTCCTCTACCCCACAATCAACACAAACTCAACCAACTCTTGAACCAATCTTAGCTGAAGAAAGACCTCCACCACCTCCACCAAGGTGAACTTTAGGAGATTATGTCTTGCAACAAGCGCCGAGACACTTCTCGAGCATTGCAATTCCAGCTACTACAAGAGCATTAGAGATGAAGCCAGCTTTTCTAAGCCTAATCAGTGCTCATCAGTTCACGGGAATGGACCATGAGGATCCATATACCTATCTCTCTACTTTTTGTGAATTAATTGGAACTATGGGTTTTGATGAAGATATGGAAGTCGTGTGTACTTACGTTTATTTCCTTTTTCTTTGGCAGGGAAAGCAAGAGAATGGCTGAAATCTCATCCTAATCAAAGTCTAACAAGCTGGAGTATTGTAGAGGAGAAATTCTTGAGCAAATTCTTCCCACCATCTCGATACATCAAAGCAAAATCTGATATCTCTACTTTCAGGCAAGGGCCAGATGAGCCATTCTGTGAAGCTTGGGAGAGATTCAAATCCTTGTTGAGGAGATGTCTTAATCATGGGTTTGAAGACATTGCCCAACTTAATATCTTTTGCAATGGTCTGAAGCCTGATACAAAGATGATTTTAGATGCTGCAGCAGGAGGAACCATGTTGGCTGTAGATGTTGAACAAGCTACAAGAATTATTGATGCATTGGCATCCACTGACCAACAAGCTCAACATGGTAGGCAAGTGATTCAGAAGAAATGAGTGCTTGACTTGAGCACTAATGATGCAATCTTGGCTTAAAACAAGATTCTTACTCAACAGATTGAGGTACTCACCAAGCAAATGGCTAAATTACCTCAACAACTCCATGTTGTGCAGTCTAGCTCTGGTCCACATAAACACCAAATGGCTTGTGATTTTTGTGATGGTGATCACCCCAATGGTCATTGCTCTTATGGTGGGAATGTGCAACAAGAGGAAATCCAGTACATGAACAATCAACCAAGGCCAGGAAATTTCCCCAACAACTCATATCAGAATAATTACTCTCAAGGTTGGAGAAATAACCAAGGGGCTAATTTTGGTTGGAAACAAGAAGCTGGACCCTCAAAACAACAACCTCCTTACCAGTTCCAAGATCAATATCCTCCTCTTGCTGACGGAGTATTAAGATTGGAGGACACCTTGGAAAAATTTATGCAAGCGACTACTTCTAACCAGAAAAACACTGATGCTTCCATAAAAAGGTTGGAGGCTTGCAATCAGAAATTTGGAGACACAGATTGGTCAGTTAGCAAGGGACTTAGCTGAGCAAAAAAAAAGGAAATTCCCAGCCAACACTCAACCCAATCCCAAGGAGCAGTGTCATGCTATCACCACAAGGAGTGGTGTAACAATAGGGAAAGGTATGGGGATAATTTGGTTGTTGAGAAAGAAGTGATGCAAGAAGGAGAGAGTGGAAAAAGAAGAAAGGAGAGTGAAAAGGAGAAAATAGAGGGTGAGAGAAAAAAGAATGAGAGTGAAAAGAAAAGATGTGATTGTGAGGAAGAGGAAGAAAAAAATAAAGAAGAAGTTGTATATAAAAGAGAAGAAAAAGAAAAACAGAGAAAATAAAGAGATAAAAAAAGAGAGAGTTATGAGGGTAGTGTGCATCCATTGAAGAAGCTGCCTTATCCTCTTGCTCCATCAAATAAGGATAAGGAAAAGGCATTTTTCTCGCTTCATGAGTATCTTCAAAGGCCTTCAAATCAAACATTCCATTTCTTGAAGCATTAGAGAAAATGCCTACCTATGCCAAATTCATGAAGACCTCTTGACCAAGAAGAGGAAATTTACAGAAGAAGAAATTGTGGAGTTAGAGGCCGGTTGTAGTACTATCATTCAGAAGCCTCTACCACAAAAATCAAAAGATCCTGGTAGCTTCACCATTCCAGTCACTATCGGTGCTTTACCAGTGAGAAGGGCTATGCTTGATCTTGAGCTATCATTAACTTAATGCCCTTGTCTATACTTAAGAGAATTGGTGACTTGGATGTGAAGCCTACAAAAAATGAATCTTCAATTGGCTGACAGGTTCATCAAACGACCTTATGGCATAGCTGAGGATGTTTTGGTGAGAGTGGATAAAATTATTTTTCCTATGGATTTTGTGATCATGGACATTGAGGAAGATTGTGATGTGCCTTTAATTTTGGGTCGACCATTTATGAAAATCGCTAAGGTGATTATCGATGTTGATAATGGTAAACTCAAGGTTAGAGCTCAAGATGATGAGGTCACCTTCAATGTATTCAAAGCCACTCTACAACAAAAAGGCCAACAAAATGCTTTAAGGTAGACTCTACTGAAGGAGTCTTTCATGCTGAAAGCAAGCTACAACTGCATGAGTTTTGAGAAAATTGAGGGAAGATTGTCATGAATCTCCCAAGTTTCATAAGAAAAAGACATATACAGATCATAACAAGAAACCAACAAAAAGGAAAGACAAGCCAAGGAAGTCAGTGGTGTGGTTCAAGTCAAAAAGGAGGTCAAGATGGTCAGAAATAACTCATGTCAAAGAGCTGCATGAAGCAATGGAATCTTGGAGTTTGCTGTCAAAAGAGATTAAGGGTGTAGCACCAAGGCTCACCAAAAAGTTTCAATTCCAGCCACCATGATGAAAACAGGCGTCAAGCTTGGTGACGTTAAACAAGCGCTTCCTTGGAGGCAACCCAGTGTTTCTACTTTTTGAAATCTATGTTAAGTGTCTTGGAGTGTGTTTCTGTGTAGAAAATGTGATTTAGTGTAGAAGTTCATGTTTGTGTGTTAATTAGTCCATGTTTAGCATTTGATCACCTTATAATTAATAAATATGCATATGTGTGTAATTAGAGTCAAAATTGTGATTGTATGCTTGAAAATTGATTTGGAGAGCAAATTGAGGTGGTTAGATGCTTGTTGTGTGTATTTTTGGTTGTTTTAGAAAAAGTGGAGTTTTAGAACTCAAATTTAGTTTAGAATTTGTAAAAATCGGAGTGTCCATAGGGAATGTGATTTGGAAGAAATTGAGGGATTGGAATGAATTAATTTGAGCAAAAATTGGGAAAGAAAAGAGTGTTGAAAGTTGGAAAATTTGAGCTGAAAATGCAGAAATTTTCTACTTAATTTGATGCAGTTTTACTGCATAAAAATGTTACAGCTGTAAAATTAAAGTCAGAGGAGTCCACAGGTAGGTTGTGGATCGATCCATGCCTGTGGACATGCTGTAGAGTTGTAAATTGAAGTCAGAAAAGTCCACAAGAGGTTGTGGATCATTCCATGCTTGTGGAATCGCACTTGAAGTGTTAAATTTAAACCAGAAAAGTCCACAAGTAGGCTGTGGAATGCTCAATGCCTGTGGTTCGCCAAGAAAATGTTTCTTAGGCTGCAACACCACTTCTTTGTCGTGTTCTCTGACTTTGGTGCGCCACGACGCACCTATACAACTTGACGAAGGCACTGAAGCGAGCTTGAGTAAAGTGACCCTTTCCTGTCTGAATCTAGTGCGTTGTAGCACACTTTAAGTGTGCTTCAGCGTACTCCATTTCATTTGTCTCTGACTTGCACGTGCTGTAGTGCATAGCAGGTGCGCTGGAGCGCACTTTCGTGCAGTGCCTCACCAGTGTCACCATCTCTCTGTCTCATACGCGTTGTGGCAGACCCTTTCAGCCATCATAACGCGTCGGGACGCTCAAGGCACCCTTGCCTCATTTTAAATACGTGCTGCAGCGCAAATTAAGTGAGTTGTAGCGCACAATTAGCGTGCTGAAGCGCATGAGGCAGCACCAATTTAAAGACATTTATCTGTCCGCTCACGCGCACCTCGTCCCTCCTCTTCATTTTTCATGCTTTCCCCTTCTTCCCCCCACTTGCACATTTCCACTTCTCATCTTTTAATCCTTCTTCCATCTACATTTTCTTCTCTCATTGTTGCTTCATCTTCTTCACCAAGCTCAAGGTAAGTGTCCCCTCTTTCAACATTCTCCTCCATTTCTCTTCTTTTTAGAGACCCATTTGTAGGTTAGGTCACATCTTTCTTTTTGGAATTTCTTAGTTAAATTACCTACACTGTTTAGATTGTATTTCTTTTTGGATTGTGTGTTTGTTGTTGATTAATTGTATAAATTTTGGACTTGGTGAGGTGTGCTTGCATGTTCTTTTTCAATACAAAAGTGCATGCCCACCACGTGTTTGGTAAAATGCCCGAATTACTTGTGCTTGCTTAGATAGCTCTTGTGAACACATTTTATTTTTAATTGACTCTTGTGAGTGCTTAAAGTGAATTTGCATGATTTTTCCCTTTGAGTCAATGTGAAAAATTTAAGTTCTCTAGGTCTTTGATAAAATGCTTGAACCATGTACCTAGTGCTTAATTATTTGACTTGAGCTCCATTGTTTGAGTATAGAGCTTTGTAACAAGTGCATTGAGCTTCTCAGTAGCACACCCAGAGCCAACTAGCCTTCATTCATCCAGAACAAGTGCTCCTAAATGAGTCCTAACACCATGCTTATTTGTCTCAGTCTTCTCATATCCCTGAAATTTGGCCTTAGCCTTCGCCAGAGCAGCCTTCTGCTTATGTTTCATGGCCCGGGGACAGGCCTTCTTCTCTGGGAGGGAGTAGGACCATATGATGTTGGAACTTAGGACCAAGCAGCTGATGGAAATGATGAGGATGACACCATGCTTTAAAAGGGGGGTATTTTTACTTGTTTCTACTGTTTTTCTTGTCATTTCAATTCAGTTTTTGAATTTTAGTAATTAGGAGTAGTTTAATTTCTGTTTGTAGTTTGAATATTTGGTAGCTTTGGTTATGGATAGTGGATGCATTGCTTGTGTGAATGTTATTTTATTTGTTCATCAATTGAACCACTATTCTTGACTGAGGAGTATAGCAATTTTTGGAAATCATAGAAAATTTTTTCTTTTGGGAAAGTCCTGTTTGAAAAGTAAATCAATTCTTTCAATTTCATCTTTTCAGCTTAGAACAGAAATTCTCAAAAATTTTAAATCTGGAATGTTAATAGAAACATAATTTTTCAGTTTTCAATTTTGTACATGATGGTGAAGAGAGCAAATTTTGAAGCAATTGAATGGTTTGATTGAGGAACTTTATTCTTTTGAAACCAAGTGAGTGAGTGAAATCAAGAGAAAAATTGAGAGTCTCATTGTGAAGCTTGTCTTGCCTTAATTTTCCATTGTTACTATCATTAGAAGCATGAAAATGACTTTGGCAAATTTGTTGAAATTCTTCTAAGCCTAGTGCCAAATAGCCAACCTTGCATCATGAGTAAGTAATTTTCGTTGGTAGCCCATTTGAGCTATATATTTGTTCTGAAAACCCGCACCCTACATGTAAGTGAATCAATCTTCCCTGCTTAGGGAAAGAGAGCTTAGGTGCAAGTTATGTAATTGAATGGGTATTGAATTGCTTGATGATTTAGGCATGTAAAGAGAAGAGTTGAAAAGTCAAAAACAACCCTTGTGTGAAAAAGAAAAATGAAATAGAAAAAGAAAAGAACAGAAAGAAAATTGGGTTGTACATAGAAATGAAAGAAAAAGAAGAAAAGAATGATGGTTTTTGATTCAGAAAAGAAGGATTCCAAGTTGAGATTTGGGGGTAGTGCAAAGTATACATAACTTGTAGAAAAGCTCTCTATTCCCAAAAGTGTGAATTTGAATATCCAGAAAAACAATGATTCTTCGAAACCCAGCCTCATTACAACCTTCAAAGACCTTAGGATTCATGCTAATTTTGTGTCTGTGATTTGATGGAAAATGACTGGCAAGGCTGTGCTAATCAATCATTTTGAGAAATGAGTTAAACACTCACCCAGGAGAGTCATACACTGAGAATGGTTCCTTGTGAGAATAAATCTTGCTTCTTCTATTTGCTATAGTAACTTTGTACTCATATCTTCACTTTGCTTAACTGAAAATTCTGATTTTTATGAGCTGAAAATGTTGTTGTTGATTGTTCTGGCTGTTTTGATGGTTGGAAATTGATTTTGTTCAAACAAAGACTTGGTCTTTCTTGTGTACAGTTTGCTTGCTCCGTTTTGATTGAGTTTTCTTGCTTGAGGGCAAGCAAGAGCTAAGTTGGGGGGAGTTGATAAGTGCTCAGAATTAGTAATTTTTTGGTACAATTTTAGCACTTTGGAATGATAATTGTTCTTAATTTTGCCCCTAATTGCCCTTTTATTGCTTGAATTTAGTTTTTGTAGTTTTTAATTTAGTTTTGGAGTTTTTAAGCTATTTTGATAAGGAAATTACCCTTTTTCAGGCTTGGGATAAAGAAAAAGAAATTTTAGAAGCAACCAAAGAAGAAAATTTAGCAGAAAATCTATTCTCTAAAAGTGTGCTGAAACACGCTTTTTCGTGCTGCATCACACAATTTTCAGATTGGCGAAAGTTCAGGGGCGAGCCTCACCTATTCTCTTTTGTGCGCTCAAGCACACTTTTGGGGGCTTGAGCATGCAAAATTCAGACTGCCCAAGCCAATGCGCATTTTTTCTAAAGCATGCTGAAGCGCGCTTTTGCGCACTGCAGCCCCAAAGTTCAAAAGGGGATCGAAGCTCAATTCTTCATGATAAAAAGAGCGCGCTGCAGCACACTCTTGCATGCTAAAGCGCACTATTTTTTCAGACAACTCGAAGCCATCTCATGTCATCTCTCAAGGCGTGCTGAAGCACGTTTTAGCATGCTGAAGCACACTTAGTGTGCTGAAGCCCCCTATAGTGTGCTGCAGCACGCTACACTTTTCTAAAAGAAGGAAGTGCGTTGAAGCACACTTGCTTTGTGCTGAAGCGCGCGCGAAGTTTTCTTCAGTTTCGAGCTTATTACTAAAGGAATAAATAGAAACTTAAGAGGGATGTTCTCCTCTTCTACAAGTTTCCTCTGCTAGGGTTTGCGCCTCCACCTCTTCCATCTCAACCTTGTGAGTTGCCCTCCTCCATGAGTGGCTAACCTCCTCCTCCAGGGTTGAACGAAGTCTCCGAACTCCGATGTATTCCATTT
Organism: Sesbania bispinosa; assembly: GCA_026901365.1. NCBI lineage: Eukaryota > Viridiplantae > Streptophyta > Magnoliopsida > Fabales > Fabaceae > Sesbania > Sesbania bispinosa. Next base: position 618,770 of record QLOH01000064.1, read on the forward strand.
AGATTTCTGTATTTTACTTTCGTTTGACATTGGTAGTTTCGTTTTGTATTAACACTTGAATTTATTTTACGAGATAGTTCTTGTTATTAAATCTATTCTTAGCCGGGAGGTAAGTCTTTGATTTCGAAATAAACGTTTCTACTCAGTGGGTTTAATATTCTAGGAATAGATATTCGATCTATCGATTGCTTTGAATACTTGTTTTTAATGCTGGAATATATGTTTGGATATTGGAGGAATCGGTATTCAAGGGTATATTCTTAGGGTCTCTAGATTGGAGGAATCGGTCTAGGCGACTTTAGTGTATTACATCAATGTCAATGAATCCGTGAATATATGTTTGGATATTGGAGGAATCGGTATTCAAAGGTATATTCTTAGGACCTCTAGGTTTGAGGGATCGACCTAGAGAGGGTGTAAATACAAGAACCAGCGGAATACGGAGGAGGGAGAATGACGAATTCAATCTCCACTTTATAAATTTGTTTTCATCCCATTTTATTGCTCTTATTTACTTTTATGAATTTGTTTAGTAAACTTCTACAAAAACCAAAATGCAAATATTCTCCTTTGTGTACATGTACTTAGTAAGCTAAACTTTGAATTTCGATTGAAACCGTTCCTCGTGGGTTCGACACTCTTACTTATAAAACTATTATACTACTGCGACATTGGTACGCTTGCCAAGGTCCAACGGTCCTATATTTCCTTGGCAGAGGTGCATCCATGATCCTTCTCATACTCAGATTTGTTCAAGGAATAAACCAAGTAGAGTTTGGCTTGAGCATTAAGCTATACTCTTACTTTTTGCTCATGGGACCACTCAACTTTTGGAATAGGCACTCCATTACACAGGGGAATATAATCACCATCAGTAATTATATCCTAGAGATCCAAGTTCTTGCTTTTAATGAATAGCTTCATATGTTCTCTTCAGTAGTGATAATCAGTTATGTTGAACACTGGAGGTCTGGTGACAGAGGCTCCTTCAGAGATATAGTGGCCATAACTTGTTGAGGTTTCCATCAGGATCTACTCCCTCAGCATTGTAAGGTGCTCAACCCGAGGTTGAGCTCTGATACCAACTGTAGAACACACAGGGAAACACTAGAAGGGGGGTTGAATAATGTTTCTATAAACTTTAACGTTATTAGGAAACCTTTTTGAAAAAACTTAGTTTCTGAAAGTACTTCAAATAGTTTAACAACTATCTGAAATTAACTTACTTTCTGAAGTTACTTCAGAGGGTTCAAAATACGTATATTTATAAAGTTGTTTAGAACTTTTGGATTTATAGACATAGTTTCAATTCCCTTCTCGTTAGCATATAAAACAAATTTAAAATAGAGTTAAGGGATGAGAGAACTTAGTCAAAGATTTATACTGGTTCACCCACTACCACTGTGAGCTACGTCCAGTCCCAGACGTATTCTTTTCTAACAAGGACATAGCTCACTAACAGAATCACCTAACAAATTTCCTATATTGGATTTTTCTAACCATACACAGAACACAAAACATATGACATGACCCAATTACCTAACATTACACAAAAATAGAACACAACAAAATTTCTAACACAGAAAACACTAAGTATTTACAAGAAACAGAACTAACAACACTATGTGAGTGAATCCAAAATTGAATTGAATTCCCGACAACGACGCCAAATTTGATCGAGGTCGTACTCAACCAAATATTAATATTCAGAATATATAGTTAATGGAAAATTAACCAAAGTCGTCTCTCAAGGAATTCAATAGCAAATCCGAAATTACTCACAAGAATTGTTGATTCAACAATAAGTTGTTTGGTTGTTTTCTAGAATTCAAGAACACAAAAGTAAAATTCAAAATTCAGAAATATACATGAAAATGGATTAATTCTCAAGGTCATTCACATAGGATCTTTCATTGATTTACAAAAATTTATCAATTCCTGCACAAATTTGAATTAACCAATTAAGCATCAATCAATTTATCAATTATCTCATACAAGGATTAAGCAAACTTGTGTGACAATCCAATTCCTAACCTATTGAATTAAGCAAACAATAGATTCATCTTAGAATTAAGAAAACTAAAATTCGAATTTAAGATTAAGAGGAGAAGAGCCATTAAGCATGCATTCCAATTCAAGATTTAAAATCCTAGAATTCTAGAGATTAGGAGAAGAGAAAATGTGCAGAAAATTGAAAAATGAAATTGCATAGATGAAACCTTAAGATCCAATGCTAAGAACACTTGAGCGTCAACCTTGAATGTTCAACCTTCCATGGAGGTTGAAGAGGAAAAACGAAAATGGCAGAAGAAGAAGAAGGAAGAAGAAGAAGAAGAGAGAAAATGAGAGAAAATGAAGAGATTTCAAATCTTTTCTACGTCCTTTTCACCCACTACCACTGTGAGCTACGTCCAGTCCCAGGCATATTCTTTTCCACTGTGAGCTACGTCCACTAATCTCAGAGATTACAAGTATTCTTTTCTATCAAGCCTCTTCAGGCTCTACACCATGTATTGTTTGAACCATAAGCCTCTCCAGGCTCAACAACAAGTATTCTTTCTTTCACCAAGCCTCTCCAGGCTCTCAGACACTTGAATAGTGTTTACAATAGGAATTTGTCTAAGTTAATGAACTAAAGAAAAGTTCCTAACTTAAACAGAGATGAAGTTGTACAAGATAACTGAGTACTACTCAGGATATGAAATTTTATGTACAAAGAAACAAAGTGCTTTTGCAGTGAAAATCTTGCAGAGTATAGGCTCTCATTTTCTTAACTTGTTCTCACTTTGCTTGGGATCTTCATGGAGCTATCTATAGAGATGAAATTTAAGTTCGTTGAAGATTGTTGTATTCATGTTAAGAAATAGCATTTAATGTTGTTAATTTTGTTGTCATACAATCTTCTGATAGCTTCTGACAAGGTACGGAGTAGCAATGCCTTGTTGACCCTGTTCTGATCCACTGTAACAGAGGTTTCCTTTTCTGATGCTTATATTTCAAATTAGTGCAAAAGGTCTCTGTACTTCATGCCTAAAATAGGTAAGCTTAAAGATGTGTTGCGGAAGACGTTGAAAAGCTTTTTTTGGTCTTTAATAGAAATCTTCAGAGGGCTTCACTCTTTTAGATGATTTCTGACTTCAGACAATATACCACAATGGACTTCTTCAGAAGGTCTTCAAACTTCATATAGTTCTTCTCTTCAGAAGGTTCTTTACTTCAGCAAGTCTTAACTCTTCAGAGGGTTCCACTCCTTCAGAGGGTTGCTCTACTTCAGAGAGATACTCTTTAAGAAGGTCCAGAGCTGCTGAAACACGAAGAATACCTTTAAGAGAATCTGTACTGATTTTCAATATACTTTAATCAAATTTGTTACTCATTAAAACTTAGGGTTATGAGACTTAAAACATTATTAATTACTTAATAATATTTTTGAGACTCAACAGGTTAGAGGTCCACAATGCTTGGGAGCTACTCTCCTCTTTACTCTGTGATGTTAGATACTATTGTTGATTCTGTAGGTTATAGGTCCACCACGCTTGGGAGCTACTTTCCTCCTTGCTCTGTGATGGTGACGGTGCGTGACTGACCGGATAGTGACGACGCTTTAGGGGATGACCGATCGGAAGGTTTTGTATCTAAGGCTGACGTCTTAGGCCGGACGGTGGCCGGATACTAGAATAGAGACGACTAGGGCAGCAGACAAGGACTTCAAAATTTTTTTATCAGGCCCACAGGATGTGAACTCTGATACCAACTTGAAACATAAGGAATTAGGTTTAATCTGAATGCCTTTGAACATTCAGTAGGCATTGTATTTATAATGAAATTTTGTACAAGAGAGCCCCTTGATTGTAGGGATTGTGAGAAACTTCTACGTACTAATCCTAATTACCTTAATTACATAATCAGAAAATAGAATTGGAAACAATTTATTTACAGAAACTAAGAAACTAGTTAAAAACAGAAACTCATTACACTAATTATATTTAGAAATTTAGAATATTTTCAATTGGTCCTAAAAATTTTTTATTGGCATTTTCCCAAAATCTAAAGTTTTGAAAAACATCATTGCTAGTGACATGACAAACCAAAACATTGCTACGTAATAAAGAATAAAAAGCAAAAGTCATAAGAGAAAAAAAACATTAGAGAGAATAGAAGTGAAGAACTCATTGGCAATTAAGCGTTAAATATTATTTAGGGTTAAATATATTTTTAATCCCTGAAATATAGTCGAAATTTGGTTTTAGTCCCTGCAATTGAAAACTGGTGGTTTTGGTCCTTAAAAAATTGAAAATACACCAATTCAGTCATTATAGCATAGTTGTGTTGGGGCTGAAACTCAAAATTTTACTAAGTAATAAGAGATCAATATTTTCGAATGCAAAGGCATATGAAGAGAGATCCGAAAGAATTATTATTGATCAAGATTCAAGTTAACTTAGTAAAATTTGAAGATTTTATATTATTTCGAATTCGAAGATAGAGATGTTGATCTCTGAATATGCATTGAAATATAAAGTAGCCTTTATATTAGATATGTATTCAAATTCGAAATGCTTTTTGATAGCAAGAAGAGACAATTCTAGATGAATTCGTTCATTTATTGAATATGAATCAATTCTGAAGATAAATACAAATCTTTTATTCATATGTGAGTGCAATTCGAATTACATGAGAAATTCGAATTAAATACATAAAGAAAGATACAACATGTGGAGATAAAGAAGATAAATTATTCCAGATATGATAAAGTTCCAAGATGTGATTCAAAGTTCAAATGGAGATCAAAGACTAGTTCAAGAAAAGAAAGATGTTCCAGATAACTTAGAAGAATTTATGAATTCAGAAGCCTGGAAAGGAATTCGAAGACCTATCAGAATTTGAAAGGCAATTCGAAGACTCATTAGATTTCAAATGGAGCAGTTATTAGAAGTTACCATCCGGAGACAAATGTCAAGATCTCAAGCAAGCAGTTATTGAAAGTTACTATCTGAAGACAGATGTCAAGATCTCAAGCAATCAGTTATTGAGAGTTAGATGACCTTTGCTATCTTTGTATATGTGTCATAATTAGAAATTTGACACTTCAAATAAGTCTGTAGATGTGTCAAAATCCTGTTAAGTATCCATTAGAATAGAAGTCTATAAATAGGCAAAATTCTGATGTAATAAAGGTTGGATTTCATTTTACTGAAACTCTCTGAAAACACCCAACGTCTAACATCATAAATGACTAAGAGGTTACAAAGGAGATTGTCCAGTATGTGTATACATACCAACTTTTCATTAATGCAGTTTACAATTATGCAATTTTCTTCTCTTTGATTACTTTTCGCATTTAATTTTTGCAACGTTTTCTTTTCTTTTGTTTAAATTCTGCATTTAAATTCTTGCACTTTACTTTCAATTCTTATTGTTTTACTTTCATTTCTTTTAAATTTTCAAATCTTTGTTTTTATCTTTCTTTTCTCTTTGAAATTTTGTTTCTTTCTGCAAATTGATTTTTTCGAATTCATTCTTTTGAAGAAATCAGTTATTCAAAATTCTTTCACTTTTTGAATGCAATTTCTGAGTAAACCTAATTCTAAAAAGAACCTTTAGAGGATTCAGATTCTAGTCCCAGATTGTACTTTCAGAATAAAGAAAGCTTTCAAACTTAAATGAAAATTTTCACAACAAACAAATTGGCACACCCAATGGGACAAAGTGCTGAATTAGTTTCAGAAAGTGTATGATCTTGAGAAGTGGTAAGACCATTTCTAATTCAATGGCGAACAATAACCGAAACAGAAACACTTAGACAATGTTACTAGAAATGCTTCTGCAAATCAAGGAAGTTCTTTAAATCAAAGGAATAATAATGAGTCTGTAAACAATAATGAGACTAATGGTGTGGAAAATAACAATAGCGTGAACCGTGATTAGCGTTATCAAACGCTTAACACTACTCAGGCTGAATATCCTTTAAGGTCTCAAGTTATGAGCACAAATCCATTATCAAGTGGGGGCATTCAGGTTACAAACGCAAGTGTTAGACCTCCCCCATATGGGCTTCCTTTCGGTTTTGTTCCTTCTGTTCAAGGAACAGCCCCAATCACATACACAAGTACAATGACACTTGCATTCAATCACGCTAGTTCTTCAAACTTAGGTGTTTTTGGTACTGGTGTTTCTGGGTAAATTCTGGCCAAATTTCGAATTCTTTGACAAATACTACTTTGAATTCAATTAGGCAACAAGTGGATGAAAGTAACCATGAAATGGTTACCATGTTGTCTACTCAATTGACAATGGTCATAAATCCACTTATTGAAAACACTAATCAAAATTATAATACATTGGCTAGACAAATGGCTAGGATTGCTGATGTATTCGGGGCACCCCCAGATCTTGAATACCATCAACAGGTTAATGTTGGCCTTAATCAAAACCAGAATCAAAACCTTGGAAATGATAATGGTGCAAGGGAGAATAATGAACAACCTATTCTTCGAGAGCCAATTCGAAATGTAAATGCTCAGCCATTGATTTTGAATAGGAATCAAAATGCCGATGAAGTTCTAGAAAGAATAAGGCAAAATAATATTGGGGGACAACAAAATATAGCAAATATAGTTGAATTAGTGTTGAATAGACATGGATTTGATGTAGGCCAAGCCACTAGACCATGTTTTGTTTCTCCATTAACACTCTATGTGTTGCAAAATGAATTACCTAGGGGATGGAAAGTCCCAAAATTCACTAAGTTTGCAGGAGAAGTTAATGAATCAACAATTGAACACATTGCAAGGTATCATGTAGAATGTGGGGACATAGCTAATAATGAAGAATTAAAGATGAAGTATTTTCCAAGTTCCCTAACTAAGAATGCCTTTACATGGTTCACAACCTTGTCTCCTGGTTCGATTCATACTTGGAACCAGTTAGAAAGAAAGTTCCATGAACAATTCTTTAGAGCTGAAACGAAAGTTAGTCTTATGGATTTGGTTACTGTTAGACGAACTTCAGATGAATCTGTTGAAGATTATTTGAACAAATTTAGGCAAATGAGAGCTAGATGTCTTGTACCAATTCTTGAAAATGAATTAGTTAAAATTGCAGCAGGAGGTTTTGACTACTCAATTTGAAAGAAACTAGTTAATCAAAAATTGAGGGATATGGCCCAATTGGCTGAAAGAGTTAGGAAAATTGAGCAATTAAAATGGAAAAAGAATAACATAAGAAGATCAAAAAGATAGGTAGAAGAGATAAAATTGCCTATGTTGATGTTAATGAAAATTTTAGTGATGAAAATGAAATTGATGTTGCTGAGTTAAAACCAGGACCTCCATATGCATGTTCTTTCCTTAGACCATATAATAATAATTTAGGGAATCAAACTTCACAAAGTAAGTATCCCAAAAAGACATATGGTTTTGATATATCGAAAGCTGAATAGATCTTTGATATCTTAGTAAAGGATAAACAAATTATCCTTAGTGATGATCATAAGATTCCTACTTTCGAACAATGAAAAGGAAATAAATATTGTAAGTTTCATAATGCATTTGGGCATTGGACTAACAGTTGCATTCATTTCAGGGATCTCATTCAAGAAGCCATTAAGGAAGATAGGTTGAAATTTGAAGAAAAGCATAAAATGGCAATGAAAATTGATTCTGATCCATTGAATGTCAATGCTATTTATTTTGATATTGTGGAAATAAACATGCTAGGAGCTGAACCTGCTATAGATTCGAAAACAGCAATAGACATTGCAATTGAGGAATTCAAAAAGGAAGTGAAATAAAGAGGAAAATGCTGATGCTTCCCATTGCAATTGAGCTGAAACCTTGGTTGATTTCTTGCTTCGAATGAAAGAGGAAAATGCTTATGCTTCCCTTTGTCCTCGTTGCAGAGCAGTTTTCGATAGACTGGTGGCCAAGTCTTTTGAGTCATCAGAAATGAAAAGGCATTATAAACAAACTGTCAATCAAAGGATTCAGAAGGTGACAAGGCCTATTTCGAATGTTGAAGTTCGAAGACCTCCTTTTCAAAAGAATTATGAAATGACTAGGGGGCAAGTTCCTATGTTCCAAAAGCCTCCTTCGAATGTTCCTCCTAACAAGTGGATTCGAGTAACAGATAGTCAAGAGTATCGTCAGAATCCACAAGTGCTTAGGCAATATAATAATTATTTTAATGGAAAGCCTTTCATGACTAAGACACAGTGGAGGAGGAATCAGCGTTATAGAAAGGCATCTTTGGAACAAGGGGGCAGTTCTTCAAATTTCTCAAAGAATTTGAATGCTAAAAATGCACAGTTAATTCAAGTGCAAGGTGGTTCCAGTCAACCCACATACTCCCAAATCCTTCAAAAGGATAAGGTGAGTGTTGTACCAAAGAATAAGGTTTTGGTTGAGGAAGATTTACTTACAAATGACTTCGAGACCGGGTTCCCAGATAGAATAGAAGATATATGTGAAGTAGTTTCGATTCTGCCTGCAGAATTCGAGAAAGAATATGAGGAAGGTTTTGAAGATGATTTCATAGAAGATGAGTCATCAGAGCCACAAACTTATTACACTTGTTTATCAACACAGGCTGTTATATGGTGTCTCATATAAAGCCTCTGTTTATTCAGGCTCAAATTGAAGGGATTACTGTAAGTAAAGTGTTGGTTGATGGTGGAGCGGCAATCAATTTATTGCCAAATTCTCTTTTGAAGAAGTTCAATAAAAAGAAATGTGATTTGATGTCACCTAACATGATCATTACAGATTTCAGTGGAAAGACATCAAAATCTGAAGGATTATTGTGTTTTGACGTAACTGTGGATCAGTCAAAAGACCCACTATTTTTGTGGTGGTTCCTTCGAAAGCAAACCACAATGTGCTTTTGGGGAGAGAATGGATTCATGGAGTAGGGGCAGTTCCTTCAACTGTCCATCAAAAGTTGTGTTTATGGAATGATGATGGCATTCCAGAGTATGTCGAAGCTGATCAAACCTACTACAAGGTGGAAGCAGATACAATTAATGCAAGGAACTGTGAGAAGTGGATAATGAATCAGACACCTTGTACAATTGAAAAGTGTGGTTTTACTCCTGGTAAAATTCCACACAATGCATTTTTCAATGTTGAGTACGGTTTGATAATTCAAAGTGCCACTGGTCCTTCAGGGGCCACCTCTACTTTTGGATGGATTTTAGAAGAAGAGTAATTTCGAGCTTCATAGTTCGAACCTCAGCATATATTGATGAGAGAAGGTTTGAAGCGGCCTTAGAGGCCTCAGATTATAGAACGGTCTTCTAGACCGAAGTTAATTTTGAACAAGAATTCAAAAAGAATTTTGAAACGGATTCAGTAGCCGTACAAGATATTGAAAATAAAAATATGGAAGATTCAGACATGATACTTGAAGAAAAGGAGGTACCTTTTGGAAAACTTGATTGCATATATGATGATACTCCTCTTGGGTTCAAAAAAGCTTTGTCTAATGGAATTGAAAAGATGGAGGCTAAAGATCTTCTTGAAGAAGTGAATTTGGGAGATGTCAAAAACCCAAGACCAACTTTTGTGAGTAAGAATTTATCAGAAGATTTTAAGTATAAGTTGGTCGAATTACTTAAGGAATATAAAGACTGTTTTGCATGGGATTATCATGAAATGCCTGGTCTAAGTAAAGAGCTTCTGGAACATAAATTACCCACGTTTCCTGATAAGAAACATTTGAAGCAAGCACCTTGAAGATTTGCACCTGAAATTATTTTGAAAATCGAAAGTGAAATCGAGAGGTTATTAAAATCTAAGTTCATTCAAATTGCCAAGTATGTTGACTGGATTTCTAATATAGTACCAGTTATTAAGAAAAATGGTTCTTTAAAAGTTTGCATAGACTTTAGAGATTTAAATAAAGCAACTCATAAAGATGAATATCCCATGCTCGTGGCTGATATGTTAATAGATTCAGCAACAGGTAATGAAATATTAAGTATGTTAGATGGTTATTCAAGATACAACCAAATTTTTGTTGTTGAAGAGGATATTTCGAAAACTGCTTTTCGATGTCCTGGTGCAATAGGCACTTATGAATGGGTAATGATGCCTTTTGGTCTTAAAAATGTTGGTGCTACTTATCAAAGGGCCATGAATTCTATTTTTCATGACTTAATAGGTAGATTTATGCAAGCTTATATTGATGATGTTGTAGTAAAATCCAAATCGAAAAATGACCATCTTTCGAATTTGAAAGAGGCATTTGAAAGAATGAGGCTACACAAGTTGAAAATGAATCCTATTAAGTGTGCCTTTGGTGTATCTGCAGGTAATTTTCTAGGCTTCTTGGTTCATCAAAAGGGAGTTGAGATTGATAAAAATAAAGCAAAGGCAATTCTAGAAACTTCTCCTTCGAACAAGAAGCAGATGCAATCTTTATTAGGTAAAATCAATTTTCTTCGAAGATTCATTGCAAATCTTTCAGCCAAAACCAAGGTGTTCCCTCCTCTGTTGAAACTCAAAAAGGAAGAGAAATTTGAATGGAAAAAGGTGTAAGGTCTAAGAATCCCACCAAAATAGTTTTAATAATGACAACCAATCAAAGTTTACTTGAAATAATTCTTAGTATTAAGAACTAATATTTTGTTTAAGTGTCAAGAAGATACATGTAAGCTTCTGCAGAAGATGCCATTCAGTAATAGAAAACTGAAACAAGTTCTACTTACTTAAGAAGAATGGTTTCAAATTTATCAAGAATGACAAATCTGTGAATGGAAACATAAAAGATGTTCATTCACAACTCAACAAGGTCTTTAGAAGATGAAAACAACACCTTCTCAAGAAGAAATCATGACAAAACCTCTTTAGAAGGAAAATTCGTTTTCAAAGAGGAAAAAGAAGCATTCCCAAGGTCTCCAAGGATCAAGATGTAATTAAATAAAAAACTAAAAGTACTTCACAAAGTTTAAAGACCATTTGCAGAAAGTAGAAGATAATCCTATAGAAAAATAGGAGCTCTGCAGTAGAAGAAGAGTTATGCAGAAGAAACAACTATCAGTTCCTCTACAGAAGAAGCAGAATGCATGGATTAGTATAGTTTGTTCACTTCTGTTATTATAGATAAGGCAAATACAGACAAATTACTTTTATATCAATCAATTTAAGTATTCTAAGAAGATCTGCAGGAGAAATGTGCTCTCAAAAATTCTGCAGAAGATAGGTGGTCACCGATGTGCTGCAAAAGCACTGCAGAAAGTGCAGAATCTACCTAAGTGTGTTCTTCTCATCTTCTGAGGTTACAGCCGAGGTATTTGAAGTTAAAATAATCTATATCAAGGTATTGGATTCCCTCAGTATGTCCACAGAAAATAGAACTTCAGAAACATCCAAGTTAGAAGTCTGCAGAAGATGTACCTCCAGAAGGTAGGATTGGTCAACATGACAGCTGTATAAAGCTATGGCTGCTGCAAATGTGAAAACGACAGATCCTCGGACACAACTGGGTGCTCAAATCTGTGTCCAACGACTAGTTCCTCTCAGCCTTCTATGAAAGGAGACATCTCCTCCACTTTGAAGTGAAGGCACCTTATCCAGAAGAAACACCAAGCATTGCTGGAACTACACTCCACATCTTCTGGAATTTTTCTCTCTCTTCTTTTCTTTGAGAATCTAGTCTGAAAAATCATCTGAGAGAGAGTTGGCTCATATTCAAGCTGCTGCTGCATCAACTCTATAATCTTTGAGCCTTGTGTTTCATTATTCTTTCTTATTTCTGTTGTAAAGTCTCAAAAAGAGTGTGCAGGTGCATATTCTTCTTGTAAGTTGTAAAAGAAAGATTTTGAGTGACGTCTGCTGAGATTTGGTGGTCTCAGCTGTAGAATAGATTCTTCAGAAGGTACTTGCAGTATTCTGGGTTACTAGATCTTCTGCAGAAGGTTCTGCAGTAAGTTTCTAGTTTGAAAAGTGTGTGACTAAGGTTGAGAATTAGCCTGAAGAGGCTGGAGAAAGAATACTAATGGTAAGGTTACCCAAGAAAGTTGTAATTTGATTTCAGTAAGAAAAATCCTACAGGTGTAGGGATTGGCCGTAGCATCAGGTTAGAAGAGGTGAACCAGTATAAAAATCTTGTGTGCCATCTTCTCTACCCTTCTCTACTTTATTACTGCATTTGCATAAACTTATTTTAACAAAGTAAATTCCTAAAACTGTATCTTCTACACAATTGGTTTGAACTAACATTTATCTTCTGGAAAGCCTACTTTTCATTACTTAGCCAAGATCACTCTTGAGCAGAAAAAGTACTGAAAGAAATTGCAGAAAATTTTATTTAATCACAATTCAACCCCGCTTGTGATCAAAACCTCAACTTCAATTGGTACCTGATGACAGGAATTGCCAAGGACCTAGAATTGAGCAAAACAAACCAATTAGAACCAAAATTAAGCAATTAAAATGCAAATATAGGTGCTGGAACAGCAGCTATATTCACGTGAAAAATGAAAGAAAGTGAAGGAAAATGAAAGAAAAATGGAGAGGAAAGAAGTGGAAGATCGCCACTGATGCAAGTCCTTTCTTGCAGCAGATAAGATCAATCGCCAGTCGCCACTAATTCAGGAGAATTAGATAAGACTCATCCATGGTTTAAGCAACAACCACCAAGCACACTCAACTCACAAGGGAGGAGATTCTCAACTCACAAAGAGGAGAAAAATGGGCATAATGCCTTTACTTCAAAATTCAAATTGTTTTGATACATGAGGGAGAGCTCCTTTATATAGGAGAAGGAGGGGGAGGGGGCGGCCATCTTGGGCGATGTGGGACTTCAAGGAAAAAGAAAAAATAAAAAGATGAGTGAATACTCATCCAAGGTGGGATTTGAACCCACTCACCTAAGGCATTAAGCTAAGCTAAGCTTTTAGCCACTAATCCACTCACTTATGCGCCCCACTCTCCATAAAATGGAAAAGATGAATTAAAATTCATCCTACATGGGAATTGATCCCATGACCCTCTAACCCATGTAGCTAGGTCACTAATTAGCCATTAAACCCACTTACATGACATGGGCGCCCCTAATAGATCCTATGGCCCAATTACATCATAAAATCCTATGGTCCTAATTACATCATCTAATCCTATGGTCCTAATTACGTCATCAATAATCCTAATTACATGAGTCTTGTATGTTGACTTTGACTTTGGTCAATGGTCAAGAGTTGACCCTCATGAAGGAAGGCTCATGCTTGGCTCAGCCCCAAGCACTTCAAGCAGCTCCAAGTAAGCCATTAGCTGTCAGCTGTCAGGATGTCATCATCCCCTCCCCCTTGAAAAGCATTTGCCCTCAAATCTGAAAAGGAGGAAGAAAAATCAGGGGTAGAAAAGAATAGAAGGAGATGGATGACATAGAAGGAAGGTGGAGACTTCCCTTTGGATTAGTGAATCCAAGCTAAGGCCTTAATATGGACATCCTTGCGTAACCTAGTCAACAAAGAAACAAGGCTCATTATTCCCAAGCATATAATCTCTAATGCTCATAACAATAATACTTGGGAATCATGTAGGGAGCTTTAGTAAAAGAAAGAGGTGAAGTAGAAGAAGAAGATGAAGAAGAAAAAGGAGAAAAAGGTGGAGGAAACTCCCTTGTAGTGTAGCTACTCCCTCCATCTTTATCCAGCAACTCCCTTTCTTGTATTCCTGCAAAACAATCAAGGTCAGCAGTTTTAAATTGATGAAGCAAGAGCATTGCTTCCCTTTTACTTTTTTGTTTTTCCTTGGTTTTCACCTTTTCTACCATTATTTTTGAAGCTTCTTCTTTCCTTTTCTTTTATCCTCACTCTCTATCTTAAGCTTTTTAATTCTTTCAAGCTCTATTTGTCTCTTCATGTGAGCTTGATCCTCACATATTTCTTGGATGGACATTGGCATCAAAGTGATTTTAGCTCCATTTTGTTTAAAAGAGATTTGATTAGAGTAACCATCATGAATGGCCCTCTTATCAAATTGCCAAGGTCGACCCAAAAGAATATGTGTGGCATCCATAGGTACAACATCACAAAGTACATTGTCATCATAATCACCTATGGAAATAAAGATGAGAGTTTGCCTATTTACTTCCCTTTCCCCATCATCACATATCCAAGATAACTTGTATGGTCTGGGGTGGGGTGTGGTAGATAATCCAAGTTTTTCTACCATTCTCTAACTAGCTATGTTGGTACAACTTCCACTATCCACAATTAGGGAGCAAATTCGTCCCTCTATCATGCATCTAGTGTGGAAGACAGTTTGCCTTTGTTCGTCTTCTCTTATTATTTGATTTCCTAGGGACCTTCTCACCATGCAAAGTTTACCCTCGGTCCTATATACTTCTTTCTTAATTTCATTCTCTTCTTCACTAGTTTCTTTTTCCTCATCTTCACTTTGTTAATTCTCACTTGCACTAGTGTATTCTCCATTCCCTTTAACCAACATTGCCCTCCTATTTGGGCATTGGGAAGCTATGTGTCCCTTGCCATCACACTTGAAACATTTGATGTTTCTTGTGGAGGTAGAGGGCTCTTCCTTTTTAGTAGAAGGAGTGGGGTTAGAAGTAACCCTAGGAACCTTAGGTTCCTCCTTCTCTTGGCTCTTTCCCTTATCTTCTTTTAGGGTTTCCTTGTTCCTAGTTGTAAAACTAGTGTTTCCTCTTTTATAGCTAACCTTTCTTTTTAGTTGAGTTTCAATTTTAATGGCTTGGTGTACCAAGTCCTCCATTTCTACATAAGGATGCAATTCCACTATGTCCCTTATGTCGAAATTAAGTCCATTGATAAACCTAGCCATAGTTGCTTCACTATCCTCAACTATGTTGGCCCTAATCAAAGCAAGTTCCATTTCCTTGAAGTACTCATCTACACTCTTAGATCCTTGCTTAAGAGTTTGGAGTTTGATGTGTAACTCCCTAGTGTAATGTTGAGGTATGAACCTCTTTCTCATGATGGACTTCATTTCCTCCCAAGAGGAAACCAAAGGAGCATTGCACCTTCTTCTTTCAGCCTGAAGCTGATGCCACCAAACTAAGGCGTAGTTCTTGAATTCTAGAGAGGCAATTTTAACCTTTTCCTCTTCCCTATACCTATGGCAACTAAAAATTTGTTCAATTTTTAGTTCCCATTCTAGGTATTGTTCTACATCATTTCTACCATTAAAGGTTGGAACTTCTATTTTTACCCCTCTAAAACCTTGTTCCCTCCTAGGCTCTTCTTCTCTCCTATGCTCTCTCCTATGCCTCCTAGGATTTTCTTCATAATACTCCTCTCTTTCTCTCCTAGGGATTTCCTCATAGTAGTCTTCTCTAAACCCTCTAGGTTCCTCATGCCTCCTAGGCCTTCTATGCTCTCTTTCTCTTTCCCTTCTCCTATAGGTATGGCTAGAGTGTCTCTCTCCCTCACTACTCTCAGCATGGTACCTATCTTCACTCTTAACCACACTATACCTATCCTCACTTCCTCCTTCTCGAGAAGAATGTCTTCTCTCCCTCCTATTCCCACTTAGTTCTTTCCTAAGTTCACTCATCTCATGCCTCATCATTCTGGCCATGTCTTGAATGGCATGTTGATACTCGGCCCTATACCTCAAAGTTCTAGGTGAAGGAGGTGGTGAGTTCCTACTACCCATTTAAAATTTTTGATTTTCAAGAATTTGGACCTTTCCACTCACTAAGTGTTTACACTCGATGGAATGTTAACACTCGTGTATGTCACTCTTTTTGGGCTTTTTCTATAATGAGACTCTCTTGCCTCTTCTACTCGGTTGGTGTTGGTTGAAGTTGCAAAGACCAGAACTAGCCTAAGTCTTAACCCTTACCCAAATAGAAGCGCACTAACAAAAGAAAATTCTACCGGAAGAAAGAAAGAATACCTAAGACAAAACAGAGAATTGATATGACAAACAAGAAAAGCTGGCACTCAAACAAGCTTATACATAAGAGCAGACAACAAACAAAGACATGACGGAAGAAATTGCAAAGAGAATTGTTTTTGGAGATTTTTGAAAAAGAGTTGCCAAAATTGTCGTTTTTAAGAAAAACAGCAAATACAACTCAATTATGGTATACAGGGAAATGAAAACAGAAAATTACAGTAAAACTGTTACTGTATTGTTGGGATACTTCTTTGTTTTTGTTTTTCTATTTTTTTGAATTTTTTTTGAATTTTTGACTCTTTTTGGGTGTTTTTTGAATTTTTCTTCCTTGTTGTTGACTTTTGCACCCTTTTTTGCTTTTTACACCTCTTTTTCTATTTTTGGCACGTACGTACCTTTTGTATTTTTCTTGCCTTTTCTTTCTTCTTTTTTTGTCTTTTTCCCCAACAGAAAATTACAGAAATTTGTACACAGTGAAAAGAAAATTAACTGTACCCACTGTAATATTTTTGGAATTTTCTGACAGTAAACTGGTCCAAGTGGCCCAGAAAAGCAAAAATAATGAATAAACTAATTTCTAAAAACTGTAAAAACGTAATGGCAACTTGATTTCAAAAATGGACAAAAAAATTGCTTAGCACTTCCTTGTTGATTATACAAAACCGGTATGGTCACAGAAACGCGCTTGGTTCAATTTTAAGATTGGAATTAAAATTTGAAGGAAAATCAACAATTAGAATTTGTTGATCTTCTTCCAATACTATGAACCAAAAAAGATCCTATAGGTGAGCGTTTTGCACAATCAAACAAAGAAAGTCCAAGGTAGAGATAGCAGTCAATCCAAATTTGCAATCAGAATGCCAATCAAACAGACATAACAAGAGTAGGAAATTGAACAACACAAGAGCCAAAAAAATGCGCATAAAATGGCAAAATAAGAAGGAGAATTGCGCAAAATAAATGGCAAGAAATTAAAGGGGGAAACTGAAATTAAAAGGATGGGGAGGACTGAAAGTAAATGACTGAAAGTAAAGGGGGAAGCTGAAATTAAAAGGATGGGGAGAGGTGAAAGTAAATAGCTGAATGTAAAGGGGGGAAGCTGAAATTAAATGGGATGGGAGAAGCTGAAATTAAATGGCGGAAAAATAAAAGCGGAAAGTAAAGAGATGAATATGGGGGAATGACAATTAATGGTGAAGGGGAGAAATGTAGGTGAACGATCTTTGGAAAAATGAAGACAACAATGCCTCCTCTTACCACACTTCACCACAAACAAGCAGTTATATCAATTAATTTGCAAGAATCACTCAAGAACAAGTATGAGCAATTAAAGAGGCATTTAAACAAACACCTAGGGGGTGGGAATTAGCGGCCCAAAACAGCCCCCATCTAGCAAGAATTCAAGCAAATCAATCAAGACAGACAAGTGCTGATAGCAGCAGAAAGGCACCTCGGGCCTGGGAAACAGTCCAAGTCCAAATTACAATTGAAAGAGGGATAGAATTACACTAAATTGAAGCAAAATTCTGCACAAAAGAGGTGCAGCAAGGTCGCTCCAAACAGCCACAAAATCAGCCCCGAAGTTTCTCAATCCATCAAGCTCTGATTACCAATTGATGACAGGAATTGCCAAGGACCTAGAATTGAGCAAAACAAACCAATTAGAACCAAAATTAAGCAATTAAAATGCAAATATAGGTGCTGGAACAGCAGCTATATTCACGTGAAAAATGAAAGAAAGTGAAGGAAAATGAAAGAAAAATGGAGAGGAAAGAAGTGGAAGATCGCCACTGATGCAAGTCCTTTCTTGCAGCAGATAAGATCAATCGCCAGTCGTCACTAATTCAGGAGAATTAGATAAGACTCATCCATGGTTTAAGCAACAACCACCAAGCACACTCAACTCACAAGGGAGGAGATTCTCAACTCACAAAGAGGAGAAAAATGGGCATAATGCCTTTACTTCAAAATTCAAATTGTTTTGATACATGAGGGAGAGCTCCTTTATATAGGAGAAGGAGGGGGAGGGGGCGGCCATCTTGGGCGATGTGGGACTTCAAGGAAAAAGAAAAAATAAAAAGATGAGTGAATACTCATCCAAGGTGGGATTTGAACCCACTCACCTAAGGCATTAAGCTAAGCTAAACTTTTAGCCACTAATCCACTCACTTATGCGCCCCACTCTCCATAAAATGGAAAAGATGAATTAAAATTCATCCTACATGGGAATTGATCCCATGACCCTCTAACCCATGTAGCTAGGTCACTAATTAGCCATTAAACCCACTTACATGACATGGGCGCCCCTAATAGATCCTATGGCCCAATTACATCATAAAATCCTATGGTCCTAATTACATCATCTAATCCTATGGTCCTAATTACGTCATCAATAATCCTAATTACATGAGTCTTGTATGTTGACTTTGACTTTGGTCAATGGTCAAGAGTTGACCCTCATGAAGGAAGGCTCATGCTTGGCTCAGCCCCAAGCACTTCAAGCAGCTCCAAGTAAGCCATTAGCTGTCAGCTGTCAGGATGTCATCAGTACCAGAGCTTGCCTCTAGGGTTGAACTTACTTAACAGTAAGAGAGGAAAAGATCAACGGAAATGGCCAATCATGGAGCTGTAATGTTCATACCAGAAGGTTCATCTACAAATAGACCACCAATATTTGATGGAAAGGATTACTACTATTGGAAAGATAGAATGAAATTGTTTCTAGAATCCCAAGACATTGATCTTTGGGATATTGTAGAAAAAGGAAATTTCATTCTAGTAGCAAGAAGAACAAGAATTCTTGCTCAGCCTAAAGAAAGAGAATCAGAAGTACAAGAAGAAGCTCATCAACCTAAAGCAAGAGAAGATTGGACCTCGGAAGATAAACATAAGTATCTTCTGAACTCAAAAGCCAAATTCTTCCTTCTCTATGCACTAAGAAGAGGAGAATATGATAAGGTTGTTGGATGTTCAACAACAAAGGAGATATGGGATACATTTAGAGTAGCCCATGAAGGAACTGGTCAAGTTAAAGAATAAAATATCAACATATTGATTCATCAATATGAAATGTTCAGCATGGTTGAACATGAATCTATTGATGAATTGTTTAGTAGATTTATTATCATCATAAATGACTTAAAATCTCTTGGAAAAAGCTATTCAAACCAAGAGCAAGTCAGAAAAATCCTTAGAAGTCTTCCAAAAATTTGGAGACCTAAGGTAACAGCAATCCAAGAGGCTAAGGACCTTGCTGTTCTAAAGTTGGATGAACTACTTAGTTCACTAAAAGTTCATGACCAAGAACTCATGGATGAATTACCATGAAAGGGAAAGTCCATTGCTCTAAAAGCAAGCACATCCAGAAGAAGTAGTCTAACCCTAACAGAAGCAGATGCTTCTGAAGAAGTTGAGACATCATCTGAAAAAGGTGATGAACTTGCCTTTATCTCAAAAAGAATTCAGAGACTGATTAGAAGAAAAGGCAGAGGAAGAAAGGGTTTCAGTTTTAAGAAATAAGGACAAAAAGCTAAAAATTCCAAAGCACAAATTATTTGCTTTGAATGCAACAAGCCAGGACACTTTAAATCAGAATGTCCTCAGCTAAAAAGAGACTCAAAAACCTTCCAGAAGAAAAAAACTATGATGGCAACGTGGGATGATTCAGACAACTCTTCAGAAGAAGACTCCGGAGAAGAAACGACTAACTTGTGTCTCATGGCTGGAAGTGATGATGAAGACAATGAGGTAATTACATATAATCCCACTGCATATAGAGAACTAGAAGATGCATTTGAAAACCTATTATCTGACTCTCACACACTAGCACAAAAATGTGCACTTCTTAAGGAACAACTAATTAAAACCAATGAAAAGAAGAAAATGAAAAATTAAAAGAAGATAATAATAGACTAATTAAAACCAATGAATGTCTTCAACAATCACATTTTAAATTGTCTGAACAAATTAAGTTAATTAAAGAGAATCCTGCAGAAGATACAAAGTCTACATCATTGCAGAAGGAAAACTATCTTCTGCAGAAGAAAATTGATGAATTGCAAACAGACTTAAGTAAGTTTGTTAGTAGCACACATAATCTAAATAAACTAATAGGAAATAGTAGAGAAACCACTGATAAAAGAGGATTAGGATTCCATGAAATAGGAACTTCAAAAACTAAGAAAATAGTTTTTGTTCCTGCCAAAAGGCAACCTCCTAAGTGCTCTTGGTGTAACAAATTTGGACACATTGCTCAAAATTGTTACAAAAGAAAAAGGAGATTTAGAAGAAAGGTATCTAACCCTTCAGGACCCAAAAAGATTTGGGTACCTAAATCCTTACTTTGTTCTGATATAGGAAAAAACAAAATCCTTCAAGATGAAAGAGCTATGGTTCTTGGACAGTGGCTGCTCAAGACATATGACTGGAGACAAAAGCAAATTTATACAACTACACAAAATGGAAGGTGGAACAGTTACCTTTGGAGACAACAACAAAGCTCACATCAAAGGTATTAGAAAGATAGGTATGAAAAATTCCACTCAAATTAATAATGTGTATTATGTGAAAGGGTTAAAACATAATCTTCTTAGCATAAGTTAACTTTGTGATAGTGGCTATGAAGTTATGTTTCAACCAACATTTTGTGAAATTAGAGAAGCATCTACTAAAAAGGTTCTATTTTCTGGAATTAGAAGTAAAAACTTATATAGCATATGTTTAGAAGAACTATCTGATCATACATGTTTTGCCTCATTTGAAAATGACAAATGGACCTGGCATAGGAAAGTTGTTCATCTAAACATGAAAAGCATTTCTAAACTTTCTAAATTAGACCTTGTTAGAGGTTTACCCAAAATTAAATTTGAAAAAGACAGAATATGTGATGCATGTGTTAAAGGAAAACATACTCAATCAAGTTTTCATCCTAAAAATGCAATCTCTACCAAAAGAATTTTGGAACTTCTACATATAGACCTATTTGGTCCTACTAAAACACCAAGTCTAGGAGGAAAGAAGTATGGCCTTGTAATTGTTAATGACTACTCTAGATTCACATGGGTTTTATTCCTTACAACTAAAGATTAATCTTTTGATGCTTTCAAGATCTTCTCCAAGAAGATACAAAATAAGAGTAGCCAATTGATAGCTTTTGTAAGAAGTGATCATGGAGGGGAATTTGAAAATCATTCTTTTAATAACTTCTTTGATGAAAATGGAATTTCACACAACTTTTCTTGTCCTAGGACTCCACAACAAAATGGAGTTGTAGAAAGAAAAAATAGAACCCTCCAAGAAATGGCTAGGACCATGTTAAGTGATAGTGGAATTCAAAAATACTTCTGGGCTGAAGCTGTATCTACTGCTTGCTATGTACTTAACAGGGTCTCCATCAGAAGCATTCTAAAGAAAACTCCATATGAACTATGGAAAGGAAGAAAACCCTACATTGCATATTTTCATGTATTTGGATGTGATTGTTACATCTTAAACAATAAAGAAAATCTTGAGAAATTTGATGCAAAATCTGAAAAAGGGATTTTTCTTGGATATTCCACTACATCAAAAGCATATAGAATTTATAACATTAAGAATCAAACCATAGAAGAAAGCATGCATGTTGTTTTCAATGATACTAACCCTTATTGTCAAGAAAAGCTTAGAAAAGAATCAGATGATGAAAGTGAGCAATTGCAGAAGAAACCTTATGACAACAAAAGTTCTCTAGAAGATACAATAGAACAAGGAATTCCTGCAGAAGGTCCTGCAGAAGATGCCTGTGAACCAAAAGAGAGTCTTCCCAAAAGCTGGAAGCTAATTACCAATCATCCCCATGAACAAATAATTGGAAGTACTGCAGAAGGAGTAAAAACCAGATCCTAACTCAGAAAACAATGAAAAAAGTTGAACATTCTTGTCTCAAATTGAACCAGGGAATGTTAATGAATCCCTAGAAGATGACTCTTGGGTAGAAGCAATGAAAGAAGAGTTGGAACAATTTGAGAAGAACAAGGTTTGGACACTGGTTCCTTCTCCAGAAGATCACCCCATTATTGGCACTAAATGGGTGTTCAGAAACAAGATAGATGAACAAGGTAATGTGATAAGAAATAAAGCAAGGTTAGTAGCCCAAGGCTATAATCAACAAGAAGGTATTGATTTTGATGAAACATTTGAACCTGTAGCTAGATTAGAAGCTATTAGAATTCTGCTTGCATTTGCTGCATATAAAAACTTTAAACTTTACTAAATGGATATTAAAAGTGCATTTCTAAATGGTTACATAAATGAGGAAGTGTTTGTGCACCAACCTCCTGGTTTTGAAAATCAAAAGCATCCAAATCATGTTTTTAAACTCACTAAAGCTCTATATGGATTAAAACAAGCTCCTAGAGCTTGGTATGAAAGATTAAGCAGTTTTCTTCTTAACAATAATTTTTCCAGAGGAAAAATTGACAGCACCTTGTTTAAGAAAACTCTTAAAAAGGATTTACTAATTGTTCAAATTTATGTTGATGATATTATCTTTGGATCTACAAATGTAAAATTGTGTCAAGATTTTTCTGACCTAATGAGAGGAGAATTTGAAATGAGTCTTATGGGAGAACTTAAATATTTTCTTGGATTACAAATAAAACAAGAACCTGGAATTTTTATTTATCAAGAAAAATACACCAAGGACCTTCTCAGAAGATACAAAATGGAAGGATCAAAATCCATGGGAACCCCCATGCATACTTCTACAGTTCTGGACTTAGATGCAAATGGAAAATCTGTATCTGAGAAGGAGTATAGAGGAATGATAGGATCCTTGCTGTATTTAACTGCCAGTAGACCAGATATACTATTTTCTGTATGACTGTGTGCTAGATTTCAATCTTCTCCAAAAGAATCTCATGTTGCTGCTGTAAAAAGGATACTCAGATATCTTGTTGGAACCGCTAATCTTGGTCTTTGGTGCAAGAAAGGTACAAAATTTGATTTAACAGGATATTGTGATGCTGATTTTGCTGAAGATAGATTAGATAGTGTTGGGGAGAAATTTACAAATTTTACTAAGTTTTACAATAATGGTATCTTCGATTTCAATGTATACAATGAAAGATTTGAAAAGCTTATTGGGAATCAAAAGACTCTAACTTAGTGAAGTTTGGATTTTGTATTTTGAATTCGAAATGTAAGGCATCCTGTTATATGTATTCAAAAGAATACAAGTTTCTGATTAAGTGCCTAATTATATCAATCAAATTGGACGGTGCCATCAATGTGTTTGTAGAATGGTCCAATCAGTTTCAAAGTCAAATCCACGTTGGGTCGGAGGTCAAGTTCAACATTGAATTGACCAATCAGGACTTTAAACACGTGAAACTTAAGGAAAATTAATCAGTCAATATTTGGTTAAGTTTCCTGATATAAGTTTATAGTTAATCAAAATCGAAATCTGGTTGATTTTGAAAGAAGTCCAATAACTTAGCAGAATTCACGAAGGCAGAAGCGATTACTGGAAGTTATTTCAAAGGAAATTTGATTTTCAAATGGAGTGGTTATAGGAAGATTGTTCAGAGAGCGTTCAAATTTCAAATAAGCAGTTAGTGAACGCTGCTGAGAAATTTGAACGCTGTGTCCGGGGAATTCAAATTTCAAACCGTACTCAAACAGTCAGTTATTGAGAGATTGAAGATGGTTGCTGATTTGAACGCGTGGCATACTTAGAAATTTGACACGTAATCTAGGCCTGTAAACGTGTCAAAATCTGGTTAAGTGTCTGTTAGGATAGAAGTCTATAAATAGGTCAAAATGTAATGTAACAAAGGTTGGATTTTCATTTACTGAAACTTCTCTGAAACACTGATGATCACATTTTTATTCACACTTTGCATAATTAATCCTAGCTTTCTTGGACTATAATTGTGATTAAATCCACTATTTTAATTGGAATTTACCAAATTGGGCTTAATTGGGCTTTAACTGTAAATGTTGTTTAAATTCGAATTTTTAAGCCTACTGACCTATCTGTCTTGTTTTGATGATATCTGAAGCTACAGGTGTCCGATTTGAGTGATTCCAGTGGCATTGGAAAGCTAACTGACCATATTCCCATGAAGCAATTACGAGCAGTTGCAGTTTGAAGTTGGGCTACGGAAACTGTCTCAGAAACAGCATTGTTTTAAGACTTGTATTAGTGTATTGGGCCTCATACTTGTTAATTTCGGCCCAAACATCATTTAGATCTGATTAATTAGGAGTAGATCTATAAATAGGGGTAGTTACTCTTTTGGAGGGAACTCTTTCTCATTTTCTAAAAATTCAGATTTGAAGTCTCTTCATTTTCTCTCTTCTTCTTCTTCTTCTTCTTTCTTCTTCTTCTTCTTCCATTTTCGTTTTTCCTCTTCAACCTCCATGGAAGGCTGAATTCAAGGTTGATTCTCAAGTGTTCTAAGCACTGGATCTTGAGGTCTCATCTATGCAATTTCGTTTTACAATTTTCTGCACATTTTCTCTTCTCCTAATCTCTAGAATTCTAGGATTTTGAATCTTGAATTGGAATGCATGCTTCATGGTTCTTCTTCTCCTCTTGATCCTAAATTTGAATCTTAGTTTGCTTAATTCTAAGATGATTCTACTGTTTTCTTAATTCAGTATGTTAGGGATTAGATTCTCACACAAGTTTGCTTAATCCTTGTATGAGATAATTGATGAATTGATTGATGCTGAATTGGTTAATTCGAATTTGTGTAGGAATTGATAATTTTCTATAAATCAATGAAAGATCCTATGTGAATGACCTTGAGAAATCATCCATTTTCATACATATTTTCTGAATTTCGAATTTTAGCTTTATGTTCTTGAATTTTAAGAAACAACCAAACAAAACCCCCTTGCTTGCTTTTAAATCAACAATTCTTGTGAGTAAATTCGAATTTGCTAATGAATTCCTTGAGAGACGACTTTGGTTAATTTTCCATTAACTACATATTCTGAGTATTAATATTTGGTTGAGTACGACCTCGATCAAATTTGGCGCCGTTGCCGGGGAATTCAATTCATTTTCGGATTCACTCACGTAGTGTTGTAATTCTGTTTTTGTAATTGTGTTTCTGTTTGAGTTTTCACTTGCTGTTTTCATTTTCATTTTTGAGTAGGATAATTGAGTCCTTATTCTTGTAACAAATCTGTTTGTGCAGTCATAATATGTGTTGAAAAAAATTAGGTGAATTTAGTTAGGTGATTCTATTAGTGAAGTAGAGAGTGTAGAGTGAGTTTTTTAAATTTTGAGTTTGTGTTCATTTGATTCTGTAATTTGAGTTTGTTCTGTGCTTAGGAAGTGGAGTCATGATTCATATTGTGTTTTGGTACACTAACCTTGGTTATGCAGATTCAATTTGATCAATTTTGGTTCACAATTTTGAGGTAAGTAGCCTAATCTGTCATAGTTATTGTTCCATTGCTCTTTGTGAATTTTAATTTGTGTTTTTAGTTGTGTGATGTGTTGAGTCATTGTAATTAGTTTGTTTAGTCATGTTTTGATGTTTAGAAATTGTTTAGATGAAATTAGAACAGATTTGGTGTCATTTGGATTGAATTGCATAAGTTGATCAAGTGTTGTTGACTTTTTTCTGCTTTGACTTTTGCAATTGAATCTGACTTTTTGTTTAACATAGTTAGAGGTTGAATTTTTGTGCCAATTTTTGTGTCCACATTTCTTTAGGTTAATAATGAATATTAGATACCCCAGATGCTGTTAGATAAGTCCTGATTGTGAGATTACACTTTGTACTGGCTTATTTTGACATGTTGACTTCAATTGGGCATAACTTGAGCTAGGAGTGTCAGAATTTCACATATTTTATATGCTTTTGGGGTAGAAAAAGCTAGTTAGAGTGACTTTGGCAGCAATGCGGCAAGACCCCCCATAAAATTGCAAAAAAAGGTCGTTTTCTATTTTTAAAGGATTTTTTAAGTTTTTTTTGGTGTATTTTCCCTTTCTTACCTTAGGTAGTTTTGGTACTTAGGCTTTGAATTTTGTTCTGAAATTTTTTGTGGTTGTTTCCTATGTTAATATAGTGTTTTCCATGTATCCATTTCATTGGTTTTTGCTCATTTAATATAGGCTGCCTTTATATGCTGACATGTTGTTTGCTTCATTTTGTGCATTTTTGTGTGCATTTGGTGCATGACTAGGGCAAACCCAGGTATCCTACATTCATTTGATCCAGAAATTGATAAGACATATCATAGGTTGGTTAGAGAGTCTAGGATTGCATTTGTGCATAACTCCATTAGTGATAGTGAGTCTTTGTCTACTAGTGTCTAGTTTGTTGATTGTGAGTTTGTTTGTGTCTGTGTTTCTATTTCTTTTTTTTTCCTCCTTCTCCTTTTATTCTGATTTTATTGATTTTAATTCTAATATTATGGCTGAATTGACTTTGAGAGAACTCATTGAGTGCATGGCTTCACATAATCAAGAATTTAGTTCC
The DNA here is from genome assembly GCA_026901365.1 of Sesbania bispinosa. Lineage (NCBI taxonomy): Eukaryota > Viridiplantae > Streptophyta > Magnoliopsida > Fabales > Fabaceae > Sesbania > Sesbania bispinosa. The sequence goes on from QLOH01000064.1 coordinate 645,129, forward strand.
AGAAGCAACTCAATGATTTTTCCTGTGGGAGTTCATGAGGAACATATATCATATACTGTTGATCATAGAAAAATAGAGAACAATATGGATGATTAAGCTTCCTTGATCAATCAGTTAGCAGTACCTCAGATACCTATGAAGTTGTGTGGGATTTGTACATCACCTGAGCATCCCACAGATTCCTGCCCTACTTTGCATGAGTCTGAGGCTTATTTCTCTCCTCTAGCATATGCTGTAGATATTTATGATAATTTTATACTTCCTCAGCAACAACTTTATGTGCCTAATCAGTTTCATTTTCAGGTTGCTGAGCCAAGTTGGCCATACCAGCCCCCACCATTGCAGCAGGTTGCACCTGCTAAGAGTGAACCTTCTCTGAAAGAGTTGATAAGGCAAATGGCAGCTGGCAACCTGAATTTCCAGCAGCGAACAAAAGCAATATTTCTATAAATCAATGAAAGATCCTATGTGAATGAACTTGAGAAATCATCCATTTTCATGCATATTTTCTGAATTTCGAATTTTAGCTTTATGTTCTTGAATTTTAAAAAACAACCAAACAAAACCCCCTTGCTTGCTTTTAAATCAACAATTCTTGTGAGTAAATTCGAATTTGCTATTGAATTCCTTGAGAGACGACTTTGGTTAATTTTCCATTAACTACATATTCTGAGTATTAATATTTGGTTGAGTACGACCTCGATCAAACACCCAAACGTCTAATATCGAAAATGACTCAGTGGTTTACTAAGGAGAGTGCCCAATATGTGTATCCATACTAACTTTCAATTAATGTCATTTAACATTCTGCCATTTTCTTTTCTTTGATTTACATTTCTTTTCTTTACATTCCTGCAATTTTTCTTTTCTTTGTTATTTTCTGCATTTACTTTTCTGCAAGTTTTTCTTTTCTTTTATTTAAATTTTGCACTTTCAATTCCTGCACTTTGTCCTTTAAATCTTCATCTCTTTGAAATTCTGTTTATTCTTCAAAACTAATTTTTGAAGTTATTTTCTTTTAGAAAACAAGTGATTCAAAATTCTTTTACTCTTTGAATACAATTTTTGAGTAAACCTGATTTTAAAAAGAACCTTTAGAGGATTCAGATTCTAGTCCCAGATTGTACTTTCAGAATCATGAGAGTTTTTGATTTCAATTGAAAATTTTCACAACAAACAAATTGGCACGCCTGATGGGATTAAATGCTAAATCAATTTTAAAAATTGCATGATCTTGAGAAGTGGTAGAACCATTTCTAATTCAATGGCAAATAACAACCGAAATAGAAACACTTCTGAAAATGTAACTGGAAATGCTTCTGCAAATCAAGGAAGTCCTACAAACCAAAGGAATAACAATGAGTCTGTTAACAATAATGAGACTAATGGAGTGGCAAATAATAATAGTGTGAACCGTGATCAACGTGATCAAACACTAAACACCACTCAGGCTGAAGATCCTTTAAGGACTCAGGCTATGAGTACAAATCCACTATCGAGTGGGGGAATACAGGTTACAAATGCAAGTGCCAGGCCTCCCCCATTATATGGACTTCCCTTTGGTTTTGTTCCTCCTGTTCAAGGAACAACCCCAGTCACGTACGCAAGTACAACGACACCTGCATTCAATCATGCTAGTTCTTCAAACTTAGGCGTTTTTGGAACTGGTTTTTCTGGATTGAATTCTGGGCAAATTTCGAATTCATTGACAAATACTACTTTGAATTCAATTAGGCAACAAGTAGATGAGAGTAACCATGAAATGGTTAATATGTTGTCCACTCAATTGACAACAGTGATAAATCCACTTATTGAAAACACTAATCAAAATTATAATACATTGGCTAGGCAAAATGGCTAGAATTGCTGATATATTTGGTGCACCCCCAGATCCTGAAAACCAGCAACATGGTAATATTGGCCTTAATCAAAACCAAAACCAAAATCAGAATCCTGGAAATAATAATGGCCCAAGGGAGAATAATGAACATGTCTTTCAAGAGCCAGTTCAAAATGTGAATGCCCAACCATTTGTTTTGAATAAAAATCAAAATGTTGATGAGGTTTTAGAAAGAATAAGGCAAAACAATATTGGGGGAGAACAAAATATAGCAAATATAGTTGAATTAGTGTTGAATAGACATGGATTTGATGTAGGTCAAGCTACTAGACCACGTTTCGTTTCTCCATTGACACCTTATGTGTTGCAAACTGAATTACCAAGGGGATGGAAAGTCCCAAAATTCACCAAGTTTGCAGGAGAAGCTAATGAATCCACTGTTTAACATATTGCAAGATATCATGTAGAATGTGGGGACTTAGATAATAATTAAGAATTGAAAATGAAATATTTTCCAAGTTCCCTAACTAAGAATGCCTTTACATGGTTCACAACCTTGGCTCCTGGTTCGATTCACGTTTGGAACCAGTTAGAAAGACAATTTCATGAACAATTCTTTAGAGCTGAAACGAAAGTCAGTCTTATGGATTTGGTTACAGTTAGATGAACTTCAGATGAATCTGTTGAAGACTATTTGAACAGATTTAGACAAATGAGGGCTAGATGTCTTGTAACAATTCCTGAAAATGAATTAGTTAAAATTGCAGCAGGGGGAATTGACTATTCAATTCGAAAGAAACTTTTAAATCAACAATTGAGAGATATGGCTCAATTGGCTGAAAGAGTTAGGCAAATTGAGCAGTTAAAAATCGAAAAAGAAAAACATAGGAAGCTCGAAAAGATAGGAAGAAGAGATAAAATTGCCTATGTTGATGTTAATGAAAACTCAGATTTCGAAGAAAACGAAATTGATGTTGCTGAGTTAAAACCAGGACCTCCTTATGCATGTTCATTCCTTAGACCATATAATAGTTCAGGGAACCAAAATTTACAAAGTAAATATCCCAAAAAGACATATGGTTTCGATATATCAAAAGTTGAACAAATTTTTGATATATTAGTAAAGGATAAACAAATTATCCTTAGTGAAGATCATAAAATTCCCTCTTTCGAACAAAGAAAAGGAAAGAAATATTGTAAGTTTCACAATGCATTTGGACATTGAACTAACAATTGTATTCGTTTCAGGGATCTCATTCAAGAAGCCATTCAAGAAGGTAGATTGAAATTCGAAGAGAAACAAAAAATGGCAATGAAGGTTGATATTGACCCTTTGAATGTTAATGCCAGTTATGTTGATACTGTTGAAATCAATATGGTAGGAGCTGAACCTGCTATAGATTCAAAGACAACAATTGACATTGTAATAGAGGAGTTTGAGAAAGAAGTGAAAGATATCTTTCCAAAGAGTGATGAGACTTTGGTTGATTTTCTGCTTCGAAAGAAAGAGGAAAATACTGATGTTTCCCTTTGTGTTCATTGTAATGCAGTCTTTGATCAATCAGTGGCCAAATCTTTTGAGTCATCTGGAATCAAGAAGCATTATCAACAAACTTTAAATCAAAGGTTTCAGAAAGCAGCAAAACCTGTCTCGAATATTGAGGTTTGGAAACCTTCTTTTCAAAAGAAATATGAAGTTAAGAAAGTACCACCTCACATGTTCCATAAGCCTAAATCATATATGCCTCCTTCGAACGTTCCTCCTAATAAGTGGATTCGAGTGACAGACAGTCAAGAATACCGTCAAAATCCACAAGTACTTAGACAGTATAATAACTCCTTTAATGGAAAGTCTTTTATGACTAAGACGCAATGGAGGAGAAACCAACGTTATCGAAAGTCAGCAATGGAACAAGGGGGCAGTACTTTGAATTTTTCAAAGAATTTAAATGCCAAGAATGCACAATTAATTCAAGTGCAAGGGGCTTCTAGTCAACCTACATATTCCCAAATCCTGCAAAAAGATAGTTAAGTATTGTCCCAGAGAAAAAGATTTTGGTTGAAGAAGACTTACTTACTGATGACTTTGAAACTGGATTCCCAGATAGAACAAAGATATTTGTGGTGTAGTTTTGATTTTACCTGCAGAGTTCGAAAAGGAGTATGAAGAAGGTTTGGAGGATGATTTCATAGAAGATGAATCATCAGAGCCACAGACTTATTATACTTGTTTATCAACACAGGCTGTTAAACAAGATTCAACAGTGTATGATAGACCTTCTATTGGAATGGTGTCTCACATAAAACCTTTATTCATTCAGGCTCAAATCGAATGAGTCATTGTAAGTAAAGTATTGGTTGATGGTGGAGTGGCAATCAATTTATTGCCAAGTTCTTTTTTGAAAAAATTCAACAAAAAGAAGTGCGATTTGATGCCACATAATATGATAATTACTGATTTTAGTGGGAAGACGTCAAAATCTGAAGGACTGTTGTGTTTTGATGTGACTATTGGTTTAGTCAAAAGGCCCACTGTTTTTGTGGTTGTTCCGTCGAAGGCAAATTATAATGTGCTTCTTGGGAGAGAATCGATACATAGTGTAGGAGCAGTGCCTTCGACTATTCATAAAAAATTATGCTTATGGAATGATGATGGCATTCCAAAGTATATTGAAGCTGATCAAACATATTACAAGGTTGAAGCACACACAGCCAATGCAAGAAACTGTGAAAAATGGATAATGAATCAAACACCTTGTACAATTGAAAAGCGTGGCTTTGTGCCTAGTAAGATTCCACACAAGGCGTTTTTCAATGTTGAATATGGTTTGATCATTCACAGTGCAACTGGTCCTTCTGGGACCACCTCTACTTTTGGATGGATTTCAGAATAAGAGTAATTTCGAGCTTCATTGCTCGAACCTCATCATATACTGCTGAGAGGAAGTTTGAAGCGGCCTTAGAGGTCACAGATTATAGAACTGTCTTCGAGACCGGAGTTAATGTTAATCAAGAATTCGAAAATAATTTTGAAACGGCTTCAGTCGCAGTACAAGATGCTGAATGTATAAGTATAGAAAATTCAAACATGAGATTCGAAGAGGAAGAAGTATCTCTTGAAAGACTTGATTGCATCTATGATGATACTCCTTTTGGGTTCGAAAGAGCTTTATCTCATGGAATTGAAAAAGATGGAGGCACAAGATCCTCTTGAAGAAGTAAATTTGGGTGATATTAAGGACTCAAGGCCAACTTTTGTAAGTAAAAATCTATCAGAAGATTTTAAATCGAAGTTGGTTGAATTACTTAGAGAATATAAAGATTGCTTTGCATGGGATTATCACGAGATGCCTGGTCTAAGTAAAGAGCTTGTTGAACACAAATTGCCTACGTTTCCTGATAGGAAACCTGTGAAGCATGCACCTCGAAGATTTGCGCCTGAAATTATATTGAAGATCAAAAATGAAATTGAGAGGTTATTGAAAGCTAAGTTCATTCGAACTACCAGGTAATTTTCTAGGTTTCTTGGTTCACCAGAATGGAGCTGAGATTGATAAAAATAAAGCAAAGGCAATTCTTGAAACTTTTCCTCCTTCGAACAAGAAACAATTGCAGTCTTTATTGGGTAAAATAAATTTTCTTCAAAGATTTATTGTAAATCTTTCATCCAAAACCAAGGTGTTTTCTCCTCTGTTGAAACTCAAGAAAAAAGAGATATTTGAATGGAAAGAGGAACACTAGGTGGCATTTGAAGAAATAAAGAGGATTCTCACAAATCCTCCTATTATGACACCTCCAATTCAAGTAAAGCCATTAAAATTGTATATCTCTGCATCTTAAGAAACTTTGGGAAGTATGCTTGCCCAAGAAGATGAAAATGGAGTTGAAAGAGCAGTTTATTATCTTAGTAGAACTCTGAATGATGTTGAAACTCGATATTGTGCTATCGAGAAATTATGTTTATGTCTTTACTTTTCTTGTACTAAGTTAAAGTACTATGTAAAACCTTTCGACGTTTATGTAATTTCTCATTATGATATAATAAAGCACATGTTATGGAAACCTATTCTTCACAATAGAGTAGGAAAATGGGCATTAGCTTTGACTGAATTTTCGCTAACATACCTTCCATTAAAAACTGTGAAAGGCCAAGTTATGGTTGATTTCTTAGTTGATCATCCTCCTATTCGAATTAACGAATTGGACTTCATAGGTTTAAAACCTTGGAAGTTTTATTTCGATGGATCAAAGCATAAAGATGGTGTTGGGATCGGAATCCTTTTGATTTAACCTGAGGGGTTACCAACAAAAGTAATGTTTCGAATAAGAATGGATCGTTCAAATAATGAAGCCGAGTATGAAGCTTTGTTACTAGGATTAGAGATTTTGATATCATTTAAAGCTAAACAAGTTCTAATTCGAGGAGATTCACAATTAGTGATCAAACAAGTCACTAAACAATATAAATATTTGAATCCTAGACTATCAAAATATTTGCTAAGAGCCTTTAAGCTACTAAGATATTTTGATGAAGTTGAATTCGAACACATATCTCAAATTGATAATGAAGTTGCCAATGAAATGGAACAGATTGCTTCTGCTTATAAAATTAGTGAGTTTCAATTCGAACAATTGATTCGATTAGAAAAGAATGTTTCAATCTTGGAGTTTGAGATTTTGGACATAGAAACTTTAGATATGAATGATTGGACAAAATGTTTGATAGAATACTTGCAAAATCCAAGTATGCAAGTAGATAAAAAATTAAGATACAGGGCTTTACATTATGTAATTCTGGCTAATCAATTATATAAGAAAGCACCTGATGGGAACTTACTTCCATGTTTAGGAGAATCAAAAGTGTATCAATCTTTGATTGATACTCATCAACAGATTTGTGGAGCTCATCAAGCAGGTTGAAAAATGGAATGGGTTTTGAAAAGACGAAATTTATATTGGCTTTCAATGGCCAAAGATTGTAATGATTTTTCGAAAGCTTGTGAAGAATGTCAAAAACATGGTTTCATTCAACAAATCCCTGCAAGTGAGTTACATTCAATTATAAAGCCATGGCCTTTTAGAGGATGGGCAATTGATTTGATTGGTCAAATTCATCCTACGTCATCTAGGGGGCATAAATATATTATAGTGGCTATAGATTATTTTACAAAATGGGTGGAAGCAATCCCATTGAAAGATGTAACTCAAGAAGATGTGATTAAGTTCATTCAAGAAAACATAGTTTTTCGATTTGGTCTTCTTGAATCTATTTCAACTGATCAAGGAATTGTGTTTACAGGCCAAAGGGTTAAGAGGTTTGCACAGGAAAATGCGATAAAACTTCTTACTTCAACTCCTTACTATGCACAAGCAAATGGGCAAGTTGAAGTTGTAAACAAAACAATTATTTCTTTGATTAAGAAACATATTGACCAAAGACCTCGAAATTGGCATAAGAATTTGAGTCAATTTTTGTGGGCATATCGAAATTCTCCTCGAGATGCAACAAGATTTACACCTTATAAGTTGGTTTATGGTCACGATTCAGTTCTACTAGTTGAAATTCATTTACAATCAATGAGAGTGCAAAGACAATTTGATTTACCCACTCAAGATTATTATAACTTTATGTTGGATGAGTTAAATGAATTAGATGAGTTTAGATTAAGAGCCTTAGTAAATATCATCAGACAGAAAAAACAAGTATCTCGAATTTACAATCGTAAATTAAAAGTTAAGACTTTTGATGAAGGATATCTTGTTTGGAAATTGATATTACCTATTGATAAAAAATCTAAATGATTTGGAAAATGGTCTCCGAATTGGGAAGGACCATTCGAAGTTGAAAAAGTATTTTCGAATAATGCATATTCAGATCGAGAGTTATCAGGTGATGATCGAATTGTAAGCATAAATAGAAAATATTTAAAACAATACACACCAACTTTGCATAAAATTAAGATTGTCTGAAGCATTCAAATTAATTCGTGAATTTTAAAACACCAATCCAAAAGTGTTTTTACAAAAAGCATAAATGAAGCAAAGTCAAAATGGAGGATTCTTCTTCATGGGTTCATAAGTCTGGTTCAGATTTTGGTATTGCTACAACAAGACTTTGTCCCTTTGATTAAGCTCAGTCAGAAGCTCATTCGATTTGACTAACTCATTTGAAACATAGTTCACACCTTCAAGGAGTTCGAGCTTTCTGCTTTCGAGTTTGGACATTGAAGTCTTGCAGTTATTTTCTTTTGTAACCAAGACTTTATCATCTTCTTGCAGTTTCTTAATTTGTTCTGCAATATTCTGACGCTTTTCTGAAACCGAAGATAATTGGACATTCAGAATCCCCATATTTTCATTTAAATTGGACATTTTAGTCCTGAAGTCCTTCAACTTTTCCAACATGTCTTCATTTTCAACTCGAACTTCAGAAGCCTTGGTGGCATTTGACTGATGTTCCTTTAGGATGTCTATTACTTTCACATAAATGTTTTTGAAAGCATTCAAACCATTGAGTTGAATAGTATAGAGACTGCTTTGCTTAGCATAAATTGCTTCCATTTTCTTATCCACCTTATATTGGTATTAGATTCCTTAAACCTTCAATTAAATCTTCAATAAACTCAGTTGATGGTTGATAAGATCTCGAATCTAATTGAGCAAAGGACATTGAACCTTCACCTATTAAAAGATCTAGAACAGCAAAAGGGTTCTCATCCAATACATGCAAGCATTCTTGTAAACTTGAAGGTGTTGGAGATCTATTGGAAGAGCTGGGCACAGTTTTTGAAGTGTTCAAAGGAACGATTTGAGGGGCAGCAGTCATCTCACTCTGAATTTCTTAAGGATTCTCAGGAATTGGAGTTTCTTTGAATGGAGTCGAAGGGATGTCAATTTTTGATTGACCTTGAGGGGGATCCTTGGTCAAAGGTTTTACCTTAGTCAGATTTTCTGTTTCTTTCTCTTTCGACTGAGAGGACTCAGGAATAGACTCTTCAACTTTATCCTTTGAACTTGGTTCAACCCCTTCCATGGCAGTACCTTGGACATCACTTTCTTCTTCTTTTTCTTCTTTTGATTCTGATTCTTTTTGAGGATTCTCATCTTTTAATTGAGTTGTTGGAGGAGAACTCACACTTTGTTCTTTTTCTACACTCTCTTCTTTTGAAGATTCCTCCTGTTCAGATTCATTACATGTTTGTTTAGCTGTTGATTTCAAAGATGAATTTATAGTATGAACCTACATATGATGAGTAAGAGAATAAGAATCATATTAAAAGAATCTACAAAACTAAGGAAGGAATTCAAAGATTCCACCTCAATGCCTTCTGGAATTAATAGTTTCTTTGGCCTTGGCCTCTTAGGAGCAATATGTTTCACTCGAAGTGCATAATATTTTCTAGCCACCTATTTGAGATGAGAGGATGTATGAATGGATAAATGAAAATATTGATTGCTAATGACCAATTTTGAAAGAAAAGTTTTACCTGAGAAGCATCAACTTTCTTTTTCTTAACAATCTTTGAAGATCTCGTTTCAACAGGTTTTGATTTGCAAGGAAGTTTGGGATCTTCCTCATTAGCACCTTCATCTTTTTCATCTAAACCCTCATTAGCTTTAGATCTCTTCGAATCAGAACGATCTTTAGATCTTCTTTCAGCTCTTGGGTTGGAAGCAGGGAGAAGAGAATCTGAAGAATCATTCTCTGATTGAGAATTTTTCTTAAGCTTCACAAAAACAAGAAATTCGATTAAAAGGAAATACAAAAGTTTATTTAGAAAACAGATTTGAAACTGATAATACCTTTGGATCACTATGGGTAGCAGAATCAGAAGTCTCTTGGACTTGTTTTCTCTTACTTTTTCCAGCAGAGGAACCTAGTTTGACCTTCTTAACTTTCGAAATTTCAGGAGAAGCAGAAGGCTGTGTAAAATTTTAAAAGTCAAAGACCGGTGAGAATATTTCATATAAAGTTATTGATTGAGAGGTATTCAAAATCGAAGTTACCTTCGATAACTTCGATTTTCTCTTTCTGCTGGATTGTTCCTCATTACCAAATTCACTTTCTTGACTGGTATTTGTTTTTTGATCTGAATAAGACAAGAAAGAATAAAATGTAATGCGTTAAAAACAGAATACCAGCACGATTTGAAAGAAAATGAAATGAAAGTAATAAAGCTTGTACCCTTATCTTTTTTCTTTGAAGTTTCCTTTTCAGATGGAGGCGACATCCTACTTAAACAAGTGATCTAAAGATACTTGAATGGTAGAATAATAGGATGACCACCAATCCTTTAAGGAAACTGTACTGTAAAAGGAAGGCTCAAAGGAATAAGGAGTGAGGGTAGGACTGACCTCAGAAAAATGATTGGCTAGATTATTCATTGTTTCGATCTCAGGAGTGGCTCGTCCTCGAATAATGTCTTCAGTATAACGACTCATAGGAGTAGTACAAAACTAAGAAAAACCAAACTGTCTTGCCACTAAGTTTGGCTGGTAAGAATATGCTTTCATATCCTTCATTGAAAAGCCAAAGAAAAGGAGACCCCAAGTTAAGAATTCTTCCCACACATCAAGGCTTTCAGACTGATCACCTGGGGAGTCACAAGGGAATTTCCTCATGAACCAGTTTGGTCCACGAGATCGAGAGGCAAAACGAGCAGAGAGAAAGGCTTTCAGTTTTGAAGAAAGAGGAAACGTGGAGCTGTTGGTAATTGTTCACATTCCCTTTTATAGTTGAGAGTGAGTGAGCTCAGTCAGTTACATAAAATTGGTAATTGCAATTTTTAAAAAAAAAAAAAGTGGCGCATAGTAATGAGCCAATAATAATAAAAAAAGTTGCTGTTGCCAATTTTATACTATTCAAAATGAAAAGGAGTTTTGGATTTAAAGAAACTATTGTTCAGTAAATTCCTCATGAATTATTAAAATATTAGTTTCTTCTGAAGCTGTGATATTCCTCGAAACTAATATTTTAAGGGGGCATCTGTTGGGGAGAAATTTACAAATTTTACTAAGTTATTACAATAATGGTATCTTCGATTTCAATGTATACAATGAAAGATTTGAAAAGCTTATTGGGAGTCGAAAGACTCTAACTTAGTGAAGTTTGGAATTTGTATTTTGAATTCGAAATGTAAGGCATCCTGTTATATGTATTCAAAAGAATACAAGTTTCTGATTAAGTGCCTAATTATATCAATCAGAATGGACGGTGCCATCAATGTGTTTGTAGAATGGTCCAATCAGTTTCAAAGTCAAATCCACGTGTGGTTGGTGGTCAAGTTCAACATTGAATTGACCAATCAGGATTTTAAACACATGAAACTTAAGGAAAATTAATCAGTCAATATTTGGTTAAGTTTTCTGATATAAGTTGATAGTTAATCAAAATCGAAATCTGGTTCAATTTTGAAAGAAGTCCAATAACTTAGCAAAATTCACGAAGGCAGAAGCAGATACTGGAAGTTATTTCGAAGGAAATTTGAATTTCAAATGAAGCGGTTATTGGAAGATTGTTCAGAGAGCGTTCAAATTTCAAATAAGCAGTTAGTGAACGTTGCTGTTTGAAGACAGGTGTCAAAATCTCAAGCAGTCAGTTATTGAGAGATTGAAGATGGTTGCTGATTTGAACGCGTGGCATACTTAGAAATTTGACACATAATCCAGGCCTGTAAACGTGTCAAAATCTGGTTAAGTGTCAGTTAGGATAGAGGTCTATAAACAGGTCAAAATCTCATGTAACAAAGGTTGGATTTTCATTTACTGAAACTTCTCTGAGACACCCAAACGTCTAATATCGAAAACGACTCAGTGGTTTACTAAGGAGAGTGCCCAGTATGTGTATCCATACCAACTTTCAATTATTGTTATTTAACATTCTGCCATTTTCTTTTCTTTGATTTACATTTCTGTTCTTTACATTCCTACAATTTTTCTTTTCTTTGTTATTTTCTGTGTTTACTTTTCTGCAAGTTTTTCTTTTCTTTTATTTAAATTCTTCACTTTCAATTCCTGCACTTTGTCCTTTAAATCTTCATCTCTTTGAAATTCTGTTTATTCTTCAAAACTGATTTTCAAAGTTATTTTCTTTTAGAAAACAAGTGATTCAAAATTCTTTTACTCTTTGAATACAATTTCTGAGTAAACCTGATTTTAAAAAGAACCTTTAGAGGATTCAGATTCTAGTCCCAGATTGTACTTTCAGAATCATGAGAGTTTTTTATTTCATTTCAAAAATTTTCACAACAAACAGATAGGAAAAGAACAAGTGGTGGATGTCAATTTCTTGGAGAAGCATTGATATCCTGGTCCTGTAAGAAGCAACCTACCAGAGCTTTATCTACTACAGAAGCAGAATATGTATCTGCTGCTAGTTGCTGCTCCCAAATGTTATGGATAAAGCATCAAATGGAAGACTGCTGCTTAAGGTACTCAAAAATTCCTATTTTCTGTGACAATACAAGTGCCATAAATTTGTCCAAGAATCCCATACAACACTCTAGGTCTAAACATATTGACATAAAGCATCATTTCATAAGGGACCATGTTCAGAAGAATGAAATTGAACTTAGATTCATAGAAACTAAACTTCAAGTTGCTGATATTTTTACCAAACCTCTTATAGAAGACAGGTTTGTATTTATTAGAGAAAAATTAAATATGTGCAGATTATTAGAATAAATACTCTTGATTGCAATGTGATTTCTATTATTTTCACAGAAGATATATATATCTTCTGCAGAAGCTATGGTTGAAATAAAAATGATTCTTCTGCAACATCAGCACAAGAACATTTTTTTCTTTCATCTTCTAAGACTTTGAGAAGATGAACCTTCTTCAAGGTCTGAAACGTCTCTGACCTATCATGATAGACCTTCCAAGCCCTATGAGACCATACGAGGAAATGTCACTTTCAAAACCATAAAATCCTCTCTCTAGGTCAACTTTGAAAGTGACCTTGCACGGGTAGCAGAGATGCCTAGCCTTCTAAGAGAAAGAAAGCAAAAGCTCTCTTTTGTCGCTAATATTTAGAAAGAAAAACTATTGCACACTTTGGGAAATTAATGATGTGACCGTTTGAAACAAACAAAGCTTAAATTTGCGCGCTTCTTTCTCTCTCACGACCATGCTCTCTCTCATCTCAAATGGCTAGTTTAGCATCTTAAAATACAACTCAGAAGCTCACCTCTTCATCTTTAACACTTCTCCAAAATCTCTGAGACTTATAGCAACTAAGAAAATTCCCCCTTCCTCATACTCTGTTTTTCTTCTAAACTCAAAATGAGGTTAAAATCCTTTGCCTGCAAGAATGCTTCCTCGTCCTCTGCAAAGTCTGATGATAGCAGCCATGAAACCCCATAAGCAACAGGAAGAGAGCTTATTCCATATTCTGAGGTGCTTGAAGTTCAACCTCTATCAGCTGAACCACCACCTATTGAACCTACTCCAGCCTCTACTGAACTCCCACCTGTTGAACCTACTCCAGCCTCAGCAGATCGCCTATCTGCATCAGCTCCCTCTTCCTCAAATGTTCCTTCCCCTGACATACCTGTCATTCATGTTAAAAGATCTGATAGACTCAACCTCCTTCCATACCACTGGAAATGATCCAAACAATTCTATAGGGATTGATTCTCCTTCTGAACTAGCCTCTCCTATGTGTAGTAAAAAATCCAGCTCTCAGAGTAGCAAAGAAGGAATGGACAGTGCATCTGAAAGTAAGGGAAAGGAGGAGAGTGATCCTTCTGAAGCTACAAAAGATACCAACTTAGACTTATTTCAAGATTCAGAAATACTGAAGGTGTTTGCAAAAAAATGGGAATGGAAAAATGTCATCCCTGGCAGAGTGTTCTTGCTGAGAGAGATCAGAAGAGGGGGATGGGATGTGGGGCATTTCATCCAGAAGCAAGGTTGGGGGGACTACCTTCTTATTAGAGAGCCTATTTACCCAAGATTGATAAAAGCATTCTATGTTTCTTCCAGCAACTGTAGGAGTGATGGGAATTCTCTAGTGGTTGAAATCAAGGGATCTACCATTATCTTAACCTGTGGTATATTAGAAGAAGTATTGAACCTCCCTGCTTGTGAAAATCAATTGTATGAGGACAATTGGTTTGCTTCTGCTAGCACCACTAAAGAAGAAGTCATAGAGAAAGTCCTAAGCCAACCTGACTCTTTCTTAACTTCCAGCAAATTATTCCCCATTTGCAGATTATTTCACAAAATATGTTGTTATTCCATTCTTCCAAGAGCTGGGACTCTGGAGAAGGTTACAGATCAAGACCTCTTGGTTCTATACCATCTTCTAAACGGTAAACCTCTCTCTCTATCCTACCTGATCCTCAGAAGCATGATTTACTCAGCTAATCCACAGAGAGATTATGAAAGCCTGCCCTATGGAATGATTTTGACAAAGATTTTTAGACTCTACAATGTACCTCTTGATGAAGAAGAAAGCTTAGACACTTGTACCTTCTTTGATAGGAGCAATATCAAGAAGATGAAAATTGAGCATCCCACCTCTTCTGAGATCTTCTCCAGCAGTAGTGAAGCAGAAGAAGCTTCTGAAGAAGCTAAGGTTCCAAGGACAAAGAAGAAGAAAGAGGCTCTCAAGACCTTCTTCAGAAAAAGGAAGGGACTGGATGTACCTTCTGGAGAAGGTGAACCTAGTAAAGTTCAGAAAACAGCTTCTTCTGGAGTCGAGAAAGATGTTCCAGAATGTCTTACTCCTCCAAGTTCATACGAAGATAGAGAATAATCATTTTTTGAAGAAGATGAAGCTGCTTCAACACTGCTGACTGCCTCAAGAGATGAAGTGTCTGAAGAAGGAGACAAGGAAACCTCACTTGCTTCTGCAGAAGGAATAGCAGTTAATACGTTGGCCATGCTTGCTAAAACACAACCTGTATCACCCAATCTCCAAAATCAATCTCCTACTGTTACTGTTGCAGCTCAAGAAGAAGGGATTGCCCATGAAACTGTGCAAAAGGAAGAAAAACAATCAACTCCTTCTGCAGGCACCTTTGGAACAGATTTAGTAAACCAATTTCTCGCTTCCCCTATCCTTCGTTCTACTATTCCTACAACTTCTCCATTAAGAGATAATATTTTCCTGCTGTATCCACTCACCTTTCATCTATGGAGACCTTCCTCCAGCAGCTGAGTGCAGAAAGAGATGAAATTCCTCCTTATGATCCTTTATTGAAGGATGAAGCTGCTGAACCAGAAGTTGCTGCTCCTTCTGAAAAATCTAAACCTTCAAGTTCCATTGAAAGGCAAGTCAGGAAGATAAAAGCTAACATGAAGAAACTATTTTCAAATGTGAACATACTGCAAAATTCTGTTAATGATATGATTGAAAGGTTCACCCAGCACCAATTTTGGATCAATAATTTTCTGCTTCCTATCATTGCACCTCAGGCACCACCAATGCCTTTTGCACCATTCTTGCCTCCTCAGAATATCCTCCAGCCCACTACCTCATCATCCTCTAATCATTCTTCCCCTTTAAAGTAGAAGATGATGATGATTCTGCTTCTCCTAAGAGTTATTAGATTCTTTTTGATAGATGACAAAGGGGGAGAAGTAGTAGGTGTATGACATTGTTATGTCTTTTGTTTTTTTTGTGGATGATACTAAGAAGGAATCAAATGTCTTCTGATGATTGATTCATGAAATTATGCATCACACTTTCTGTTGATTAAATGCCTTCATAATATGCATTTTGAAATTACATCTTCTGCTAACTGAGAATTAAATATCTTGAAGTTGTAATATTATATATTGAAATATTTTGAATCAATCAATCCCCTCAAAACATCTGCACAAATCCAGGGGGAGTATTTTTTTCAGAATTATAACAATGTAAAACTTGATAGGTTGTCATCATCAAAAAAGGGGAGATTGTAAGGTCCAAGAATCCCTCCAAAACAGTTTCAATAATGACAACCAATCAAAGTTTACTTGAAATATTTCTGAGTATTAAGAACTAATGATTTTGTTTGAGTAAGTGTCAAGAAGATACAGGTAAGCTTCAGCAACAGAAGAAAGAAACAAGTTCTACTTACTTAAGAAGAATGGTTTCAAATTTATTAAGAATGACAAATCTGTGAATGAAAACATAAAAGATGTTCATTCACAACTCAACAAGGTCTTCAGAAGATGAAAACAACACATTCTCAAGAAGAAATCATGACAAAACCTCTTTAGAAGGAAAATTCATTTTCAAAGAGGAAAAAAAAGCATTCCCAAGGTCTCCAAGGATCAAGATGTAATTAAATAAAAAACTAAAAGTACTTCACAAAGTTTGAAGACCATCTGCAGAAAGTAGAAGATAATCCTACAGAAAAATAGGAGCTCTGCAGTAGAAGAAGAGTTCTGCAGAAGAAACAACTATCAGTTCCTCTACAGAAGAAGTAGAATGCATGGATCAATACAGTTTGTTCACTTCTATTTTTACAGAGAAGGCAAATATAGACAAATTACTTTTATATCAATCAATTTAAGTATTCTAAGAAGATCTGCAGGAGAAATGTGTTCTCAGAAATTCTGCAGAAGATAGGTGGTCACCGATGTGCTGCAAAAGCACTGCAGAAAGTGCAAAATCTACCTAAGTGTGTTCTTTTCATCTTCTGAGGTTACAACCGGGGTAATTGAAGTTAAAATAATTTAAATCAAGGTATTGGATGCCCTCAGTATCTCCACAGAAGATAGAACTTCAGAAACAACCAAGTTAGAAGTCTGCAGAAGATGCACCTCCAGAAGGTAGGACTAGTCAACATGACACCTGTATAAAGTTGTGGCTGCTGCAGATGTGAAAACGACAGAACCTTCGACACCGTTGGGTGCTCAAATCTGTGTCCAACGGCTAGTTCCTCTCATCCTTCTATAAAAGGAGACATCTCCTCCACTTTGAAGGCACCTCATCCAGAAGAAACACCAAGCATTGCTGGAATTACACTCCATATCTGCTGGAATTTTTCTCTCTCTTCTTTTCTTTGAGAATCTGGTCTAAAAAATCATCTGAGAGAGAGTTGGCTCATATTCAAGCTGCTGCTGCATCAACTCTATAATCTTTGAGCCTTGTGTTTCATTATTCTTTCTTATTTCTGTTGTAAAGTCTCAAAAAGAGTGTGCAGGTGCATATTCTTCTTGTAAGTTGTAAAAGAAAGATTTTTGAGTGAGGTCTGCTGAGATTTGGTGGTCTCAGTTGTAGAATAGATTCTTCAGAAGGTACTTGCAGTATTCTGGGTTACTGGATCTTCTGCAGAAGGTTCTGCAGTAAGTTTCTAGTTTAAAAAGTGTGTGACTAAGGTTGAGAATTAGCCTGAAGAGGCTGGAGTAAGAATACTAGTGGTAAGGTTACCCAAGAAAGTTGTAATTTGATTTCAGTAAGAAAAATCCTACAAGTCTAGGGACTGGACGTAGCCTCAGGTTGGAAGAGGCGAACCAGTATAAAAATCTTGTGTGTCATCTTCTCTACCCTTCTCTACTTTATTACTGCATTTGCATAAACTTATTTAACAAAGTAAATTCCTAAAACTGTATCTTCTGCACAATTGGTTTGAACTAACATTTATCTTCTGGAAAACCTACTTTTCAATACTTAGCCAAGATCACTCTTGAGCAGAAAAGGTATTGAAAGAAATTGCAGAAAATTTTATTTAATCACAATTCAACCCCCCTTCTTGTGATCAAAACCTCAACTTCAAAGGAACACCTGGTGGCATTCGAAGAAATAAAGAGGATTCTCACAAATCCTCCAATCATGACACCTCCAATTCAAGGAAAGCCTTTGAAGTTATATATCTCTGCATCTGATGAGACATTAGGAATTATGCTTGCTCAAGAAGATGAAAATGGAGTAGAAAGAGCAGTGTATTATCTTAGTAGAAGTCTTAACGATCCGGAGACTCGATATTGTGCTATTGAGAAATTATGTCTATGTCTTTACTTTTCTTGTACTAAGTTGAAGTACTATGTAAAACCTTTTCACGTTTATGTAGTTTCTCATTATGATATAAAAAAGCACATGTTATGGAAACCTATTCTTCACAATAGAGTGGGAAAATGGGCGTTAGCTTTGACTGAATTTTCGCTAACATACCTCCCATTAAAAGATGTGAAAGGCCAAGTTCTGGCCGATTTTCTAGTCGATCATCCTTCCATTTGAATTAATGAATTGGACTTTATAGGATTGAAACCTTGGAAGTTTTATTTCGATGGATTGAAACCTAAAGCAGGTGTTGGAATTGGAATTCTCTTAGTTTCACCTGAAGGATTACCAACAAAATTATGTTTCAAGTAGGGATGGATTGTTCGAATAATGAAGTTGAATTTAAAGCTTTATTATTGGGATTAGAAGTTTTGATATCGTTCAAAGCTAAACAAATTTTGATTCGAGGAGATTCACATTTAGTGATCAAACAAGTCACTAAGCAGTATAAATGCTTGAATCCTAGATTGTCAAAATATTTACTAAGAGCTTTTCAGTTACTAAGTTATTTTGATGAAGTTGAATTCGAACATATCTCTCGAATTGATAATGAAATTGCCAATGAATTGGCACACATTGCTTCTGGTTATAAAATTTGTAACTCTAAATTCAAAGAACTTATTCAATTAAAGAGAAATATGCCAATTATGAATTTCGAAGTTTTAGACATTGAAACTTTAGATATCAATGATTGGAGAAAATCTTTAATTGAATACTTGCAAAATCCAAGTATATCAGTTGATTTAAAATTGAAGTACAGGGCTTTACATTATGTAATTTTAGCTAATCAATTATATAAGAAAGCACCTTATGGTAATTTACTTCGATGTTTAGGAGAGTCAGAAGCATGTCAAGCTTTGATTGAAAACTAAATTATTCAATGAAGGAGATCTTGTTTGGAAAGTGATTTTACCTGTTGATAAAAAATCTAAACGATTTGGAAAATGGTCTCCAAGTTGGGAAGGGCCATTCGAGGTTGAAAAAGTATTTTTGAATAATGCGTATTCGATTAGAGAGTTATCAGATGACAATTGAATTCTAAGTATAAATGGAAAATACTTGAAGCAATATAAACCAACTTTGCATGAAATTAAAATTGTTTAGAACATTCAGATTAGTTGGTGACTCCAAAGCACCAATCAAAAAGTGTTTTTACAAGCAGTAGAAATAAAGAAGAGTTAAAAAGGGGGATTCTTTCTCAATGGCTCATATGCTTGGTTAAGATCTTTATATTGCTGCAATAAGACTTTGTCCCTTTGATCAATGTTGGTCAGAAGCTCGTTCGATTTTACCAGTTCACTTGAAACATATTTTATTTCATTTAGGAGTTCGAGCTTCCTATTTTCAATTTTGGACATTGAAGTCTTGCAGGAATTTTCTTCTGAGATCAGAACTTTGTCATCCTCTTGCAGTTTCTTTATTTGATCTTCAATAGTCTTACGCTTTTCTACAATTGAGGATAGTTGGGCAGTCAGAGTCCCCGAACTTTCATTGAGTTTTGAAACCTTAGTTCTGGAGTCCTTCAACTTTTCTAACATGTCATCATTTTCAACCCTAACTTCAGAAGCCTTAGCAACATTTGATTGATGTTCTTTCAAAATATTTATAGCATTGACATAGATATTCTTGAAAGCATTCAACCTATTAAGTTGTTGCATAGACAAGCTTCTTTGTTGAGCATAAATTTCCTCAAGCTTCTTTTCTACTCTGTATTGGTATTCAACATCCTTTGTGAAGGTTTCGAGGAAATCATCAATGAATATCAAATTCTTCAAACCTTCAATCAAATCCTCCATAGATTCAGTTGTTTGTTGATAAGACCTAGAATCTGAATGAGCAGAGGACATTGAACCTTCACCTGATAAAAGGTCAAGGATAGCAAAAGGGTTTTCATCCAATACGTTCAAACATTCTTTCAAGCTTGAGGGTGTTAGAGATTTATTTGAAGAATTGGGTACAACTTCTGAAGTATTCAAATGGGTGGTTTGGTGAGCAGCAGTCATCTCACTTTGAATTTCTGAAGGATAATCAGGGATTATGTTTTCCTTGTTTTGAGTAGAAGGGATGTCAGTTTTGATTGATCCTTAGGGGGATCCTTGGTCAAAGGAGAAGTTGTTTTAGTCATATTTTTTGTTTCATTCTCTTTCAACTGAGAAACTCCAGGAATGGACTCTTTCTCAACCTTATCCTCGAGACTTGGTTCGACCCCTGTCACTTTAGTCTGTTTAACATAACCTTCTTTCTTTGATTCTTCTTCCCTTTGAGAAACATCATCTTCTGGTCGAGATCCTGGAGGAGAACTTACACTTAGCTCCTTTTCTTCACTTCCTTCTTTCGAAGATTGTTCTCGACCAGACTGATCTGTTGGTGTTGGTTCAGCCGCTGGCTTCAAAGATGAATTTATAGTTTGAACCTACAAGTCATCGAAAAGATGGTTAGAAAAGCTTAAAGAAAATAGAAATTCTAAGGAAGGAATTCGAAATTCCACCTCAGCGCCTTTTGGAATTAACATTTTCTTTGGCATTGGTCTCTTCTGGGCGACATGTTTCACTCGAAGAGCATAATATTTTCTATCCACCTATGCGAGATGAAAGGATGAATGATTGAAGGGAATTATGAAATGAGGATTTAAAAGATTTTAAAAAATTATTACCTCAGAAGCTACAACTTTCTTCTTCTTAATAATTTTTGAAGGTCCACCAGTTGGGATTGGTTCATATTTTGAAGGAAGCTTAGGGTCTTCCTCATCATCTTGATCTTTCTCATCTGAACTTTCCTTTTCCTTTGAGCTTCTTGAATCAGAACGTGCTTTTGTTCTCCTTTCAGCACGAGGATTAGAAGATGGTGGAGGAGAACTAGAAGAATCATCTTCTGATGGAGAATCCTTTTTAAGCTTCAAGAAACATAAGGTTTAGTTAGAATAAAATATAAGAACTTGTTAAGAGAATGAGTTCGAAATTTTAAATGCCTTTGGATCGCTGGGGGTGGCAGATTCTGAAGTTTCTTGAGCTTGTTTTTTCTTAATTCCTCCAGCAGAGGAACCTGTTTTAAACCTTTTTAGCCTGTGAAACTTCAGAAGAAGCAAAAGGCTGAATACAAATATAAAGGGTTAGAACAATTCTAATAACACAATAGAAAAGGGAGTAATTCAAAATCGAAATTACCTTCGATTTCCTCTTTCTGCTTGATTGTTCTTCACCAGACTCACTTTCTTGACTGGTGATAGCCTTTTCATCTAAATAAGACAATTATAATGAAGAAGTCAATGAGTTTGTTTAAAATACAAATTCAAATATAACAGAGCACCAATAAAAGTTGTTCAAAAGGTTGATAAATTTTGAAAATACTTCATAAAGGTAGGCATTCCTCCAACGGCCTAAATACATGCTTCAAGTCCTTGTATTGTTGTACTTAGACCAATGGAAGGCAAGGAAGATGAAGGGTTTGCTAAGAGAAAATAATTTTTAACAACCTTTCCTTGTTTTATTAAAATATTAGTTTCTGCTGAAGTTAGAATGTTTCCTCGAAACTAATATTTTAAGGGGGCATCTGTTGGGGCTGAAACTCAAAATTTTACTAAGTTATAAGAGATCAATATTTTCGAATGCAAAGGCATATGAAGAGAGGTTCGAAAGAATTATTATTGATCAAGATTCAAGTTAACTTAGTAAAATTCGAAGAGTATATATTATTTCGAATTCGAAGATAGAGATGTTGATCTCTGAATATGCATTGAAATATAAAGTAGCCTTTATATTAGATATGTATTCAAAATTGAAATGCTTTTTGATAGCAAGAAGAGAGAATTCTAGATGAATTTGTTCATTTATTGAGTATGAATCAATTCAGAAGACATGAGACTTAAGATAAATACAAGTCTTTTATTCATATGTGAGCGCAATTCGAATTACATGAGAAATTCGAATGAAATACATAAAGAAAGATACAACATGTGGGGATAAAGAAGATAAATTATTCCAGATATGATAAAGTTTCAAGATGTGATTCAAAGTTCAAATGGAGATCAAAGACTAGTTCAAGAAAAGAAAGACGTTTCAGATAACTTAGAAGAATTTATGAAGTCAGAAGCCTGGAAAGGAATTCGAAGACCTATCAGAAGTTGAAAGGCAATTCGAAGACTCATCAGATTTCAGATGGAGCAGTTATCAGAAGTTACCATCCGGAGACAAATGTCAAGATCTAAAGCAAACAGTTATTGAAAGTTACTATCTGAAGACAGATGTCAAGATCTCAAGCAATCAGTTATTGAGAGTTAGATGAACGTTGCTATCTTTGTATATGTGTCATACTTAGAAATTTGACACTTCAAATAAGTCTGTAGACGTGTCAAAATCCTGTTAAGTATGTTGAGTCTAAAAAATTTATATACTTAAGTACTTTGAGTCTCATTCCCTTTAAAGTGTTTTAATGAACAAATATAAAAATTCAGATGGATTTGTGGCAATATACTTTCACAATATTATGCTTTGTTTCAGATCATAAAAAGTGTGAAACATCATTTGAAGCTTCAGATCGTCTGAAGACCAAACATCGTCTGAAGAGCGTTTATCCTCGGAAGAAGAAAGTTCATCTGAAGCATCCCTTGCATTTGAAAGATGAAGTTGATAAGTGAAAATTAGTTGATAAATTAGAGCACTTTTTAGTTCACTTATCAAGGATAAAATGGTAATTTTGCCCTAGTTTAATCCCTTTTTATTAAATATTAGATAAATTGTATTTATTAATCTGAGATTTGAATTTGATGCTATTTTGATAGAAATATTTCTGATTTTTGCAGGATATTACAAAGATTTGATTTGAAGGAAAGATAGCATTAAATAAGGGAGATATCTGCAAGATTTGAAGTTTGATTGAAGGCAATTAATGAAGATTGGAAGATTATTTGTGAGTAATAATGAAGATTTGAAGAGTATCTTAGAACCATTAATGAAGATATCTCTTCCAATCAAACAAGGATTCTTCAGACAACCTTCCCAAATAAATCAAAGATGCTCAATAAATACAAAGATTTCATCAAATAAAGGGAAACAAGGAAAGACAAATCAGCCAAAACCAGTCTCGGGGAGAGATCAAATTAAAAAGAGAAAGTTTGGAGCTGCAGGACGCATTGCCCTCTGGAACCTGCACTGCATCCTACGCTGTAGCGCAGGGTGAAGCGCAGATCACGCTGATTCTCGCCCTGTTGCCATTTTTAGATAGATTTCTCCCCAATTTTCTTTGTCTTTCCTTAGCCTATAAATAGGAACCTCTTGCACCAGATCAGGTGTGCACAATTGTTGTAATTCAGTCATATTTCAGTGATAATGCACTAGAGCTAATTTTATAGTAGGAGAGGAAGAGCGCTTCACAAGGATTGAAGATGGTGACAACATCTTCGGTGGTTTGTATGGCTACCTTGTGTAGTTAACTCTCCATTAGGATCGGATGTAATTGATTCTATCCCCAAGTGTATGTAAACTCTATATTATTATTTCCTGAGCTCTCTGTCAATAATATTGGTAATCTTATTCTGTGCTTAATTCCTAACTTCCGCGCTTGCGCCGGAGTTATAGGCTAGTTTCGACTAGGATTGAGGATGGGGGAGCGGATTCTGAAGAAACCCATTCTCTGAGTGAATAAGAGGACTCAGTAGCCAGTGAACCGAAACATGGGCGTTGCTAGTGATTGATGGGTAGCGTGAGTACTCTAATGAAGGGCGTCTACAGGATAGGCATGGTTATTAAATTACCGATAGCAAATTATTAGTTGATTGTCAATCCAGGAAGCGAAACGTGGATGTATTCTAATGAGTGATGGGTAGTGACAGTACTCTAGCGAAGATGCGTTCAGAGTAGTAGACCTTGTTTATCAATTAGTTCTTTTACAAACGGAATAAAAGAAAGCAAAATAAGTCGAGGGTAAGTCTATCGCCTGGGAGAGCCCGCATGGATTACCTTTGAGTGTGTGAGGCCGCTGGTAACTCGGGGTCTTAGCAATATAGTTTGTCTACAGTATTATAGAGTAAACCTAAAATAATAGATAGTTTTTACATGCACAAAGGGTGTGATGATATGAAATCCAATCCTAATCCAAGTAAAGTGTCTCTAACTCTTCCTTCCTAATTCAATTGATTATTAATTTGCTATTTACAATTTCCGCAACAATACTCTCAAAACCGTTATTTCCCTTGATAATTAGATCACGAGTATACGTGAATTGACCGTTCCCTGTGGATACGATATCTTTCTTACTATTATACTACTGGATTTTTTGTTCGCTTGCCAGAAACCCATCAAAAGTCTTCAGGACAATGGTTTGACCTTGGAAGACGTTGCTGAGTAGGAGGAACATTGAAATCAAGATCTTACCTACTTAAGCATAAGAGTCAATGTTTCTTTTCTTCTTCGTTCAAATGTTTAGCACATTTAAGGAAAGTCTGCAACGCTGCTGCTCCTGCCAGATTGCTTTGTGTGCGCAGACCTGCTGCACCTGCTTCTGCTCAGATTGCTTTGAACAAAGCTGTGTCAAACGTATTCTGAATGCATTAAATGCTATTTAGTAACGGGAATTTATTCCTTGGAGGCTACAAATACGTCCCATGAAGAATTGAAAACATAGAGAAGCATTTTCAATCAAAGAAACTACACGCTGCAAAAATCAAACTCTGATATTCTTTGTACAATTATTCATTTTCATATTCTGAGAAAGTCTCAGTTATTTTGTACTCTTTAATTTGTAGCTATCATCTGAAGATAGTGAACTAAATCCCTTTCTTGTTTAAACTTAGAACAGTTTGGGTTGCTAAGCCTGGAGAGGCTTTCTGTGTGAAAGAATACTTGGGTTATGATGAGATTCTGGCAAGCGTACCAAAATTTCAGCAGTATAATAGTAAGTATGAGTTTATCGTATCCACAGGGAACGGTTCGCTTCGTATTTACTCGTGATCAGATTATCAAGTAGAAAATGGTATTTGAGAATTTATGGTGAGGAAAATAAATTTGCATAAGAGAAAGAGACGATTGAGAGAAGATAAAATACTTTACTTGGATCAGGATTGAACTTCGTATCATCGCATCCCTTATGCATGTGAATCCCAATATTATTTATGAATATATTTCTATAATACCTTAGCCAAACTATGTTATCCCCTACCGGTGTCCCATATCACGAGATACTCAAAAGTAATTCATGCGGGTTCTCCCAAGTGACAAATTACCCTGGCTTGATTGCTCTATCTTTCCGTTCGTTAAAACTATCAATTCACCCTATAAACCCTGTTAGTTCCACAGGCAACACTAGAAGGGGGGTTGAATAGTGTTTTATACAATTTTGATCATTTTGGAAATATGAAATTATACTTCAAGCATATTAAGACAAAATAAAATGAGAAACTTAAAATCATAGTTAATATGAAAATTGTGGAAGATAAGAAGGACAAATTTTGACATAGTTAGAGACTAAGGAAAGTTGAATAGAACACTGACTAATTTTGACTCTTAACTAATTAATCTTAATCATTCAGATTCATCTTAAGATACCCTCTGAAAGATACTACAAAGAACCTTTTCAGAACTATTTCTGAGATACTTCAGATGATTGATCATCGTCTGAAGTATACTTCTAACTTCTGAACTGAAATTGTTTCAAATCCACTTCAAGGAGTTGTTTTAGACGTTCTTTAAAGTAAAATCTTGTTAATATTCCAAATGATATAGGATTAACTGAGTGAGTTATTATCTTGGAAAACTTAATCTATTTAAATTGTGATGTTAAGTTTATTATGAAAAATATTGTTCAATTCCCATCAGAAATATAAAACTGTAAATTAAGGAGTTTAAGGGATAGAAAACTTAGCCACAAAATTTATCCTGGTTCACCCACCAACCCAGTGAGCTACATCCAGTCCCAGGGCAAACCACCACTGGATTTTCACTATCTGAAACCACAGATACAAGTATTCTTTTCTATCAAGCCTCTTCAGGCTCTACACAAGTATTCTTTCATTTTCAACTGCCTCTCCAGGCAACTCAGTGCAGTATTCTTTTACAGACAATCCTCTCCAGGCTCAACCACAAGTATTCTTTTATTTTTAACTGCCTCTCCAGGCAACTCAGTGCAGTATTCTTTTACAGACAAGCCTCTCCAGGCTCAACCACAAGTATTCTTTTATAGAAAAGCCTCTCCAGGCTCAAGCACAAGTATTCTTTTATTTTCAACTGCCTCTCCAGGCAACTCAGTGCGGTATTCTTTTATAGACAAGCCTCTCCAGGCTCAACAAGTATTCTTTCTTCCACCAAGCCTCTCCAGGCTCTCAGACACATAAAGTGTTTACAAACTAAACTAAGTTTAAGTTTCCACGAAACATAAACTTAATTTCATCCTATACTTACAGTTTAACTGAGTACTACTCAGGATATATGAAATGAATTCTAAGTACAGGGGTAAGATTGAGATACAAGTGTATGATTTTGGGTACAATCTCGTCTTCTAAGTGAGGTATAACATCCTCAAGGAATTGGCTAAGTAAAATATTGAATTAAGTTTCAGCCAGTTCATTCTTGGCATAATCTCTGCCTTGGACTTCAATGTCAAACCTTTCTGGTTGACATCTTGTGGATGTGATACTAAGACATTGGCTCAAACTTGGTTGTCTTCTTACAATCGACAACAAGTCGGCACCATCAGATTCATACTTGAGGCTATTTATATTCTGATAGAATATAGTCGTTGAAGATGGTTGATAATACTGTTGAGATGTTGATGATGTGGCTCATATAGCCGTTGTGTAATAACTCCTCAAACGGTTGCTTCTTCTTAAGCAAAATAAGTGTTCAGACGATCTTGTTTTGACACTTCTATTGATGAGCTCTTTTGAGAGATTTCCTTGATATTTGTATGCTTACTTTCTCTCTTGATTTTCTTCTGCTTTCTTCAGCTTTCTTCTTCTTTCGTCTGTTTTCTTCTAGAGTATGTATGAGGAGGTATCTGTTGGATTTGTCCTTTTGCTTATTTGTATATACTCCTTTCCATTTGCTCCTGACACGGTTTCCTGTTTCCTCTTTGAGTGAGATGTCTTGTCATAAAGATAATAGCTGCTTTTGCTATTTCCTATTTGAATAAAGACATATGATATTATGGTCGTTGAATCATATGGTCTCAGCTTCTGTTGTGACTTCTTCTATGTTGAAATTTGTTCCATGTATTCAGAGAGCCATTTATAACTTCCTTCAGATGACAGCTTCAAGCTTCTTTTAATTCTTGATATTGAAATGCTTTTCAACTCGCTCCTCTCTTCTTGCAATATGATTCTTCTCTTCTTTAGATGATCAAAGCAAGATGCTTCTTCTTCTTAGCAGAAATCTTTTTCCTTTTACTTCAGCAGAATGTTTCTTCTTTTGCTTCAGACGATCCTAGCTTTATTCATCTTTGACTCTTCTAGTTCTTCTGATATTTGAATAGATGTTGAATTACATAGTATTAGTTCACACATCTTTCTCGATATTTTCTTGTCCAGACTTTTGATTTGCTTTTGGACAGTAGCATGTGCAATATGTCTGCGTATACAGTATCCTTTTGATTGCAGATGCAGCAGTCATTGCAGGATTTCCTCATTTGTGAAAGTCTTTTTGATCGAGGCAGAAAAGTATGCCTAACTTTTGTACCGAAATGAAGTAGTCCATTGGATACAGTGTTCTTCATGCTTTGGCAATATCTTCATGAGAATATTTCTTGGTTCTGACACCTTCAGTCCTTCAGTTATACAGAGTGCTTCTGATCAGCTTCCATTCTTCAGATGATAGTTGTTCTTGAGACGATGAATAGTTTATTCATATGATAGATAAGTCTTCAGTTTGTCTTCACGTCTTTAGATGATAGTCATTCTTCAGTTTGTCTTCACATCTTCAGATGATAGTCATTCTTTAGTTTGTCTTCACGTCTTCAGATGATGATAGGTCTTGAGACGGTCTGAGCCTTTCATGTCTTCAGATGATTGAGTCTTTTCTGATTCTGTATTTCTTCATCTTCTAATTTTTCTTCGTTCTTCTTCTGATTTGTTCTTCTTCTTTTGATACTTCACCGGTTCTTCTTCTTTTGATACTTCACTAGTTCCTCTTCTTCTTTTTATTTTTCTTATTTGTTCTTCTTCTTCTGATACTTCACTGGTTCTTCTTCTTTTGATACTTTAGACGAATATTCAAACCTAAAATACAATCAACAAAACAAAACCTTTCTTAGTAACACCTGTTTTCTTTGCATCTAGTCTAATTTTTTAATCATTAAAACCAAGGATAAT
Source organism: Sesbania bispinosa (assembly GCA_026901365.1). Taxonomy (NCBI): domain Eukaryota; kingdom Viridiplantae; phylum Streptophyta; class Magnoliopsida; order Fabales; family Fabaceae; genus Sesbania; species Sesbania bispinosa. The sequence goes on from QLOH01000064.1 coordinate 673,260, forward strand.
GAGTCTTGAATATAATTTGAATACTTAAATTAATTTTGAGACTCAACAGACCCATAGTGTTAGCTATGAAGAGATTACCTACTTCTTCTTCAATGATCACTTTCTCCTATGACCCTATAGTATCTACTATGAGTAGTTTTACCAATCAGAATTTTAGGTGTCCTATGTCTAGGCTTTCCCAAACTCGCTGTTAATTTTATAGAAACATCTGTCACCTGAATCCTAAAATTAACCTATAACTCCAGCACACAGGTGGAAGCTATACATTAAGCAAAGATAAAAATACCGATATTATAGAACAGGGATTCATAAATTATAAAGAGAATTCACATACATTTGGGGATTGTATCAACTACATTCAATCCTATTGAGACGTTTAGCTACGCATGGTAGCCATTACAACCCAATGGAGAAGCTGTCACCTTGCTCCAATCCTAGCTCTGCCTTTGTCGTCTCTCTAATCTCCTTCCTAAATGCTCCTTTTCTAACCTCTGTAGCCTCCTTAAAAGCCTCCACAAAGGCTTCTATTTATAGACAAAGGAAAGTTATCTTGAATCTGGAAGAAATTTGATTTGAAAATAGATCTGAAAACATATCTAAAACTAATCCGCGCAACTGCATTTCATCTGCGCTCAACGCAGGAATCAGTGAGCAAATTCTGAATCTACGCTTCACTTGCGCTAAGTGCGTGTGAAGCGTGGAACGCGGAACTAATTGCTCTGTTTCTTCTTTTAACAGCTTGATCTCTCCTGATCTTATCCTTATTTGCTTGGCTTTCTTTGTTTCCGTCTTTTTGATCTAATTCTGTGTTTATTCTGCTTTTGAATTTAAACTGGAAAGTTATCTGCAGAATCCTTGTTTAAATGGCAGCTGATCTTATCTTTATTTGCTCTGATTTAAACTTCAAATTCGCAGATCCTCTCCTCAAATAATGCTATCTTCTTTCCTTATTCAAATCTTCTCATAAATCTGCAAATTTAACAGATTTTCTATCAAAATAGCATCAAATTCAAATTCAAATCAAATAAACACAATTATTACAATTATTACTAAAAGGGGATTATTTTGGGGCATAAATTACTATTTTAACCTTTGTAAGTGCAGTAAAAATACAAGAATTTATCATATAATTTGCACTTATCAAATAACCCCGAACTTAACTTCTTGCTTGTCCTCAAACAAGAAACCTCTTTGCAAGAAAAAATCAATTCAATCCCCCTATATAATTCTTAGAAATAAGGACAAAATTTTCATCATCTCTTTATTGGGCAGAAGTCACTTTCCAAATATAAAAAAAAAATTAGAATTAAGCGATGTCACCAATGCTCAATCAGGATAGTATACAATCAACAGTTAAACTTTCTCAAAAGTAGCAATTAAAGCAATAAATGATAAACCAAGGAATTTCTCTCATGCTCATGGGTAACTGTTTCCCTCAATTTTTCCACCACAGTTAAACAACTAAAATTGATAGTCGTTTCTAGTTCCTAAACATGCTCATGGTCAATATGGATCAAAAGGTCTTTTTATGGTTGTAATGAGGCTGAGCTATCAAGATATCATGGTTTTTCTGGATAAGCAAAGAACACTTAGAATAGAAAGCATCTTTTGATTTTTCTTGAACTTGGAACTTTTCTCCATTCTCCATCTCATTCTTGATTTGTTTCATTTTAGCTGGCCTCTTTCTTTGTTTGAAGATGCACTCCCCCCAACTTATTCAATTTATTCACTTTTTTCCTTTTGATTTTTGGGGGGAGTGATCTTCTTTTTGCTTCCATATACCTGCTCTTTGAATTTCTTGACATTCAATTCACCAACCTTTTCTTCCCATTATCTCATCTTGCACCTTGCTCTCTATCCCAAATGTATAAAGGACAGGATATATATCAATTATAGGTTGGGTGCACAAGAATAATCATTAAAGGCTTAAATGGGTTACAAAAATTTGGAAAATTTTATCAAGGGTTGGCTTTTTGGCACTGAGCAAATATTTTGAAATCACAAATTGCCTTTGTCACTTCCATATTTTCCACAAGCAGAATAAAATCCAAAAACTCAATCAATAAAAATTGACAAGCAGTGGTGAAAACTCTCAATTTAAGTGTTTGGACTCACAACTCACCGGCTTTTTGGCTAAATTCCTTGATAAAACACTTACTGGTTTTAATTAACTACCCTGATAGGTTCTCCTGAGAAGTATCCTAATCCTAACTGATTATGGAATTAATCACAAAACCCTTTCTTCTTTCCTAATCTGGTTAGTTAAACTGCCTAATTTAGAGAATTTTGAAAAATTTTCCTTTAAATCCTAATTCCTAAATCCTAAAAATTTTAAAAATCCTAAAAATCCTAAAAGGAAAAATGCTGAAAATGTACTGCATAACAAAAATGATGTATCAGTGGAGTATATATACAGTACATATCCAGAATATAAAAAGAGAAAAAAAGAAAAATAAAAAAAATGAAAAAGAAAAAGAAAAGAAAAGAAAAGCACCAAATCAAAATAAAATCAGTCCTCCCGGTCCATGTCAACTGCTCCATCTCCAGCTGCTCCACCCTCCCCTGGAAGAATAGGCCTGTCCCCAGGCCACTGCAAATAAGCTCCAAACTTATCAGGGTGCATGCCTGGGTATGGGTTCGAGCGAGTCTAATAATGTAGATCCTGAAAATGGACTGCTGCTCGGTGGAGACTGGACAACTGGGCCTGCATATGTGTGTTCTGGGTAAGAAGCTGTTGGGCCCAGACTGGAGTTTGTATGTCTGCTACTGGTGGTGGTGGTGGTGGTGCCTCTGGCTGCTGCTGCTCATCCTGCTCCTCATCCTCCATAGGGATGCAGTGGACCTCTATATATCCTCTAGTCATGGGTCTCAAGATGCGTACCGAATGAACTACCTCAATACCCCTAGACTCAGAGGGAAGTGACGAGTGATGGGAAACCTAGACTGATCCTGGAAGTCTCATTGCGCTGCTCTACAGAAGATATAAAATCTATTATCTTCTGTGAAATGACACTGGCAGTGTCAATGTCTGCGCCAGTAATGATGCTGTAGAGGAGGTGTGCTACTGGCATGATGACATCTGAAACATGTCATGTAGGGGTGATGTTGGCTAGTACCAATACTGTCCACATCCGTGTGATTGCTGTCATATCTCGCCTAAGAATGCGAGCAACCTCTCTATATGCATTCCTCTCGAAGGAACGACCTCGTAGGCATAGACACTCTGCGGTCTGAATATCCAGGGGATCATTGTCGTGGATCCCCACTGCTCTGATCCTCTCACGGTGCTGGCATACCCTAAGTCTTCTATCCTCGGGCCATGGGAACAGTAACAGAGCATTGATCGCATTGCGACCATAAGAAATCACCCGCCCTCGAACATAAGACTCTCGCCTAGTATGAATGCCATTGGCCTCAATAGCATTCACATAAAATTCCCTAACAATATTAGGGTCAAAGTAATCATTTGGGCGGCTGAGGCGGACCCAGTTCCTTCTGACTATCTCCACTCTGAAGTCCTCGTACTCATCAGGCTCCAAAGCTACCAGCCTCTCCTTAATAAAATTACAGTTCATCAGTGAACTGTAAGCTTCAAAGGCTTCAACGTTCTTGAAACGTTGAGCGTCAAATTCAGGGTCCTCTTGGGGTGCTTGCCTAGCTCTCTTGGCATCTCCCTTTACTCTACTGGAGGTGCCTGCTCCCTTACTAACTTTGGTGCGAGCCATCTGCAAAAATCAAACCAAGATCATTTTAAGCAATTCATAGATTACTCATAATTAATGAAATAAGTGGCCAAATTAATTCAAAAATCAGAGCAATCATTCAATTAACCACTTGTGCACACAATCTTGATTTTTAAGTTACCAATATGCCAATTAATTAATTTATTAAGAGCATGCTAAAGTGATCAATTAAAGCAGTCTTAACTAATTTTAAAGAACATGGCATAACAGATTGGTAACAAAAATTAAGCTAAAAAATCATGTTATCGGTAACATGCAATAAGACATAGTTATTCATGCATGGGCATGCAAAAATATGAAACAATCTAAGCCTACATGCACCAAACAGACCAACTTGCAAAAATTCATTGAGCACTTCAAAAACTACCACCTAAGTACACCAACATATACCAATAAACATACCAAACAAAGACTCTATTGACAAATTTCTTAATTTAAAAAGGTCCTAAGAGCCTAAGTTTTCTACCCTAAGGTTTTGCTCAAATAAATGAAAAACTGAAAATCCAATCGGTGCAAACTAATTAAAACAAAAAAAACATACCTAGTGTAGCCTCAGAAACTGAAAGGAAGTGGAAATGGAAGTGAAAAAGTCAAAGATAAGGATGAGTTTCCAGAGAAAATGGGAGTTCAGGAGTTGAGGAAAGATTGAAATGACCTTTCCTCTTTTCAAATTTCAAATTTTATGGTGCAGCGCGCGCTTGCGCTACACTCTCACTCAGCGAGAGTGTAATGTGTACTTCATAAGAATATGAAGCGTGTCACTGCGCTTCACCTACGCTTAGCCCAGGTGAAGCGTAGAAAACAAAGAGCAATTTTGATGTTTCTGCGCTTTACCTTCACTTAGCGAGAGTAAAGCGCAGAAAACAGAGACTATTTTTCAAATTTGCGCTTCACCTGCGCTAGGCGAGGGTGAAGCGTAGAAAACAGAGTTAAAATTTTATTTTCTGTTTTCTACTGCTTCCTAACTCCAATTGTTTTTCATCCTTTACTTATTGAAATCAATCCAATTTCTAACAATTTCTTAATATACACACGTATTGACTCTAAACAAAAATCAAAAATAAAATCAAAGAAAAAAAATTAAAAACAAAAAATGTTGGGTTGCCTCCCAAGAAGCACTTGTTTAACGTCTGATAGCTCGACGCCTGGTCACTTAGAAGTTTATGGTGGCCTCAATTGGAGGATGACGGTTGACTCTGTTCCAGTTCTTCCTTTAAATTCCCATCCTTCATGCCAATTCCTTATTTTCTCATCATCACTGTCTTCATTAACTTCTTCTTCTGATGCTGCCCTTTTTCTCTTTTTAAATCAGAACTCCAACATGCTTTCTAGTTGCTTAATTCTTATTCTTGGCTTCCTCAGAAATCCAGAAACCTTTTTCTTCTTTTGCTTCATAATGTCTAGAGCTTCTTTCTTTCTCACCTTTGGCAATTGTGATTTGGATTCAAATTTATAGATCCCATCAGTAGGATCTATTTTTAATTTTTTCTGGCTTTTTTCTGCAATTTGGGGATTCCTTTGTCAATATGAAACACAATGCTTTCATCTTTAGAGCTTAATTGGTATTTTCCCCGATCAACATCCACTATTACCTTGGCAGCTTTCATGAAGGGTCTTCCCAAAATTAAGGGGACATCAGTATCCTCTTCTTTTGTCTCTACAACATAAAAGTCAGCAAAATATACAAACTTGTCCACTTTAATTGGTAAGTCTTCAATCTTCCCATATGGGCTTTGAGTGGACTTATTTGCAAGTTGTAACTTTACGTTGGCGGGCTTGACCTTCAAAATTCCCAACTTGTTAAAATACGATAGCGGCATCAAATTGATGCTCGCTCCAAGATCTAATAAAGCATATGTAGCTGGTTGATTACCAATAGAAAGAGGTATAGTAAACCTACCTGGGTCAAGTGACTTGCCTGTGGTGTAGACCTCTTATGGTTCTCCTTTTTTTTTGCAAAATCTCTTCTGGCTTCTCCTTTAATTGAACACTCTCCTTGACGATCTCCTCTTTGGGCACTTGTTCTTCAAATGTGATGCTTTCTTCTACACCACTTTCTTCTGTAATGTGGCCATCAGTAGCAATCAAATTGCAGTGCTCTTTTGGATTTGTCTGAGTGTTTGTTGTAAAGTGGCCATTCTTGTGTTCTGCCATCTCTGTTGCTAGTTGGCCCACTTGATTTCCTAATGCTTTGATTGATGCTTCTGTGTTATTCTTGAATCCATCAAATCCTTGTATGAATGCATCAATCTTCTCTTCCAACCTGTTGAATTTGTCATACGTTGATGGTTGCTGCTGGTATGGTGTCTGCCTGTTCCCTCCATTCTACCCCCATCCAGAGTTGTTTTGGTTATTCCTCCATCCTTGTGAGTATTGGTTGTTATTGTTGGAGAAATTTCCTTGCCTCCCCTGGTTACCCATAAAGTTAACTTGTTCGGCTTGGTTTTCTTGGTAAGAGCATTGACCATTGGGATGGTCACCTCGGCAAAAGTCACAGATCAAAGGTTGGGCTTGAATAGGTTGGGATTGGACAACTTTTAACTGTTGAGGAAGTGCTTTCAACTGTTTTGTGAGTGCTTCTATCTATCTCTTGATAAGCTTGTTTCTTCTAGAATAGCATCACTATTGTTGAGTTCCAACACTCCTTTCTTCTGTATTTGAGCTGGTTGTTGTCCACACTGAGCTTGCTGATCATTCTGAGCAAAGTTGTCAATGATTGAGATTGCTCGCTCTGCATCCACGGATAAGATAGTTCCTCCTGCTGCAGCATCTATGAAAGATTTGGAATCAGATCTGAGTCCCTTGCAGAAAATGTTGAGTTGGGCAATGTCATCATAGCCATTATTGGGACATTTGTGCAACATAGATTTGTATCTCTCCCAAGCTTTACATAATGGTTCATCTGATCCTTGTCTGAATGTGGAGATATCTACTTTGGCTTGTATATGTTTCCCTGGTGGGAAAAATCTTGTCAGAAATTTTTCTTCAACCACATCCCAGTTGTTTAAACTTTGGTTTGGATGCAACTTCAACCACTCCTTAGCTTTACCTATCAATGAAAAAGGAAACAAGCGTAAGTATACAGATTCCAAATCACCTTCCTTAAAACCCATAGTGCCTATTAATTCATAAAAGTTTGAAAGATGTGTATTTGGATCCTCACGATCCAATCCTGCGAATTGATTGGCACAGATAAGATTGAGGTGAGCAACCTTCAACTCCAAGGACTTCGCTGTTGTTGGTAGAACAATGCTTGAATAATGGTGAGGTCCTTGATGCATGACATATTCTCCTAAGGTTCTTCTTCTTGGTTGTTGTTCTGTCATATTTTTGGGTTCTTCCTCAAATATCCTTCTTCTCCTTCTCTTTTTTCTACTTCTGATCTTCCTTGATGTCCTTTCTATTTCTGGATCAAACTGTAACTGATTTGGGGACACCTGGCCTCTCAAAAGCATAAACAAGAAAACTTGAAACGGGTAAGTGTGGAAGAGAATTTTAATAATAAAAACAAAAAGAAAAATTCCTAAAAAAAATAAAAATCTAATTCTAAGATAGAGTATATACAACTTGATAATTAGACCTCCCAAATCTATACGAATTGATACACCGTTCCCCGGCAACGGCGCCAAAAATACTTGATGAGATTCTAGCAAGCGTATCAAAATTTCAGCAGTATAATAGTAAGTATGAGTTTATCGTATCCACAGGGAACCGTTCGCTTCGTATTTACTCGTGATCAGATTATGAAGTAGAAAACGGTATTTGAGAATTTATGGTGAGAAAAGTAAATTTGCATAAAATAAAGAGACGATTGAGAGAAGATAAAATACTTTACTTGGATAAGAATTGGACATCGTATCATCGAACCCCTTATGCATGTGAATCCCAATATTATTTATGAATATATTTCTACAATACCTTAGTCAAACTATGTTATCCCCTGTCGGTGTCCCATATCACGAGATACTCAAAAGTAATTCATGCGGGTTCTCCAAACGACAAATTACCCTGGCTTGATTGCTCTACCTTTCCGTTCGTTAACACTATCAATTCACCCTATAGACCCATAGTGTCAGCTATGAAGAGATTACCTACTTCTTCTTCAATGATCACTTTCTCCTATGACCCTATAGTAACTACTATGAGTACTTTTACCAATCAGAATTTTAGGTGTCCTATGTCTAGGCTTTCCCAAACTCGCTGTTAATTTTATAGAAACATCTGTCACCTGAATCCTAAAATTAACCTATAACTCCGGCACACAAGCGGAAGCTATGCAATAAGCAAAGATAAAAATACCGATATTATAGAACAGGGATTCATAAATTATAAAGAGAATTCACATACATTTGGGGATTGAATCAAAATATTTGAAACAAAAAAGGTTTCCATTGAAACACTATTCGACCCCCCCTTTTAGTGTTTCCCTGCTTTTCCAACAGTTGGTACCAGAGCTTATCCTCGGGGTTAGCACCTAATCAGTGCAGAGGACAAAGATTCATATGGAAACCTCTACCAGCAACAGACAGTACATCACTGAAGGAGCCTCCATAACGAGACCCCCAACATTCAATGGAGTGGGTTACCACTATTGGAGGGATCGTATGAAGTTGTTTATTGAAAGCAACAACATTGATGTCTGGGATGTGGTTACTGATGGAGACTATGTTCCCATGCATGTTGGATTGCCCATACCAAAAGCTGAATGGACCTTGGAGCAGAAAGCTCGAGTCCAATTAAATGCCAAGGCCAAACTCTATCTGATATATTCCTTGAACAAGTCAGAATATGAGAAGGTTCATGGTTGTTCTTCTGCCAAGGAGATGTGGGATACTCTTGCAGCAGCTCATGAAGGAACTGAGACTGTAAAGCAATCCAAGATCAGTATGCTTGTACATCAATATGAGATGTTCAAGATGGAAGAGTCTGAAACCAGAGATCAAATGTTTGGATGGTTTCAGATGATAACTAATGGACTTAGGTCATTGGGAAGAACCTTTGAATCTGGAGATAACAATCGATAGATTCTAAGAAACTTACCAAAGTCCTGGAGACCCAAGGTTACTGCCATTCAAGAAGCTAAAGATTTAAACTCTCTTAGAATGGAGGAACTGTTGGGCTCTCTCAAAGTCCATGAGTTAGAACTTGGGGAAGATGACACCAAGAAGAAATCACTGGCATTGAACTCCAAGGCCAGACAACTTAGGCATGGTAACATGAAAGCCATGCAAGCAGAGGAAACTTCAGATGGTGATACTGAATCTGAAGGTTGTTCAGAAGAAGAAGATCTTTCTCTTTTCAGTAAGAAGATTAAGAAGATGCTACAAAGAAAATGGAGATTCAGAAGATCTCAACGTTCCAACTTCAAACAAGGTAAGTCAGGTAAAGAATCCTTTAGCACTGACAAAATAACCTGTTTTGAGTGCAAACAGCCATGTCACATGAAGACTGAGTGCCCCAAGTTAAGGAAGCCAACCTTTCAGAAGAAGAAATTGTTCAAGAAAAAGAAAGGATTGATGGCAACATGGGAAGATTTGGATGACTCCACTTCAGAAGAAGCAAATATGTGTCTAATGGCAAGTCTGCCTTCTTCAGACAGTTCAGACTCTGAGTTAATTCCTCAAACTCTACAAGATCAGTATGATGACCTTGTTGAAAGTAGAAGAGAGTTGTTCAATGAGTTTAAGCAACTTTCAAGAGCTTTTACTCAAGCTGCTTTAGAAAATGAAAATTTGCAAAAAGAAAATCTTACTCTCAAAGAAAAGCTGCTTCAGCAAGATCCTAGTAATTCTAATAATCTTGTAAAAGAGAATAAAAAGCTCAAAAGTAAGATTAGAGAATTAACTCTGGATCTGGCCAGATTTGTCAAAAGAATTGATAATCTGAACAAATTATTAGGCTCTCAAAGGCATTCCTTAGACAGAAGTGGTTTAGGTTATTCAGAAACATCTTCTTCTGAATCCTTAAATTTTATAGTACTTGATAAAGGACCCAAGAAAGGTAATGGGTGTTCCAACTGTGGCAAACCTGGACATGTGGAGTCCCAGTGTAGACACAAAGGGAAAATAAGACCCAAAACTAACAAAAGAGGACCCAAGAAAGTATGGGTACCTAAGAGTTTAATTGTTCCTATTGCAGATGTGTTTAACAAGACAAAAGAAACACCACAAATGGTACCTGGACAGTGGGAGCTCGCAACACATGACGGGAGAAAGGTGTTTGTTCCAAAGCCTTAGACCCAAGGCAGGTGGAGTGGTCACCTTTGGTGGAAATCAGCGAGGGAAGATCACTGGTATTGGGACAGTAGGTGTGACTCCTCTTTCCCTAATTAAGAATGTGCTTCTAGTTGAAGGACTACAACACAATCTTCTGAGCATAAGTCAATTATGTGACAGTGGGTATGTTGTATCTTTCACTAAAGAAGGTTGTATAGTAAAAAATGCTTCAGATCATATCCTCTTTTCTGCTAAGAGACACAATAATGTGTACAAGATTGATCTAGAGGAACTTGCAAGTCAAAATATGAAGTGTTTTGTTTCAATTGAAGATGAAAAATAGATTTGGCATAAGAAACTTGGGCATGCCAGCTTGAGATTAATCTCAAAGCTAACCAAACACAATCTGGTTAAAGGTTTACCCAGGCTTTCATTCAAATATGATATTTTATGTGAAAATTGTTTGAAAGGGAAACAAACTAGAAACTCTTTTAAGAGTAAGAATGTTGTTTCAACCAGCATACCTTTAGAACTACTTCACATGGATTTGTTTGGTCCTACTAGAACTGAGAGTCTTAGCAACAAGAAGTATGGATTGGTCATTATTGATGACTATATAAGATTTACATGGGTTATATTCCTAAGAAGCAAAGAGTAAACCTTTGAGAATTTCACAAATTTTGTAAGAAGGTGCAGAATGAGAAAGGAATCTACATATCTGCTATCAGAAGTGATCATGATGGAGAGTTTGAAAACTCAAGCTTCAGACTGTTATGTGATGAGAATGGGATCTCACACAATTTCTCTGTGGCTAGGATACCTCAGCAAAATGGGGTTGTTGAGAGAAAGAACAAAAGCTTGCAAGATATGGGGAGAACTATGCTCATTTCAAGCATTCTACCTAGATCCTTTTGGGCAGAAGCTGTTCACACATCATGTTACATTCAAAACAGAATTTTGGTAAGACCAATTCTCAAAAGGACCCCATATGAACTGTGGAAAGGAAGAGAACCCAACATATCCTACTTCAATATCTTTGGATGTGAGTGTTTTATACTTAACACTAAAGATGATTTAGGAAATTTTGACGCTAAGTCTGATAAAGGTTTCTTTATTGGATATTCTGAAACCTCTAAGTCTTACAGAGTATATAACTCAAGAACATTAGTTGTGGAAGAATCTATTAATGTAAGATTCAACGACTTTAAAGAGACTGATAGGGAACTATCAGATCTAGAAGAGGATTTTGCAGGTATGCAGATAAATCCATATGTAAAATCTGAAGGATCATCTGAAGGACCTGCTAAGCAAAATACTGAACCTGTGTTTTAAGCTGGACCTTCTCAGACCAACATTGTTGAGTCTCAGACAGAGTGTGTACTCCCTCATAATCGTGATTGGAGATACAGAACTCATCATCCAATAGAGCAAATAATAGGTGACACTTCAGAAGGAGTTAGAATAAGATCAAGGCTCAGAAGATTGAACAATCTTGCACTTCTCTATGAAATTGAACCTAAAAGTATTGAGGAAGCTCTGCATGATGAAGGGTGGATCCTAGCCATGCAAGAAGAGTTGAACCAATTTGCTAGGAGTGATGTCTGGACACTTGTACCTAAACCCCATGGGAAAACTTTAATAGGAACCAAATGGGTGTTCAGAAACAAGCTGTCAGAAGAAGGAAAGGTGGTCAAAAACAAGGCCAGGCTTGTTGCTCAGGGCTACAATCAGCAAGAAGGTATTGACTTCACTGAAACTTTTGCCCCTGTAGCTAGGCTTGAAGCCATTAGGAATTTACTCTCTTATGCAATAAATAATGGCATCACCTTATATCATATGGATGTAAAGAGTTCCTTTCTCAATGGATTCATTGAGGAAGAGGTCTATGTTAGACAACCCCTTGGCTTTGAAGATACTACTTTTCCAGAACATGATTTCAAACTAAAAAAATCTATTTATGGTCTGAAACAAGCCCCAAGAGCTTGTTATGACAGATTGAGCAATTTTTTAATCAAAAATGGCTTTCAAAGAGGAAAAGTAGATACAACTCTTTTCAGAAAAATGTCTAACAAAGATTTCATTCTGGTTCAGATATATGTGGATGACATTATATTTCGTTCTACTGATTCTTCATTATGCAAGGAATTTTCTGAGCTTATGCAATCTGAATTTGAGATGAGCATGATGGGAGAACTTAAGTTCTTCCTAGTACTTCAGATAAAGCAACAATCTGATTGTATATGGATCCATCAAAAAAAATTCACAAAAGAAATGCTTAAGAAGTTCAACATGAGTGATTGCAGGCCCATGCCAACTCCTATGCATCCTTCTGCTGCTCTCAGCAAAGATGAAGCGGAAGAACCAATAAACCAAACCTTGTACAGAGGAATTATTGGTTTATTATTGTATCTAACAGCAAGTAGACCTGACATAATGTTCAGTGTGTGCCTCTGTGCTAGATTTCAATCTGATCCAAGAACTACTCATTACAAGGCTGTAAAGAGAATTTTCAGATATTTAAATGGAACTACTAATCTTGGTCTTTGCTATAAGAAGAGTAAGGATTGCAGGTTAGTGGGATTCTGTGATGCTGATTTTGCTGGAGATAGATTAGAAAGAAAATCAACCAGTGGAGGTTGTCACTTCATTGGAGACAAAATGATCAGCTGGTCCAGCAAAAGGCAAAGCACAATTGCTCTTTCTACAGCTGAAGCTGAAAATATTATTGCAGCCAGTTATTGTTCACAACTGCTATGGGTAAAATATCAGTTAGAAGATTTCAATATTGATGTTCATTCCATTCCTGTAATGTGTGATAACACAAGTGCAATAAACTTATCTAAAAATCCTATTCAACATTCTAGGGCAAAGCATATAGAAATCAAGCATCACTTCATTAGAGACTATGTTCGGAAAGGAGTTTTTGATATAAAGTTCATTGATATTGAACATCAATGGGCAGATATATTCACAAAACTCCTGACTGAAGATAGATTTAAATTCATAAGAGATAATCTGAATATCATAGCTTTGTCTGAAAAATGATTGCTTACATCTGAACATGCATCATCTGAATGTATGTTGTGTCTGAACATGCACATCATCTGAAATATCTTGTGCATCTGAAGTAACTAAGTCTGATGACGTGGCAAGCTGAAACGTTCGGTCTCCTTCTCTGAATAACTATTCTCAGCACGACTACACGTTCTCTAAGACTGCAACTGCCATAATTACTGCTGTGACGGCTATTTTAAGACGTGTTGTCAATGGTTACAGGCTCTACTCACACTCTCTCTTCTGCAAGTATTTGCTATTCCTTGTGCCCTAAGCTCTCTATCTCTTCAAGCTCTCTTTCTCTCAAGCTTTCATCAATGGCGTCGAAGAAGTCTGCAGAGGTCAGGTTGTGCCTTCCAGAACTGTGAGCCTGGATGAACTTCAAGCTGGTGGGATCTATCTTTCTGAGATTTTCGAAGCATGTGGATGGACCAACTTCTTCTCTGCCAAAGACTGTGTATGGCATGAACAAAGTGTGGTTGACTTCGGGAAAAATGCTGAAGATATTTCAACTCAGGATGGGAAGTATCAAGGGCTAAAGACCACTGTGCTGGCTGTGAAGATCATAGTGGATGCTGACACCATTGCTTCTGTAACTGGTGTTCCAAACTCTGGAGAAATGTTTTCTCCAGAATGGGAGCTGAGAAATGGTGGAACTAAGAAGTTCACCAAGAAGCTGTACGGGATTAAAGATCCCATGGAACTGAAAAGCTCTCTCATGCATCCTAAGGCAAGGATTCTCCATGCTATTTTGGGTTGCTGCATTTTGCCCAAGCATGGAATCAAGAATCATGTTTCTGAACTTGAGAGGTATTGTGTGATTAATCTCCTGGACAAGAAGCCTCTGAACCTTCCCGGGATCATCCTCTACAACATGCTGAAGAGGGTAAATGATTCAGCAGCAAGCTATACTCACACCACTCTCATCACCAAGATTCTTTTGAAATTCAATGTTCCCATTCAAAAGCTCTATGATCATAGGGGGTCCTGCCCTATTCTCTCTGGTGAACATTAAGAGGATGGGCATTGTTGTGAAGAAGCCCTCACCTGAGAAGACCCTGCTAGAAGAAGCTATAAAAAACAAGGCTAGAAGACCTGGAAAAAGTCCCCATAAGGTCTTATAGATTCTTGAGGATGAGCTGACTGGTGATCCTCATAAAGACAAGTTTGTCTCAGCACAAACTCCCACCAAGTTTATCAAGAAGAAGAGAACCAAAGTGCTTCAGAAGGAAGTATCTACTGAAAAGGAAGTTCAGTTTAGATTGTCTGAACCAACTCAGAATGTTCTTGCACACACCTCTGAGAGTGTGGGTCAGGCAACTGAAACTTCTACCGTTGCTACTCATCGTACTCTCACTCTGGGAGGACAGGAGGAGGACAACAACAAGTTAGAATCTGAACATCTTGGTGTTGTAGCTGTTGATGTATTTGTGCCCATTCAGGCTATTCCTATTGCTACCAGTTTAGCTGAGGCTGATATCAGGAAGTTAGTAGAGGAAATTGAAGAAGAAGAAAGAAAGCAGAAGGAAGAACAAGAAAAACAGGACTTTACAATTGTTGTTGCTGCTCAGCAAGCTGTTTTGGAAGATGCTAGAATTGAGCAAGAAAACAGGCTCAAGAGAAGAAGAGCCAGTGCTCAAGCAAGAGGACAAAAGAGCAGAAAATTGTTTGCTCCTGTTCATAAGGCTTCTTAGAGAGTCACTAGAAGCAAAAGCATCCAGCTAGAAGATGAAATTGAGTTTCAGAAAGTAGCTGAGATTCATAGGAAGAAGAAGTTGGATGAACTGAAGTTAAAGAAGCAAGATGATGAAGGCCCTGTGGCTCCTGCTAAAAGGCCTAGATTCATTTTTGGCAATGTATCCACTTCAGAGGATAAAGCTCCACCTCTTGCACCTAAGGTGGTAAGCACCACAGAAGAAATATCCCCACCTTCACCATCACATTCATATTCATCTTCATCTTTCTCAGAATATTCTGAACTTAACTCTGATAATGAAGATTCAAGCTGTGTATGGTTTAGAGGTAATTTTCCTTTGACTAGGGCTGAGCTGCTGAAGGAGAAATCTAGAGATTTGAGAAGAGAACCCACCTTTGATCTGAGTCTAACTGTTGAGAACGAAAAGCAACTGATGTTGGCAGCTGAAATACCACACAAGTTTTACAATGTTCCTCTTGAAGAAAGGCCCAGAATTCCCAGATTTCCCAACCCTTATGAAGAATTATTGTTCTTCAAAGAAGTTGCTCCAATCATCAAACATCCACCCTCAAGGCTGATTTTGGAGTCTGCTGCTGAAGCAAGAAAAGAAGACTTATCAGTTTAGGGGGAGGAATCATTTCAGATGCTTTGTAGAAGATAAGGTATGGAGTACTCAACCCTTGTCATAAGTGGAGAGTACTGGATCCTTTCTCTCAGGATCAGCACTCTTTATCCTATGAAGACTGGGTTGTTGTGAGGATGTTGTGCCTTGAGTCTGAGCTAGTTGAAGAATACTCAAGCTTATTTGGGAAGAAAGATTTCAGACCTCCCAGAAATATACAACCTGACAGGATTATCCCTAGATATCCTTTTGCTGAAGATTGGGAAGGATTGTATGACTACAATGCTGAAAAACAAGGGATAGATCATTCTCTGTCTGAAGCAATATGGAATTACCACTGGAACCTGGTTGAAAAGGAAGGTAGCTCATCTGGAGCTAAGTGGGATGATGCTGACTCTTTAGTGAAAGTTGGGAAGAATACCACTCAGGAGACACCTACCTTCTTCAGGGGGAGATTTCCTATGTCTGACTTCTCTGCCAGGGAATTCCATCCTGAATGGGTAGTAAGTTTTCCTTTCAACAGACCTAAGTATCTCATCCAAGTCAAAGATCCTCCAAAGTTCAATCTTCCTTATGGATTTCAGTACTACCGCTTCACCAACAGGCACATCTCCTTCATATTCTATGAAGAAAATCTTGAAGCTGAATTGGTTTCTCTTTCCAAGGAGCATTATGCTCTGAGCACTCAGAAGGAAGCCTTCATACAAAGGACAGATCAACTTATCACTGCACATGCACAGATCAAGGCTAGTCACAATGAACTGAAGGAAGCAGTTGTTGTTGAGCTGGATAATCAGAAGCAATCCATGCAAGCCATATTCGAGCAGGCTCTCAGAAGGCTTTCCATGTAGTTAATGATGTTGTTATGTCTTAGTTGATGTTTGACACATTCTGAACAAGTTTAATGCATGACTTGGTTGTTGCATTTATTTGTGTTGATGTTTGTTGTCTTGACTTTATTGCTCTGTCTGTTGCTTACCCTTTTTCATTGATGACAAAAGGGGGAGTTTTAAATATTGGTTGTTTAAGACTAACAAATTTCTGAAAGTGCAAAGTGAAAAAGGCATGAGTTCTTTAGAGAATGCTTCAGAACGATTATTTCAGAGGAAGAACATGTATCTCAGAAGGAACATCTGGTTAAGGGGGAGAATTTTTTAAACTCAAAATCTTCTTAAACCCTTTTTCAGATTTCAGAATATTTTATATTTGTCATCATTAAAAAGGGGGAGATTGTTGAGTCTCAAAAATTTATATACTTAAGTACTTTGAGTCTCATTCCCTTTAAAGTGTTTTAATGAACAAATATAAAATTCAGATGGATTTGTGGCAATATACTTTCACAATATTCTGTTTTATTTCAGATCATAAAAAGCGTGAAACATCATCTGAAGCTTCAGATCGTCTGAAGACCAAACATCGTCTGAAGAGAGTTTATCCTCGAAAGAAGAGAAGTTCATCCGAAGCATCCCTTGCATCTGAAAGATGAAGTCTTCAGGACAATGGTTTGACCTTGGAAGACGTTGCTGAGTATGAGGAACGTTCAAATCAAGATCTTGCCTACCTCAGCATAAGAGTCAGTGTTGCTTTTCTTCCTCGTTCAAATGTTTAGCACATTTAAGGAAAGTCTGCAACACTACTGCTCCTGCCAGAATGCTTTGTGTGCGCAGACCTGCTGCACCTTCTTCTGCTTAGATTGCTTTGAACAGAGCTGTGTCAAACGTATTCTGAATGCATTAAATGCTATTTGGTAACGGGCATTTATTCCTTGGAGGCTATAAATACGTCCCACGAAGAATTGAAAACAGAGAGAAGCATTATCAATCAAAGAAACTACACGCTGCAAAAATCAAACTCTGATATTCTTTGTACAATTATTCATTTTCATATTCTGAGAAAGTCTCAGTTATTTGGTACTCTCTAATTCGTAGCTATCATTTGTAGATAGTGAACTAAATCCCTTTCTTGTTTAAACTTAGAACAGTTTGGGTTGCTAAGCCTGGAGAGGCTTTTTGTCTGAAAGAATACTTGGGTTACACTTGGGTAAGTGTCTGAGAGCCTGAAGAGGCTTGGTGAAAGAAATAATACTTGTTTGAGAGCCTGAAGAGGCTAGGTGAAAGAAACAATACTTTTTGTAGAGCCTAAAGAGGCTTGGTGAAAGAAACAATACTTGTTGTAGAGCCTGAAGAGGCTTGGTGAAAGAAACAATACTTGTTGTAGAGCCTGAAGAGGCTTGAAAGAAAAGAATACTTGTATTCTTGCAAGAATAGTGGAAATCCAGGTGCTGGTTTTGCCCTGGGACTGGACGTAGCTCACGGTGGTTGTGAGTGAACCAAGATAAATTCTTGGCTAAGTTTTCTCTATCCCTTTAGCTATTTCAATTCTGTTTTTATTCTAACAAGGGGATTGAAAAAGTATTCAAGTGAAAACTTATTATCTGAATCAAGTCAAGTTTATAATTTTCTTTATCTGAGAGTTTTTCAGATGATAATCAAAACCTTCAGACTGATACTTATCATCTGAAGATTTTTAGAAGCTAAACCTTCAAAATATTTGAAACAGAAAAAGTTTCCATTGAAACACTATTCAACCCCCCCCCCTTTTAGTGTTTCCCTGCTTTTCCAACAAAGTATCCGTTAGAATAGAAGTCTATAAATAGGTAGAATTCTTATGCAATAAAGGTTGGATTTCATTTTACTGAAACTCTCTGAAAACACCCAACGTCTAACATCATAAACGATCAAGAGGTTACAAAGGAGATTGTCCAGTATGTGTATCCATACCAACTTTTCATTAATGCAATTTACAATTCTGCAATTTTCTTTTCTTTGATTACTTTCCGCATTTAATTTTCTGCAACTTTTTCTTTTCTTTTGTTTAAATTCTGCATTTAAATTCTTGCACTTTACTTTCAATTCTTACTGTTTTACTTTCATTTCTTTTAAATTTTCAAATCTTTGTTTTTATCTTTCTTTTATCTTTGAAATTCTGTTTCTTTCTGGAAATTCATTTTTTCGAATTCATTCTTTTGAAGAAATCAGTTATTCAAAATTCGGTCACTTTTTGAATGCAATTTCTGAGTAAACCTAATTCTAAAAAGAACCTTTAGAGGATTCAGATTCTAGTCTCAGATTGTACTTTCAGAATCAAGAAAGTTTTCGAACTTAATTGAAAATTTTCACAACAAACAAGTTGCTATTGATTAGCTACAAATATTTATTGATAAGGACTAAATTGGTATATTTTTAATTTTTGAAGGACCAAAATCACCGATTTTAAATTGCAGGGACTAAAACCAAATCCCGACAATATTTTAGAGACTAAAAACACATTTAACCCTATTATTTATTAGGAAATTATATGCAAAATATTTGGTTATAAAAATCAAAATTAAACTATCAAATCTAAAGGTATTACTTGAGGATAAAATTTTCTATAGATTTATCACTAAAAGAATTTATAACTATTTAAAGATACCATTTTTAAAATGGAAAAAAATTATTTTTTTTATTATAAGTAACGTTTACTTAGGAAAATCCATCATAATTGTCTCTATATAAGACCCCATTTCCACCCCCATTTCCACCCCATTTCCACCCTTTGCCCTAACTCTGCGCCGCTTTTGTGGTTTTCTATTTGCATTTGCAAACCAAATATCATCAACATGGATTCCAACATTTATCAGTACAGATTTCTTTGCTTTTATTTTGTATGAAAATCTTATTTATTTTTATTTCAATTATTCATTTATTTTTCTAATTTATGTACAGCCATCGCCGATCGATTGACCTAATGACTGAAGAAATGGATCAATTGCAACTATCGCCACCATTAATTTCAGATCTCACGAATCGCAAGGTTGGTCTTTCATCTTTACGAAGACGTGATTTTATTAATTTATTTCAAGTGAAGTTTGAAAATTAGGTTACTTATTGTTAATGTTGCGATTAAATAGACGATGAACCGATAAGATTTTTTATTTGAGTCTAACATGTTCGGTCATTTAAACTGATCGAAGAAATCGAATGGCAGCATAAAAATAATCCATCAAAATGATTAACAAATATAAGAAAAAATTTATCTAGTATGAAAAATTATGAATTTTTCAAAATTAAATTAGGAGAAATGTTTTTTTTTAAGTTTTTTCAAAAAATTGATATAGAAAGACTAATTTTTTACAAAATAAGGTAAACAAAACATGAATACTTGTTTGCTAGTACAAAAAACTGAATTGGTTGGTTCAATCAAGTATTTACTCATCTTGACCATGAAATTTCGTTAACCGTAAATTAGATTATGAAAATTGACTATAACTCAGTTTCAAGTCATATTGATTGGATCTAAGCACGGAAAAATCTATACTTATGGAAAGCCTTTCCCTCCCACCCCTGACTATGTTGGATAGAACCCAACTTGAATAGGATTTGGATTAGGGTTTGGTTTTCCTCGACATATAGATGACAAGGGTGAAAATGAGTTTGGGAATATAAATATCTTTCACGAGTCTAAACTCGATTCGTCAATAGTTAAATTACAAAATAATTAAATTATAAAACTGAACTTACTTATTTATACTATAAGTTATTAAATTTCTTACTTTTACAATATTTTCAAAGTCCATTTATGTAGTATTTGAGATTTGTACTTGATACATACATACATGAATTATTTGAAAAATGAGTAAATAGAAATAAATAAAAGATAAGAAAGTAAGGGTGAGGCGGGTTTTCCCAACCTCTAATAGGGGTTTAAGAACCCATATTTCATCTCAATATGCTCACCTTTGCCCTGCTTTGTTACAATCAAAATTAGATCACAAGGTATTAATAACATTACTTGTAGCAATGTGAAAATCATATTGTCTAAAATTTGGTGTACATCATCTTATAATATCACATGGTTCCATTATTAGATTTGTTAAGTTTCTATCATATAAAAAGTTATTAAATTGAGTAAGTATTCAATACTTAATTTTGAAATAAATAATGGAACCGTTACAAAATAAATATAGTTTTGTGTTCTTATATTGATATTACTTCTTGTTGTACTTTATTGTCATTTTCTCTTTCTTTTATTTTTAACAGAAGACAAAACTTATAGTGGAAAACGAGGATGATGATGGTGTAGATTATGTCTTTGAAACTGATGATGATGATGACGATGATGATGATGATATAAATGATATGAAGAAGACTAAAGGTTTGTTTTGTTGAATTTATATTCTTTCATTGGACAAATAAAGCAAATACATAATGCTGAACTTGAGAGACAAAAATTAATATGGATGAGTAAACAATATTGAATCTTAATTCAGCAAATCACGTTGCCTGAATGTAAATTTTGTCGTCGTTAAAACACAAAGCTTAAGATTATTAATTAAATATCAGAATATAATTTGATAAGTGTTGTAGTAGTTAATATGATATGCAAAGATAAGAAGATTCTTAAGATTCTTTCATAAGAAAGTAATCATTCTTAAGAATAGAAACTATATAGTAGAATAATATTCTTCTTAAGAAGGTAATCATTCTTAAGAACAGAAACTATAGTAAAGTAAGATTCTTTCTTAATAAAGTAATCGTTCTTAAGAATGAAAACCATGATGTAGTATTTCAATAAAATAGTTATAACATGAAAATAATTGAGGGAGAGAAAGAGAGAGTACACAGTAATTTCTCCTGGTTCACTCAACCAACCTTAGGCTACGTCCTGTCCTCATACAAGATGAGATTTTTCACTAACTTCTCAAAGTTACAAGTATTCTTTGTTATCAACAGCCTCTTCAAACAACTCACTGAGTATTCTTCTTCTAGAGCCTGTTCAGGCTTCTTAAGTGTACTTCTTCAAGATCATTTTCAGGCTTCTAATATTATTCTTCAAGAGCCTCTCAAGGTGTCCAAGAAATCTTCTTCAACATCCTCTCCAAGCGTCTAACTATTCTTTGTTCTCAACTGCCTCTCTAGGAAACTCAATGAGTATTCTTTATATAGTTGTTCCTAGTTGGCATCTTAACTCACAATGACTAGCACAATCTGCTAGCTCATATCTCGATCTGTCCAGATCCATGATTACAATGAGTGTAAGATGATGGGTAGCTTTCTAAATCAATAAAAAATTTTATATAAACCATTACAAAATAAGAGCAGAACCTACTACATGATATTAGCTATGCTAGCATAGGTAGGTAGTGAGAATAGAGATGAGAAGAGGTATAAACAAAATTTCCTGCTATGATTAAGACCATATCTTCTCAACTTATTATTTTTCGGTTTACATCCTTTATATTGGCTTAGTAAATTAGTCGTTATAATTATAGAGAGTTTTGGGCACAAACTAGCCGTTACTAACCGTTTTTATCGTTAGAGCACTTTTTTGTACATTTCTGCCCCGTCAGCAAAAGTTAAGATCATTCTGGGGTCTACTTCTTATGATGTCTATTCTGAAGTTTCTTTTTGAAGTGCATTCTAAATGATGGTCATTCTTTCGTAGGTTGATCACTTGATAATCTTGATTCCACAAGCATGTAACAATTTCAAATCATGGATTCAACCTTCCTTTAAGAATTTTCTTAGCCATTCTCAATCTTAAGATGGATCTTAGGATTATTGTTCTTGACTTGAGATTGTCCTAAGTTTTTCCTTCTTATCTCAATGCTTCTCATCTTAATAAAGCAATAATTCTTAAGAATGAAAACCATGATGTAGTACTTCAATGAAATAGTTATAACATGAAAATAATAGAGTGAGAGAAAAAGGGAGTACACAGTAATTTCTCGCGGTTCACCCAACCAATCTTGTGCTACGTCCAATTCTCATACAAGATCATATTTTCCTTTAACTTCTCAAAGTTACAAGTATTCTTTGTTATCAAGTGCCTCTTCAGGAAACTCACCAAGTATTCTTCTTCTAGATCCACTCCAGGCCTCTTAAGTATATTTCTTCAAGAGCCACTTCAGGATTCTAAGTATTCTTCTTAAAGAACCTCTCCAGGAATTTAAGTATTCTTCTTACATGCCTCTCCAAGTTTCTAAGTATTCATTTTTCTCAACCGCCTCTTCAGGAAACTCAATGAGTATTCTTTATTCAACTGCTCCCAGATGGAATCTCAAATCATAATGACTAGCACAATTCGCTAGCTCATATCTTAATCTCTTAATATTCATGATTACAATGAGTGTGTGATGATGGGTAGCTCGCTGAATCACTCTAAGAGTGTATATATAACATTAAAAAAGAGCAGAACCTACTACATGATATTAGCTATGATAGCATAGGTAGGTAGTGAGAATAGAGATGAGAAGAGGTAGAAACAAATTTTTCTACTATAATTAAGACTATCTCTTCTCAACCTTTTATTTTTCGGTTGAGATCCTTTATATTGTCTTAGTAATCTAGTCATTATGATTCTGGGGAGTTTTAGACACAAACTAGCCATTACTAACCATTTTTTACCGTTAGAGCAATTTTTTGTACGTTTATGCCTCGTCAACAAAAGTTAAATCATTCCGGGGTCTACTTCTTAAGATGTCTATTCTGAAGTGTCTTTTTGAAGTACATTCTAAACTGATGTCATTATTTCATAGGTTGATCACTTGATAATAATGATTCCAAAAAGCATATATGTAACCATTTCAAATCATGGATTCAACCTTCCTTTTAGAATTTTCTCAGTCATTCTTAAGATGGATCTTAGGATTATCATTCTTGAATTGAGATTGTCTTAAGTTTTTCCTTCTTATCTCAATGCTTCTCATCTTATAAACCTTTTCATCTCTTGAATTATTCCTTGTTCCAGATGCTTTCTTGATTCTTTCTTTATCCAAGCATGATATGATATAGTTTAGAACCTCTCTTATTTGAGTTATGAACCTTTCTGCTATTGCTTTTATGACGATAGTATTTTCTGACTTTGCTAAGAAGCTTCTTATGTAAGTGTTGTTCTGATATAAAGAGCTTTCTGAAGGTTCCTTCTGATTGATTATGCTTATTTTATACAGACCATTCTGAACTCATACTTTTCTCTAATTCATCAACCATTTTGATTCTATTATCTTTCTAATCAAGATGTTTCTTAAGTCTTCTCTTTTCTGATGCAAGCATTCTAGTTCTATCATTTTTCTGATCTTATGTCTTCTTTGAAATTATCATCAACATGTGAAACACTCTGAGCTTGGACATTTCTAAAGCTTCTCAATGTAACGCACTAATTTCTGAACTCGGAAATAATGCCCGTTGGAGACACTATTCCTGAATTTCTTGAAATCATTTCATTAAATTTCCGATATAGTCATACATTTGCTTAAACTTTCCAACAATTAGCTTAAGCCAATACAAGACAAACATCAAAGACCTTAAATAAGTACGAAACCTACTTAAGTTTAGGGAAGAATCCACACTTAGAGGAGTGTAATTCAATGAACTTATACCGGAAATCCGGCAGAGTATCCCCTAAAAACCGGATAATTACCAAATCCTACTTAACCTGAAAATCAGCAAAACCAGTACAATTCAATGTCATACATATCATAACATTAGAACTAGGCCTCAGTGGCCAACTCAGAAATAATTATACTTATACAATATACATCAGTGACCAATCTTTTATTAATTACAACCGAATCTACTTCTAATACTTAAACTTCAAATTCTAAAGAGACTCAGTTCCACAATTCATCCTTCTTGCTTTAACAGCTCCTAAGGTTTCCTGCACAACTAAAGAAGATCCCCGAAACGTGGGGTGAGACTAAAGTCTCAGCAAGTACAACCAAGCATATATAGTGTAGTAAAAATAACAACATTTATCAAAAATCACATATGACATATTCACGAACTAAATACATAAAACATATTTACCAATAGTCAATAAAAAACTAAAAGCAATATGTAATTTAATTAATATGAACTGGTGAAAAATGCAAATTATGATGCTCATGATGCACTGACTGCTGTACCCAGCAGGCATGATCTTATCACTTTCTGGAGTTAGACCTGAGCTCAGACTACGGGAACCGGCTTTCCCGGGGACGAATCCCACCCATACTAGACCGAAGTCGTGTTTTACTTAATTACTTAATTTTTAACTCACGGAGCGAGGGCCGACTTCAATTATCTCACGGCCAAAACCGGCTTATGATGTTATAATGCTGAATATGCTCTATGTGGACTAATTAACTGAGTACTTATAT
Source organism: Sesbania bispinosa (assembly GCA_026901365.1). NCBI lineage: Eukaryota > Viridiplantae > Streptophyta > Magnoliopsida > Fabales > Fabaceae > Sesbania > Sesbania bispinosa. Next base: position 697,771 of record QLOH01000064.1, read on the forward strand.
TCAATGCACATAATCTCAATGAACTAATAACTAATATTCATCAACATATTTCATAAATTCATAAGTTTAATAAACTAAAATTCTTAATATCAATAACAACATATATAGAATAAAACTTAGCTTTTGAACTTAATCACATGAATTATCATATAATCACCATTAATTCATCATCTATAAGTATAAGGAAGGGAAATTAAAGAGTAGGTTTCATGCATAAGGTTAGAGAAATCACAATGTGAAGGTGTGTGAGTTGTACTCACATAATTTTGAAGCTCAAAGGAAGAAAAGTGAGTAGGAATTGACCACATGATCATTCCTTGCACCAATTTCCCTTTTCAAGCTTCAATTCAAGCTTTCTCTCTCTAGAACCTAGAGTTTCTCTCTAAATTAAGAAGGAAGAAGAAGAATAAGTGAAATTGTGTTTCTGGAAGAGAAAACAGATGCCTTAAGTGGATTCTCGCTCAAGCGAGTTCTTCTCGCTTGAGCGAGTGCGTCGGTTGCATGGCCTTCCTTCACATTCTCGCTTAAGCGAGACTATCTCGCTTAAGCGAGAATGGTCCAGAAAACACCCCTTCTCTGGACGATTCTCGCTCAAGCGAGCTCCTTCTCGCTTGAGCGAAAATGGTCCAGAGAGCCTTCCCAAAGTCCCTGTTTCTCGCTCAAGCGAGCTAGGCTCGCTTAAGCGAGAAATGCAGAAAACTCAAACCAACACTTTACTGCATAGTTTCGCTCGAGCGAGATATTCTCGCTTGAGCGAGACTACTAAAACTTGGTTTTTAGCCTAAGCCTTATTTCCTTACCTCCTAAACCATTTTCCTTACCTATTTAACACCTAATTAGCCATCTAAATCTTACTCTACATAATAAATTTCCTAAGTATTCCTTATTAGTTATTACACATTCAAATTCTTATCTTTATCCTTTCTAACTCATTCAAACTCTCACCAATTCCATTTTCCTAGTTTCTTTTACCCAAAACACATTTCTAACTTAATTACTCTTCTAAATCTTCCCTTAATTCCCATAATTCCTCATTATCCTCACAATTCCATTCAAATTCCTTTCTCCATCCTCAACTGCTCATTCTCTTCCTAACTTAGCTTCTATTGGATTTAGGTCCTATTTTTCTGGGATGTTACACTCATTCTTAACTTTGGATCTTAGCTGTGTACTTGTCTTCTCAAGTCTTGCAAGAGATAACATCCTTCTTATTGTTGTTGAGACTTGATTCTTGATTCTGAGATGATTCTTAAGATGATGAATCATGGATGATCAAGCTTCTTAACTTTATTTGCCAGACTTCTTAGATTGATCTTGTTACCTTTCTTTCTTAATTCTCACACAAAATATTAGTTACTCGAGAATAGAAATTAATCTTAAGTTTGATCAAAAGATTTGTTATCATTAAAACCAAATCACTAAGGGTTTTGACTCCAATATATATATCACAGAAAATCAATTTGGTCTAAAGTAAGGAAGGTTGACCATGGAAGTTATATACTTGCTTTAAATACTGGTGTAAAGATATCAGGAGAACTAAAGAGATCCACATATTTTTTTCATTGATTTGGATGAGGTATATGATAGAGCTTTTAGAGAAATTTTATGGAAGGCTCTAAATAAGAAAGGAGTCCAGATTGCTTACATTCGAGCAATCAAGGAATTATATAAGGGGGTCATGAGTAACATAAGAATTCAAAGTGAGGATACAAAATATTTCCCTACAACTATAGGTTTGCACCAATGGTCAACTGAAAACATTATCATTTTATCTTGGTTATAGAAATTCTAATTAAATAAGTCCAAGAGATTATGATATGGTGCATGCTTTTATAGATGATATAGCCTTAGTTTGACAATCGAGACAAGCCATAGATGAAAAGTAAGAGAGACATAGAGACAAGCCTTGTAAGCACAAGACTTTCACTTAAGTAGAAGAAAAACAAAATACATGGAATGAAATTAATCAAGAAGCAGACAGAACCTATTGTAAATGTGAAATTGGAGAATAAACCATACCACAAATCTAAATATTTAAGTACCTTAGGTATATCTTACCGATTGTAAGTAAATGGGTGGAGATGTAAACCATAAAATCTAAGTAAGTGAATGGAGAAATACTTTGGGTTTGATTTGTGATAGACTATATAAGCTTCAGAGAAAATTTTACCATATAGTTATAAGTCATACAATGTTATATGGGATTGAATGTTGGGCAGTAAAATCAATAAAATAGTAAGCTTAGTGTTGTAGAGAAAAGAATGTTATGGTGTATTAATAGTTACTACACAAGACAAGATATGATTAAGAATGGAACCACTAAAGAAAAAGTTGGAGTAACTCTTATTGTAGAAAAGATGACAAAGTCTCATCTTAGATGGTTTGGGTATATACGAAGAATATCTATAGAAGAACCCATGAGGAGTCTAGACCTGATAGAGGGCAGTCTAATGGTTAGAGGTAAAGGGAGACTAAGAAAAACTATAGGACAAACTCTTAAAAGAGATTTAGATTTAAATAGTCTATCATTACTTGTATCAAGACAATATGATGTTGTTTGATCAATGTAAGCTAATAAAAAAATCTTTAGCAGTTGTTGTACTAGTTTAGTTGTTAGAAATTCTTGCAATATAATGTTTTCTGGCTTTTGTCCCCTCACCAGCCAAAGAATGCACATGTTAGAAAATAATGATGATAATAACAAGGGTTAAATATGTTTTTAGTCATTAAAAATATAGTCGAGATTTATTTTAGTCCTTGTAATTCATAATCAGCAATGAATTTGGTTCAACAAAAAGTGAAAATATCTTTTTTCAGGCCTTATCAATAAAAATTAATTTGTAGCAAAATATGTAGGAAAACTAAGCAATAGGGACTAATTTAGTGTATTTTCAATTTTTGAAAGACCAACACCACTGATTTTAAATTATAATGACTAAAATCAAATCTTAACTATATTTTAGGAAAAAAATATTTAACCATAATAACAATAAATGGATTATCGTAGTATAACTCTTTTATGATCGTAGTATAACTCTTTTATGTTGTGAAAGTTGTTTCCTTGTTTTCTTAAAATGGAAGTTATAATTATATTCTTACATCGTGAGCTTTTGATAAATAGTTTTTAATGGTTTCAATTTTGTCAATGCTTAATGTTTTTAATTTGAGTTAAAAATTCTTATGTGATTTTGATTTTGATGATTAATTCAATGTTGGATTTCTTCCTTAATTATTATTTGTCCACACATTGAAACAATAAAAGCCACTGGTATAATATGGTTTTAGAGTAATATAACTCATTCTATTTACTCATACCTGTATAATATAATGACAATACTAATTTTGTAATTTTTTTAAATATTTTATCAGGAAAAGCTGTAAAAGGTAGGCGCAAAGAAAAAGAAAGCGTGAGTGAAAGGAAAAGTAGAAAAGCTATGATGAAGCTTGGAATGGAACCTGTTTTAGGTGTCCACATGGTTACCATCAAGAAGAATGGCCATGTTAGTAGCTTTTTACTCATCACTGTCCCTTTATCCCCTCTTAATTTTCTTTTCCTCCCAATTAATTGAAGTAAATTTTCATGACAAGTGCTAATTAACATATACTAATATTTTGGTTTTCATTGATCATATATATGCAGCCATTCATTATCCAGTCACCTACGGTGTTCAAACACCCAACAAGTGGAAATTATGTTGTTTTTGGTGCAGCAAATATTGTGAATGAAAAAAGTACAAAAAACCAACCTGCGGTCCCAATTGAGCCTCCGATTCCAACTGAGCCGGTGACTTGTCTTGATGTCGATGAAGATGAATGGGTTGATGAGTCTGAAATGAATCCTCTAGACATTGAGTTTTTGATGTCAAAATGTGAATTCCCTCGAGCCAAGGCTGTAAAGGCACTGAAAGATGCTGACAATGACATGATCATTGCATACTTTAAGCACATGGGCTTTAATTGAGGAGCTTTTGAAATATTTCTTATAATTTTAGAACTAAAAACCATGTGGTTTTCTCAGAGCATGGCTTCATGCCATTACAATCCCTTTTACCCCAAGTGCATTGATACTGATCACAAAGGATTTAGAATAAATTTATGACTAGGAGGTTGTGTTCCTTGTTATTTTCAAATACATGTTTTATCTTTGATATATATGATACATATAAAAAAAAAAAAAAAAACAACTTTATTGTTATTAAGGAAGGTTAGTCGGTGTTTTCAAAATATTATAGCTTTGTTATAATTGGTGTCTCTTGAAGGAACCCTGAGCATGATCCAGTAATAATGATTGAAATAAAGGTAAATATATTAAGTGTTTATGGTGCATGTGTGATTACTAGTGTTAGAAAATTATTTTTGTTTTGGTGGTTAGTGTCCTAATTATTATAAAATGAGTTAAATAGGTAATCTATTATTCTCTAAAAATAAAATAATTATGTGATTCATTCATTATAAAGTCTAATTAGCATATTTAATTAGAACCCAAGACCCATGATGAGTGAAATTACGATTATTGTTATATTTTTAAGATCAAAATTATCAGTTTCAAAAAAAAAAAAAATCAAGATTATCACTTTCATTGCGCACATGTGCATGACATCTTTTAAAATAAATTCAAATGTTTGATTTAATGGTGTTTTCAAAAAATATGTGGTTTATATTAATTTTTTGGTTAAATATGTTTTTTTGTCTTTGTTCTGGTGTAGAACTCGGACTCGGGCGCCTGGTATTGAATTCAGATCTGGGCGGCGTCAAGGAGCGGATCCGAGTTGTCCACAGATGGGGGTGTATCTGCAAAGGCACTCCGATACCCAAGTCAGATATATTAAACAACCAGTTGACTGAGTAAAGATTGCATACCTTGTGAATTGTTGATGCCTCATATTTATAAGGGTATTGGGCCTGTATAAATATGGTAAGCAAGTATCGTTATAAAAGGGTAAGTGAGGGTCTTGGGCGTGTGTAAATATGGTAGGCAAGTATGTAATTGTAGTAAATAGGCAAGTATATTATGTTGAGACTCAGAAGATAATTATCAGAAAATGAGAAATTTATCTTGAGTCTCATGCTCTTAGAATTTTAATGAATTACAAATATTAAACATAGAGATGTTTATAAGAATATCCTCTCACAAACATTCTCTTAAATTTCAGATCAACAGTGTTTGAGAAGGATCGTCTGAAAGACTTCATAACGTCTTAAAGCCAAACATCATCTGAAGTATATCATCGTCTGAAATCGTAAAATCTGTTATAAGACTTGGTTGCATCTGAAGGCTGAAGGTATCAGAATCAAGTAAAGACCTTTTTGAAGACGTTGTTGTCTATGCAGAACGTTCATCTTCTTGGTCTAACTTATTTCAGCACAAGTGACATACATCCTTTCTTACCTCGTTCAGAAGGTTTGCACAAATAAGGAAAGTCTGCAAATCCTGCTGCACCTGCAACGAAAAAGCATTGTGTGCGCAGAACCTGCACCTGCACCTGCAAACCATCCCAGATTTTGCTGATAAAGAAGCCCAACGTCTTAGAGCATTTAATGCTATTTGACAACGGGAAACAGAGTATTAAATGCTATATAAAGGCTCATGAAGATGCAGTTAACAAAAAAAGACGAGAAAAAGAATTCTTTAAGCCATTACGCTGCAAAAACGCTGATAAGAATACTCTGATAATTTCTTGTACAATCTTATTTCACATCCTGAGTTAATCTCAGTTGTTGTACCTCTGTTCTTGCTATCATCTGAAGATAGTCTTATAGAACATTCTCTGTTTAGCTTAAACAATTTGGGTTACAAGCCTGAAGAGGCTTACTGTATAAAAGAATACTTGGGTTTTACACTTGGTTAAGTGTCTGAGAGCCTGAAGAGACTTGGTGAAAGAAAGAATACTTGTGGTAGAGCCTGAAGAGGCTTGACAGAAAAGAATACTTGTAATTCTTGCAAGAATAGTGGAAATCCAGTGGTGGTTTGCCTATGAGACTGGACATAGCTCACAGTGGAAGTGAGTGAACCAGGATAAGTTTGGTTGTGTTCTCTCTTACCCTTAACTTTGTCATTTCAGTTTAAATTCTAACCAAAAGGGGTGTGAAAAGTATTTTAATCAGAGAACCTTAATATCTATCAAAAACATTTTTGCAAACAAATTTCAAGTTTGAACTTAAGTTCAGAAGGAACAACAAAAACTTCAGATCATAATTCATCGTCTGAAGACTTTCTAAAACAGCTTTATGAAAAGATTGTAAAAAATCTAAGGTTTCCTTTGAAACACTATTCAACCCCCCTTCTAGTATTTCCCCGTGTGTAATTTCATATTATTGTAGTAAGTGGGTAGATATATAATTGTAATAAGTATGCAGATATGTAATTGTAGTAAGTAGGCAAATATGTAATTGTAGTAAGTCAATAATGATATAATAAATTCTATTAAGATTGCTTTGGGTCATGCTGATTAATGGGCCTAAAGGATTAGTCCATAACAATCTCTGAAATATAATAAATATAGTTGAGATTTGATTTTAGTTCATGTAATTTAAAACCAATAGTTTTGATTAGGGATGTCAACGGGCGGGGCGGGGCGGGTAGTGTCTACCCGTATACATACCCGCTAAAATTAATGGGTACCCATGCGGGTAACGGGTATCCGCGGGTATTCATGGGTGTCCATGAATGTTTAAGAATTTAAATTTTATAAAAAAAAGAGAGGAGATATTATATATAATATATTATGATATCATATTATATATATAAACAATCATTATATAATACCATTACATGTTAATATATTAAGAATATCATCAAAAAATAATATAAAATAAATTATATCTCATCATAAAATAATAAAAAATCCTAATATTCATATATATATATATTTAAAAGAAAAATATGTTTTAATAAGTATGCGGGTACCAGCGGGACAGGTAGTATAATATCCGTCCCCCACCCATTTAATAAATATGCGGGTACCCATTACGGGTATATCCACGGATATCCGCGGGTATGAGTTTTTTTGACATCCCTAGTTTTGGTCTTTCAAAAGTTGAAAATACACCAATTTTGTTCTTATTCCATAGTTTTACTACAGATTAGCTACTGATTTTTATCGATAAGGATTAAATTAATGTATTTTTAATTTTTGAAGGACTCAAACCATTTGTTTTAAATTATATGAACTAAAATCAAATCTCGACTATGTTTCAGGGACTAAAAACATATTTAAAATTTTGGCTTAAATACATTTTTGGTCCCTATACTTTTGTAAATGGGTGATTTTGGTCCCCTAATTTTAATTGCTCAATTTTGGTCCTCTTCTTTAAAAATTGAACAAATTTAATCCTACTGTTAGCCTCCCAATAAACATTTAGCAGATTTTGCTGGCATGGATTTAATTTTGTGACGTGTAAACTATCACATGAAAAAGATTATTATTTAATTTTATCTTTTAATTTTTTTAAACGAAAAATCAGAAAATAAAATAATATTCTGCATGATTTAATACAATGAGAAAACAAAAATAAAATCAAAGAAATAAAATCTCACTAGTACACTCCAATTTCCTCAAAAACAATAAAGCAAATACAAGTCCCAAAACTAAAACAATTGCAGGTCTGCTTCAAGCCATCAACCAAACAAACTAAAATCTTATTCGGGCATGAAATGAAATTTAAAATAAAATCGAAAACGAACTTAAATCTGCAAGCTTTGGTTTTTCGTTTAAAAAGTTAAGAGATAAAATTAAATAATAATCTTTGTCATGTGATAGTTTAAATGTCACAAAATTAAATCCATGTCACAAAATTAAATCAAAATATGTCAGTAAACTCTGCTAAATATTTAATGGGAGGCTAACGGTATGATTAGATTTGTTCAATTTTAAAGAAGATGGACCAAAATTGAGCAATTAAAACTAGGGGACCAAAATCACCCATTTACAAAAATATTGGGAGAAAAATGTATTTAAGCCTAAAATTTTTATAATTTCCTAAACTTTAGTGCAAATAATCAAATTACATCATTACAGAACAAATTTTGGGCATCCCAAGCTTGAGGAAAACAAAAACTCTTATTGGATTTTGTTTCACTTCTTTTCATGAATACAATTTGATGATACTTTTTTTTTATAACAAAAAAACGAATTACACCACTACTCCAAGGAGTAGTGTTACCAAACTGATCATTGAAGAAAATTAAAGAAACTAAAGGAGGAGGACTTTGAAACATATGGACACCAAGCTGATAATGGTGAGGCCATCGGCTACAAAATTTGATACTTTAATCAAATCCTTTAAGAGATTCTCAGATTAATTAAATACCTAATAAGATAAAAAAAACATTTACATATATATCTACAATAATTATTTAAGAGTTTAATATATATACATTGTCAATTTAAAGAAGTTTTACACAGACATACAATAATATGCTGGCATATTATTTATTGAATTTAATAACACATGAGGTGTCATATTCATTAAATGATGTGGTAGTACATTATTGGATGTCTGTGTAAAACTTCCTTACACTGCCGGTGTATACTAATTAAATGCATTATGTAATACTAATACACTTTTATATAAAGTTTTTATTTCCGCATAATCTTAAAATTTACTCATTTGGTTTATGAATAAACTAAAAATTAAATAGAAAATAAATTTTTTATTTTTTAATTGGGAATTATTTTAAAAAAATAATTATATCAATAAATCTAAAATCACATACAAATCAAGTTAAACTTATAAATAATCATATAATAAATGTCTCAATTAAAGTTTATCACTACAATTGATTTTTACTAACAATTACACTTAGCTTTGATACTAAAAATTAAAAATATATACAAATAGCAAATGAGATATTTTTCTATCCTTAGACAATATAAATGGTAAAATATAAATTTAAAAATTCCTAAAAATACATTAATTTTTTGACAATTACGTTTCTATAAATAATAATTTACCTTTTGTAATTAAAATATTTATATGTTTTATGTGAACTTTTCATCCATACCCCCTTATAATAGATATTAAATAAGAGTCCGGATTTAAATATTATTAACTTTTATACATATTTTTTTTATCTTTATATAATAAAAATATTTATTTATGCAATTATTTAAATATATTTTTGTGTAACATCACATATATTCTCCACGAGAGTGTTTAATGCAATTGCATATCCAAATCTAAGACAAGTGTTAACCTAGAACCACCCTTGTCAGGTGATCCACATTCTCGGTATTAGTTATTTAAATATTAGCATCATATAAATTTCTTACTTTTACATAATATAAATATTTACCCTTTTCTTTATAATCATTAAGATATTTTTATGAAGATTTTATTTCTATATCACAAAGGGGGCGGAACTTCATAGAGACAGAGCTCTCCCAAACTTTTTTTTTTCAATTTTGTATGTATGTGTGTGTGGGCTGCAGATTGAAATGTGACTAGACACCATTCCTCTTACCTAGGAAAAGGCAACTTGTTCTGTTTCTATATTTGGTGTGTTCTTTATATTTTTTTTCCTCTGATTAATTAACAATTTATGTTTGATGCTGACATTCCAATCTATATCCTTTACCAAATTTTGAGTTCCTTAATTATAACCTCCCTCTAACTCAATCTATTAGCTTGTTTGGATTGAAGTTTGTCAATCCCAAACTCACGTTCTTATGAGTAAATTCACGTTTCATATTTTTTATGTTGTTTGGCTTCATTGATCAAAACGCACGTTTGAATTCTGAAACTTGAGTTTGCAAAACATGGGATTTTGTAGCTTCTGTGTGTGAAACTTGAGTTTCCTCAATATTTACTTTCTTAAACTCACGTTTGCAGCAAAATATCCAAACATGAAATAATGTTTACTTATACTCAAGTTTATCATAAATCACGTTTACTAAATCCACGTTTATTCAAACTCAAGTTTGCAAACGCTAATCCAAACACATACTATGTTGCTGATGTGTTGAATGGTCTAACTTTTAATGCACGCAGCTCTTGCAATTCCTTCTTCAACCTTGGAATCTCCTTAGTTTTTCACAGCATTTCTTCAAAAACTCACAATTCACCTCTGTTATATGTTTTCCGTTTTAGCAAAAGAGACAATAAAGGTAATCACACCATTCCTGTTTCAACAATCAAATGACAAGGACATATGTTTTCTTTCAGCTTTCGAGAAGCATACACTTTTCTTCTTTTTCCTTTATTTTTATTTAATATTAATATTATCAAACTACTGAATCTTATTCTGATGATAAAGATAGCTTGAGAAAAAAGGTGGGTGGGGTGGGGTGTTATGAAGGTTCAATTAGAAGACTGAGTTAGTTTATTGATTTCTTCAAGAAGTTTGTATATCACTACTAGAAACAGATTGTATCCACTTAAGTGTTTAGAATATATTTTAATGAACAAACCAGAAAATAGAAGGTTTAAAAGTCAACTCACTCTTTTAGAAGCTAACAAAGTTAGGATTTTCCATTAAAAAGATATCTTTACACGAGTATTTTTCGGTGCCTTCGGGCTCACACAAATATTCTTCACAGCCTTCTCATGCAAACAACCAGGTATTCATTTAAAAAAACACAAGCCTCCATAGGCTCAACAAATGAATTTAGAAGAAAAAGATAAAGCTCTGGGTGTAACACCCACATTTTTGCTTGTATGATTTCTTGTTGTGTGATATGGTGAATTTTGAGTGATTAAATATTTTTAATCATCAAAATTAGTTTAAATAAGGTTAGGAATGAATTTCCTATTTTTCTAGAATTTTTGGGAATTTTGGTGTGAAATGACCTTTTTACCCCTACTATTTTTGGAAAAGGACCAAAATGTCCTTGCTTCAAATCCGAAAATTCTGCAACATTTCAGCAAGTTCCCTCACTTAAACTCTCTCAAAACCGTGAGCATGTGAGGAGAATGACTTAACTTGATTTACACACTTTCTAAAGTCAAAAAGTAAGTAAAAGCCTTACTTTGTCATGAAACACCTTACACTTGTCCATTTTCTTCTTACTTACTTACATGCAAAACCATTCTTTCTCTCTTCATTCTTTCCAAACAGCCGAGTTCTCTCTTCCTCACACTCTCCATTTTCTCCATTTTTCTCCATTTCACTTCTTGATTAAAGGTTCCATCTTTGAACCTTTAACTCAAAATTTCAACCTACATCTTTTAGAAAATTTGTTTGGGAAATCAAAAGGAACCTAAACAGGGGAAAATCTTTGAAGTTGGTGGAGTTTCTCAAAGTTCATCCTCCATTGACAAAGCTTGGATTTCATTAGGTAAAGGGGGGGGGGAGAATCTTGAACTCTAGTAGGATTGGTGGCCAGAGTAAAGGATTACCCTTGATCCTTCTTCCCTCTCCCTTTTTCTTTTCTTGAAAATGAATTGTTGGAACCTATTTCCTCAAGGAAATGGTTCGGCCAAGCTTGCTAAAGTATGGTTGCATGTTGCTAAAAATGGTTTGATGGTTGAAATGTGTTGATGTTTTGGTTTTAAATACATGCAAGCTATTATTTTAATGTTGGAATTTTATCTTTTCTTGCCAATATGGTTCGGCCATGATCATTTAAGGGTGTTGGTATGTTTCTAAAATTTATTTGATGACTGGAACATGTTAATATGATGATTATAGATACATGCAAAGTGTTACTTGAGTTTTGAATTTTTTGAGAATTTATTGGATTGTGATGTTCTTCATTGTGTTCTTGAAAAAGATTGTGTTTGATCTTGAAAAGTGGATGAATTGGGAGTTGATGTGTTTATGAGCCTTAGTAGCCCAATAAGTTAAAAGGACTTAAAAACTTAAAGTAACAAGTAAAGGTAAAAATGACAACTTCCATGGTGAATTGATAATTCAAATTCGGGTAAAAAAAAAAACCCATGATAAAGTCACCACAAAACTCATGTTACTTGGTAGAAACTTGATAAAATAGACCCTTATGAGTTACCTAACCATTGGGCCTCTAGTTTAGTCCCAATACCTTCAATAAAATTCATAAGACTCAATTTTAAGTTTAGTAAGTCCACTAGTCCAACTCTCTTAAGTTAATAGATTGAGGCTTAAACTAATTAAGTCATAATCACCCAAGATCATAAATTAATCTTAATTATTAATCATTAATGAGGTGTTAATAACATGATTAAGACTTAATGGTGGTTAAGAACTAATTAATTATGATTAACCTTAATCAAGTATAATTAAAAGCTTAATCCAAGATTAAGGAAGAGATTCAAGGATAATTAGGATCTTAAGTAAAGATTAAGACTTAATTAAGAAGGATTAGCCTTAATTATAGTCTAATTAAGGAAGATTAACCATGATTAAGGATTAAATTTAACCCTAATCATACACAGAAGATGAATTAAGATGTGTAGTGCCATTCATAAGACATAACCATAAGCCTTAGTAAGTCATAGGACTTAAGTGAAAGTGATCATTGGTTTTAAAGACAACGAGTACGACTTACCTTAAAAGCTTATAACAAACACATTCTTCTTACATAAGACTTGAGAAGCTTAGTGAGAGAGTGCGGATTTAACCCGAGATGGGGTTTGGTTCTCCTTGTGAAGGAAAGTCATCAATCGGTGTCGTGCCACGGGGAGTGGTTACGTGGAGGGATTCAATGGGCTTTGCCTGTGAGGATGTGTATGCTGAGAAGCATTGGATGTGTGACATGCATCATAAAGCATTATGATATTCAAGGTTGAAAAACCTTACAACTTAATATGGTAGTGAAACATTGGTACGGTGTGAAACTTGTGGGAAGGGTGCACTGGGTTTTGCAAAGAACTCCAGCGGGTCCTGAAATGGGATGCCAGCCCTGAGGATAGTTGAGTTGCAAACGGAATATCAGGAGACATAGGCTAGCTCCCTACTGTCGAGTTCATGGAGATCAAACTTAACAATTCCTGTCACTCTCAAGGTTTTGGGGTCAGTTGAGATTGTCTGGAAGGTTCACAAAAGAAAATTTGACCAAAAGAAAATATGAGCAAGGCTCTTTGTACCGATGCTAGTACAGACTCTAACTCCTGATACATTGTACATATAGGTCATGGAGTTGCTGTGTGCACTGTGGTGGTGATTTCCCTGGGCCCTCATGCATATATATATATATATATATAGTGTCATGACTGCAAAGGATGCAATAGGTTGTGTGCATCATGATGATGACGTGTGTATGTACTTGTTTGGTTGGACTGAGTGAATTTTCCTTGTGTGTGTGCTCTATACACTATATCCTATATTACGTGAGTTCATGCGATGTGTTCTCACCCTCCTTTTGTTTATTGGTTGGCTGTGTCCTTTTCTTTTACGTCGTTAGCCGACATTGGAGACTCGAAGTATGACTTCGATGTGAGTGAAGCTGCATTGGATGCCGAGAGGTTCATGGAGGGTCACGGACATACCTAGTAGGTGTGTCTTCACTTGGGAGGTTCGTGTCACCATTACTCGCCCTGGCCTCCCTCTGCTGCCAGAGGTTGATTTTGTTGTCCCAGTGACACTAGAGTTTCAGACACTGCCAAACTTGGTGCGCTATACCACCTTTCGTCGGTCCCAGTCATCGCTAGGCATCTTCGGTGGCATCCCGTTTGTTGCAAGTGGAAGATCTTGTTGGATCGGATTCTCCTAGGTACTCACCTGCCTCAGAGGCATCCAGTTCCCGTTCCTTACGGTCTGACGCGCGAGATCACCCTCTCTTAGATGCACTAGAGATGATTGTCATTGACGACTCGTCAGATGAGGAGGACCCAGAGGAGGATCCCTCTCTTCCAAGCGATGAGGAGTAGAGTAATCGTACCTAGAGTCTAGTTGTGATCAGCTCTGTGTTATGTGATCACCCTTGTGTTTTTGTTGAGATCACTTTGATTATGTATTTCACTTCTAGAACTCATGTTTCTATTTTATGGTCTGTAAGCTTTATGCGTACAATGGTTTATGTTCGTACTTAAAATACACTATTTATTTCTACATGTGATGTCATGTTAAATGAATGTATGTGTATACAACGTAATAACGCTCTTGACGCTTTTCAAAAATAAATTTTACAAGTAAGGAAAGAATATTTCATAGCACTTAAAATGGAACTAAAAATATAGTAGGTTGATGGCTACTAATCTACTTAAAAAAAATAATTCTGCAATTTTACCCGACTTGTATAATATTCCCGTTTGTCACGTCGTGCAACACATGTGACGTTCTTCAGTAGTAACTAGGGGTTGTCCAATTAGGTGGTATCAGAGCTGTTCTTCCTTTTTGGCCTCGGGTATGGTCTAAGATACCCTTCTCTCTGTGTCTACTTTGTGATTGATTGCTGTTTGTGTGAATTGGATTGCCTTGAGTGAAATGTTTGCTCTTGTATTACTAGCTGTATGAAGCTAGTAGTATGAGAATCCGTGTAGCGTTACTTGTTCTTGCTTGAATGGTTCTGCATGAAGCAGAAGAAGTTGACTTATTCTGTGAATGCAGGATTTCATGGCAGGAAGAGGTAACCCTGTGATGAACATCTTCTGGGGAGGATTGTTAACGTGTTAGAAAGCAGCAGCAGACATTTGAGATTAACCAGGGTCGTAATCAGAACCAGAACAATATCCCTGATGCTTACCGTGGACTATCCACCTTTAAGAAGAACAATCCACCGCAATTCAAAGGGGGTCATGATCCTGATGGATCTCAGTTATGGCTAGAAGAGCTAGAGAAGATTTTCTTGCAATGGGCTGTCCTGACGAGCAGAGGGTAACGTTGGTTGTTTTTATGTTGGTTGGAGAGGCTCAGCATTGGTGGGAATATGCTAGGCGTCAGCTGGAAGCCACTGGGAGGCTAATCACTTGGAATTTGTTCAAGGAGACTTTCTCCAGAAATATTTTCCTACTGATCTGAGGAAGCGCAAGGAGGTGGAATTTCTGAAGTTGGAACAAGGAAGTATGACTGTTGGGGAGTAAGCTGCTAAGTTCGAAGAGTTGTCTAAGTTCTGCCGTACTTCCAGAATACTGTGGATGAAGGATCTAAGTGTTCAAAGTTTGAAAGTGGACTGAGACCAGAGATTAAGCAAGCTATTGGCTATCAGCAATTACTGAGGAAGATGGTCAACATGTGTCGTATCTTTGAAGATGATACCAAGGCAAGGCAGGCTCACTGGAAGAACTCTCCCGAGAGGAACAAACCCAAGGTCACACAAGAAAGGAGGAAGCCTTACTTTGTTCCTAGGAACTATGGCTCATCATCTGGGAGCGCTGGAAGGCCGCAATCCATGGTGCTAGTGGGGGAAGTCCAACAAGCAGTACCGAAAACAACTATGTTAGTTGTCCATGCTGTAAGAAGAATCATTTCCTGAAGGACTGTCCGATCAAGAACCAGCCTGCAACCCAGTCCACCGGACCCACATGTTTTCATTGCGGACGAGCTGGCCATATCAGGAGGGACTGCTCGCATTGAAAGGAATGGTGGTAGTGTCGTGTGCACCTGTTACAAATCTGAATGCACAAGCTGGAAGGCCTAGAACCAGAGGTAGAGTGTTCACCATGAGTGGGCTGAAGCTGCTGAATCTGAGATTGATCCAAGGTAAGTGTATCATAAGTGGAATTCCTTTAATTGTATATTGATTGGGTGCGACACATTCTTTCATCTCTCAGGATTGTGTGAAACGATGAAATTTCCTGTTGTTAAATTACCTTATGATCTCATTGTTTCCACTCCTACTGCTAAACCGTGACTACTTCTTTAGCTTGTTTGAATTGTCCAATCACCATCGGTGATAAGACTTTTTCTGCTGATTTGATTTGTTTGCCTCTTTCTCAACTTGATATCGTATTGGGAATGGACTGGTTATCTTCCAATCGAGTCCAACTAGACTGTTTAATAATCTGTTGTGTTTGATTCTTCTTCTCCCTCTTCTCTCAATTCTGTGAGTCCGAGATTCTTGTCCGCCAACCAAGTGAATGCTTCTTTGAGAGAAGGAGCTCAGATCTACTTGATACTGTCTTCTGTGGAAGTAGAGCGGGAATCTGATCTCAGTAATGCCTGTGTTAGAGAATTTCCTGAGGTGTTTCCGGAAGACATTCCTGGTTTACCACCTGAGCGAGAGATAGAGTTCAACATAGAGTTAGTACCTGGAACCGGACCTATTTCTATAGCTCGTATAGGATGTCCCATTAGAATTAGCTGAGTTGAAGAATAGCTAGAGGAGTTGTTAGAAAAGCAGTTCGTGAGGCGAGTGTGTTCCTTGGGGAGCGCCTGTTCTGTTGTTAAGAAGAAGGATGGAAGTATGAGTCTGTGTGTGGATTATCGTCAGCTAAACAAGGTGACGGTAAAGAATAGGTACCCCTTGCCTAGGATGACGACTTGATGGATCAATTAAGAGGAGCAACTATTCTCTAAATTGACCTTAAGTCAGGTTACCACCAGATACGTGTTAAGTCTGAGGATATTCCGAAGACGGCTTTCAAACACGCTATGGGCATTATGAGTACTTAGTGATGCCATTTGGTGTAACCAATGCACCCGCAGTTTTCATGGATTATATGAACGAGTTTTCCATCCCTATTTGGACAAATTCGTTGTGGTCTTCATACGACATCCTCATATATTCCAAGAGTGAGGAAGAGCATGCAAACATCTTAGATAGCCTTGCAAACCCTGAAGGATTTGTACGCTAAGCTGTCTAAGTGTGAATTCTGGTTGAAGGAAGTGAACTTCCTAGGTCATGTGATCTCGAGCGGAGGGGTTAGTGTAGACCCAGCTAAGGTAGATACTGTGTTACAATGGGAAGCACCTAAGACTGTGACGGAAGTAAGGAGCTTTTTAGGGTTAGCTGGTTACTATCGTAAGTTTATTGAAAATTTTTCTAGGATAGCAACACCGTTGACCCGTCTGATTAGGAAAGATCAACCTTTTGTGTGGAGCCAGAAGTGTGAGGATAGTTTTCAAGAATTGAAAAGGAGGTTACTTTTGCGCCCGTCTTAGTTTTGCCTGACCCGCAGAGAGTTTTGAAGTGTATTGTGACGCTTCAAAGCAAGGACTAGGTTGTGTGTTGATGCAAAGAGGAAAGTAGTGGCTTATGCCTAGGCAGCTGAGAACACACGAGGTGAATTACCCTACTCATGATCTAGAGTTGGCTGCTATAGTTTTCGCTTTGAAGATTTGGAGACACCATCTGTATGGTGCTAGGTTTGAAGTCTTTAGCCACATAAGAGTTTGAAGTATTTGTTTGATCAAAGGAGTTGAACATGAGGCAGAGACGATGGATGGAATTCTTGAAGGACTATGATTTCAGTTTGCAGTACCACCCAGGAAAGGCCAATGTAGTGGCTGATGCGCTAAGTAGAAAGTCTTTGCATGTGTCGGCAATGATGGTTAAGGAACTAGAATTGATAGAGAAGTTTAGAGACCTAAACCTAGTTGCTGAATTTACTCCTAAGAGTGTGAGACTAGGAACATTGAAGATTTCATGATTTCTTGGAACAGATTCGTTTAGCCAAGAGGTAGATCAACCTGCAAGATATGAAGGATCTAGTACCTAAGAAAGGAGAATCTGAGTTCAGTAAGGGCACTGATGGGATTGTTAGATTCAAGGGTAGAATATGTGTACCCAGTGATAAGGAAGTAAGAAGATTGATTCTTGAGGAGGCCCATAAGAGTGGATTAGTATTCACCCTGGAGCGACTAAGATGTATCAGGATTTAAAGAAGATGTTTTGGTGGTCTGGAATGAAAAAGGAAATAGCTGAGTATGTAGCCTCTTGTTTGATTTGTCAGAAAGCTAAGATTGAACACCAGAGACATCGAGAGTTACAGCCTTTAGATGTCCCTGAGTGGAAGTGGGATAGTATATCGATGGATTTCGTGGTAGGTTTACCTAGAACTCCTGCAGGTTTTGATGCTATATGGGTAATGTTGATAGGTTGACAAAATCTGCTCATTTTCTACCCATTAACATTAAGTTCTCCTTAGAAAGTTAACTCAGTTGTATATCAAGGAAGTGATAAGGTTACATGGGGTTCCATCTAGCATAGTATCAGATAGAGACCTAGATTTACATCAAGATTTTGGGGTAGTTTGCAGCAAGCATTAGGAACCAAGCTAAGGCTTAGTTCAGCTTACCACCCTCAGACGGATGGTCAGTTGAGGGACTATTCAGTCTTTAGAAGACTTGCTGAGAGCGTGTGTTAGAACATAAGGGAAGTTGGGATCAGTTTTGCCACTGATCGAGTTCACCTATAACAATAGTTTCCATTCTAGTATTGGAATGGCACCATATGAAGCCTTGTATGGTAGGAAGTGTAGGACACCTTGTGTTGGTTTGAATCTGGTGATGGCCTAGTGTTAGGACCTGAGATGATTCAGCAAACCACGAGAAGATTAAGATGATTCAGGAAAGGATGAGGATATCCCAGAGCAGGCAGAAGAGTTACTATGATAGAGGAGGAAACCCCTCGAATTCCAAGAAGGAGATCACATATTTTTTAGTTACACCAACGACTGGGGTTGGTAGGGCAATGCGATCTCGAAAGCTCACACCTAGATTTATTGGTCCCTATCAAATCTTGAAGAAGATTGGTCTTGTTGCTTACCAAATTGCTTTACCACCTTTTCTCTCCAATCTTCACAATGTATTCCATGTTTCACAACTTCGAAAGTATGTTCTGATCCTTCGCACGTCATAGAGCCCGACGTAATACAATTAAAAGAAAATTTAACTTATGAAGTATTACCTGTGCGCATCGAGACCGAAGGATTAAGCAGTTGCGAGGAAAAGAAATACCATTGGTCAAAGTTATATGGAGTACTGATGAGGGAAATGCAACCTGGAATTGGAAGAGCATGAAGATGCTCATCCTCATTTATTCCAAGAAGGTACGCGCAAATTTCGAGGACGAAATTTCTTTTTAGGTGGGGAGAGATGTAACACCCACATTTTTGCTTGTATGATTTCCTATTGTGTGATATGGAGAATTTTGAGTGATTAAATATTTTTAATCATCAAAATTGGTTTAAATAAGGTTAGGAATGAATTTCCTATTTTTCTAGAATTTTTGGGAATTTTTGGGAATTTTGTGCGAAATGACCTTTTTACCCCTACTATTTTTGGAAAAGGACCAAAATGCCCTTGCTTCAAATCCGAAAATTCTGAACATTTCGCAAGTTCCCTCACTTAAACTCTCTCAAAACCGTGAGCATGTGAGGAGAATGACTTAACTTGTTTTACACACTTTCTAAAGTCAAAAAGTAAGTAAAAGCCTTACTTTGTCATGAAACACCTTACACTTGTCCATTTTCTTCTCACTTACATGCAAAACCATTATTTCTCTCTTCATTCTTCTCCAAACAGCTGAGTTTCTCTCTTCCTCACACTCTCCATTTTCCCTTTTTCTCCATTTCACTTCTTGATTAAAGGTTCCATCTTTGAACCTTTAACTCAAAATTTCAACCTACATCTTTTAGAAAAATTGTTTGGGAGATCAAGAGGAACCTAAAGAGGGGAAAATCTTTGAAGTTGGTGGAGTTTCTCAAAGTTCATCCTCCATTGACAAAGCTTGGATTTCATTAGGTAAAGGGGGGGAGAACCTTGAACTCTAGTAGGATTGGTGGCTAGAGTAAAGGATTACCCTTGATCCTTCTTCCCTCTCCCTTTTTCTTTTCTTGAAAATGAATTGTGGAACCTATTTCCTCAAGAAATGGTTCGTCCAAGCTTGCTAAAGTATGGTTGCATGTTGCTAAAAATGGTTGATCGTTGAAATGTTGATGTTTTGGTTTTAAATACATGCAAGCTATTATTTTGATGTTGGAATTTTATCTTTTCTTGCCAATATGGTTCGACCATGATCATTTAAGGGTGTTGGTATGTTTCTAAAATTTATTTGATGACTGGAACATGTTAATATGATGATTATAGATACATGCAAAGTGTACTTGAGTTTTGAAATTTTTGAGAATTTATTGGATTGTGATGTTTCATTGTGTTCTGAAAAAGATTGTGTTTGATCTTGAAAAGTGGATGAATTGGGAGTTGATGTGTTTATGGGCCTTAGTATCCCAATAAGTTAAAAAGACTTAAAAACTTAAAGCAACAAGTAAAGGTAAAAATGACAACTTCCATGGTGAATTGATAATTCAAATTCGGTAAAAAAATAAACCCATGATAAAGTCACCACAAAACTCATGTTACTTGGTAGAAACTTGATAAAATGGACCCTTATGAGTTACCTAACCATTGGGCCTCTAGTTTAGGCCCAATACCTTCAAAAAAATTCATAAGACTCAATTTTAAGTTTAGTAAGTCCACTAGTCCAACTCTCTTAAGTTAATAGATCAACTCTCTTAAGTTAATAGATCAACTCTCTTAAGTTAATAGTCCAACTCTCTTAAGTTAATAGATCAACTCTCTAAAGTTAATAGATCAACTCTCTTAAGTTAATAGATCAAGGCTTAAACTAATTAAGTCCTAATCACCCAAGATCATAAATTAATCTTAATTATTAATCATTAATGAGGTGTTAATAACATGATTAAGACTTAATGGTGGTTAAGAACTAATTAATTATGATTAACCTTAATCAAGTATAATTAAAGCTTAATCCAAGATTAAGGAAGAGATTAAAGGATAATTAGGAATTAATTAGGATCTTAAGTAAAGATTAAGACTTAATTAAGAAGGATTAGCCTTAATTATAGTCTAATTAAGGAAGATTAACCATGATTAAGGATTAAACTTAACCCTAGTCATACACAGAAGATGAATTAAGATGTGTAGTGCCATTCATAAGACATAACCATAAGCCTTAGTAGGCCATAGGACTTAAGTGAAAGTGATCATTGGTTTTAAAGACGAAAGAGTACGACTTACCTTAAAAGCTTATAACAAACACATTCTTCTTACATAAGACTTGAGAAGATTAGTGAGAGTGTGCGGATTTAACCCAAGATAGGGTTTGGTTATCCTTGTGAAGGAAAGTCATTGAATCGGTGTCGTGCCGCGACGAGTGGTTAAATGGAAGGATTCAATGGGCTTTGCCTGTGAGGATGTGTATGCTGAGAAGCATTGGATGTGTGACATGCATCATAAAACATTGATGATATTCAAGGTTGAAAAACCTTACGACCTAATATGGCAGTGACACGTTGGTACGATGTGAAACTGGTGGGAAGGGTGCACTGGGTTTTGCAAAGAACTCCAGCGGGTCCTGAAATGGATGCCAGCCCTGAGGATAGTTGAGTTCCAAATGGAATATCAGGAGACGTAGGCTAGCTCCCTACTGTCGAGTTCATGGAGATCAAACTTAACTATTTCCGTCGCTCTCAAGGTTTCGGGGTCAGTTGAGATTGTCTGGAAGGTTCACAAAAGAAAATTTGGCCAAAAGAAAATATGAGCAAGGCTCTTTGTACCGATGCTAGTACAGAATCTAACTCCTGATACGTTGTACATATAGGTCGTGCAGTTGCTGTGTGCACTGTGGTGGTGATTTTCCTCAGACCCTCATGCATATATATATATATAGTGTCATAACTACAAAGTATCCAATAGGTAGTGTGCATCATGATGACGACATGTGTATGTACTTGTTTGGTTGGACTGTGTGAATTTTCCTTGTGTGTGTGCTCCATACACTATATCCTATATTACGTGAGTTCATCCGATGTGTTCTCACCCTCCTTTTGTTTATTTGTTGGCTATGTCCTTTTCTTTTACGTCGTTAGCCGGCATTGGAGACCCGCAGTATGACGTCGATGCGAGTGGAGCTGCGTTGGATGCCGAGAGGTTCATGGAGGGTGACATACATACCTAGTAGGTGTGTCTTCACTGGGGAGGTTCGTGTCACCATTACTCACCCCGACCTCCCTCTGCTACCTGTGGTGGATTTTGTTGTCCCAGTGACGCTAGAGTTTCAGACACCGCCAAACTTGGTGCGCTATACCACCTTTCGTCGGTCCCGTCATCGCTAGGCATCTTCGGTGGCATCCCGTTTGTCGCGAATGGAAGATCTGATTGGATCAGATTCTCCTAGGTACTCACCTGCCTCAGAGGCATCCAGTTCCCGTTCCTTACGCTCTGACGCGCGAGATCGCCCTCTCTCAGATGCACTGGAGATGATTGTCATTGACGACTCATCAAATGAGGAGGACCCGAGGAGGATCCCTCTCTGCCAAGCGATGAGGAGTAGAGTAGTCGTACATAGAGTCTAGCTGTGATCAGCTCTGTGTTGTGTGATCTCCCTTTTGTGATTTTGTTGACATCACTTTGATTATGTATTTAACTTCTAGAACTTGTTGGAACCACAGGAAACACTAGAAAGGGGGGTTGAATAGTGTTTTAAAACTTTACGCTAATTTTCGGAAACCCTTTAGGACAATTTATAATTCCAATTAAACCTTTGCAGGTTCTTATGAAAAACTATTTTGCCAAATAGTAAATAATATCAGAGTTAAGCGTAGACTAGTGAAAGAGAGTTTTTCAGAGACTTGCTGAACTTGATAAGTACAAATGAGTTTTCTGAAATCACATCAGAAGATTTAATGAAAACATTTTAGAAACTTGTTTAAAATTGATTTTGATAAGTAATAACTTCAAAATAGAAAACATGTTGTTTCAAAAATGTTTTACAATAATGTATTAAACGTTTCAGTAACTTGTTGAAAGCTTATTTGTTAAAGAACTTACTGAACTCACTTCAGAAGGTTCAGTAAGTACCCTTTTTCAAAACAATGTGGTCAATGAATGGAGTTTTACTATGTTGATTGTAATTTCACTTTTCAGACCCTTCCCTTGTTAGAAATAATCAGATAATAGCGAAGAGTAAAGAGTTAAGGGTAGAGAAAATAGCTTCTGAAAAGATTCAGACGATGAGTTTCAGTCTGAAGTTTTGATCACCTTCTGAACTGGTTTCAGACTTAAAGTAGTTTGAAAACGAGTTTAATTCAAAAGTAAAGTTCTCACTTAAATACTTTTAAATCCCCTTTATTAGATGAAAACTGAATTGAAAAAGTTTAAGGGAAAGAGAAGACTCAATCAAGAATTTATCCTGGTTCACCCACTAACCTAGTGAGCTACATCCAGTTGAAGTTGTGGCTTCAATCACAAGAAGGGGGGTTGAATTGTGATTGAATAAAATTTCTGTAATTTCTTTGTATACTTTTTTTCTCAAGGACTTGCCTTGGCTTAGTTTAAAGAAATAAACTCACAGAAGGTAATAGTTAGTTAATTTTAATTTTGCAGAAGATATATAAGTATGTTATGGCAGTGATAATAGTAAAGAGAGAGTAAAGAAGATGGAACACAAAAATTTTATACTGGTTCACCTCTTCCAAGCTGAGGCTACGTCCAGTCCCTACACCTGTAGGATTTTCTCACTCTTATAATCAAATTACAATCTTCTTGGGTAACCTTACCACTAGTATTCTTTACCTGCCTCTTCAAGCTAACAATAACCTAACAAACTCAGATTTTCCACTGCACAACTTTCTGCAGAAGATTCAGTCCCCAGAATACTTCAAGTACCTTCTACAGATTCTGTAAACCAACTGAGATCACCAAATCTCAGTAAACCTCACTGAAAAGTCTTATACTTGTTGCTCAGAAGAAGGATATGCATTTGCACACCTCTCTTGAGACTTTTACAATGAAAATGAGAAAGAATAAGAACATACAAGGCTCAAATCAATACAATCTTTGCACAGCAGAAGCAAAATGATGAGTCAAGACTCTCTCCAAGGCTTTTCAGACTAGAAATCACATAAATGAAGGAGAGAAAAAATTCCAGAAGATAGGAGAAGTGAAACTGCAGAATTTTATGTTTCTTTTGGAGTGAGGTGCCTTCAAAGTGAGGAGGAACTCTCCTTTTATAGAAGGCTGGAGTGAAAATAGCCATTGGACATCTAGCTGGCTTCAAAGTCATGTCCCTATCTCAGCTGCAGAATGTGCAGCTTTACAGCAGTCAGTTTGTCCAGCTCTTCCTTCTGCAGAGTATCTTCTGCAGGTTGTTTTTGGGCTATTTCTCAAGGCTTTTCTTCTGTAGACATGATAAACTCTTCCAGTCTAATATTTTCACTTATTTTAGATTCAGCTGGCCTACTGAAATTATAAGAAGAAAAAGAAGAAGACTTATTTGAATTTTGCATTAATTGCACCTTCTGCAACAAATCTTTTCTTCTGCAATATATCTGGAATTGCATTCTTCTTGTAGATCTTCTTAAAATCCTTAATTTGCTCAATGGAAAATAATTTTAGGTAGTTTCTGCAGCTGTAACCTCAGAAGGTGAAAAAATCACTTTGTTTTATATGTTCTCTTTCTTCTGCAGAATTGATGACTTCAGGTTATTCTCCAGAAATAGCTTCTATCTTCTGACTATCATTTTTAACCTTAGTGAGGATAATTTAAATATATCTTGATTCTTGGGAACCTGAGATATGCTTCTTTTCCTTTAAAAAAATGAATCTTCCTTCTAATATGTTTTCTGCTTGAATTGAATTATGCTTTACTTATGGGACAGTATATCTTGTTTCTTCTGCAGAGCTTTTGAAGCTAGAGATTCTTCTTCTGTATATTTTATTTCTTTCTGTAACACCCGCGTTTTTGCCGTTTTGTCGTATTGGGTGGTTTATTGAATTTTGAGTGATTAAAATTATTTTTAATAATCAAAATTTATATTTTTGAGTTTAGGAATGGATTTCCTATTTTTCTAGAATTTCTGGGGATTTTTGGAATTTTTCTATGAAAAATGACCTTTTTGCCCCTACTGTCTCTTGAACCGGGCCCGAATACTCTTGATCCGGGCCAAAAAAAATTGCACAAACCTTCCCTTGGCTTCTCCTACAAGCCGTGCATGTGTGGGCTTGATGCATGGAGGACACTTGTCTTCTTCTTCCTTTCTCCCAAGCCATGTGTCAAGTGTAGGCATTTAAAGCCTTAAAACACCAAAACCATCTCATTTTTCCTTTCTTCCACACATGCAAGCATGGCAAAATTTCTCTCATTTCTTCCTTTTCTCCATGAGAAAGTCGTGAATCTCTCTCCCATTTTCTCCCAAAATCTTTCATCTTCCATCAAACACTTCAAGCCAAGGTTCCATCTTTGAACCAAAGCTTTAAACACCTAGCCTCTAAGCCTTGAAAACTCTTGTTTTGTGACCAAAGGAGGGATCTTTGGAGCTGTTTCAAGGGCTGTTGCTACACCTTATTTTGAAGAAAATCCTTAGGTAAGGGGGAGAACTTGAACTCTAGTAGGATTGGTGACTAGAGTCAAGGATTGCCCTTGATCCTTGTCTTTACTCTTGTTTTTCCCTTGAAAAATGAGTTGTTGGAACCTATCTCTTGGGAGATATGGTTCGACTATTTCATTATAGCCTTGCATGGTGTTTTTAAATTGTTGATGATGCTTGAAAAATGCTTGGAAGATATTTTGAGTGACATGCAAACCATGTTTTGCTTGAAAAAAAAATTCTCTCTTTTTCTTCCTATATGGTTCGGTTATTTTGGTTTAACGGGGTTGCAAGTTTCTAAAATTTTAATTGATGATGGAAATGTGTTTTGATGATGGATTTATGAACATGCATGAAGTTGTTTGAATTTATGAAATTGTTTGGATGTTTGATTCTTAAAAAATGATGTTTATGAGCTTAGAAATAAAGTTATGAACTTGAATGTGTGTAAGGATGATTTTGGATGAATTAGCATGATATTTGTTGTTTATAATGCTTGTTGATGATTGTGTTGAAATTTGGTAAAGTTGGATGTTGTTGGAAAATTGGTGTTTTGATGAACATTCAAGGTGTTCTTGATGTTCTTGATGTTGTTCTGGATGAAACTCACCAAGAATGCTTTTTGATCTTGAAAAGATCAAGTAGAGTGGAAAAACATGTTTTTGGGCCTCAATGGTCCAATAGGCCAAAACACTAAATTTACTAAAAGGATTTTGATTTAAATAATAAACTTTGAAAAATATTAAAAGAATTAAATTCGAATTTCAAGTGTAATCCAAATAAAAGTCAACACAAAAGTCAACATTTTAACTTGTTATGTGTAAAGATGGGCTCCTAAGAGTCATCCAACCTTTGGGCCCTTGGTTCAGGCCCAAAACCTCCAAAAAAAAAGAGTGAGTCAAAGACTCATTAAAAGTCAACAAAAAAAATAAATTATGGAATTGGGCTTAATTAGAGTTAGACTTCAACTCTAATCCAAGTTATTAAAATTAAAACTTAGAAATTAATTAGTAGGCTTAGCCAATTTAATTATCTAAGTTAATTAATCTAATCTACTTAAGTTAATTAAGTAAAGAATAATTGATTAAGGCTAAAGTTAATTAACCTTAATGAAGATTAACCTTAAATCTTAATCACTAATTACTAATCAGATATTAATTAGGTAATTGAGCCTTAATGACGATTAAAAACTAACTAATTATGATTAACCTTAATCAAATGTAACTCAAGCTTAATCCAAGATTAAGGAAGAGATTAAGGGATAATTAGGAATTAATTAGGACCTTAAGTAAGGATTAAGATTGATTATAGTTAGATAATGAAGACTAATTATAATTGAGGGTTAAACCCAATCTTAATTAGACGTACAAAACAAATTAAGATAAGAAATACTATCCATAAGACACAATCATAAGTCTTAGTAAATTTATAGGACTCAAGTGGAAATGATTATTGATTCAAAGAAGAATATTAGTACAAACTACCTTAAAAGATTGTAACCAACACACTCTTTCTGCATAAGACTTGAGAAGCTTAGTGAGAGAGTGCGGTTCCAACCCAAGATGGGGTTTGGTTTTCCTTGAAGGAAAGACATTGAATCGGGTCGTACCATGGGTAAGTGGTGACGTTGAATGATTCGATGGGCTTTGCCTGTAAGGACTGTGTATGCTGAGAAAGCATTGATTGGTTCTACTTGAAGGAAAGACATTGAATCGGGTCGTACCACGGGTAAGTTGTAACACCCGCATTTTACCGTTTTTGTCGTTTTGAGTGTTTTATTGGATTTTGAGTGATTAAAATTATTTTTAATCATCAAAATTTATAGTTTTGGATTTAGAATTAAATTCCCTATTTTTAGGGAATTTCTGGGAATTTTTAGGGTTTTCTGTGAAAATGACAATTTCGCTTCTCCCGTATCTTGAATCTGGCCCGAATACTCTTGATCCGGGCCAGAAAAATTGCACAACTCTCCTTTTTCCTCCTCCCAAGGCCGTGGGAGAGTGTGAAGTGTGCAAGTGGAAAAGCTTTTCAATGCCTTTTTCCAAGGTCAAAAGACATGACAAAAAGCCTTAATTTTTCATAAGACTTATGCCACTTGTCCATTTCTTTCTTTTTCCCTACATGCAAAAAGGCTAGAGACCATTTTCATTTTTCATTTTCTCCTTCTCTCTTGCAGAAACAGAACCGTGAGACCTCTCCCTCATCCTCTCCAATCTTCCATTTTTCTTCCAACACATTCAAGCTAAAGGTTCCATTTTTGAACCTAAGCTTAAACAACTAGCCTCCAACCTTGTAGAAGTCCTTGTTGGTGATCAAGAGGAGGATCTTGGAGCTGTTTTTGGGGCTTTACTGCACCTTATTTTTACAGAAAATTCCTTAGGTAAAGGGGGGGGGGAACTTGAACTCTAGTAGGATTAGTGACTAGAGTCAAGGATTACCCTTAAGTCCTTGTCTTTACTCTTGTTTTTCCTTGAAAAAAAATCACTTTTTGAGCTTTTCTTTGAGCAAATGTTTTGGATTCTTGGAGTTGGGTTGTTTACATGTTTTTAAGTTTATTATGATGCTTGGAATGTGCTTGAATTATGATTATTGATGCATGCAAGCCAAGAAACAATTTTGGAAAAATCTTCCCTTTTGCCTCCTATAGCTCTCGGCCTTGAGAGAATGTGGGGCTGCATGTGTTTTAAAATCTTTTTGGTGCTTGGAGTGTGTTTTAATGATGATTTTAAGGACATGCATGGAGATGTTTCAAGTTAAGAAATTGTTTTGATGGTTGATACTTGAGAAAGTGCTACTTTTGAGCTAAAAAAAAAATGAGGTTTGAACTTGAATGTGTGCATTGGTGATTTTGATATGATTTGGTGTGATCTTTGTGGTTTTAAAATGATTGTATGGTTGCTGGAAATTCTGGAAAAATTGATGAACATTCAAGTGTTCTTGATGTTCATGAGGTTGTTCTTGATGAAATTCATCAAGAAAGCCATTTGATCCAAAAGATCCAAGTAAAGTTGAAAAAGGTGTTTTTGGGCCTTAAAATTTTCATGGACCAATAAATCAAATTAACTAAAAGAATTTATTTTCAAAAAGAAATATGTTTTTAGAAACATTAAAAAAATTAATTTCGGATTACAACAAAAATCTAATTACAAGTCAAAATAAAGTCAACATTCTGGCTTGTTGTGTACAAAAATGGGCTCCCATGAGTCATCAAACCTTTGGGCCTTTGGTTTTTGCCCAAAGCCTTAAAAAAAGACAGTCAAAGACTCATATAAAAGTCAACCAAAAATAACTTATGAATTTGGGCTTAGATTAGAGTTGGACTTCAACTCTAATCCAAGTTATTAAAAATTAAAACTTAGAGTTAATTAGTGGGCTTAACTAATTCAATTACCTAAGTTAATTAACCTAATTCACATAAGTTAATTAAGTAAATGATGATTAATTAAGTCTAAATTTAATTAACCTTAATGAAAATATTAATTAAGTAATTAATCAATAATGTTGATTAAGAACTAATTAATCATGATTAACCTTAATCGTGTATAATTAAAACCCTAATCTAGGATTAAGGAAAAGATTAAGGGATGATTAGGAGTAAATTAGGATCTTAAGTAACGATTAAGACTTAATTAAAGAGGATTAATATTAATTGTAATCCAGTTAATGAAGACCAGTTATGATTAAAAGTTAAACCTAATCTTAATTAGTCATACAAGGAGAATTAGGATAAGTAATACCATTCATAAGACACAATCATAAGTCTTAGTAAATTATAGGGCTTAAGTGGACATGATTATCAAGAACATTAGTACAAACTATCTTAAAAAGTTATAACCAACACACTCTTTCTACATAAGACTTGAGAAGCTTGGCGAGAGAGTGCGGTTTGACTTTCCTTGTTGAAGGGAAGACTTTGAATCGGGTCGTACCACGGGGATGTGGTGACGTAGAATGATTCAAAGGGGCTTCGTCTGTAAGGATTGTGCCTGCTGAAAACGTTGTGTGGTTTCCCTGGATGGAAAGACATGAATTCGGGCCGCGCCACGGGGATGTCGGTGACGTGAATGGTCATGGCTTTGGCTAGGGGTGTGATTGTTGAAGGCATTGTTGTATGACATGCATCATAAAGCATTGTTGATGTTCGGGGTTGAAAACCTTACGACCTATATGGCAGTGACACTCGGTACAGTGTGAAACTGGTAGGGACTAGGCACTGGGTTTTGCAAAGAACGCCAGAGGGTCCTCAGGTGGGGATGTCAGCCCTGAGGATAGTCAGGTCCCGAAATGGCTCAGGTGACGTAGGCACGCTCCCTACTGTCGAGAAAATGGGTACAGGCTTGACTATCCTGTCGCTCTCAAGTTTTCAGGGTCAGTTGAGATTGTCTGGAAGTCGGGAAAAATTGGCCAAAAGAAAATTATAAGTACCACGGTAGTACGGACTCTAACTCCTGATACGTTGTGCATATATGGTCGGACAGTTGTTGTGTGCACTGCGGATGGTGATGTTTCCCTGGCCCCGCATGCATTAGATGTTGCATTATAATAGTAAAGTCGCATTCATATGAGTATATTATGATGACATGTTTTGTGTTGCCTATCGATTGGACTGTGTTGACTGTCTGTGTATGTGTGCTCTAGTTTACTGTATCCTACATGCTGTGAGTTCATGCGATGTTCTCACCCTTCTTTTCTATCTCTTGTTGTTGTGTTCTTCTCGTTACGTCGATAGCCGGTATCGAAGACTTCAGCTATGACGTCAATGCAAGTGCGACTACAGTGGATGTCGAGGGGCACCTGGAGGGTGACAGACATCCCTCCCAGATGTGAGTTTTCGGGGAAGTCTGTGTCATCATCTCTCATCCCGGACTTCGCTTGTACCAGAGTTGGATTTCATTGTGCCTGTGACTCTCGAGTTCCCGACGCCACCTAACTTGGTGCGCTACACTACCTTCCGTCCTTCACGTCGACGCCCCGCTTCTTCTTCGTCGTCGCAGTCATCTCGGATGGTTGACATGGTCGGACTAGACTCTCCTAGGTACTCACCTTCTTTTGAGGGCGTCAGATTCTCAGCCTATGCGTCCTGATGCGCAAGGCCGCTCTCTCACAAGTAAGTTAGACCTGTTTGTAATTGACGACACCTCGGATGAGGAGGAGGCCGCCGCGGGAGCGAATTCAGAGGAGGATCCAGAGGAGGAGGAGCCGGAGGAAGATCTCCGTTAGTTGACGAGTAGGACTAGTGTGATTTTGAGTCTAGGTAGCTAGCCAGCTCTGATTTAGTAGCCTCTTAGTTTTTGTATTTTGTATTATGGTCTTGTTTTATTTTGGTCTACTAGCTTAGAAATCTTACTTTGATAATGATATCTGGAATGGCTCGAGAGATACACTGATTGATGCTACTTGGTTCTGTATGTATATATCTATTTCACGTGACTCTATTCTCACAATGTTTTATAATTATGGTATGTTGATGTGCGTGAGGTGGATAATCATTTAGACATTTCGGAAATGAGTTTTTCTTTAAAAGTAAAGGGAAGGATGTTTCATAAGTACTTAAAACGAAACTAGAGATGTGATAGGTCAATGACAGCTAACCCTTTTCAAAAAAAAAATTCCATATTTTGACGTACTTAAAAATAGTAAGTTAGACGGTACGTTTTATAATGTGATATTCTTAGCGGTATAACTAAGGGTGTCGCATTTAGGTGGTATCAGAGTTGTTCTTTCCTTTTTGGCCTCGGGTATGGTCTATGATACCCTTCTCTCTGTGTTTACTCTTTGTGATTGTTTGTTCGTGTTGATTGTTTGCCCTTGTGTGAATTGGTTGCTCATCTTACTGTCTTAGTAATATGAGGATCTGTGTGTAGCGTTGCTTATTCTTACTTGAATGGTTCTTCATGAAACGGAAGAAGTTGACTTGTTTCTGCGAATGCAGGATTCCATGGCAGAAAGAAGCAACCCTGGGATGGGCAATCTCCTGGGAAGGGATGGGGGGGTAGCATAATATCACACCTCATAAAAGAATTAACTTAACACCCTAGTTAGAATTAAGGTAGTATGAATGAACTAAGTAATCAAGCTTCTAAAACGAGTTTGCTAAGACCTCTAGGTCCTGAGATTGTACATTAGTGTAGTCAATAGTTGATTTGGCTTGTGATTTGAAGTGCTGAGTGAGACATTAAAAGTCAGAGTAGGATGACCACTAAGGTTAGGTTCCCATTCCTTTAGATGAGTAACCTAAGGGATCGATGATGAATTCGAGGTTGTAAATTCAAGGTTAAGATGATGATCATTGAGGTTTAATTATTAAGGTTTTGAGATTAGGGGATTTGTACTAATAGCTCTTGAGGATTCAGTTATTGAAAATATATATATATATAAATATAATTTGGCAAAGCAAGTTAGAAATAATCGATGACTCGGGGTATACTCAGGATAAATAATGATGGAGTTTAGGATAAGAATGACAAACACACGAATTGGGGTTTGATCTTAGCAATTAAGGCATATTTGGATACCCTGTTGATGAACTTGAAGTCTAAAGGGTTTGACTGTAGAATGAGTGCCATGATTGAAGTTTGATAGATACACTAGAGTATGATCACTATCTTTAACGGATTGATAAAATAAGGATTTATAGAAAAAAGTGGAAAACTCGATTTGAGATAAAAGAAGTCAAAATATTGAGACCAATAGCACAAGATGTAATTCTTAAGCAAATTCTAGTTGGATAATAGGATATTACTAAGCAAAGGATCTATTAGTATCAAGATTACGTAGGAGGTTGAAGAAAGAAATCATGTGATGGAGAATTAGGTGTACCAGTAAGCACTACAAGAACTACAATTGCAGGAGCTAAGTAAGGATAACACTTCCATGAGGTTAGTAGAAATAATAGAGATGACAAACAATGAAGGGTTATGGTATGTGTTGACCTTGATGATTAAGAGTTATGCTTGATTGATGCTTCTATAAATTGAAAGAGGTATGTGAGTGGAATCTCATAAACGATTAAGATTGGAATTGGTAATACTTATGGTGCTTTGATTGAGTATGATCATACCAATTTATATGATTAGTTTATACATTAATCTTAATGGACTTAGACTCCCAAGGAAGAGAAATCCAATCGGTAAGTATTTAGGCAAGGTTTCGAAGGCTAGAATAATACTACGCTTAGGTGGGTAATGTTTCATGTAAGGATGCCCTAAGGGGTAATTTCAATCCGTGGGAGTAGGATAACCATAAGGAATGATAATAATATTCCCAAAGATAGGTTTAAGATAGATTGCCTCTATCTAATACCGAGACTATAGGTAACCTTACAATTTGCTTTGGACTTTACCACGAATGCTACAAGTGTCTAGTAATTCCATCTGGATTGGTTGTCCTTGGTGTTCATTTCCTTCCTTAGTGAACCCAGTTTTCTAGCCTCATTTAAGCCAACTTATCCTCATTCTTTCGTGCAATGTTCTCTCTTATTTCTAGGACCCAACGGGAAGTATAGAATTCTTTGGAATAACCTTGAGGGATAGAAAGTTGTATGTTAAGCTATCTAAGTGCGAATTTGGTTGAAGGAAGTGAACTTCCTAGGTCACCTGATCTCTAGTGGAGGGGTTAGGTAAACCCAAATAAGGTAGAAACTGTGTTACAGTGGGAAGCACCTAAGACTGTGACGGAGGGTAAGAAGCTGTTTAGGGTTAGCCGATTACTACCATAAGTTTATTGAGAATTTTTCTAGGATAGCAACTCCGTTGACCTGTCTGAATTAGGAAAGATCAACCTTTCGTTTGGAGCTAGAAGTGTGAGGATAACTTTCAAGAGTTGAAAAAAAGGTTAACTATTGTGCCTGTGTTAGTTTTACCTGACCCACAATGAGAATTTTGAAGTATACTATGATGCTTCAAAACAAGGATTAGGCTGTGTGTTGATGCAAAAAGGAAAAGTAGTGGCTTATGCCTCTAGGCAACTGCGAACACACGAAGTAAATTACCCTACGCATGATCTAGAGTTGGCAGCCATAGTTTTTGCTCTGAAGATTTGGAGGCACCATCTGTATGGCGCTAGGGTTTGAAGTTTTTAGCGATCATAAGAGTTTGAAGTATCTGTTTGATCAGAAAGAGTTGAATATGAGGCAGAGGCGATGGATGGAGTTTTTAAAGGATTATGATTTTAGTCTACAATACCACCCTGGGAAAGCCAATGTAGTGGTTGATGCTTTGAGTAGGAAATCTTTGCATATGTCAGCAATGATGGTTAAGGAGCTAGAGTTGATAGAAAAGTTTAGAGACCTGAACCTAGATGTTGGATTTGGTCCTAAGAGTATAAGATTGGGAACCCTGAAGATTTTCAAGTGATTTCTTGGAGCAAGTTCGTGTAGCACAGGAAGTGGATCAATCTTTGCAAGTTTTGAAGGATCTAGTTCCTAAGAAAGGAGAATCTGAGTTTGTAAAGGTACTGATGGAATTATTAGATTCAAAGGAAGGATATGTGTACCCGATGATAAGGAGATAAGGAAACTGATCTTAGAAGAGGCTCATAAGAGTGGGTTGAGTATTCACCCTGGAGCAACTAAGATATACCAAGATCTGAAGAAGATGTTTTGGTGGTCTGGGATGAAAAGGAGGTAGCTGAATATGTAACATCTTGTTTGGTTTGTCAGAAAGCTAAGATTGAACATCAGAGACCATCAGGAGAGTTACAGCCTTTAGATGTCCCTGAGTGGAAATGGGATAGCATATCTATGGATTTCGTGGTAGGTTTAGCTAGAACTCCTGCAGGTTTTGATGCTATATGGGTAATTGTTGATAGGTTAACAAAATCTGCTCATTTCTACCCATCAACAATGAGTCTTCTCTAGAAAAGTTGACCCAGTTGTACATTAAGGAAGTAATAAGGTTACATGGGGTTCCGTCTAGCATAGTGTCAGATAGAGACCCGAGGTTTACATCCAGATTTTGGGGTAGTCTGCAACAAGCTTTAGGAACCAAGTTGAGGCTTAGTTCAGCCTATCACCCTCAAACCGATGGTCAGTATGAGCGAACTATCCAATCCCTAGAGGATTTGCTGAGGGCATGTGTGTTAGAACACAAGGGAAGTTGGGATTAGTGTTGGCACTGATCGAGTGCACCTACAACAATAGTTTCCATTCTAGTATTGGAATGGCACCGTATGAAGCCTTGTATGGTAGAAAGTGTAGGACACCTTTGTGTTGGTTTGAGTCTGGCGATGGCCTAGTGTTGGGGCCTGGGATGATTCAGCAAACCACGGAAAAGATCAAAATGATTCAGGAAAGGATGAAAATATCACAGAGCAGGCAGAAGAGTTACTATGATCGGAGGAGGAAACCCCTTGAATTCAAAGAAGGAGATCACATATTTTTTAGAGTTACACCAATGACTGGGTTTGGTAGGGCAATGCGATCTCAAAAACTTACACCTAAATTCATTGGTCCTTACCAAATTTTGAAAAGAATTGGTCTTGTTGCTTACCAAATTGCCTTGCCGCCTTTTCTTTCAAACCTTCATAATGTGTTCCATGTGTCACAACTCAAAAGTATATTCCTGACCCTTCGCACGTCATAGAACCCGACATAATACAATTAAAAGAAAACCTGACTTATGAAGTGTTACTTGTGCGAATCGGAGACCGAAGGATAAAGCAGTTGAGAGGAAAGAGAGATTCCGTTGGTAAAGGTTATTTGGAGTGCAACTGATGAAGGAAATGCAACCTGGAATTGGAAGAACAGATGAAAAGTCTCACCCTCAGCTATTTCAAGAAGGTACGCACAAATTTCGAGGACGAAATTTCTTTTTAGAGGGGGAGAGTGTAACACCCGCGTTTTACCGTTTTTACCGTTTTTGCCGTTTTGAGTGTTTTATTGGATTTTGAGTGACTAAAATTATTTTTAATCATCAAAATTTATATTTTTGGATTTAGAATTAAATTCCCTATTTTTAGGGAATTTCTGGGAATTTTTAGGGTTTTCTGTGAAAATGACCTTTTCGCTCCTCCGTATCTTGAACTGGGCCCGAATACTCTTAATCCGGGCCAGAAAAATTGCACAACTCTCCTTTTTCCTCCTCCCAAGGCCGTGGGAGATTGTGAAGTGTGCATGTGGAAAAACTTTTCAATGCCTTTTCCAAGGTCAAAAGACATGACAAAAAGCCTTAATTTTTCATAAGACTTATGCCACTTGTCTATTTCTTCTTTTTCCCTACATGCAAAAAGGCTAGAGACCATTTTCATTTTTCATTCTCTCCTTCTCTCTTGCAGAAACAGAACCGTGAGACCTCTCCCTCATCCTCTCCAATCTTCCATTTTTCTTCCAAACACATTCAAGCTAAAGGTTCCATTTTTGAACCTAAGCTTAAACACCTAGCCTCCAACCTTGTAGAAGTCCTTGTTGGTGATCAAGAGGAGGATCTTGGAGCTGTTTTTGGGGCTTTACTGCACCTTATTTTTACAGAAAATTCCTTAGGTAAGGGGGGGGGGAACTTGAACTCTAGTAGGATTAGTGACTAGAGTCAAGGATTACCCTTAAGTCCTTGTCTTTACTCTTGTTTTTCCTTGAAAAAAATCACTTTTTGAGCTTTTCTTTGAGCAAATGTTTTGGATTCTTGGAGTTGGGTTGTTTACATGTTTTTAAGTTTATTATGATGCTTGGAATGTGCTTGAATTATGATTATTGATGCATGCAAGCCAAGAAACAATTTTGGAAAAATCTTCCCTTTTGCCTCCTATAGCTCTCGGCCTTGAGAGAATGTGGGGCTGCATGTGTTTTAAAATCTTTTTGGTGCTTGGAGTGTGTTTTAATGATGATTTTAAGGACATGCATGGAGTTGTTTCAAGTTAAGAAATTGTTTTGATGGTTGATGCTTGAGAAAGTGCTACTTTTGAGCTAAAAAAAATTGAGGTTTGAACTTGAATGTGTGCATTGGTGATTTTGACATGATTTGGTGTGATCTTTGTGGTTTTAAAATGATTGTATGGTTGCTGGAAATTCAGGAAAAATTGATGAACATTCAAGGTGTTCTTGATGTTCATGAGGTTGTTCTTGATGAAATTAATCAAGAATGCCCTTTGATCCAAAAGTTCCAAGTAAAACTTGAAAAAGGTGTTTTTGGGCCTTAAAATTTTCATGGACCAATAAATCAAATTAACTAAAAGAATTTATTTTCAAAAAGAAATGTGTTTTTAGAAACATTAAAAAAATTAATTTCGGATTACAACAAAAATCTAATTAGAAGTCAACATAAAAGTCAACATTTTGGCTTGTTGTGTACAAAAATGGGCTCCCATGAGTCATCCAACCTTTGGGCCTTTTGTTTGGGCCCAAAGCCTTCAAAAAAGAGAGTCAAAGACTCATATAAAAGTCAACCAAAAATAACTTATGAATTTGGGCTTAGATTAGAGTTGGACTTCAACTTTAATCCAAGTTATTAAAAATTAAAACTTAGAGTTAATTAGTGGGCTTAACTAATTCAATTACCTAGGTTAATTAAGTAAAGGATGATTAATTAAGTCTAAAGTTAATTAACCTTAATGAAATTATTAATTAAGTAATTAATCAATAATGTTGATTAAGAACTAATTAATCATGATTAACCTTAATCATGTATAATTAAAACCCTAATCCAAGATTAAGGAAAAGATTAAGGGATGATTAGGAGTAAATTAGGATCTTAAGTAAGGATTAAGACTTAATTAAAGAGGATTAAAATTAATTGTAATCCTGTTAATGAAGACCAGTTATGATTGAAAGTTAAACCTAATCTTAATTAGTCATACAAGGAGAATTAGGATAAGTAATACCATTCATAAGACACAATCATAAGTCTTAGTAAATTATAGGGCTTAAGTGGACATGATTATCAAGAACATTCGTACAAACTACCTTAAAAGGTTATAACCAACACACTCTTTCTACATAAGACTTGAGAAACTTGGCGAAAGAGTGCGGTTTTGCTTTCCTTGTGAAGGGAAGACTTTGAATCGGGTCGTACCACGGGGATGTGGTGACGTAGAACGATTCAAAGGGGCTTCGTCTGTAAGGATTGTGCCTGCTGAAAACGTTGTGTGGTTTCCCTTGATGGAAAGACATTGAATTCGGGTCGCGCCATGGGGATGTGGTGACGTTGAATGGTTCAATGGGCTTTGCCTGTAGGGTTGTTATTGTTGAAGGCATTGTTGTATGACATGCATCATAAAGCATTGTTGATGTTCGAGGTTGAAAACCTTACGACCTATATGGCAGTGACACTCGGTACAGTGTGAAACTGGTAGGGACTGGGCACTGGGTTTTGTAAAGAACGCCAGAGGGTCCTCGGGTGGGGATGCCAGCCCTGAGGATAGTCAGGTCCCGAAATGGCTCAGGTGACGTAGGCTCGCTCCCTACTGTCGAGCAAACGAGGTACATGCTTGACTATCCCGTCGCTCTCAAGTTTTCAGGGTCAATTGAGATTGTCTGGAAGTCGGCAAAAATTGGCCAAAAGAAAATTATAAGTACCACGCTAGTACAGACTCTAACTCCTGATACGTTGTGCATATATGGTCGGGCAGTTGCTGTGTCCACTGCGGATGGTGATGTTTCCCTGGCCCCGCATGCATTAGATGTTGCATTATAATAGCAAAGTCGCATTCATATGAGTACATTATGATGACATGTTTTGTGTTGCCTATCGATTAGACTGTGTTGACTGTCTGTGTCTGTGTGCTCTAGTTTACTGTATCCTACATGTTGTGAGTTCATGCGATGTTCTCACCCTTCTTTTCTATCTCTTGTTGTTGTGTTCTTCTCGTTATGTCGATAGCCGGTATCGAAGACTTCTGCTATGACGTCAATGTAAGTGCGACTACAGTGGATGCCGAGGGGCACCTGGAGGGTGACGGACATCCCTCGCAGATGTGAGTTTTAAGGGGAAGTCCGTGTCATCATCTCTCATCCCGGACTTCCGCTTGTACCAGAGTTGGATTTCATTGTGCCTGTGACTCTCGAGTTCCCTACGCCACCTAACTTGGTGCGCTACACCACCTTCCGTCCTTCACGTCGACGCCCCGCTTCTTCTTCGTCGTCGCGGTCATCTCGGATGGCTGACATGGTCGGACTAGACTCTCCTAGGTACTCACTTTCTTTTGAGGCTTCAGATTCTCAGCCTATGCGTCTTGATGCGCAAGGCCTCTCTCTCACAAGTAAGTTAGACCTGATTGTGATTGACGACACCTCGGATGAGGAGGAGGCCCCGGGAGAGAATTCAGGTGAGGATCCAGAGGAGGAGGAGCCGGAGGAAGATCCGTCTAGTGACGAGTAGGACTAGTGTGATTTCGAGTCTAGGTTGTAGCAACTCTGATTTAGTAGCCTCTTATTTTGTATTTTGATTGTGGTCTTGTTTATTTTGGTCTACTACTAGAACTCTTACTTTGATATGGATATTTGGATGGCTCGAGAGATACACTGATGCTACTTGGTATGTATGTATATATATATTTCACGTTGACTCCTATTCTCACAATGTTTTATAATTATGTGTATGTTGTATGTGCGTGAGGTGATAATCATTTAGACGTTTTCGGAAAACGAGTTTTTCTTTAAAAGTAAAGGGAAGGATGTTTCATAAGTACTTAAAACGAAACTAGAGATGTGATAGGTCAATGACACATAACCCTTTTCAAATTTTTTTTTCCATATTTTGACGTATTAAAAACAGTAAGTTTGACGGTTACGTGTTATAATGTGATATTCTTAGCGGTATAACTAAGGGTGTCTCATAAGTGGTGACGTTGAATGATTCGGTGGGCTTTGCCTATAAGGATGTGAATGTTGTAAGCATTGTTGTGTGACATGCATCATAAAGCATTAATGATGTTCAAGGTTGAAAACCTTACGACCTATATGGCAGTGACACTTTGGTACAGTGTGAAACTGGTTGGGTAGGGTGCATTGTGTTTTGCAAAGAATGCCAGTGGGTCCTCGAAAGGGACGCCAACCCCGAGGATAGTCGAGTTCCAGAAAGGACATCATGAGACGTAGGCTAGCTCCTTACTGTTGAGTCCGAAGGGGGCAGGCTTGACTATCCTGTCGCTCTCATGGTTTCTGGGTCAGTTGAGATTGTCTGGAAGGACGCATAAAAGATTTGGCCAAAAGAAAATGAATGAGCAATGCTCCTTGTACTGATTGCTAGTACAGACTCTAACTTCTGATACGTTGTACATATATGGTCGGGCAGTTGCTGTGTTCACTGTGGTGGTGATGTTTCCCTGGGCCCACATGCATTACTCATTGCATTATAGTTGCAAGGTTGCATTCAAATGAGTGTACTATGATGACATGTTTGTGATGGCTTGTTGATTGATCTGTGTGGATCATTCCTGTGTATGTGCTATAGTATACTGTATCCTACGTGATGTGAGTTCATGCGATGTTCTCACCCTTCCTCTCTATCTTTTATTGTTATATTCTTCTCGTTACGTCGATAGCCGGTATCGGAGTCTTCAGCTATGACATCGATGCGAGTTCAGCTGCGGTGGATGCCGAGAGGAACATGGAGGGTGACAGATATCCCTCGTAGATGCGAGTTCACTGGGGAAGTCTGCGTCATCATTACTCATCCCGGACTCTCGCTTGTACCAGAGTTGAATTTCATTGTACCTGTGACTCTCGAGTTTCCGACGCCACCTAACTTGGTGCGCTATACTACTTTTCGTCCTTCACGTCGTCGCCCCCGCTTCTTCGTCGTCGTCGCGATCATCTCGGATGGCTGATATGGTCGGACCAGACTCCCCCAGGTACTCACCTTCTTCTGAGGCATCTGATTCCCAGCCTATGCGTCCTGATGTACAAGGCCGCTCTCTCACAAGTAAGCTAGATCTGATTGTGATTGACGACACCTCGGAGGAGGAGGAGGCCCCTGAGGAGGATCCAGAGGAGGACCCTGAGGAGGAGCTGGAGGAGGATTCTTCTAGCGATGATCCCTTAGAGGATTTTGGAATGATCACTATCGGGGACGCTGGGAGGAGGAGCAGTAGGGTGTTCACTACTGAGTCGAGTGACGACGAGTAGGTTTAGTATGGTTTGAGTCTAGGTAGTAGCAGCTCTGAGTTAGCGACCTCTTCCTTTGTATTTTGTTTGAGGTCTTGTTTATTTTGGTCTATTACCAGAACTCGTGTTTTGATGTGGATATTTGGGTGACTCGAGAGGTACACCACTGTTATGTTCATATGTATATATCTCATGTCGTTTCCCTTTTCTTATGTTGATGTTATAATTGTGTGTATGTTGTGTATGTGTGCGAGGAAGTAACTGTCTAGATGTTTTCAGAAAACGAGTTTCAGAATAAGGAAAGGATATTTCATAAATACTTAAAATGAAATTAGAGATGTAATAGGTTGATGACAACTAAATCCTTTTTCAAAAAATAAATAAATAAATAAATAATTCCGCATTTTAACGTTTCTAAAATAGTAAGTTCGTTGGTCACGTGTAATACATGTGATATTCTTAGTGGTAGAACTAAGGGGGGTCACACTTTCCTTTACATATTTGTCATTCTTAAATGACTTGAAGTATCTTTAAGGGCAGTTATGACAAATCAACAAGCTTCACCTTTGGACTTTATCATGTATCTTCTTGAA
The DNA here is from genome assembly GCA_026901365.1 of Sesbania bispinosa. Lineage (NCBI taxonomy): Eukaryota > Viridiplantae > Streptophyta > Magnoliopsida > Fabales > Fabaceae > Sesbania > Sesbania bispinosa. The sequence continues at coordinate 738,583 of QLOH01000064.1, forward strand.
GTAATTCACTTGTATCTTTTGCTTAACACAATCTCAAGTGAAATGATCAGTTCCATAAGAATCAGAATTATGACAAGTGAATTTTGATATGTTGTCAACATTGAAACCACTTGGGAGGATTCTTGGACTTTACAATCTCCCCCTTTTTGATGATGACAACATTCAAAATTTAGCTTGTATGATTCTGATTTCTTTTAAACATATAGAAGTAACTCCCCCTGAATTTATGCTCAGGTTATTAGTTCATTTAAATGGGCAGAAAGATGCTATAAATAACTTCATATTATCAAAAAGTCAAGATAAGATTGTTACAACAATTTTTAGCCAAGGAGAACTACAACAGAGCAATTTAAAGCATATTTAAAGCATCAGCCAGCCTATGCATAGCGCAATCAGAAATTACATTCCTAATAAAAATGTCTGCCTATGCTAAATGTTTGCCTATGCTAAATTTACTACTTCTCCCCCTTTGTCATCAATAAAAAATAGCAAGGAGAAGCAGTATCATCAACTTCTGTTTGGAGGGTGAGGAGTGATCTGAAGATGATGAAGTGGAAGGCTGGAGAATGTTGTGAGGAGGGTGAAATGGACAAAAGGCATTTCAGGAGCTTGTGGTGCAATTGCAGGAAGAACAAAGGTGTTGAACCAGTACTGGTGTTGAGTAAACCTATCAATCATGTCATTCACAGTATTTTGAAGGCCATTGACATTAGAAAATAGCTTCTTGATGTCAGTCTTCATCTTGAATTGGAGGAAGATTGAACAGCAGAAGATCCAGCATGCTCCTTAGCAGCTAAGGCAGGCTTCTCTGATGGTCCAGAAGAAGGGTGTTGAGCCTTTTCTGAACTCAGCTGCTTGAGATAAGTTTCCATGGATGAAAGATGGGCAGAAATAACAGGGATACTATCTCTTAAAGGAGCTGTGGAAGGAATGGTGGAGTCTAGGATTGGTGAGGCCAGAAACTGGTTAAGCATATCAGTCCCAAAAGTACCTACTGAGGGAGCTGATTGGAATTCCTCCTTCTGCTGTTCTTCTTCTTCTTCTTCTTCTTCTTCTTCTTCTTCTTCTGATAGGTGCAGTTCTTCAGTTTTCTGGGGTTCTGGTAGGGCAAGCATGGTTGGTTGATCTTGCAGGAGAGGTAGAGCAGTGTTAAAGGGAGCAGGTTCAAAGTAGGTGTGGGCCAACATTGCCAGAGTAGTGGCAGCCACTCCTTCTGCAGAAGCACTATCCAAGGACATATCTTTTGCTTCTTCTGCAGGAGCTTCCACTGTATGATCAACATCAATGTCCATATTGGCCACTTCATTCTCTTCTTCTAAGTCCTCATGCATCTGTGAGGCAATTTCCTTCTCACCAAAGCTTGCGGAGGATTTTAGTTCACTTTCTTCATAGGTGAATGGGCTTGGAGGTGCAGGGTAAGAGGATTCAGCCTTCTCTTTTTCAGTATCATCATTCTTTGGCATTTTACTTGGACCAACAGCTATAGAAGATGCAGCTACCTCCTTTGGAACCTATTTTCTTTTTCTGAAAAAGGTTTGGAGTTCCTGATGCTTCTTCTTAGTCCTTGGAGCACAAGGTCCTTCTGTGCTTTTCTCTTCCTCACTGCTGCTGCTGCTGGAGAAGAAGTGAGATGGGATTGGTTTTTCAATGTGCATTTTACTCACATTGCTTCTGTCAAAATAGGTAAAAGACTCCATAAACTCTTCTCCATCCAAGTTAACATGATGATGTCTGAAAATTCTTGTAAGTACCATTCCATAGGGAAGGCTGGTATAAGCCCTTTGAGGATTGGCTGCATAAATCATCCCTCTCAAAATAAGGTAGGATAAGGACAAAGGAATACCTTGCAGAAGATTGTAGATGACAAGAAGGTCTTGGTCAGTGACGCTTTCCCAAGTACCAGCTCTAAGTAAGATGGAATAGCAGCACATCTTATGAAACATCCTACAAATGGGAATGAGCTGACTGGATAGGAGTCTTGGTTCAGGATTGGGAACAACCTTTCTAATGACTTCTTCTCTGGATACACCAGCAGAAGCAAACCAGGAATCATCATATAACTGGTTTTCACAAGGAGAAATTCCTAAAGCAGCTTCTATGGACTCTGGAGTGAGGATGATGGTTGAGCCCTTAATGTCAACTACCAGAGAGTTTCCATCACTCCTGTAGGAACTTGCAGAAGCAAAGAATGCCTTGACAAGTCTTAGAAAAATTGGTTCTTTAATTAGAAGGAAGTCTACCCACTGCCGCTTCTTTACAAAGTGATTTACATCCCATCCAGTCTTCCTAATCTCCTTCAGAAGAAAGATTCTCCCAGGGATTATGTTCTTCCACTCCCATTTCTCATAGAAGGTCTTCAACATGTTTTCATCTTGAAATAAATCCAAGTTAGCATCTTCTGATCCTTCAAAAGGATCACTTTCCTTACTGCTTTCTTCTGAAGTGGAGCTGGGAACATTGTTTTGGCTAGATTTTGGACTTTGGCTTGGCTTGAATGAAGAAGAATCAGGCTGTGATTTAGAAGGAGGTGAATCAATTCCAATGGGGTTTTCAGGATCATTGCCAATGGTGTGAAATGAGGTTTTTAATCTGTCTGACCTTTTAACCCTCACTATGGGAACATCAGAGGGTAGAGGATTTGAGGTAGAGGGTGCAGAAGATGCAGGTGGTTTTACAGAAGAAGAAGCTACATGCTCTGATGGTGGCTTGGTTGACAGAGGTTCAACTTCAAGCACTTCAGTGAATGGGATTATCTCGTTGCCAGCTACTTCTATACTCTCATGGCTACAATGAGAGCCTTCAGACTCTTCAGAGGCATTTTTCCTATTTGCAGTGCATTTGATCCTCATGGTTTCGTGAGAGAGAAAGAGACGAGAAAACAGAGTATGATCAGCTGAGAGATTTCTGATTGAGGAGAAGGTTAGGAATAGCTTAGAAATGGTGAGAGGGGCTTCCTATATAGCAGATAGTGTCCCTAAGAGTCTTCTCCCAATTAGCCGTTTGAAGATGGAAAGTTTAAGGAGAGAGAAACACGCGCAGTTTTTTAGAATGGGTTAGTTGCACAAAACGGTCACTTTCTTAATTGCCTAATTTGTGAAATGATTATCCTTTTAATGTTAAGGGACAAAAATGAGATTTTCATATTTAATCATTTAGAGATGCATAGGTGAGCTGCGCAGGATACAGGGCAAGTCAGTTTTGATCTTTGAACTAATTTTTAATTAGTTTTTTGCTAAGCTGAAAGTGACATTTCCTAGTTCCTAGGTTTGGGAAACATAGTAGCAAAATGTTTCAGATTTTCGGGCAGAGTAGCTGACATATTTAATTGACTATTTTGAATACATGATTCTGCAAACCGAATTTTGCAGAAGATGTGCCCAGGTATATGTATTCATGTCCAGAAGATAGCATGTCTTCTGTTTTGCAGAAGATGCAAATTTTTAAGGCTATAGCTTCTGCAGAAGATATAAATATCTTTTATGAACATAACAGAATCAAAATTTCAATGAAGGATAACAGAAGCAATCATTGCAGTTAAGAGCATTTAATTTAACAATCTGCACATATTTAATTTTTCTCTAATAAACATAAACCTATCTTCATTTTTCTGAACATGATCCCTAATAAAATGATGCTTTATATCAATATGTTTACACTTAGAGTGTTGTATAGGATTCTTGGACAAGTTTATGGCACTTGTATTGTCACATAATATAGGGATTTTTGTGTATCTTAAGCAATAGTCCTCCATTTGATGCTTTATCCATAACATTTAAGAACAACAACTTGCAGCAGATACATATTCTGCTTCTGCAGTACATAAAGCTATGGTAGGTTGCTTCTTACAGGGCCAAGATACCAATGCTTCTCCAAGAAATTGGCAGCCACCACTTGTGCTCTTTCTATCTATTCTATCTCCAGCATAATCAGCATCACAATATCCTGTCAAGTCAAATTTTGTACCTTTCTTGTACCAAAGACCAAGATCAATGGTTCCAACATGATATCTGAATATTCTTTTCACAACAGCAACATGAGATTCTTTTGGAGAAGATTAAAATCTATCACATAGTCCTACAGAAAATAGAATATATGGTCTACTAGCAGTTAAATACAACAAGGACCCTATCATTCCCCTATACTCCTTCTCAGATACAGGTTTTCCATTTTCATCTAAGTCTAAAACAGTAGAAGGATGCATGGGAGTTCCCATGAATTTTGATCCTTCCATTTTGTATCTTCTGACAAGATCCTTGGTGTATTTTTCTTGGTAAATAAAAATTCCAGATTCTTCTTGTTTTATTTGTAGTCCAAGAAAGTATTTAAGTTCTCCCATAAGACTCATTTCAAATTCCCCTTTCATTAGATTAGAAAAGCCTTGACACATTTTTATATTTGTGGATCCAAAGATGATGTCATCAACATAAATTTGCACAATTAGTTGATCCTTCTTAATAGTTTTCTTAAACAAAGTAGTGTCAATTTTTCCTCTAGTAAATTCATTGTTAAGAAGAAAACTGCTTAATCTTTCATACCTAGCTCTAGGAGCTTGTTTTAAACCATATAAAGCTTTAGTGAGTTTGAAAACATGATTTGGATGTTTTTTATTTTCAAAACCAGGGGGCTGGTGCACAAACACCTCCTCATTTATGTAACCATTTAAAAATGCACTTTTAACATCCATTTGGTAAAGCTTAAAGTTTTTGTAAGTACCAAAATAAAGTAAGTAGGATTCTACTAGCTTCTAATCTAGCTACAAGTGCAAAAGTTTCATCAAAATCAATACCTTCTTGTTGGTTATACCCTTGAGCCACTAACCTTGCTTTGTTTCTGATTACATTACCTTCTTCATCCATTTTGTTTCTGAAAACCCATTTAGTGCCAATAATGGGGCGATCTTCTGGAGAAGGTACTAGTGTCCACACCTTATTCTTCTCAAATTGATCCAGTTCTTCTTTCATTGCTTCTACCCAAGATTCATCTTCTAAGGCTTCATTTACATTCTTTGGTTCAATTTGAGACAAAAATGCTGAACTATTCTCATTATTTCTGAGTTGTGATTTGGTTCTGAATCCTTCTATAGTGCTTCCAATGCTTTGTTCATGAGGATGATTGGTGATTAGCTTCCAGCTCTTAGGAAGGCTCTCTTTAGCTACACCAGTATCTTCTGCAAAACCTTCTATAGGAAGTTCCTGTTCTGCTGTATCTTCTAGTGAGCCTTTTCTGTCAGAAGATTGCTTCTGCAGTAGCTCACCTTCGTCATCTGATTTTTTTCTATGTTTTTCTTGACAAGAGGGATTAGTATCATTGAAAACTACATGCATGCTTTCTTCTATGGTTTGATTTTTGATGTTATAGATTCTATATGCTTTTGAAGTAGTAGAATATCCAAGAAAAATTCCTTTTTTAGATTTTGCATCAAACTTTTCAAGATTTTCTTTATTGTTCAATATGAAACAATCACATCCAAATATATGAAAATATCCAATGTTGGGTTTTCTTCCTTTCCATATTTCATATGGAGTTTTATTTAAGATGCTTCTGATGGAAACCCTGTTAACTATATAACAAGCAGTTGATACAGCTTCAGCCCAAAAGTATTTTTGAATGCCACTATCACTTAACATGGTTCTAGCCATTTCTTGGAGGGTTCTATTTTTCCTTTCTACAACTCCATTTTGTTGTGGAGTTCTAGGACAAGAAAAGTTGTGTGAAATTCCATTTTCATCAAAGAAGTTCTTAAAAGAGTGATTTTCAAATTCCCCTCCATGATCACTTCTTACAGAAGCTATCGGTTGGCTACTTTCATTTTGTATCTTCTTGGAGAAGATCTTGAAAGCATCAAAGCATTCATCCTTAGTTGTAAGAAATAAAACCCATGTGAATCTAGAGTAGTCATCTACAATGACAAGTCCATATTTCTTTCCTCCTAGACTTGGTGTTTTAGTAGGTCCAAATAAATCAATATGCAACAGTTCCAATGTTCTTTTAGTAGTAATTACATTTTTAGGATGAAAACTTGACTGTGTATGTTTTCCTTTAACACATGCATCACACATTCTATCCTTTTCAAATTTGATTTTGGGTAACCCTCTAACTAGATCTAGCTTAGACAGTTTGGAAATGCTTTTCATGTTTAGATGACCTACTTTCCTATGCCATGTCCATTTGTCATTTTCAAAAGAAGCAAAACATGTATGATCAGATAGTTCTTCTAAGCATATGTTGTATAAGTTTTTGCTTCTAATACCATAAAATAGGACCTTCTTTGTAGATGCTTCTCTAATTTCACACAATGTTGGTTGAAACATAACTTCATAGCCAGTGTCACATAGCTGACTTATGCTAAGAAGATTATGTTTTAACCCTTTCACATAATAGACATTATTAATTTGAGTATAATTTTTCATACCTATCTTTCCAATACCTTTGATGTGAGCTTTGTTATTGTCTCCAAAGGTAACTGTTCCACCTTCCATTCTGTGGAGAAGTATGAATTTGCTCTTGTCTCCAGTCATATGTCTTGAGCAGCCACTGTCCAAGAACCATATCTCTTTCTTCTTGAGGGATTTTCCTTTTTCCTACATCAGAATAAAGTAATGATTTAGGTACCCAAATCTTTTTGGGTCCTGAAGGGTTAGATACCTTTGTTTTAAAGCTCCCTTTTCTTTTGTAACAATTATAAGCAATGTGTCCAATTTTGTTACACCAAGAACATTTAGGAGGTTGCCTTTTAGCAGGAACAAAAACTGTTTTCTTAGTGCTTGATGCTCCTACTTCATGGAATCCTAATCCTCTTTTATCAGTGGTTTCTCTACCATTTCCTATTACTTTATTTAAGTTATATGTACTGCTAACAAATTTACTTAAGTCTGTTTGCAGTTCATTAATCTTCTTTTGCAGAAGATAGTTTTCCTTCTGCGGTGATGCAGATTTTGTATCTTCTGCAGGATTCTCTTTTATTATCCTAACCTGTTCAGACAATTTAAAGTGTGATTGTTGAAGCCATTGATTGGTTTTAATTAGTCTATCATTATCTTCCTTCAATTTTTCATTTTCCTCTTTAGATTTAATGAGTTGTTCTTTAAGAAGTGCACATTTTTGTGCAAGTGTGTGAGAGTCAGATAGTAAATTTTCAAATTCATCTTCTAATTCTCTATATACAGTAGGAGTTTATGTGATTACCTCATTTTCTTCATCATCACTTCCAGCCATGAGACATAGGTTTGCTGCTTCTTCTCCAGAATCTTCTTCTTCTGAGGAGCTGTCTGAATCATCCCAAGTTGCCATCATAGCTTTCTTCTTCTGGAAGGTTTTTAAGTCTTTTTTCAGTTGTGGACATTCTGGTTTGAAGTGTCCTGGCTTGTTGCATTCAAAACAAATGATTTGTGCTTTGGATTTTTCAATTTTTTGTCCATCCTTCTTGAAGTTGAAGCTTTTCCTTCCTCTGACTTATGTTCTTATTAGCCTCTGGATTCTTTTTGAGATAAAGGCAAGTTCATCATCCTTCTCTGATGATGTCTCATCTTCTTCAGAAGCATCTGCATCTGTTGGAGTTAAATTGTTCCTTCTGGAAGTGCTTGCTTTTAGAGCAATGAATTTTCCCTTTCTTGGTAATTCGTCCATGAGCTCTTGCTCATGAACTTTTAGTGAACCAAGCAATTCATCTAGCTTTAAAACATCAAGATCCTTAGCTTCTTGGATTGCTGTTACCTTAGGTCTCCATATTCTTGGAAGACTCCTAAGAATTTTTCTAACTTGCTCTTGGTTTGAGTAGCTTTTTCCAAGAGACTTTAAGTCATTTATAATGACAATGAATCTACTGAACATTTCATCAATAGATTCATGTTCAACCATGCTGAAAATTTCATATTGATGAATCAATATGTTAATTTTTTATTCTTTTATTTGGTCTGTTCCCTCATGGGCTATTTGGAGTGTATCCCATATTTCTTTGGCTGTTGAACATCGAGCAACTTTATTATATTCTCCCCTGCTCAGTGCACAGAGAAGGAAGAATTTGGCTTTGGAGTTCAAAAGATACTTCTGCTTATCTTCTGAGGTCCAATCTTCTCTTGCTTTAGGTTGAGGAGCTTCTTTTTGAACTTCTGATTCTCCTTCTTTGGGCTGAGCAAGAATTCTTGTTCTTCTTACTACTGGAATGAAATTTCCTTTCTCTACAATATCCCAAAGATCAATGTCTTGGGATTCTAGAAACAATTTCATTCTATCCTTCCAATAGTAGTAGTCCTTTCCATCAAATGCTAGTGGTCTATTTGTAGATGAACCTTCTAGTATGAACATTGTAGCTCCATGATTTGCCATTTCCCTTGATCTTTTCCTCTCTTACTGTTATGTAAGTTCAACCCTAGAGGCAAGCTCTGGTACCAATTGAAGTTGTGGCTTCAATCACAAGAAGGGGGTTGAATTGTGATTGAATAAAATTTCTGCAATTTCTTTGTATACTTTTTCTGCTCAAGGACTTGCCTTGGCTTAGTATAAAGAAATAAACTCACAGAAGGTAATAGTTAGTTAATTTTAATTTTGCAGAAGATATATAAGTATGTTATGGTAGTGATAATAGTAAAGAGAGAGTAAAGAAGATGGCACACAAAAATTTTATACTGGTTTACCTCTTCCAACCTGAGGCTACGTCCAGTCCCTACACCTGTAGGATTTTCTCACTCTTATAATCAAATTAAAATCTTATTGGGTAACATTACCACTAGTATTCTTTACCTGCCTCTTCAGGCTAACAATAACCTAACAAACTCAGATTTTCCACTGAATACTTACTGCAGAACCTTCTGCAGAAGATTCAGTCCCCAGAATACTGCAAGTACCTTATGCAGATTCTGTAAACCAACTGAGATCACCAAATCTCAGTAAACCTCACTGAAAACTCTTTCCCTTGCTGCTCAGAAGAAGGATATGCACCTACAAACCTCTCTTGAGACTTTTACAATGAAAATGAGAAAGAATAAGAACATACAAGGCTCAAATCAATACAATATTTGCACAGCAGAAGCAAAATGATGAGCCAAGACTCTCTCCAAGGCTTTTCAGACTAGAAATCACATAAATGAAGGAGAGAGAAAATTTCTAAAAGATAGGAGAAGTGAAACTGCAGAATTTTATGTTTCTTATGGAGTGAGGTGCCTTCAAAGTGAGGAGGAACTCTCCTTTTATAGAAGGCTGGAGTGAAAATAGCAGTTGGACATCTAGCTGGCTTCAAAGTCATGTCGCTATCTCAGCTGCAGCATGTGCAGCTTTACAACTGTCAGTTTGACCAGCTCTTCCTTCTGCAGAGTATCTTCTGCAGGTTGTTTTTGGGCTATTTCTTAAAGCTTTTCTTCTGTAGACATGATAAACTCTTCCAGTATAATATTTTCACTTATTTTAGATTTAGCTGGCCTACTGAAATTATAAGAAGAAGAGAAGAAGAAGACTTATTTGAATTCTGCATTGATTGCACCTTCTGCAACAAATCTTTTCTTCTGCAATATATCTGGAATTGCATTCTTCTTGCAGATCTTCTTAAAATACTTAATTTGCTCAATGGAAAATATTTTTAGGTAGTTTCTGCAGCTGTAACCTCAGAAGGTGAAAAAATCACTTTGTTTTATATGTTATGTTTCTTCTGCAGAATTGATGACTTCAGGTTCTTCTCCAGAAATAGCTTCTATCTTCTGACTATCATTTTTAACCTTAGTGAGGATAATTTAAATATATCTTGATGCTTAGGAACCTGAGATATGCTTCTTTTCCTTTAAAAAAAATGAATCCTCCTTCTAATATGTTTTCTGCTTGAATTGAATTATGTTTTCCTTATGGGACAGTATATCTCGTTTCTTCTGCAGAGCTTCTGAAGCTAGAGATTCTTCATTTGTATATTTTATTTCTTTCCTTCACAGATTTGTCATTCTTAAATGACTTGAAGTATCTTAAAGGGCAGTTATGACTAATCAACAAGCTTCACCTTTGGACTTTATCATGTATCTTCTTGTAGTAATTCACCTGTATCTTTTCCTTAACACAATCTCAAGTGAAATGATCAGTTCCATAAGAATCAGAATTATGACCAGTGAATTTTGATATGTTGTCAACATTGAAACCACTTGGGAGGATTCTTGGACTTTACACCAGTCCCAGGGAAAACCACCACTGGATTTTCCATTATCTGATCATAGATACAAGTATTCTTTTATCATCAAGCCTCTTCAGGCTCTCAACTGGGTATTCCTTTTTAACCAAGACTCTCCAGGCTTAAACCGAGTATTCTTTCTTCCTCCAAGCCTCTCCAGGATCTCCAGAGTATTCTTTCTTCCTCTAAGCCTCTCCAGGCTCTCCAGAGTATTCTTTATTCCTCCAAGCCTCTCCAGGCTCTCAGACACTTAATAGTGTTTACAATGAAAAGTTTAAGTTTCCTAGAAACTTAAACCGAGGTTCATCTTGTACTTTGGGTTAACTGAGTACTACTCAGGATACATGCAATAAATCTAAGTACAAGGAGATAAGATAGAGATACAAGTGTATAAGTTTGCATTCAATCTCATCTCTGTATGAGGGATACCTCCTCAGAGAGTTGGCTTGATAGGATGTTGAATAGAGCTTCAGCCGATTCTCTCTTGGGATTGACTGTGGTTTATCTTGAGATTCACTCTAGCCCTGGGTTCACCAAAGGTTCACCTTTTTTCAAAGTCTTTCTTGAGGCTATTTATATGTTCTGCTAAAATATAGCCATTAAAGATTGTTGATTTTACCGTTGAGAAGAAATGATTAAGCTCATAGAGCCGTTGTGAAATAACTTTCTCATTCGGTAGCTTCTTTCTTAAGCAGATTAGGTGTGTAGATGACTTGGTTCTGACACATTGTAGATAAGCTCTTAATCATGAGAGATTTTCTTCATCTTCAGCAGGTTTATATTTCTTTTCTCTCACTTCTTTCTTCATTTGTCTTCTTCAGAATGTAAGGAGATAGGATATACAGATCCGTTAGTCTACTCCTTTTTGACCGTTGTGAGTTCTGCTTCTCTTTGCTTGGCTTTGACTAGCATAAGTGTGTAGATGTATTATCCGTTCTGACACACACAACAATTTAAATATTTTCTTGAGATTGAGTTAATACTTCAGCAGGTTGGCTTGCTCCTTTCTCTCTTTCTTCTTCTTCATATTTCTTTACAACAGGAAGTCTTTAGAAATAACGTTAGACTTCATTTTTATCCTATTGTGCTTTCTGCTTTTCTTTTTACTTGAGGTACATCCCTCTGATAGTGTGTTGCAGAGAAGATACAGAAGTAGGTGTGCAGCAGCGCTGACCTATCTCTAACTTCTATTTGCTTTTCTGCAGTAGGCTTCCTCTTCCATGTTGGGTTCTGAAGCTGAGTCCTAAGGCATTTGCTTTTCTTTGCATCAATTTAGCTTCACCACTCATGTTTGCTGAGATTCGAGTCTCTTAATTAAATTATTTATATTGTCTCATAAATCTTCAGAGAGTTGTATGATGTGTCTAGCTTCTTCATCTTCAGAGAGTTTGAAATGCCACGTCATCACGTTCAGAAAGTATGTGTTCAGCAGGTTCAACTTTAGTACACACACACTTTCAGCAGGTTGCATTACTTCAGCTTGATTTCGCTTTTCATCTTGGAGAAGCTTTCAGGGAGTTCCTTCCTTCAACGAGTTTCTTCTTCTTTGCTTCGGATGGTTGCTTCTTTCTTCTTCATTCTTCATGAGCATTTAGTTTATTTTCATTTCAGCTTTTCCCAGATGTACTCTTTCTTTTCTTCTAGTCTTTTTCTTTGGTTCACTAGGTTGGTCGTCTTCGGAAAGTTCCTTTCTTCAGAAGATTTCTTCTTTGTTCTTCCTTCAGTATGTCCTCCTTCTTTGGCAAGTTACTTCTCTTCAAGTCTTTCTTTGATTCAGAAGGTTGAGCTGCTTCTACATGGTTCAATGTTTATTTGTCTGAAATGAATCATCTGAAGTATGTTTGCTTCATTTGAATGAATGATCTGAGGTATGTTTGCATCATCTGAATAAATGATCTGAAGTACATGTATCTGAGACAAAGTGATGTTCTTTTGATTGATGAACTTTCATAGGTTTTAAGTTTGTCTTAATTTCTGATACCACAGATATACTTCTTCTTTCCACATTTTCTTCAGATAGTTGGTCGCGTTCAGATAGTTGCTTCAATGCTTTTCTCTTTTCCTTGAGATGCTATTTTTCTTCAATAGGATTCTTTATTGCTCTTCTTGTAGCTTGTTGGTTATTTTCAGAAAGTTCCTCCAATGCTCTTGTTGCTTTGTTCTTCTTTAGCAGATTTCTTCTTTCAGCGTTTCTTCTTGTTCAGATTTGCTTCATCTTTCTTCAGATTTCCTCTTCCTGTCTTTTGTTTGCTTCCTTGGCTATCTTCGTCTTCTTGTGTTCAGATGGATGTTTCATCCTGTTACCTGAAACACAATGCACAGAAAAATACGTTTCTCAGTAGAACCTGTCTCTATATGATCTAATTTGTTAATCATTAAAACCTAAGGATAATGAGTCTTAAATCTAATTTAAATACTTAAATTAATTCTAAGACTCAACATTCTCCCCCTTTTTAATGATGACAAATTAGATATAACTTAACAGATATCAGATAGATCCAAATTTAGAATGTTTTTTAGAATGATGAATTGAGATGGAAAACTCCCCCTAAACTGGACAATTTAGTTATATTTCTCCCCTTTTCCCAAATTTTACCGAGACACTCAAATATATATCTAAAAACATTTTCTGATTCAGTTTGTTTAGTTATATTTCTTCTCCCTTTTTTGTCATTATTCAAAAAGGGTAGATTGGGTAAACAACTTTTAACAAATTTAAACAAGATTAAAGCATTACCAAATATGATCAAATTTTAAGAAGAATAATACTTCAGACCAAGGCAGTTGATTTTAAGATGCACAGAATAGTGATGAATATAAAATTCTTTATATTAAAAAGAAGACGTTGTAAACATTTTTTACAGGGATTAATTTGGAGACTGGCTTCCACTGGCCTCATCTTCTTCTTCAATCCCCACTTCTTTTCTAAGATTCAGCAAGGCATTCCTTGTCTTCTCTAACTTCTGACGAAGCAAGGTGTTCTCCATCTTTAGCCTCTTGACCTCAGAGTCTTCCAAGGCTGGTCTTCTTTCAAGTGCATCAATTTCTACTAAATTTTGACCATTGACCTTGAAGATGCTAGGATGCCTGTGGTCGTAGAGGTGTTCGATGTGAACTCTGTGATACTGGAGAAGCTTCATGATGATGGTGTTGTAAGGGAGGATTTTTGGAAGGTCTCTTTTTCTTATCATCTCAAAGAGAATGATCCAGGGGAGATTTATCTTTCTCCTCATCAGAAGATTGATAACACAGAATCTCTCCATCTTGGAGATGGGGTTATCTCCCACACTAGGGACCACACAACATTGCAGTATATCAAAGAGAACTTTCGGAATATCCTTCATCCCAGACTCACAGTAGATTAGTTTGTTAAATCTACCAGCACCACAATGATGGATCTCCCAGATGTCAGAAAACCTTTCACCTTTCACCTTGACCTCCAGCACCTCCTCCAGAATTGTAGTGTTAACAGTAATTTCTTGACCCTTTACCTGGGCCTTCAGGTAAGTTTTGTTGTTTTCCTCTACCTTCCTCATAGTGTTCCAAAACTCCCGAACACTATCTTCATGCCATCTGCAGTCAATGGCTTTGAAGAAGGGTAGCCATCTAGCCCCCTCAAATAGATCAGTAATGTCAAAGCCATCCTCAGAGAGGGTTTTGAAATCTACAACTTGTGTTTGAAAGATGGTTGTAGAGGATGCCATTTGAGAGGTTGGGAGAGATGAATCTTCTGAAGATTTAGAGAAAAAGTTAAGAGCTTGAGAAAGACAGATGAGAAGTTGTAGAGGGATTGATGATGTTTGAACTGCTTCTCACGTTGCAAATTTATAGGCTTAGATGGACTCAGATAGCCTTTAATTATGATGCATGCAGCCCCGACATAGGGGAACGTGCGTCATGAAGCAGGCAGGTGAAAAGCCATCTCCTTTAATTACCATTGTCATTAGAGTTTATGGTTTTCAAGGACTTTTGAAATTACACCTTTTCGAAATACCGGTTATATAAAATTATTGAAAAAAAAATTATGATGCCCAAAAAACAAAATATATATATATATAAAATTATATTAAAGGCAGTTATTTTTATGGAAACAAAATTAGTACCGGAAAAATCAAACAATGTTATTAGAAGAGATACTTAGAGAATTTTAGGTTGAGGAGACGTATCTGTTGAGACTCAACTTTTCTTCAAATACAATTTTGTTGCTTTCATTCTCTGAAATTGCTTGTTGTGTGTCAAAGGCATCATCTTGATCTTCATGCTCTATAATCTTTCTGACTTCCTCTCTATCAGAAACAACAATCATTATGCCCTGTCCCTCAAGAGTTAAGGTAGGCTCAGTGACTTAAGTAGCAATCTCCTCAGCACTCCTGACCCACAATTTAAGCAAGTTCGTTGTGAACCTTCTGAATAGGTTCAGAGGCTAGGAGTGATGCCACATCAGTCATTCTTTTAGATGATGTTGCCTTTTGATGATCAGCTTTATAAGTTCTCTTTAAAACCTGTTTGCTGAAACATTCACAAACCAAAAAATACCTTTTAGCAGCATCTGAATTTGCTCAATTAAATTTGTTAATCATTATGGAAATATCTTAAGAATTTAGATTTAAGTTCATCAAACAACATTCTCTCCTTAAATCATATACTTGTTGGAATTTATCTTTCTCTAAAGATTTTTCATTGAAAGAGACTCCCCCTGAGTTTGATATTACTTTCTGAAAAACCACTTGGTTTAAAGGTTTTGTTATTAAAGAAAATCTTTTCCTTCTTTTGTCATTAGGGAAGTATTTTCAGCAAGTTAGTAATTTTTTAGTTTTAAGTACTTTTATTAATCTGAAGAAAATATAATATAAACGGCACAGTTATAAAAACACATATTTAATCATAGGCTACGTAATCAGAGAATATAAACAGTTATAGGAATACTATAACATAGAATTCTAATCATGCAGAAAATATGGGTTTTGTTAAAATATAAATCTTTTAAAACAGAATATTATATGAAAAGAAAATGACAAGGCTCTTTGAATCAATTAGGGACTATCAGATGGTAGTTCCTCATTAGCACTGGCACCCCTCCTTTTCTGCTTTAAGCTTCAGTAGCTCCTTCTGAGTTTTTTTCAACTTCCTTGCTAACCGATTCACACGAGCATGCAGATGTTTCACATTGTATGCAGCAAACAACTTTCTAATTCTTCCGCGAGCACCCTGATGACAAGAGACTCTTGTCGTTCTCTCTTTGACAAGGGATGCCACAAAAGGAACTTCAGCCACCCTGTTCCCTAGGGCTTCTTCCCTTTCAGATAGAGTTTGGTCTAACTGAACATACATAGTTGGGGTGAAGAGGGAAGGAGGTGCTTGATCAAAGAGACCGTTCATTGCAAAGCCCTTGTGAATCAAGATTTTCATGATCAAGGTATTGTGGGGGAAGTGGTCCTTAATATCCAATTCTTCTCTGAATATCATCTGATATAGAAGAATCCATGGAAGACTGATCCTCTTCTTCATCAGCAAGTTTTCCACCACAAACCTTTCAATGTCCTTGATATAAGAGTTATTACTTCCTTTTGGAAGGATACAGTAGTTGAGAACAACAAGGAGAACTCTGGGGATATCCAGAAGTTGAGAGTGCTTGGTGGGACCAAAGCGTCTTCCACCAAACAGCAACTGATCATACACCAGAAAGCCTCCATGGTGTAATTCCCAATTCTGACAGAAATTTTCTCCCCTTGAAGGAACACCAATTACTTCAGCAACCAGTTTGCAGTCCACGAATATAGATCTCCCCATTACAGTCGTGTTGATCCCAGTGTGTTCTGGATCAGAAACAACTTCAGAGTTGTTCCAAAATTCCATAACACTTTCCTCATACCACGCAGAGGAAATGTTGTTAAAGAATGGGGCCCATCCAACAGCATCTAAGTACTCAACAATATTGAATCTTGCTTCTTCAAAATCAGAGAGACGAATCATCCTTGAAGGAATGATTTTCTCATTAATCCTTGATGGATTTGAATCACATGAAGTAGCAGATTCAGCAGCCATTTGAGCAGATCTAAGGTTGTTGGAGAGATTGATTTCTGCTCTTGAGGATTTATTGATTGGAGTGTAGTTCTCATGATGATCCTTCAATCCTTATAAATGGGCATGCTTGAAGCATTGATGATGATGGTTACATGAACTGAACAGTTATGGAGAGACGTGCATCGTGCCACGTTGAGGAGACGGTTGATAATCCATTAATTCACATAGAGCCTGATCATAGTTTTGACAAAATGTTTAAATTTTAAAGACCTTTCAACTTCTAAAAATAATGATTTAACATAATTACTCAAACCAAAGAGATAATCTGATAAATGATTTTCAGTAAGTAAGCACATTTCAGATAAACATATATCAACAAGTCCATTTCTCATATATCAGAGACTATATGCAATTTTCAGATGATTCACATGAATATATATCACATAAGTGCATATAGGTTGAGATAGCAAAGATGTTACCAAAGAGGGAATTTGAATTGAATGTGCTTTCCTTTTCTTATCATGCCTTCTGAAAGATGCTTCAGCAGCTTGAATAATGAGTTTAAGAGAATATACTCTTTTCTCATTCGTTTATCCACTTTATCTCAGAGTTGCTTCGGCTTGATGAGGCTCCCATCTTCTGAGGATCTACTCCTTCAGCATTTTTTAGATGCTCAACTTGAAGGTGAGCTCTTATACCAATTGTTGGAACCACAGGAAACACTAGAAGGGGGGTTGAATAGTGTTTTAAAACTTTACGCTAATTTTCAGAAACCCTTTTGGACAATTTATAATTCCAATTAAACCTTTGCAGGTTCTTATGAAAAACTCTTTTGCCAAATAGTAAATAATATCAAAGTTAAGCGTAGGCTAGTGAAAGAGAGTTTTTCAGAGACTTGCTGAACTTGATAAGTACCAATGTGCTTTTGGAAATCACATCAGAAGATTTAATGAAAACATTTTAGAAACTTGTTTAAAATTGATTTTGATAAGTAATAACTTCAAAATAGAAAACATGTTGTTTCAAAAATGTTTTACACTAATGTATCAAACGTTTCAGTAACTTGCTGAAAGCTAATTTGTTAAAGAACTTGCTGAACCCATTTCAGAAGGTTCAGTAAGTACCCTTTTTCAAAACAATGTGGTCAATGAATGGAGTTTTACTATGTTGATTGTAATTTCACTTTTCAGATTCTTCCCTTGTTAGAAATAATTAGATAATAGCTAAGAGTAAAGAGTTAAGGGTAGAGAGAATAGCTTCTGAAAAGATTCAGACGATGAGTTTCAGTCTGAAGTTTTGATCACCTTCTAACTGGGTTCAGACTCAAAGTAGTTTGAAAACAAGTTTAATTCAGAAGTAAAGTTCTCACTTAAATACTTTTAAATCCCCTTTATTAGATGAAAACTGAATTGAAAAAGTTTAAGGGAAAGAGAAGACTCAATCAAGAATTTATCCTGGTTCACCCACTAACCCAGTGAGCTACATCCAGTCCCAGGGCAAACCACCACCGAATTTTCCACTATCTGATCATAGATACAAGTATTCTTTTATCATCAAGCCTCTTCAGGCTCTCAACCAGGTATTCCTTTTTAACCAAGCCTCTCCAGGATTAAACTGAGTATTCTTTCTTCCTCCAAGCCTCTCCAGGCTCTCCAGAGTATTCTTTCTTCCTCCAAGCCTCTCTAGGCTCTCCAGAGTATTCTTTCTTCCTCCAAGCCTCTCCAGGATCTCATACACTTAATAGTGTTTACAATGAAAAACTTAAGTTTCCTAGAAACTTAAACCGAGGTTCATCTTGTACTATGGGTTAACTTAGTACTACTCAGGATACATGCAATAAATCTAAGTACAAGGAGATAAGATAGAGATACAAGTGTATAAGTTTGGATTCAATCTCATCTATGTATGAGGGATAACTTCCTCAGAGAGTTGGCTCGATAGGATATTGAATAGAGCTTCAGTCGGTTCTCTCTTGGGCTTAACTGTGGTTTATCTTGAGATTCACTCTAGCCCTGGGTTCACCAAAGGTTCGCCTTTTTTCAAAGTCTTTCTTGAGGCTATTTATATGTTATGAGAAATATAGCCATTAAAGATTATTGATTTCACCGTTAAGAAGAAATGATTAAGCTCATAGAGCCGTTAGAAAATAACTTTCTCATTCGGTAGGTTCTTTCTTAAGCAGATTAGGTGTGCAGATGACTTGGTTCTGACACACTGTAGATAAGCTCTTAATCATGAGAGATTTTCTTCATCTTCAGCAGGTTTATATTTCTTTTCTCTCACTTTTTTCTTCATTTGTCTTCTTCATAATGTAAGGAGATAGGATATACAGATCCGTTAGTCTACTCCTTTTTTACCGTTGTGAGTTCTGCTTCTCTTTGCTTGGCTTTGACTAGCATAGGTGTGTAGATGTATTATCCGTTCTGACACACACAACAATTTAAATATTTTCTTGAGAGAGTTGTATGATGTGTCTGGCTTCTTCTTCTTCTTCAGAGAGTTTGAAATGCCACGTCATCATGTTCAGAAAGTATGTGTTCAGCAGGTTCAACTTTAGTACATACACACTTTCAGCAGGTTGCATTACTTCAACTTTATTTAGCTTTTCATCTTGGAGACGCTTTCAGCGAGTTCCTTCCTTCAGCGAGTTTCTTCTTCTTTGCTTCGGATGGTTGCTTCTTTCTTCTTCATTCTTCATGAGCATGTAGTTTATCATCATTTCAGCTTTGCCCAGATGTACTCTTTATTTTCTTCTAGTCTTTTTCTTTGGTTCAGTAGGTTGGTCATTTTCGGCAAGTTCCTTTCTTCAACAGATTGCTTCTTTGTTCTTCCTTCTGTATGTCTTCCTTCTTTGGCAGCTTACTTCTCTTCAAGTCTTTCTTTGATTCAGAAGGTTGAGCTGCTTCTACATGGTTCAATGTTTATTTGTCTGAAATGAATCATCTAAAGTATGTTCGCTTCATCTGAATGAATGATTTGAAGTATGTTTGCATCATCTGAATAAATGATCTGAAGTACATGTATATGAGACAAAGTGATGTTCTTTTGATTGATGAACTTTCATAGGTTTTAAGTTTGTCTTAATTTCTGATTCCATGGATATACTTCTTCTTTCCACATTTTCTTCAGATAGTTGGTCGTGTTCAGATAGTTACTTCAATGCTTTTCTCTTTTCCTTGAGATGCTATTTTTCTTTAATAGGATTCTTTATTGCTCTTCTTGTAGCTTGTTGGCTATCTTCAGAGAGTTCCTCCAATGTTCTTGTTGCTTTGTTCTTCTTTAGTAGATTTCTTCTTTCAGTGTTTCTTCTTGTTTAGATTTGCTTCATCTTTCTTCGGATTTCCTCTTCCTGTCTTTTGCTTGCTTCCTTGGCTATCTTCGTCTTCTTGTCTTCAGATGGATGCTTCATCCTATTACCTGAAACACAATGCACAAAACAATACGTTTCTTAGTAGAACTTGTCTCTATATGGTCTAATTTGTTAATCATTAAAACCTAAGGATAATGAGTCTTAAATCTATTTTAAATACTTAAATTAATTTTGAGACTCAACAAAACTCATGTTTCTATTTTATGGTCTGTAAGCTTTATGCGTACAATGGTTTTTGTTTGTACTTAAAATACACTATTTTTTTCTACATGTGATGTTTATGTTAAATGAATGTATGTGTATACAACGTAATAACGTTTCGACGCTTTTCAAAAATAAATTTTACAAGTAAGGAAAGAATATTTCATAGCACTTAAAATAGAACTAGAAATATAGTAGGTTGATGGCTACTGATCTACTTTAAAAAAAAAAATAATTCCGCATTTTTGCTGACTTGTATAATATTCCCGTTTGTCACGTGCAACACATGTGACGTTCTTAGTAGTAACTAGGGGTGTCACACTGGGTTTACACATAAAGTGTGAATAGAGATTATGAAACAATTTTACCAAAGAAAAGTTCATACCAAAACTCATTTGAAATTACTTGCACAAAGAATGAAGAAATGAAAGAATCAAATTAAATAAAAAAATTTGTAACATTTTTGCACTTGTTCAACAGTTCTCTATCTGTGCTCTTCATCGTCATGTTCTATTTATAGCTTCCATGAGAGTAGAGACGTTGAGAGAGAACAAGTTAACGTTGTCTCTAAGCATTGAATGCATGGAGTCGTTGGTTGAATTGTTGCAACAGCAAAGTGAAAGAAAGCAGCCTAGACAGACTTCAGCGCAAACCTCTCGTCCTTTTCTGACATTTTTTCTGCTTTTTGTATTGATATGCTTTCTGCTATCACAAAGATCTTCTAATAACTTATTCTTCTAGTAAAAGGTAGTCTAATATGAAAGTGATTTTGAATTTGGGTCACATAGGTTTTCATACTTTTGACTTGCTTCTCTAGGTCTGATATAGATTCTATTTCTAGCGTAGTTTGAGACTCAGGTTGCATAATAGTCACTACAACATTTTTGGTCTACAGCAACAACAAAAAATTGTTCCTGAAAGAAAAAAAAAACCATTGCTGAAAGTTTAGGGAACGATTTTACAGGCGTGGAATTATCCACCGTTGCCTATTCCTTTAGGTAATGGTTTTTTGAAGTTCCCAGCCACGGAAATCGTAAGCGTTGCCTAAAACATGTTTGGAGTACGGTTTTTAAGCCTACTCCCAAGAGACCTTAGGCAACGGTCTATTAGCTTAGGCTACGTTTGTTTAATCGTTGCTTTTCATTATATCCAACGGTTTTACTATAACCTTAAGCAACACTTTTTTGTTTAAAACCACACTTATTTAAACGTTGCCTATTATCACAGTCAAGTTTAAACCACATTTTTTTAAACGTTGCCTACTATCAGGCATGGGCAACTACTATCCCATAAATATAAATTGATTTCATCAATAAAAAATTGATGGTGCTAAACCAAAAGGAAATAAGGATGACCCGGTAATAATAAACAGATACATACTTTTTAAGGAAGTGGTCCATATATCTTGAAGTG
Source organism: Sesbania bispinosa (assembly GCA_026901365.1). NCBI lineage: Eukaryota > Viridiplantae > Streptophyta > Magnoliopsida > Fabales > Fabaceae > Sesbania > Sesbania bispinosa. The sequence goes on from QLOH01000064.1 coordinate 759,735, forward strand.
CCTGAATCTTTATAAGAACCGAATCCATTCTTTTCATAGATAATACTAGTGACAAAATAAAAGAGCTTCTTATGTGGGGCATACATTAAACTAATCTCAACATCTGTAATACTTCTGTCTCCATTGGCAAGTTGCAGGTGAATATCGAAAAGGAAAACTTCTTTGTCCACAGTATCTGCTAGATGCCTGAAAATTGGTGAACAAAGGCATCTCTTCACTGTTTTCCAATCTACTTTCACGATATTATCATATTCTTACAGAAATAACATACCTCAAATGCATGCACCGGTGCATGCAAAAAATTGTAGTCATATCTCAATGCCTTATGTAACAAAGGCATCTCTTCACCAATCCAGGCCCAAAGCTTGCCCCTAATCCTGTTGCTGCACCTGAGTAAGAAACAAATGGTTAATGTCATGTGAAGATAGAATTAAGAAATATGAATAAAATACTAACCCCTGTCATTTTGTTTTTCCTTTTATCATTAAAAATGAAAGGGAGTGAGGATAAGCATTGAAATTGACAAGTCATGGTCTAAATATTTGATGGTACTCGGCAGGCACTCTGCTTCCCCCTGCAGTCAAGTCCAATAATATTACATTCAATGATTTCAACTAGGTTTTCAAAAGAATTGGACCGGCTGATCAGATTTTCAAAATAGGGAATCAATCCTGGCCAATACACATGAGCCTAAAAATCTGTTTTCCAAAACCAATATTTGAACCAAATAACCATTATGGTTGAACCTATCCTTTTAAAAAAAATTATATCATTATGATAAAAGCTAATTTGAACTTTTCACTGAACTGACTATTTGGTCTCCTATTTATAACCAAAACTCAGACTCACTCTTATTAATATGTCCAATGTAGAACAAATAAGAGCTAGTAATACAATAAGTGCTAAGATCCCATTTGCTTAGCAAGAAGCATTAAACATTCACCTTACCAAATCCCTAATAATTCCTTGCCTGAATATTCCCAAAATTCCACAAAATCCCAACTCACACTTTTGCAGGCTAACCCATATTCTTTTTGCTTTCAAATTAGCTCTGCCCCAAATATCATGTATAAACCTTCAACTCCCTTAATTCCTTCCCTTAAGAAAACCTTAATTTTGGTCTTTTTTAGTCTTATGTTTTCTGTTGCACTGCATCAGCCCAGATTTCCAAATCAATTTTCTATCTAAAACAACTATGCACTTTGTTAACACTTTGAATGTAAGATAACTAAGAGAAGCTATAACCTAAAAATGTACCTGAAGCAAATGGAGTTGAAAAGAGTGAACTTGCAGCTCGAGTTAAACTGAACAATGGAGCAGTATTACTGAATATAGAGGGAGTTGATGCAACGCCAGGAAAGGATGATGATGTATGACTACAATTTTTTGCATGCACCGTTATAATTCCTAGTTAATGTCTTATATGGTTAATTAGTAATACTCTCAGTTCCACTAGTTTTACCAAATTCATTTTTTGTTCGCCATAGTTTCAGTTAAAGATATTTCTCAATTTGATGCAATTCCCCTATCAGACTTCTATTGATTGCCACATTAGCAAAATATAGTGTGACATGACTCAAGCAGTAGTAAGGTGTAGGACTATGGAGGAGTCAACAAGGCTTCAGGATTAATGTCTAAGTCTCAAGATCGCCTAGAAGATATGCTTCTTGTTAATGTCTAGGGTTTTGGGTTGTCAACCTCTGGTGGTACCACTGTCTTCACAACAACATTCGGTGAATGTATTTCTGCTTTGCCTTATTGATAGCATTTTTCTGGTTTATATTTTGCATTGCATTACATAGAAAAAAAAATTAAACTTCAATAATAAAATGCAGCATCAACCAAAAAATAGCAGCAAAAATAGAAGAAATATCATAATCAGTAGCCAGAATCAGTAGGAATAAACATAAAAAAACACTAGAAACAAATAGCATGGGTAAAAGGATATTAGTTCGTTGGACCTCAGCCGTAACAAATAGCATGGAATAAACACCTTTTCACGTTTAATTTGAAATGTTAGTTCCTTGGACCTCATAAAAAAATAGTAGAAACAAATAGCATGGAATAAACATAAAAAAATAGTAGAATCAGTAGCCAAAATCAGTAGGATATTAGTTCCTTAGACCTTAGCCATAACTACTTTGCTTCGTTTATTATTACCCAACACCTTTTTCACGTTTAATTTGAAATCTTCTAAATAATTCAAGACTTGATTTTACTTCACCTTCAAAATTGAAGATATCTCTTTCAGGAAACTTTAGACTTGGAGTCTTTCATACTGATGACAAGATACAATATAAACGTCAGGCTTCAGACTTAGTTCCTGTAGCAAATCACTTCAGACTTTTGTAGTTCATGAGACTTGATAAAAATTCTCCATGTTGTTATTCATCAAAACTTAGAGATTTCACACTGTGATCTAGTTTTTTTTCTAAAATCTCCCCTTTTTTTTATGATGACAACAAACTTGAATTTTAATTGAATCTTAGAGAAAATATTAATTAAAATCTTAAGGAGTAAGATACAATATACTCCCCTCAATTTATACTCCCCTGACTTGGTTATTTTGTTCTTTTTGCTTTCTTTATTCTTCAAGAAAAATATGCAAAAATAGCAAATCTCTTCTCCACCATTGGTATCTCAAAAAGGGTAAGTAAATAGAGAGAAAATGATATAAAAAGAAAAAAGTATATAACAAAAAGCAGTTGATTATCATTAGAAAATGCAAAGCAAACAGTAAAGACTTAGTCATCATCAGGCCTAAATGTAATTCTAAGAAAACTCACTGACTCTACTATGAATCATGTCCAGCATGGGCTGTTGAGACACCTCTATCCTATCCATAACTAACGACCTAAGACTTTGTTGTTCTATGTGGATAAGATTCTACCTTCTAAGAATCTCCTGTTAGTTTCTCAAAATCTCATCTTGATTGGCTTGAATGGTAGCTTTATTATGAAGAATTTCCCTTTGTCTCCTTATTCTAGCCCTTTGATTTCTTGCTTCTTCAACTCTAAGTCATTGGAGGACATACTTAGATTCAAGAAATTGGCGCTAAACTCCAACATGAGTAATTTGGGGAATAAAGTTATGAGGGATAAAGAAATAAATTGGTAAAGAAAAGCGAAAAGGATAAACAATGAAATTGAACAGATCAAACTCAAACAAATAAAATCTGGGGTTGTTGAGTCTCAAAATGTTATTAAAAAAATTAATAATGTTTTAAGGATTCACAAATCCTAAGTTTTAATAGACAACAAATTTGATTTAAAAAGAAGATTATTTGATTTAAAAGAATTATTATAAGAACAATATCACTTGAAGGTATTTTGCTTAATTGTTTCAGCAAACGTTATAAAGAGGAAACCTCAAATGTAGCAACTCTCCGAAGTTGAACCTGCTGATGTGAGGAACTTTCTGAAAAACAAAGACCTGCTGAAGTCACCTCTACCTTCTGAAGTGTTACATAAATCATTTTTAAGTAAGAACTGTTGAAGACCTACAACATAGTATTTGACTAAAGTCTGGAAGTGATAAGTGAAAAATATATGATAATTTAGTGTATAATTACTGCACTTATCAAGGGTAAAATAGTAAACTTATGCCCCAAATTACCTCTTTTTAGTAATAAATGCATAAATTGTGAATATTTTATTTAAATTTTAATATGATGCTATTTTGATAGAAAATCTGTTGATTTTGCAGATAAAAGGGTAAGTTTTAAAAGAAGAAACAAGATAGCATTTATTTGAAGAGAGAATCTGCAAGATAAGAATTTAAATGGCAGCTGATTTGGATAAAATCAGCAATTAATTGGATAAGGATTTTGCAGATTAAATTCTAAATTCAAATTGAAGATCAAATCAGCACAGGATCAAGCTAAAAAGAGGGAAATAAGGAAAGCAAAGCAAATAAGGATAAGATCAAGAAGAGATCAACCTGAAAAAGAGGAAATCAGGGAAAGCTGGAACGTGAAACACGCTCCACCTGCGCTGAACACAAGTGGAGCGCAACAATTAAATTACTCTCTGGATCCTGCGCTTCATCTGCGTTGAGCGCAGGTTGGAGCGCAGGAATACGGGATCAGTTTTTCAAAGGATTTCAAATCAGATTCCTTCCAGATTTCAGATAAGCTTTCCAACTTTTATTTAAAGGACCTTTTGCAAAGATCAAAAGAAGTTCCGGAGACCCAAGAGAGAGGCGGAGCAGAGCTGGAGCTAGAGAAAAGTGTGACAATTTTTCTATTGGTTTGTAATGGCTACCATGAGTAGCTAAACTCTCCCATAGGATTGAATGTAGTCGATTCAATCCCCAATTGTATGTGAATTCTCTTTGATATTTATGAATCCCTATTTTGATAATATCGGTGTTTTTATTCTGTGCTTAATGCTTAGCTTCCGCCTGTGTGTCGGAGTTATAGGTTGGTTTTATGGGGCGCATTCGGAAGGTGGTTTTATAAAATCAGTAGCGATTTTGGGAGAACCTACGAATAGGAAACTTGAATTCTGATTGGGTAAAAACACTCATAGTAGTCACTGTGGGAACCAGGGCGAACTGATAGCGTAAACAAATAGATCTTTAATCCAGGGTAATTTATCACTGTGGGAACCAGGGTAGATTATTTCTGAGTATTTCATATTTGTGGGAACCTTTGTGAAATAACTTTAATTTGTGCTAAGATGTTATAATTGCATATTCATAAATATTATTGGGTTTCACATACGAAAGGGGTGCGATAGATGAAGTTCAATCCTAGTTCAAGTAACCTGTTCAACCATCTCAATTTATTGTTTTCTTTATTTACTATTGCAAATTACACTCATATCAAATATAGTCTCTCACTTGATAGTTGTGACCACTAGTATTTAAAATTGAACCGTTCCCTGTGGATACGAAAAACCCTTCTACTTACTATTATACTGCTGAAATTTTGGTACACTTGACAGAATCTCATCAAGTATTTTTAGCGCCCTTGCCGGGGAACGGTGTCTCAATTTTAAATTCTCGGGAGGTCTATCTTATTGAGTTGTAAATATTTTATTTTTATTATTTTTATTTTTATTTTTATTTTTTTATTTTTTTTATTTTCTTTTCTTTTTCTTTTAGGAATTTAATTTTTATTTGTTCTAATTTAGTTCTTTTATTTTATTTTTAGGATTTTTTAGGAAAATTTATTTTTTAGGAATTTTGATTTTTCTATTTTATTTTTTTATTGAATTCTTTTGTTCTTATTTTTGTTAGGATTTTTATTTTTAGTTATTTTATTTTATTATTTATTTTTTATTATTTTGTTCCTCTCTTCTGTGCTAACCATTATTTAAGCTTCTTGATTTATGCTCTCGCGAGGTCAGGTGTCTCAAGACCAACTTTGATCCTGAGATAGACAAGACAGCCAGAAGAAACCAAAAAAAAAAAGAAACGAGCTCAAGGAGACAATTTCAACACTCTCTGTTCAACCACTCCAAGTGAAGTAAAAATTGAAGATATGGCTGAGGAGAGACGAGATCCCCCTCCACCAAGAAGGACATTAGGAGACTATGTCATGCAACAAGGACCACGCTATTTTTCAAGCATAGCCATACCTGTTACTACTAAATCTCTAGAGATTAAGCCAACATTCTTGAGTCTCATTAGTGCTCATCAATTCACAGGAATGGATCATGAGAATCCTTACACTCATCTCTCTACTTTTTATGAATTGATTGGTATAATAGGTTTTGAGGAAGGTGACTTAGAGTCTGTTTATTTACGTTTATTCCTTTTCTCTTTGATAGGTAAAGCTAAGGAATGGCTGAAGTCACACCCCAATCAGAGTCTGACTAGTTGGAGCAATGTGGAAGAGAAGTTCCTGAACAGATTCTTCCCATCATCTCGCTATATAAAGGCCAAGTCAGATATCTCCACATTCAGGCAGGAACTAGAGGAACCGTTATGTGAAGCCTGGGAGAGATTCAAATCTTTGTTGAGAAGGTGTCCCAACCACGGTTTTGAGGATATTGCACAACTGAGCATCTTCTGCAATGGACTCAGACCTGACACCAAGATGTTCATAGATGCTGCAGCAGGAGGCACAATTATGTCAGCGGATGCAGAGCGTGCCATTACAATAATTGACAATTTTGCACTGAATGATCAGCAAGCTCAATATGGGAGACAACCGGTTCAGAAGAAAGGGATACTAGAGCTAAACAGCACTGATGCACTTTTAGCTAAAAATAAGCTCATGGAGCAAAAGCTAGAAGCACTTACCAAGAGAGTGGATGCACTTCCTTAGCAGTTGCATGCAGTACAGTCTCATCGAAGCCCATTCCCACAATTGACTTGTGATTTTGGTGGAGGAGATCATCCTAATGATCATTGTTCTTACCAAGATAAACAGGAGGAGCAAGTCAACTATATGGGCAACCAAGGAAGACAAAATGCAGGACTTACTAATAGGCCAATTCCTTTCCAGCAGCAACAACAAAGCTACCCTCCAGTACATGACAGATTATCAAAACTGGAGGAGAAATTGGATAACTTCATACAATCCTTGGACACCTATGAGAAAAAGACAGAAGCTGCAATCAGAAGCTTGAAAACTGAAGTGGGACAATTGACCAAGCGATTCTCTGAACAACAAGAACAATGCAGATATATTTCCACCAGAAGCGGTAAGGTAGTAGGAAGAGGGATCGGTGATAACCTTGCGGTGGAAGAGGAAGTTTTAGAAGAAAAAGAAAAGGAGAGTGACAATAGGAAGAGTGAAAAAGAGAGGGAGAAGGGAAAGTCGTAGGTACCTCAATCGAAGAGTTTACCATATCCTCAGAATCCCTCCAAGAAAGACAAAGAATGGCAGTTTGCAAGATTCATGGATACCTTCAAGAGGCTACAAATCAATAGACCATTTCTGGAGGCTATGGAGCAGATGCCAATGATGGGTTTCTAGCAAGCGAACCAAAAATCCAGTAGTATAATAGTAAGAAAGATATCGTATCCACAGGGAACGGTCAATTCACGTAAACTCGGCATCTATTTATCAAGGGAAATAGTGGTTTTGAGAATATTGTTGCGGAAATTATAAACTAAAATTTAATAATAAATGAATTAGAAAGGAAGAATTAGAGACACTTTACTTGGATTAGGATTGAACTTCATATCATCACACCCTTTGTGCATGTAAAAACTATCTATTATTTTAGGTTTACTCTATAATACTGTAGGCAAACTAAATTGCTTATGACCCCGAGTTACCAGGCGCCACTCACACTCAAAGATAATCCATGCGGGCTCTCCCAAGCGACAGATTTACCCTCGGCTTATTTTATTCTCTTTATTCCGTTTGTAAAAGAACTAATTGATAAATGAGGCCTAATCCTGTAGACGCACCTTCATTAGAGTACTCACACTACCAATCACTCATCAGGATACATCCATGTGTCGGTCCTGGATTGACAATCAACTAATCCCTTGCTATCGATACTAAGGCCTAATCCTGTAAACGCCCTTCGCTAGAGTACTGTCACTACACATCGCTCATTAGTAACGCTCATGTGTCGGTCACAGAGTACCGAGTCCTCTTTATTCAATCAGAGTTTGGGTTTCTTCAGAATCCGCTCCCCCATCCTCAATCCTAGTCGAAACTAGCCTATAACTCTGGCGCAAGCGCGGAAGTTAGGAATTAAGCACAGAATAAGATTACCAATATTATAGACAGAGAGCTCAGTAAATAATAAAATAGAGTTTACATACACTTGGGGATAGAATCAATTACATTCAATCCTAATGGAGAGTTAACTACACAAGGTAGCCATACAAACCACCGAAGATGCTGTCACCATCTTCAATCCTTGTGAAGCGCTCCTCCTCTCCTACTCTAAAATTAGCTCTGGTGCATCATCACTGAAATATGACTGAATTACAATAATTGTGCACACTTGATCTGGTGCAAGAGGTTCCTATTTATAGGCTAAGGAAAGACAAAGAAAATTGAGGAGAAATCTATCTAAAAACGGCAACAGGGCAAGAATCAGCATAATCTGCGCTTCACCCTGCGCTACAGTGCAGGTTGCAGCGCAGGATCCAGAGAGTTGCGTTTCACCCTGCGCTACAGCGCAGGTTGAAGCGCAAAATGCGTCTTGTAGCTTCAATCTTTCTATTTTTAACTTGATCTCTCCCCGAGACTGGTTTTGGTTGATTTGTCTTTCCTTGTTTCCCTTTTCTTGATGAAATCTTGCATTTATTGAGCATCTTTGATTTATTTGGGAAGGTTGTCTGCAGAATCCTTGTTTGATTGGCAGTGATCTCCTCATTAATTGCCTCAAATCTTCTTCAAATCTTTATTAAATGTCTTCAATCAAACTCAAATCTTGCAGATATCTCCCTCATTTAATGCTATCTTTCCTTCAAATCAAATCTTTGCAATATCCTGCAAAAATCAGCAATATTTCTATCAAAATAGCATCAAATTCAAATCTCAGATTAATAAATACAATTTATCTAATATTTAATAAAAAGGGATTAAACTGGGGCAAAAATACCATTTTATTCTTGATAAGTGAACTAAAAAGTGCTCTAATTTATCAACTAATTTTCACTTATCAAAATACCCCCCAACTTAAATTCTTGCTCGTCCTCAAGCAAGAGACCTCTTTGCAATCAAAAATCAATTTTATCCCCTGTGTAATTCAAACAATTCAAAAACAAATTCAAGGAACTCTTCATTATCTCCTTGTTAAGCAGCAGTCACTTTCCAAACATAAGAAAAAATCAGGATTAAGAGATGTTACCAATCTTCAATCAGAATAGAACACAAACATCAGTCAAACTTCTCAAAAATAGCAATTAAAGCAATAAGTGATAAACCAAGGAAATCTCTCATTCTCACAGGTAAGTGTTTCTCTCAATCTTTTTCACCACCGTTGAACAACTAGAATTGATAGTCGTTTCCAAAATCTGAACCTGCAAGTAGCTAACATGGATCAAAACGTCTTTTCTTTGGTTGTAATGAGGCTGGGCTATCAAGAAATTATGGTTTTTCTGGATATGCAATGAACACTTTGAATAGAGAGCATCTTGTGATTGTGCTTGGGACTTCTCTCCATCTACCATGTCATTCTTGAATAGTCACCTTTTTTCAGCTGGCCTCTTTGTTTGAAGAAGTACTCCCCCCTACTTGTTCAATTTCCACACTTTTTGTGCAGATTTTTTTTTTAACTTTGTTTTTTTTTTCGTAAACAATAACATAGAGAATTTATTCATGAGTGAGTACTCTTCTTTTTTATTTCTTGTGCCTGCTCTTTGAAAATTCTTTGATCCTTCAATCCACCAACCTTTTGTCCCATCTTGTTGTGTTGCACCTTGCTCTCTATCCCAAGTGTGATGGAACAGGATATAATCATTGAGTATGGCTAAGGTGAATTCAAAAGAAATATTAAATGCTCAAATGGGCAATCAAAAATTGGAAAAATTTAATCAAGGTTGGCTATTTGGCACTGAGCAAAATATTATAATCACAAAATATGCCTTTGTCACTTCCATATCTTCCACTAGCAAGACAAAATTCAGAAACTCAAACAATAACAGTTGACAAGCAGTGGTGAAAAGCTCTCAATTTCAGTGTTTGGGCTCTCAGCTCACCGGTTATTAGCTAAAATTTCTTGATAAAGCACTTACTGATTTTAATTAACAATCCTGATAGGTTCTCATGAGAAGTATCCTAAACTTAACTGATTATGGAATTAATCACAAAATCCTATCATCTTTCTTAGTCTGGTTAGTTAAACTACTTAATTGCAGAGAATTTTGAAAAATTTACCTTAAATCCTAATTCCTAAGGTCCTAAAATTTTTTAAAAATTCTAAAAATTAAAAAAAATGAAATACAAAACAAAAATCCTAATTAACTAAAAAAATATTCTATAAAATAAAATAAAAGAAAAACTAAAAGAAAGAAAACACCAGTATCAATCTTCATCCTCTGCATCCTGTAAGTCCTTATCCTGTTGTTGCTCCACCTCCCCCTGGATGAATAGGCCTGTCCCTAGGCCACTGCAAGAATATCCGGAACTCTTCAAGCAGCATGCTTGGGTATGAGTCTAGTACTCCTGATTGGTTTGAGGTCAACTGGTCTTTATACTTTGCAGCAGTTTGTGTAATTCATGAAGAACATGGAAGCCTATCATTAACCAATTTGCATGCATAATTCAAAGAATTAATATTTTTACAACAGAAGTTCAGTGCACTTGGTAATAAATTCCTAAAAACAAATCATACTCATTTGTTTTGTAAGCATTCAATCAGTTCATGGAAAGTGAAAGTTCAAGATTTTTGAAAGAAACAGAGCATAACACTTTCAAATTCAATAACTCACAAAACAAAGGGCATTCAAATCAAGCAAATTGTTCTTCATGTTCCACATAGTCATAATCATATTCAAGATAGCAATTATCAACATTATACACATTCATAATCCTAAAGTTGCTATCCTAAAATTCAAATCATAGAGTAAATGAAGATTTCAATTGGTAAAAATCAAACTTGAAAGTTTCAAAATTGATGGAGATTTGTGAGTGGAAAAAGTGAAAAGAAAACTTAGGAAGTAGAGAAACAGTACATGAGAAAATAGAAGATTTTTTTAAAAAATTCGTAATGCTGTGCTTCACCCTGCGCTACAGCGCATGTGAAGCGCAAAAGTCAGTGACTAAAATTGCATTTCTGCACTTTACCTGCGCTACAGCGCAAGTGAAGCGCAGAAAACAGAATGTAATTTTGCAATTTTCAGTCACGTTTTCTGCTACTTCCTATTATTTAAAAATTTTATTTTCCACAAACTTATTCCAATCAATTTTGAAAGCTTCCTAAAAAAATGAAAAATCCTAATAAAAACAAAATAAAACCAAAACAATTAAAAACTTAAAAATCTCTGGGTTGCCTCCCAGGAAGCGCTTGTTTAACGTCTTCTAGCTCGACGCCTGTTCTTTCAAGGTGGCTGAAACTGAAATATTTTAGTGAGCTGCACCCTTCCTTTCTTTGGCCCCTAAACCTCCCCATAATCTTGCCTTGGAGCAACCTGTAGTATGCACCCTTCCTCTCATATTGGGAAGACCGTTCATGAAAACTGCTAAGGTCATCATTGATGTAGATGATGGAAATTTGAAGGTGAGGGTACATGATGATGAAGTTAGTTTTAATGTCTTTGAAGCAATGCAACACCCCAAGGACAAGCATCAATGCCTCAGGATGGATGAAGATGATGAGATTTTTCTAGAAGCTCGGAAGCAATTGACAAAAGCAAGCCCATTGGAAAAAGCTCTGATAGGCGATTATCATGAGTTTGAAGGAGAAGATATGAATGAAGTTGTAGAATATTCGAAGCATCTGGATCTAGCCACGGAGGTCTCACCCGATGAAGAAAAATCTGAGGAATCGCAACAGGAGGAGAAAACTGAAAGTCAGAAGCTAGAGTTAAAGGTATTACCTTCTCACCTTAAATATGTTTTTCTTGCTGATGGTGAAAATAAACCTGTTGTGATAAGTAATGCCTTAACCCCATCCGAGGAGGAGAAGTTAATTTTTGTTTTGAAGGCCAATGAGGGCGCTATAGGCTGGACTTTATCTTACCTTAAGGGTATTAGTCCATCTTATTGCATGCACAAGGTACACATGGAGGAAGAGTACAAACCAGTGGCACAACCTCAAAGGCGATTGAATCCAACCATGAAGGAAGTGGTAAAGAAAGAGGTGCTGAAACTTCTTAATGCTGGTATGATCTATCCTATCTCTGACAGTGCCTGGGTTAGTCCGGTTTAGGTAGTTCCTAAAAAGGGAGGTATGACTGTAGTTAAAAATGATAAAAATGAATTAATCCATACTAGGACAGTCATAGGTTGGAGAATGTGTATAGATTATAGGAAATTAAATCAAGCAACTAGAAAAGACCACTTTCCTTTACCCTTTATGGATTAAATTTAGAAAGGTTAGCAGGGAAAGCTTTTTATTGTTTTTTGGATGGTTACTCTGGTTATAATCAAATAGATGTAAATCCAAAAGACCAAGAAAAATCTGCTTTTACTTGTCCTTTTGGTGTTTTTGCTTACAGGAAGATGTCGTTTGGATTATGCAATGCACCAACAACCTTTCTAAGATGCATGCTTTCCATCTTCTCAGACTTGGTAGAAAAATGCATAGAAGTCTTCATTGATGACTTCTAAGTTTTTGGAACCTCATTTGATGATTACTTGGAAAACCTGAACACTGCACTGAAGCGGCGTGTTGAAACAAATCTTGTGCTAAACTGGGAGAAATGTCACTTTATGGTGACTGAAGGTGTGGTGCTGGACCACAAAATTTCTGCTAGAGGCATTGAGGTGGACAAGGCAAAAGTGGAGGTCATTGAGAAGCTGCCACCACTAATAAATGTGAAAGGAGTCAGAAGCTTCTTGGGACATGCGGGTTTCTACAGGAGATTTATCAAAGACTTCTCAAAGATAGCAAAACCACTCAGCAATCTTCTTAACAAGGATACGCCTTTTATTTTTTATGCTGAATGTTTAACTGCTTTTAACCTGTTGAAACAAAAGTTGATTTCTGCTCCTATTATAATTGGCCCTGACTGGAACTTAGACTTTGAACTGATGTGTGATGCTAGTGATTATGCTATAGGGGCAGTTTTAGGACAAAGAAAGTCTAAGGTTTTTCATGTTATACATTATGCTAGTAAAGTTCTTAATGAGGCACAAATTAATTATGCAACTACTGAAAAAGAACTGTTAGAAATAGTATATGCTTTAGAAAAATTTAGACCATATTTGATTGGCTCAACTGTCACTGTCTATACTGATCATGCTGCACTCAAATATCTATTGACTAAACCTGATTCTAAACCTAGATTAATTAGGTGGATTCTGTTGTTGCAGGAATTTGACTTAATGATTAAGGATAAGAAGGTGAGCGAGAATGTTGTGGCTGATCACCTCTCAAGATTGGTCAACAAGGAAGTGACAGATACTCAAGCAGAGATGCAAGAAGAATTCCCTGATGAGAAGCTTATGATGATACAAGAAAGGCCATGGTTTGCTGACATGGCTAACTTCAAAGCAGTAGGAGTGATACCAGAAGAATTCAACTGACATCAAAAGAAGAAGTTCCTAAGGGATGCACAGAGATATGTGTGGGATGATCCCCATCTTTTCAAGAGTGGAGCTGATAACTTATTGAGAAGGTGTGTTTCTAATGAAGAAGCCAAAAGCATCCTGTGGCATTGTGATGGCGCCTGTCAGTAGAGCTCTGAGCTGACAGCTGATGGCTAGGATCAACTATGGAGCTGCTTGAAGTGTTTGAGCCGAACCAAGCATGAGCCTTCCTCATCAAAGTCAACCCTTTGACCATTAACCATGAAGTCAAAGTCAGCAAATCAAGATTCAAATTAATTAGGACTTTGTAATTAGGAAAATAAAAGTAATTAGGATTTTTGATGTAATTTTCCTTTCTACCCTTGAGTGGGGCGCTAATTAGAGGGTTTTATTGGCTTAAGACTTAGCTTAGCCATAAGCCTTGGGGTCATGGGTTCAAGACCCACTTAGGATAGCTTTCCTACCATCTTTTATTTTCCCCATTTATTCCCCTTAAGTGGTCTCCCCCTTCCCCCTCCACTCCTATATAAAGGAGTCTTCTCTTCTTGTATTGGACACATTATTGAGATTAGTAAAGGCATTATGCCCAATTTTCTCCTCCTTTGGTGAGTTGAGAGAGGCTTGGTGGTTGTTGCTCAAACCATACTGAGACTTATCTAATTCTCCTGAATTAGTGGCGTCTGGCATTGGGCTTATCTGTTGTGGGTGGATTCCTGCTTCAGTGGCGTCCCTACCATTTCTTCCTCTCCACTTTTTCTTTCATTTTCTTGCTCTTTCTTGCGCAAATATAACTGCTGCCCTGCACCTATATTTCACAATTTAACCACTATAATTTGATTCTAATCGGTTGGTTTTGCTCAATTCTAGATCCTACAACTGTCCTGCTATCAATTGGTCATCAGAGCTTGTTAAATTTGAGCAAATTTGGAGCTAATTGGGGGCTGTTTTGGCGCGGCCTACTGCACCTCTTTTGTGCAAAAATTTTATCATTTTAGTGTAATTCCATCCCTCTTTTTCAATTGTAATTTGACTTGGACTGTTTCCCGGGCCCGAGGTGCCTTTCTGCTGCTATCAACACTTGTTTGTCTTGATTGATTTGCTTGAATTCTTGCTAGTATGGGGGTGTTTTTGGGCTTCTAATCCCACCCCTTACGTGTTTGATGAAATGCCTCTTTAATTGCTCATCTTGTTCTTGAGTGATTCTTGCAAGTTAATTGATATTACTGCTTGTTTGTTGGTGAAATGTGGTAAGAGGAGGCATTGTTGTCTTCATTTTTCCAAAGATCGTTCACCTACATTTTCTCCCATTCACCATTAATTGTTTATCCCCCATATTCATCTCTTTACTTTTCGCTTTTAATTTTCCGCCATTTAATTTCCGCTTCTCCCCATCCTTTTAATTTCTGCTCTCCCCTTTACATTCTGCCATTTACATTTCTGTCCTCCGCATCCTTTTACTTTCTGCTTCCTCCCTTTATTTTCAGTCCTCCCCATCCTTTTAATTTCCACCATCCCCTTCTACTTTTTGCCATTTACATTTATGTCCTCCCCATCCTTTTAATTTCAGTTCCTCCCTTTTAATTTCGTACCATTTATTTTGCGCAATTTTTCCTCTTATTTTTTGCCAATTTATGTGCATTGTTCTGCCTTTGTTTTGTTCACATTTTCTACTCCTGTTATGTCTGTCTGTTTGGCATTCTGATTGCAAATTTGGATTGACTGCTATCTCTACCTTGGACTTTCTCTGTTTGATTGTGCAAAACGCTCACCTATAGGCTCTTTTTTGGTTCATAGTATTGGAAGAAGATCAACAAATTATAATTGTTGATTTTCCTTCAAATTTTAATTCCAATCTCAAAATTGAACCAAGCGCGTTTCTGTGACCGTACCGCTTTTGTATAATCAACAAGAAAGTGCTATGCAATTTTTTGGACATTTTTAAAATCAGGTTGCCATTATGTTTTCATAGTTTTTTAGAAATCAATTTATTCATTATTTTTGCTTTTCTGGTACCACTTGGACCAGTTTACTGTCAGAAAATTTTAAAAAAAATTACAGTAGTTATAGTTTATTTTCTTTTCATTGTGTACAAATTTCTGTAATTTTCTGTTGGGGAAAAAGACAAAAAAAAGGCAAGAAAAATACAAAAAGTACGTACGTGCCAAAAATACAGAAAAAGGTGTAAAGCAAAAAAAAATGGTGCAAAGTCAACTACAAGGCAAAAAAGTCAAAAAGACACCCAAAAGTAAAAAAAAATAAAAAAAATTCAGAAAAATAGAAAAAGAAAAACAAAAGGTTATCCCAACAAAACAGTGACAATTCTACTGTAATTTTCTTTTTTCATTTCCCTGTATACCGTAATTGAGTTGTATTTGCTGTTTTTCTAAAAGAAAAATTTTGGAAACTCTTTTCAAAAATCACTAAGAACAATTCTCTTTGCAATTTCTTCCGTGTTGTCTTGTTTGCTTTCTACTCTTGTGTATAAGCGTTTTTGAGTGCTTGCTTTTCTTGTTTGTCATATCAATTCCTTGTTTTGTCTTAGGTTTTTCCAATCTTCCTTTAGTAGGTATTTTTCTTTGTTAGTGTGCTTCTATTTGGGAAGGGTTTAGACTTAGTCTCACGTTGGTCTTTGCAAGATCTAACCAACCTCAATCTAGTAGAAGAGGCAAGAGAGTCTCATTATAGAAAAAGCCTAAAAAGAGTGACAAACACGAGTGTTGACACTCCATTGAGTGTAAACACTTAGTTGAGTGGAAAGGTCCAAATTTCTTAAAATCAAAAACTTAAAAAAATGGGTAGTAGGAACTCACCACCTCCTTCACCTAGAACTTTAAGGTATAGGGCCGAGTTGCAACATGCAATTCAAGATATGGCCAGAATGATGAGGCATGAGATGAATGAACTTAGGAAGGAACTAAGTGGGAATAGGAGAGAGATAAGACACTCTTCTCGTGAAGAAGTAAGTGAGATTAGATGTAGCATTGTGAGGAGTGAAGATAGGTACCATGCTGAGAGTGGTGAAGGAGAGAGACACTTTAGCCATACCTATAGGAGAAGGGAAAGGGAAAGAGAGCATAGAAGGCCTAGGAGGCGTGAGGAACCTAGAGGGTTTAGAGAAGACTACTATGAGGAAACCCCTAGAAGAGAAAGAGAGGAGTATTATGAAGAAAACCCTAGGAGGCATAGGAGGGAGCAACATAGGAGAGAAGAAGAGCCTAGTAGGGAATAAGGGTTTAGAGGGGTAAAAATAGAAGTCCCAACCTTTAATGGAAGGAATAATGTAGAACAATACATAGAGTGGGAACTTAAAATTGAACAAATCTTTAGTTGCCATAGGTATAGGGAAGTAGAAAAGGTTAAAATTGCCTCTCTTGAGTTTAAGAATTATGCCTTAGTTTGGTGGCATCAGCTTCAAATTGATAGAAGAATGTGCAATGCTCATTTGGTTTCCTCTTGGGAGGAAATGAAGTCCATCATGAGAAAGAGGTTCATACCTCAACATTACACTAGGGAGTTGCACATCAAACTCCAAACTCTTAAGCAAGGTTCTAAGAGTGTAGATGAATACTTTAAAGAAATGGAACTTGCTTTAATTAGGGCCAACATAGTTGAGGATAGTGACGTAACTATGGCTAGATTTATCAATGGACTTAATTTTGACATAAGGGACATATGGAGTTGCATCCTTATGTTGAAATGGAGGACTTGGTACATCAAGCCATTAAAATTGAAACTCAACTAAAAAGAAAGGGTAGCTATAAAAGAGGAAACACTAGTTTTACAACTAGGAACAAGGAAACCTTAAAGAAAGATGAGGGAAAGAGCCAAGAGAAGGAAGAACCTAAGGGTTCTAGGGTCACTTCTAACCCCACTCCTTCTACTAAAAAGGAGGATCCATCTACTTCCACAAGAAACATCAAGTGTTTCAAGTGTGATGGAAAGGGACACATAGCTTCCCAATGCCCAAATAGGAGTGAGATGTTGGTTAAGGAAAATGGAGAATACACTAGTGCAAGTGATAATGAACAAAGTGAAGATGAAGAAAAAGAAACTAGTGAAGAAGAGAATAAGGTGAAAGAACTATATAGGACCGAAGGTAAACTATGCATGGTTAGAAGGTCCTTAGGAAATCAAATAATCAGAGAAGATGAACAAAGGCAAACTGTTTTCCACACTAGATGCATGGTAGAGGGACACATTTGTTCCCTAATTGTTGATAGTGGAAGTTGCACTAACATTGCAAGTGCAAGAATGGTGGAAAAACTTGGTTTATCTACCACTCCCCACCCCAGACCATACAAGTTATCTTGGATATGTGATGATGGGGAAAGGGAAGTAAATAAGCAAACTCTAATCTTCATTTCCATAGGTGATTATGATGATAATGTTCTTTGTGATGTTGTACCTATGGATGCCACACATATTTTATTGGGTCGGCCTTGGCAATTTGATAAGAGGACCATTCATGATGGACACTCTAATCAAATATCTTTTAAACAAGATGGAGCTAAAATCACTTTAATGCCAATGACCATTCAAGAAATATGTGAGGATCAAGCTCATATGAAGAGAGAAATTGAACTTGAGAAAAAAAATTAAAAATAGAAGGTGAGGATAAAAGAAAAAGGAAGGAAGAAACATCAAGAGTATTGATAGAAAAGAAAACCAAAAAAAATAAAAGAATGAAAGGCAAGCAATGCTATTACTTCATCAATTTAAAACTACTGACCTTAATTGTTTTGAAGGAGATCAAGGAAGGGAGGTGCTAAGCAAGGAAAGAGGAAGTAGCAACACTACAAGGGAGTTTCTTCTAACCTTTTCTCCTATTTCTTCTTCTTCCACTTCTCTTCTTTCTTCCACCACTCTTTCTTCCCCCAAAACTCCCTACATGATTCCCAAGTACTATTGTTATGAACATTAGAGGATGAATGCTTGGGAATAATGAGTCTTCTTTTTGGCTATGGTTGCGCAAGGATGTCCATAGTTGAAGACCAAGCAAGGATGTCCATAGTCCAAAAAGGGAAGTCTCCACCTTCTTTTTTCCTGTCATCCATTCCTTTTAATTCTCTTCTACCCCTTATACTTCTCTAATTTTCATATTTCAGGACAAATGCTTCTCAAGGGGGAGGGAATGACGGCGCCTGTCAGTAGAGCTCTGAGCTGACAGCTGATGGCTAGGATCAACTTTGGAGCTGCTTGAAGTGTTTGGGGCTGAACCAAGCATGAGCTTTCCTCATCAAAGTCAACACTTTGACCATTAACCATGAAGTCAAAGTCAACAACTCAAGACTCAAATTAATTAGGACTTTGTAATTAGGAAAATAAAAGTAATTAGGACTTTTTATGTAATTCTCCTTTCTACCCTTGAGTGGGGTGCTAATTAGAGGGTTTTATTGGCTCAAGACTTAGCTTAGCCTTAAGCCTTGGGGTCATGGGTTCAAGACCTACTTAGGATAGCTTTCCTACCATCTTTTAGTTTCCCCATTTATTCCCCTTAAGTGGTCGCCCCCTTCCCCCTCCACTCCTATATAAAGGAGTCTTCTCTTCTTGTATTGGACACATTATTGAGATTAGTAAAGGAATTATGCCCAATTTTCTCCTCCTTTGGTGAGTTGAGAGAGGCTTGGTGGTTGTTGCTCAAACCATACTTCTCCTGAATTAGTGGCGTCTGGCATTGGACTTATCTGCTATGGGTTGATTCCTGCTTCAGTGGCGTCCCTACCATTTCTTCCTCTCCACTTTTTCTTTCATTTTCTCTTATTTTCTCGCTCTTTCTTGCGCAAATATAGTTGTTGCCCTGCACCTATATTTTTCAATTTAACCACTATAATTTAATTCTAATCGGTTGGTTTTGCTCAATTCTAGATCCTACAACTATCCTGCTATCACATTGTCACAACTCACCCTATGGAGGTCATTTAAATGGAGATAGAACTGCTGCAAAGGTCCTACAATCTGGATTCTACTGGCCTACCCTGTTCAAGGATGCTCATAGCTACACTCAACAATGTGACAGTTGTCAAAGAACATGAGGGATATCTAGAAGAAATGAGATGCCCTTAAACAATATCTTGGAGATAGAGGTTTTTGACTGTTGGGTGATAGACTTTGTGGGCCCTCTACCACCTTCTTTTGGCAATGAGTATCTTTTAGTGGCTGTGGAGTATGTATCCAAGTGGGTGGAGGCCATTGCAACTGTGAAAGCTGATGCGAAGACAGTTGTACAGTTCTTGAAAAAGAATATCTTTTCTCGGTTTGGTTCACCAAGGGTGCTGATCAGTGATGGAGGTTCTCACTTCTGCAATTAACAACTACAGAAGGTGCTGGAGCATTATGGGGTGAGACACAAGGTAGCATCTCCTTAGCACCCTAAGACAAATGGCCAAGCTGAAGTCTCAAATAGAGAGATCAAGAGAATCCTTGAGAAGATTGTGAGCTCTTCTAGAAAGGATTGGTCCATCAAGCTAGATGATGCACTGTGGGCATACAGAACTGCTTATAAGACATCCACAGGTCTCTCCCCTTTTCAACTAATTTATGGAAAAGCATTCCACTTACCTGTTGAATTAGAGCACAAGGCTTTCTGGGCATTAAAGGTCTTGAATATGGATAAGCAAGTTGTAGGGAAAAGAAGAATACTACAGCCACATGAGTTAGACGAGATGAGGCTCAATACCTAGGAGTCCTCTAGGATTTACAAAGAGAAGACCAAGGCATATCATGACAAGAAGCTCATTGAACGACAGTTCTATCCAGGCCAATCAGTTCTCCAGTTCAACTCTAGATTGAAGCTATTTTCCGGGAAGTTGAAATCAAAATGGTCTGGACCATTTATTGTCAAGGAAGTCAGACCATATGGAGCTGTGGAAGTGGAAGATCCTGATTCAAAGAGATTTTGGGTTGTGAATGGGCAAAGACTGAAGCCCTATTTGGGAGGTGAAATTGACAGATCTTACTCTGTTATTCATCTTCAATAACCTCCATGAAAGAACAGGCGTCAAGCTATATGACATTAAACGAGCACTTCCTGGGAGGCAACCCAGTATTTTAATTGATAATTTCTACTGTTTTTAATTTTTACTTTGTTGTGGTCTGTATATATTTTGTGTTAGTTAGGTTTTTATTTATTAGGATTTGATAGAGTAAGTGTTTGGGAGAGAAATGCAGACACCTTGATAACTAGGAAGTTGCAGAAAATTTAACTAAGTGTTGCAGTAATTTCATTTTGTTTTCTGCGCTTCACCTGCGCTTAGCGCAGGTAAAGCACAAAAATGCACCAAAACTCTCTGTTTTGGGCGCTTCACCTGCGCTGAGCGCAGGTAAAGCGCAGCAGGACGCTAAACTTTATGCGTTTGTATTTTTTTGCAGTTCCCAACATATCTGCAATGGCCTGGGGACAGTCATATTGTTCCGGGGGGAGGTGGAGCACAGGACACAGAAGACGAAGATTAGGATTGAAGATTGATACTGGTGTTTTTCTTTCCTTTCAGCTCTTTTATTTACTTTCATTTGATCTGTACTGTATCTTACATATCACTGAGACATCATTCTTATGCAGTATGGATTTTTAGGATTATTTTTCTTGTTATTTTTGTAAATTAGGATTTTTGTTTTTCATTTTTTTAGGATTTATGATTTTGGATTTAAGGAATTAATTTTTAAATCTCAAAGCTAGGCAGTCTAACTAACCAAATTAGGAAAGAAATAGGAATTTTGTGATTAAATCCATAATCAGTTAGGATTAGGGTATTGTGTAGGAAAATATATCAGGGAAGTTAATTAATTTCAGTAAGTGCTTTATCAAAGAATTTAGCCAAAAGTCGGTGAGTTGTGTGAAATTAAACACTGATATGAGAGTTTTCACCGCTACTTGTCTACTGTTATTGATTGAGTTTCTGGATTTTATTCTGCATTTGGAAAATATGGAAGTGATAAAGGCATATTTTGTGATTAAATTATTTTCTCAATGCCAAAAAGCCAACCCTTGAATTTTTTTTTCAAATTTTTTGGTAACCCATTTGAGCTTTAATTTTTCCTTTCTTATGCATCCCAGCCAATTTAAATGCTTATATCCTGTCCCTTACACTTGGGAAAGAGAGCTAAGGTGCAATATGATAAAATGGGGAGAATTGGTTGGTTACTTGAAAGTTGAAGAAATACAAAGAGCAGGCACAAGAAAGCAAAAGAGGATCACTCCCTCAAAAATCAAAAAGAAAAAGAGAATAAAAGTGAATAAGTTGGGGGAGTGAATCATCAAACAAAGAAATAGGCCAGCTGAATGATACAAATCCAAAATGAAATGGAAGAATGAAGAGAAATTTCAAGTCCAAGAAAAATTTAAAGATGCTCTTTATTCTAGTGTGCTCTTTGCATATCCAGAAAAACCATGATTTCTTGATAACCCAGCCTCATTACAACCAAGAAAAGACCTTTTGATCCATAATCTTCCATGTGCATGTTTAGAAACCAGAAACGACTATCAATTTTAGTTGCTCAACTGCTGTGAAAAATTGAGGGAAACACTTATCCGTGAGAATGAGAGAATTCCTTGATTTATCATTTATTGTTTTGGTTGCTATTTCTGAAAAAGTTTGAATGTATTTTTATCCTGTCCTAATAGAATACTGGTAATATCACTTGATTCTGATTTTCAATATGACTTTTGGAAAGTGACAGCTGCCTAGCAAGAGGTGATGAAATTATTTCCTTACTTTTTGAGAATCATAGCAGGGGGATTGAATCCATTTTTTATTGAAAAAGGATTTCTTGCTTGAGGACAAGCAAGAAGCTAAGTTGGGGGGAATTTGATATGTGAAAAATATATGATAATTTAGTGTATAATTACTGCACTTATCAAGGGTAAAATAGTAAATTTATGCCCCAAATTACCTCTTTTAGTAATAAATGCATAAATTGTGAATATTTGATTTAAATTTGAATATGATGTTATTTTTATAGAAAATCTATTGATTTTGCAGATAAAAGGGCAAGTTTTAAAAGAAGAAACAAAATAGCATTTATTTGAAGAGAGAATCTACAAGATAAGAATTTAAATGGTAGCTAATTTGGATAAATCAGCAATTATTTGGATAAGGATTCTGCAGATTAAATTCTAAATTCAAATTGAGATCAAATCAGCACAGGATCAAGCTAAAAAAAGGGAAATAAGGAAAGCAAAGCAAATAAGAATAATATCAGGAAGAGATCAAGCTGAAAAAGAGGAAATCAGGGAAAGCTGGAACGTGAATCACGCTCCACCTGCACTGAGCGCAAGTGGACCGCAACAATTAAATTACTCTCTGGATCCTGCGCTTCATTTGCGCTGAGTGCAGGAATACGGGATCAGTTTTTCAAAGTATCTCAAATCAGATTCATTCCAGATTTCAAATAAGCTTTCCAACTTTTATTTAAAGGACCTTTTGCAAAGATCAAAAGAAGTCCCGGAGACCCAAGAGAGAGGCTGAGCAGAGCTGGAGCTAGAGAAAAGTGTGACAATTTCTCTATTGGTTTGTAATGGCTACCATGAGTAGCTAAACTCTCCCATAGGATTGAATGTAGTCGATTCAATCCCCAATTGTATGTGAAGTAGGTTTTTGCCCGTGCGATGCACGAAAATAGTTTACATCATTTGTTTATGTTTTAAAATATAAGTGAAATGAGTAAGTTTATATTGTTATGTTATTTAATAAGTAAAATGGATATTGTGTATAGTTATGTTTAAATAACTGGCCTCAAAAAATAAAGGTTAGATGGCAATTTTTTATGTAAAATTAATAAGAATAGGATTGTTGAAGTATGTAGAAACCTATAAGCTATATATTAATATGATGTGAGTAGAAACCATGCAAAACAATAAATGAAGGGTATTTGTTAACGGAGAATGATACTCATTTGAAATATAGGGAAAAGGTTATAGTGTTAAATGAAGAGTGGAAAAAAATTCTCCAACAAATACAATGGCGGACAACTATTGAAATGGAGAGATGGAGAATAATGTCTGTTGTGAATTGGAGTTGCTATTTGAATGGGTAATAAATTCGAACAGTAGATAGAATCCTAAGCCATGTTTTTGGGCTAAAATTATGGAGACTGAAAAGAAAAAATTGGGTGCTGGATTGGATTGTTAGCTACAGAAATCATTACCCCTAAAAAGAATTGAGTGCAAAAGTACAAAGAGGATTTCATGCTCACCTAACAGCTGGAAGTCGAAAAAAAAAACCCATTTTGGAATTAAATTTTATACTGATCACAAATTTGCAATTGTTTTATTTAAAACTGACCACAAACAATATAGAGGATTGTCTATGTATAAATGTAATTGAAGATTAACAAAAGGATAGTGTCAATTATGTACTCAGTGAAGTAGTTGACGGTAATTTATTTTATTTTAATTTAAATCTTGTTAAACATATAAATCATTTTCCAAAACTAAATTACTTAAGTATAAACAAATTATAATCCAAATTACAAAAGTTACTATCATAAAAGTATTACAGTACATATAATATGGAAGACTCCATAACCGAATAACTTGAACTTTAATAGTGCATGACTCAAATTGAGCGTCAATGTTTTTCAAGTAAACAAATTTTGATAATGGTCCAGACATCTTGAAAATTTATGACAGTGTTCGGCTGCAGCAATAAATAAAATGAAGAAAAAACATCAAGAATTTTCCAAACAGGTAATTGTCAGCAACTTCCCAATAAACATCAAGCACTAACAATAACAAAAGATGGAACTCATAACATCAATTTGATAGAACATAAACAATGTATAAAAAAGTGAAGAAGATGAGCCAAAGAAGTAAATATATAGGAATAGACGTGTAAAACACATTACAAAGCATGACCATTACCCATTTTTTTGGGGTTCCGAAAAGTGAACATAAACTATATAGATATTATTAGGTAGATGAATTTAAATTGAATAAAAAACCAGAAAGAAAAAGCAAAGAAAACAATAAAAATCTAATCACTTGAAATGAGGAAAGGTGAATGAAAGAAAGTAATTGGAGAAATGAAAGAAAAGACTGTCTGAACAATAAATATTACCTACAACTCATATTTTTACAGCATCTATATAAAATAAATTAAACCCAATTTGTTATAAAAAGTAAACCATTAAATTAGTAAATAAATTAAGAACAATGAAAAGAAGTGCGTCAGGAAATAAAGGTTAAAAAAAAATAACAGTATATTTATTATTTCTTATTACATACACAGCAAAAAAATAGAGGAATTCTTAAGTAAAGAAAATTACTACATATGCAGAATAAAGTAATTACTTTCTTATTACATACACAACAAAAAACAGAGGAATTCTTAAGTAAAGAAAATTACTACATATGCAGAATAAGAAAAAAGTAATTACTTAAAGATTTTCAAATAGCAACAAAAACAAAACATATGACTAAGATAATAATAATTTCATTACATAGGATTGAAATTGAACATAAAGAGTAATATAATTAGAACACTGAAAATTACAAAGACACTATACTTGGCACTAACCTATTGCCAACATGAACTAAACTTAAGTCTTAATAGCTAATCATTGGGACATTGTAAATAGGATCACAGTGCATCAGTCAATGCATAAAGTTCACAAAAGGGATGCCCAAGTACAACATAATACAAAAGATAAACTAATTCCTAATACATATATGTATATATCTGATAACTTAGAAAAGATCAGTCCTTCTCTATCCTAAGAGATTTCATCAGGGCAAGTGATGTTCTCCAAAACTCTCTTGCTAGAAACATGTGTTCTTATTTGATCCAAAGGAAGAAGAGTCCCCCATCTCAAAACTGGAAAATGTAGGTGGTGTGAGAATAGGGAAATCTTCTTCAGCATCATTTGGTACTTTAGATTTCACCTTAGGAGAAGATAAGACGCTAAACTTGAGAATGAACTTCAACTTCATGAAATAAAGTTTAATTTATTAATTACTTAGTAAAATAAAATTAAAAATTGTATGTAAATTATTTCAAAATAAATATATAAATTAAGAACCTTATGAGGTGTGACAATAGAGCCATCTGCCTTGAATGCTTCAATAATTTCAGCATCATCACGTAATTTTTCACCTTATAAGAGTCATCATAAACAAAATCACGATTTGAACTATTTTTAATCTTGAAAAGTAGTTCCCTACCCACTATTTCCTTTAGCTCATCAGGATAAGTTGTTAAAGAGACTTATGAAAAAAATAAAACTCATTACTTATTAACTGAATTTGTATTCATGTATGCCAATTATAACATGTTCAGAAAAGAATACACCTTATCTTTACCCTGTGAATCAATTACTTAACATGTTTAGAAAAAATGAAAACATAAACTACACAATGAAATAAAACTTTAGATAAGTGGATGATAATAACTTGTCATCCGTAAGCTCAAGCATTATCAATCTTATTGTTTCCCCATCTTTGACAATGTTCTTGTCGACAGAGATAGCAGTAAGTAATCCCATCATGTCTAATTAGGAAAATAATGAATGAATATTATTAAAACATAACTTTGTTATCGTAAAGAAGTATTAACTGTGGAAAATATGATGTATTTTACTCACCATATAAATATTTAGATTGGCCTGTAGTTTTCCTTATCTCCTTAGAAGAGGAAAGAGATAATCCAAACTCCGGAATAATCTGGCTTTCAGCAGGGAAAACCTTTGTTCTACTATTGAATATTAGCTTGAATTCATGCTTTATAGTCCGATAGACCCAAATTCTTCACAACAGAAAAGTAAATTATTTTGTAGACCTCCCCCTCAACAACATTAGCAAATTTCTTCATCATTGGCTTACGGATGCTTGCCTGGATCCTTCCACCCTGCAGAGTAAATTTAGGGAAATTACTTTATTCCGGGATAAAGATTTCTTATTTTAAACAAATGTGTACATAGTTATAATATTGTCTACAAAACTAAGAGAAATTGAATTCCTTGAAAAAAATGGCAACCTCAGCATCCACCAAAACCATCTCCAAAGAAAATGCTTTCTCAAGATCATTTTCGGAACAACTTTTCCACAGTCGGACAACTCTCACTTTCAACCTCCATGAATCTTTCACTCCACATATGTTCCTCACCATTTCAATTGGACCAGCAACATGAGCCATATTGAAGTAACAACACAATTAGATATGAACACACAGATTTCAGGAATTGGAGATGAGCGAAATGGGAGTATGCAGGTAACATATTTATAGCAGATTACATTCCAATGACAAAAGAAATTTTTGCCCCCAAAATTTGAATTCAAATTAAAGTTGAATGTAATCCCGGAACATAGGGGATTTGAACAACAGAACCTAAAAAATCCTACTACAGAAAATCAGGAAAAATAAATTACCCTTCACGGGCAGAAATTATTTTTTCGCGTCCCTGTTTTTATACACCCATAACCTATCTTCTAATCTAAAGAACCTATCTTCTCAATGCTTAACAAACCCTACACAATCTACTGTGAAGATCACAAAAAATAGAAATGATTAACCCAAATAAACAATATTTGTCTCGCAATACCCGAAATAAACCAAAAACTCAGATGAGGTTAAGGAAACATAACACAAAAACTAAAACTTGCATCTATAGTCAAACATCGTTCAAAAAATTTCGAACAGAGGCGCAATAATTTTTTGAGCTTAGGGAAAGATTAAGCCATGACCTGCGTGATTTATAGCTCTAACATGGGATTAAAAAAATTTTCTCCCAACGTAAACACCTGGCAGCAATCCCATACGACCACTCCAGCATCATTGTTAACAACAGACATCTCCTACTTCTACCTCAGCCGCCGCTTGAGAAGGAGATGACACATGCAAGAACCCTATGCAGAGAGGCTCGGTCATAGCAACACAGAGAGTGTAAGGAGCTAATGGACCTAAAACTCTCAGCTAAATGCACAATACATGGAACCGGATTTAAGGGCATTAAATATCCCGTGGTCCCGTACAGTAAATGGCCATTAGTAGGTTTGGAAAACAACCCATAAACATGTCTTTTTTTTTTTAAAGAAACGGTAAGGGAAGAAACTCAATGAACAGTTGTCAAAAAACCCCAATATTGTAAATTTTTAGATACTCTTTGATATTTATGAATCCCTATTTTTATAATATCGGTGTTTTTATTTTGTGCTTAATGCTTAGCTTCTGCCTGTGTGTCGGAGTTATAGGTTGGTTTTATGGGGCGCATTCGGAAGGTGGTTCTATAAAATCAATAGTGAGTTTGGGGGAACCTAGGAATAGGAAACTTGAATTCTGATTGGGTAAAAACACTCATAGTAGTCACTGTGGGAACCAGGGCGAATTGATAGCGTAAACAAATAGATCTTTAATCCAGGGTAATTTATCACTGTGGGAACCAGAGTAGATTATTTCTGAGTATTTCATATTTGTGGGAACCTTTGTGAAATAACTTTAATTTGTGCTAAGATGTTATAATTGCATATTCGTAAATATTATTGGGTTTCACATACGAAAGGGGTGCGATAGACGAAGTTCAATCCTAGTTCAAGTAACCTGCTCAACCATCTCAATTTATTGTTTTCTTTATTTACTATTGCAAATTACACTCATAACAAATATAGTCTCTCACTTGATAGTTGTGACCACTAGTATTTAAAATTGAACCGTTCTCTGTGGATACGACAAACCCTTCTACTTACTATTATACTGCTGAAATTTTGGTACCCTTGCCAGAATCTCATCAGGAAGTTGCCTGCTCAAGACTTCAATACATCAATAACGTCTGAAGCAAGTTTGATTCATTTAAGGAATATTTTTAGAGATCCTTTAAGCTGTCAAAGTCATCTTACCTTAAAAAGGAACATGTTGCACGTGTCAGAGCAGTGACATGAACTGCAACACCTGCAATTCTCAAAAGTCAGAAGTTTTAAGAAGATTGTTTTACAACGTCTCAAAAAACATTAAATGCAATCTCTCAACGGTGTCTCAAGCAATCTTCAACAGATTAAATTTTGAACTCTATATATAGCTTCTAAAAAGACTTTGAAGAGGTCGGCCAAGCTCAATAAGAAACTATATCAAGTCATCACTCTGCTGCAACTCCCTGATTTTCTTTGTACTTAGAAAATTTCATTTTGTGTCTTGAGTTATACTCAGGTACCCTTTGTACAAGAACTATTCTGTTTAAGTTTCTCAGAAACTTAAACCTATTTTCATTGTAAACACTGTAAAGTGTCTGAGAGCCTGAAGAGGCTTGGAGGAACAAAGAATACTTGGTGTTTAGCCTGGAGAGGCTGTGTTCAAAGAATGCTTGGTGTTTAGCCTGAAGAGGTTGTGTCCAAACAATACTTGGTGTTTAGCCTAAAGAGGCTGGGATCAAATAATACTTGTATCAGATCTGATTAGTGGAAAATCCAGTGGTGTGTTTGCCCTAGGACTGGACATAGCTCACTGTGTTAGTGGGTGAACCAGGATAAATTTCTTGGCTAAGTTTTGTCAACCCTTATCTCTTTACTTTCAGTTTTAACTAACCAAGGAGGGTTCTGAAAAGTGGAATTATAAATCTGTGCAATAAAACAACTTTGATTTTTCACGAGGAACTATTTCAAAAAACAATTTTATTGAACCTGTTGAAGCATTTCAGCAAGTCCCTGAAAAGAAACCCAGTTTCAGCAAGTTGCAAAAATCTTTTCATAATCACTTTGCTTGTGAAAAGGTTTTCATAAAATCCGTAAAGAATTATAAAACACTATTCAACCCCCCTTCTAGTGTTTCCTGTGGTTCTAACAGTTGGTATCAAAGCTCAACCTCGGGTTGAGAATCTAACAAGTGTTGAGGGAAGAAGATCCAGATGGAAACCACAACAAGATACAGTGCCTACATCTCTGAAGGAGCATCTGTAACCAGACCTCCAATCTTTAACAGAAAATATTACTTTTTCTGGAAAGAACATATGAAGTTGTTCATGGAAAGCTATAATCTAGATCTCTGGGATATAGTTGTTTATGGTAATTATGTTCCCATGAGAAATGGAATACCTATTTCCAAAGCCGAGTGGTCCTATGAGCAAAAGATTAAAGTTCAACTCAATGCTCAAGCCAAGCTCTACTTAATTTGTTCTTTGAACAAAACTGAGTATGATATGGTTAAGGAACTTAACTCTGCTAAGGAAATATGGGATTGGCTAGCTTCATATGCTCTTAAAGGAGATGAAGATTACAAGTCAATAGAAGATCTCACTTCTGAAAGTGAAGATGATTCATCTGAATAGACAACTATGTACTTTATGGCAAATCAAAACATCACTGAAGATTCTGATTCTAAGGTAACATCCCTAACTCTTATTGATAAATATGGTGATTTAGTTGATAGCACCAAGGAACTCTTCAGAAAGTATAAGAAGCTTTCAAGTGCATATGCTGCTGCATGCAACATAAATAAAGATTTTGAAAAAGAAAATCTTATACTTAAAGAAGAGCTTCGGGTACAAGAGAATAGTAAATTCAAAAATCTACTTGAAGAAAAGCAGAAGCTTCAAGGACATATTTTGGAATTTACTAAAGACCTAGCCAACTTTACTGAAGGAACAAATAATCTTAATAGATTATTGAAAAATCAGAAAAGGTTAAATGATAAAAGAGGCTTAGGTTTCTCTGAAAAACTATCACCCAAATCATCAAGTTCTGATCTGCCCAAAAAGGATAAGAAAAAGGTTGATGGGTGTCCTCATTGCGTTAAACACAGATTATTCAAATCTGAGTGCAAACATGATGAGGAACCTGCACCAGTAACTGACCCTGGTGGACCCAAGAAAATATGGGTACCAAAATCTCTCATTATTTCTCTTACAGATATTTTAAACAAAGCAAAGAAAACTCCCAAAATCACTGCAGAAGAATGGATGAGAGGAACTCAAGATGAAAAGAAATTTTATGTCCCAAGAGCTTTTAACACAAGTTGCTGAAGCAACAAAATCTCTATTGAAAACAATGTTGAGTCTCAGCATATACATGCCATCAACTTAAATCCTTAAATATCCCTGCTGGTAACATTGTTTAATACTACAATTTTAATATCTGTGACTATCTGAAATTGTTTAAAAATATGTGAAAATTTATATGCATATAACTTTCTGAAATGCATGAACTCTCTTATGTGTGTGTCTTCTGAAAATATATTTGCTGAAATATACGAACTTGTTGAATACATACCTTCTGAAACTGTCACTTAATGACGTGGCACCCTGAGACTGTTGGTCTTTCACCTACTCTCTGAAGCTGCACAATCGCACGTTTCCCTTTGTCTGCGCAGCCAGTAACTGTCATAATTAATGCTACTCTGAAGGCTATTTATAGGGGTTAAGAGAAGTTGCACGGTTACTCACTCTTTTGTCTTCTACTGTTTCCAAGTACTCTTGTAACATCCCGATAATTAAGACTAATTAAAAGAATAGGGTATTGATTTTAAGAATGGTATTAAGTGAAGGGTGAAAATGGTTTAAGAAGAAAGTTTTAGAATAAAAACTAACAAGGGAGCTTGAGCGAATTATGCAGCAAATGGTTTAACACCTCGCTTGAGCGAATTATGCAGCAAATGGGGGAAGTTTGAATTTTCTGCATATCTTGCTTGAGCGAGCCAGCTCGCTTAAGCGAGATACAAGGGAGCTTTTGGGAGGCTCTCTGGACAATTTTCGCTTAAGCGAGAAGGGACTCGCTTGAGCGAGAATCATCCAGAGAGGGGGTCTTTTCTGGATCATTATCGCTCTAGCGAGACAGTTTCGCTTGAGCGAGAATGTAAAGGAAAAGCATGCAACCGACACACTCGCCCAAGCGAGAATATCTCACTTGAATTGAAGAGAGAGAGACTCTGAGTTTTAGAGAGAGGAAGCTTGAATTGAAGTTTGAAGAGGGGATTTGGGGCAAGGAATCATCAAGTGATCCACCTTTATCCGTTCTTCTTCCTTCAATTGTCGAGTATAGGTGAGTACAACTCACACACTTTCACCTTCTATAGTTGTGAAAATTGAGAATGATCCCAATTCTCTTAATTTCCCTTCTTTATGTCTAAAATGTTAATTGTTAAGGATTGTATGTATTGGGTGAATTGGGAAGAATTACCTAATGATTATGTGGAACCCTAGGCTACGAAACTTACAAAATCTAATGTTCCTGTTATATGATTCTGATTAGTTGTTAATTCATTGAGATTATGAGCATTGAGTTGATTTAAGCCGGTTTCGACCGTGAGTTAATATAAGTCGGCTTCAACCGTGAGTTAAAATAAGTAATTATATGAAAACTTGACTTCGGTCCAGTAATGGGTGGGATTCGTCCCTGGAGGAGACGTTCTTCGTAGTCTGATCTCAGTTCTAACTCCAGTTTAAGTGATAAGATCATGCTTGTTGGGCACAGTAGTGAGTTGCATCATAAGTTATATAGTTGAGTTGAATGATATATACCTGCTTATGTTATGACTGTTGCATATTATTAAATTGTAATTCCTACATTGCATTTGCATAAGTTGTGCTTCACTGAGACAATCGTCTCACCACATGTTTCATGGATACAATCTAGGTATACAGTTACCACCTCACACAGATTCTTGAGTTGAGAGCAGGAGCATGTTTCGAGTTGGAGTTTTAGCTTTTAGTTTTGTTGGATTGTCTAGTTGTATATATGTATAGGTTAACTCTTCTTTTTGAAATGTTAAGTTTGTGGCTTCAAGGCATGTTTTGTATATAAGTGTACTCTTGTCTTGATGATAAGGTTGTAGTCCTTGGGATATGTTGTATATATATATAGTTTTAGTTTCACAAATTGTTTAAGCTATCATTGGTTGCTTAACAAGTTATGGATGTTTTCGATATTCAAAATGGCGCGATTTAATTTCCATGGTTTGGGATTTGGTTTCCAACGGAGTAAATCCTGAATTAGAAATTAGGACGTTACAACTCTCTTGCTGTCTCTGTGCTCTCAAAACCTCTCAAGTTTCAAGTCTTCAGAAACCCTATTCATTTCTCAGAAATGGCTCCCAAGAAGAATGTGAGTGCTGCTTCCAAAGCTGGTGGTAAGATCATCCCTAGCAGATGTGTGAACTTCAAGAGCTTAGCAGAGAACGGATTCAATCACACTGATCATTTCAAATGCGCTAGCTGGCTTCCCTTCTTTGACGCCATTGACTGTGGATGACATGAGGAAAGTGTGTTTGAATTCTGGAAGAATCTCCGGGTGGTGGAACATGAAAACAAAACCTGGCTAGGAGCTACTGTGATGGGAATAGACTTCATTGTGAAAACTTCCACAATTGCTGAAGCTGTAGGAATCAAAGCGGAAGGAGCTTCGTTTTTTCCTGACTGGGAAGTTCATCATGGAGGAGTAATGAAGTACAACAAGCTGCTGTTTAGTGCTGAGAACCCTGCAAACCCTAAGGGAACTGGGTTGCTACCTATACCCAGAGTGCTGTTAGCTGTTCTTGGATGTTGTATCATTCCCAAGGGTGGTAGAAAAGACCACATTTTTTAATTGGAAAGGTTCTGTCTGATTCACTTGATGCTAAAGAAGAAGATAAACCTTCCATGGATCATTCTTTACAGTATGTCAAGGAGGAACAAAGACTCTGTAGCAAACTTGCCTCACAACACCTTGATCATGCAGATTCTGAAGTATCATGGTATTCCAGTTGAAGAAAAATTTGATCACAGACCCCCAAATTTGATCATGAGGATCCAGCAAAAGGCCACTGATGAAGCTTCTAAATCAAGCCGAAAAACAATAGTTGTTGATTTCTAGAAAACTATGCTGGAGATTCTGGAAGAAGAGCTACAAGGTGACGTTAGGAAGGAGGAGTTCAAACCTGCTGAGGTTACTCCTGAGAAGAAAGTTGTAAAGAGGCTAAGGACCAAGGTCTCTTAGAAGATTCTGAACCCTGCATATCTGGAAAGGGTTAGAGAAGTAGAGGCTTCATACCAAAAGGCCACTTCATCTGAAGAGGTAGCCAAAGCAGTTCCATCAAAGAAACATGAACCTGTTCAGAAGGTTCATCATGAACCTACTGAAATCGTGGGTCAGGCTACTGAGATGCCTGCTGAAGTTACCAAGCCTACCTTATCCCCAAAGGGACAGACTCAGGTGGATGATACCTCAGAAGCTCTGCTCATCAAGCCTTTATCTTCATTGCATCTAGATCCATAAATCCAGAAAGTGGTAGATGTTGTTGCTGCCATTGATGAAGAAGAAGCTAGAAAAAGAAAGTAGCAAGAAGAAAATGATAGGGCCTTGGCTGAAGCTGCTCAAAAGGTCATGATTGAAGATGAACAACTGGAGAGAGTTGTTGGAACTAAAAGGAAAAGACCTTCCAAGGCTGCTACGTCAAAACACAGGAGATTGTTATCACCTATCAGAAAAGAGGCTCAAGCTCCTGCTCCCATGATCACCAGGAGCAAGTCTATTCCAAAGGATGATTCAAGTATCTTCCAAGAAGCTCTGAACAAAGTTGAGTCTCAGGAGGTGCTGAACCTTAATAAGGAAAGGATTGTTAAGAAGCTGGTAAAACCTCCTACACCTTTTGTTGCCTAAGATTTCACCAAGACCAAACTGTACTAGAAAAAGCTTCAGGAAGCTGCATTGAAGCCTATTTCAGAAGTTCAACCCTATAAGAAAACCAAAGTTCTATTTGACAACCTTAATGAAGAAGATATGGAAGACATGGAGGACCCTACTGATGTCCCCATTGCTATAGTAGAAGTTACTACCAACCCTAAAGAAATAAACCAACCTAATGATAAAAAGGTTGAAGAGGTTACATCAATTGGTGAACCTGCTGAAAAGGCTGCTGCTGATGAGGTTGAACCTGTTGATAACAACAAAGGTGAATCTACTGTGGCTTTTACTGATGAAGTTCCTAGTGCTGACATAGTTGATGCACCTGCTGAAAGAGAAAAGGCTGCAAAACCGAATGTTGATGAGCAAATGAAGGTTGTTCAAGATGTTGAAGTGATAAGCCCCATTCCTGTTGTTCCCTTGAGGACTGAACTTGTTGAATATCATGATCCACCATCTCCAAGTCCTCCACCCCCATCACCCATTAATGTTGATACATCTGATGAAAGGGTACCTAATTAACTGACTATAGCTCCCACTTTGTCCAATTCTATTGACTGGGAATCCAGAGGAAGTTATGTTGACAAAGGCAATAGGAATTTTGTTTGGGAAGGCAACCTTACTCCAAGAGAAAGGATGTGGAAACCAAAGACAAAGGACTACACCAGAATGCCTACTTTTGACAAAGTTGCACCCATCCTGAGCTTTGAGATATTTTGAAGGCTACTGAGTTTCCTCACCGTTTTCTACAGAAGTGCTCAAGCTCAAAAGAACAGATTGCCCAAGTTCCCTAACTTGTATGAAGAGCTACTTCATTTCAGAGATCATTTGCCACTTCTCCCACCAAGGCAATTTGGCTTGCATGTGGATACTCTTGAAGATGATAGATTGAGAAGACTGGGCAAGGCCACAGGGGGAGCTTCTGATCAGATAGAGAAGATCAGACAAGGTGTGAAGCCACCTAAGCATTACTGGAAGAAAGTTTATGTGAATTCACCTGAAGCAGTGGCAATACCTGCTGAAGACTGGATCCTCATTGGAAAGCTTAATATGGAAGCTGAGATTTACTCAAAGTATGTTGCTGAAAAGGCTGGGTGCAGTGGGTTCAAGCCTCCAACACATCTCACCATGAAGCCTTCAACTAAGATATTTTGGTAATCAGACAGGATTGTGCCAAGGCTACCATTTGCAGAAGGTCCTGAGGATGAGGGGAATCAACCAAAGTTCTATACCGCCTATATGGAGCTTCCTGAGCCTTTAACCAGGAAGAATGGGAAAGACTCCCTGCGACACCCCTAGTTACCACTAAGAATGCCACATGTGTTACACGTGACCAACGAAAGTACTATATGCGGGTTGTTAAAAATGTGGATTTTTTTTTTGAATTAGATTAGTAGTTGTCAACCTACTACATCTCTAATTCTGTTTTAAGTGTTTATCAAATATTCTTTCCTTACTTGTGAAACCTGTTTTCGTAAAACGTCGAGAATAATCATCATGCCACGTAAGTATACATCATACATACATTTTCAAGTCAACATATGGAAATAAACAGTGCATAAAGTTATATACAAAAATAGTGTACTTCTCGAGCCATACAATAGCAAAATCAAAATAAGAGTTCTAGAAGTGAACTGAAGTAAATAAGACCTCAATAAAATACAAAAGAGAGGTCGCCAAATCAGAGCTGACACTAACTAGACCCAAACAACACTATCCTACTCGTTGCTAGAGGGGTCCTCCTGCGGCTCCTCCTCTGGATCCTCCTCCTCCTTTGACGTATCATCAATGATAATCAACTCTAACTCATCCGAGAGAGAGCGGCCTTGCGCATCAGCACACAAAGGCTGTGGGCCTGAAGCCTCAGAAGTGGGTGAGGATCTGGGGGAGTCTGGCCCAACCAAGTCTTCAATCCTGGATGACCGTGATGCCACAGACGATGCAGGACGGTGACGCAAAGGACAAAAGGTAGTATAACGCACTAAGTTAGGCGGTATCTGGAACTCGAGAGTCACCGGTACAATGAAGTCTACTACAGGTACTAACAGGAGGCCAGGGTGAGTGATGATGACTCGGACCTCTCCGGTGAAGACACATCTTCTAGGGATGTCCGTCACCCTCCAGGAACCCCTGGGCATCCAGCGTAGCTCCACCCTCATTGACGTCATATCGAAGATCTCCAATGCCGGTTATCAACGTAACAAAAGAGACACAACAACCAGATAACAGAAAGGAAGGGTGAGAACACATCACAAGAACTCACAAAACATAGGATATGATGTACTAGAGCACACACACAGGAATTTCACACAATTCAACCAACGAGTAAATACACATAACATCATCATGACGCATTCAAACTATTGCATGCCTTGCAATTTCAATGCTATAACTAATGCATGAGGGCCCGGGGAAAATCACCATCCACAGTGCACACAGCAACTGCCCGACCATATATGTACAACGTATCAGGAGTTAGAGTCTGTACTAGCGCCGGTACAAAGAGCATTGTTCAATTTTTGGCCAAATCATTTTATCCGTCTTCTAGACAATCTCAATTGACCCCAAAAATCATGAGAGCGACAGGAATAGCTAAGTTGGGTTCCACGATCTCGACAGTAGGGAGCTAACCTACGTCTTATGAGATCTTCCAGGAGCTAGGCTATCCTTAGGGTTGGCGTCCCTTTTGAGGACCCGCTGGCGTTCTTTGCAAAACCCAGTGCACCCTTCCTAACCGATTTCACACTGTACCAAGTGTCACTGCCATATAGGTCGTAAGGTTTTCAACCTTGAACATTATCAATGCTTTATGATGCATGTCACACAACAATGCTTCGCAACATACACATCCTTACAGGCAAAGCCCATCAAATCATTCTTCTCACCA
This sequence comes from Sesbania bispinosa, assembly GCA_026901365.1. Classification (NCBI taxonomy): domain Eukaryota; kingdom Viridiplantae; phylum Streptophyta; class Magnoliopsida; order Fabales; family Fabaceae; genus Sesbania; species Sesbania bispinosa. Next base: position 796,305 of record QLOH01000064.1, read on the forward strand.
CTTTCCCGTGGTACGGCCCGATTCAATGTCTTCCCTTCACAAGGAAAACCAAACCCCATCTCGGGTTAAGACCGCACTCTCTCACTAAGCTTCTCAAGTCTTATGCAAAAAGAGTGTGTTGGTTATAAACTTTTATGTTAGTTTGTACTAACATTTTGTTCTTTGAAGTGATGATCACTTTCACTTGAGTCCTATAGCTTACTAAGACTTATAATTGTGTCTTATGGATAGTGTTACCTATCTTAATTCATCTTGTATGTCTAATTAAGATTAGATTTAACCATTAATTATGATTAGTCTTCATTAACTAAACTATAACTAATCTTAATTCTCCTTAATTAAGTCTTAATCCTTACTTAAGATCCTAATTAATCCTTAATTATCCTTAATCTCTTCCTTAATCTTGGATTAAGCTTTTAATTACATTTAATTAAGGTTAATCATAATTAATTAGTTCTTAATCATCATTAAGGCTCAATTAGTTTGATTAATATTTCATTAGTGATTAATGATTAAGATTAAGGTTAATCTCCATTAGGGTTAATTAACTTTAGCTTAATTAATTCTTCCTTGCTTAATTACCTTAAGTGAATTAGTTTATTCAACTTAAGTGAGTTGGATTAGTAAGCCCACTAATTAGTTTTAAGTCTTTAATCTTGATGAGTAGGATTAGAGTTGAAGCCCAACACTAATCCAGGCCCAATATGCATTTGTTATTTTTGTTTGGCCTTATGATGAGTTTGATGAGTCTTTTTGAAGGTATTGGGCCTGAACTAGAGGCCCAATGGTTAGGTAACCCATAAGGGTCTATTTTCTCAAGTTACCATCAAGTTATATGAATTTTATGGTGACTTTTATATGGGTTTTTCTTTGTACCCGAATTTAACTTAGGCATTTTACCCAAAAATTGTTCTCTTTTAATTTTACTTGTCACTTTAAGTGGTTACCCTTTTTAACTTATTGGGCCACTAAGGCCCATAAACACATTAACACTTTCCTCATCACCAATTCAAGATCAAACACATTCACTTCATGAGTTTCTCATGAACATGAACAAGAACATGATGAACACCAAGAACATTATCAAGAACACATGAATTTCACGAAAATTCAATAAATTTCCAAAAATTAGCAAACTCAAGTATGATGATCTACAAGCATTCTAATTCATCAATTTTATGTTATTTCACTCGAACATACCAATCATCATCATAAAGTTCATACTTTTCAAATATGTTCAAAAAGGTGACATTTTCATGATCCAATCATACAAACCAATTTCATAATTTCAAACAACCATTTGCATGTACTTAGATTCATCATATAAACATATTTCAAGCACCAAATGAATTTTCAAACACATGCAGCCCCTCCATCAAGCAAAGGCCGAACCAAAAACAAGGAAAAGAGGAAAATTTTTCAAGCAACAATCATGGTTTGCATGGATCCAAGGCCACCAAAGAAACACATTTTAAGCATCATAACAATTTTTAAACACACATGCAGCCATTATATGTACATAGCCGAACCATTTACTCCAAGGAATAGGTTCCAAAAATTCATTTTTCAAGAGGAAAAAGAGTTAGAGACAAGGATCAAGGGTAATCCTTAACTCTAGTCACCAATCCTACTAGAGTTCAAGGTTCTCCCCCCCCCCTTTACCTAAGGAAATTAAACTTGAAAATGGTGCAGCAACTTCAAAGAAAATCTCCTCTTGATGCTCCTTTTGATCACCTAAGTAAGTTTCTCCAAAGGATGTAGGCTAGATTTAGAGGTTTAAGGTTCAAAAATGGAACCTTTCACCAAGTGTGTGTAGGAAAGGAAATGAAGTAGATGGAGAGAAAGGGGAAGAAAGCTCACGTTTTGGAGGAGAGGAAATGAAGAGTGAGAAGTGGTTTGCATGCAAATGAGGAGGTATGGTGCAAGTGTAAGAAAGAATGATGGCTTTCTTACTTCTTTGACTAAGGAAATGTGTAAGACAAGTTAAGTGTCATACCATCACATGCACGGTTTTGGGAGGGAAAAAATAAGATATTTTAGCTAAATGTTGCAGATTTTTGTGATTCAAATCAAGGGCATTTTGGTCCGGTTCCAAACAGTGTAGGGGTAAAAAGGTCATTTTGCACCAAAAATCTCAAAAATTCCCAAAAATTCTAGAAAAATAGGAAATTAATTTCTAACCTTTTTAAAACCAATTTTAATGATTAAAAATATTTAATCATTCAAAATTCACTATATCACACAATAACAGCATATAAGCAAAAATGCGGGTGTTACACTCCCTGAAGACCTTGAAGCTTATGGGGGTTTTGACCATACTTATAGAGACAGGATTTGGGAATCTTATTGGCTTGAAAGAGAAAAGGAATGTTCTTGCTCTGGTACTAAATATGATTTTGTTGATTGCATGACCAAGAGCTCCCTTTCTACTCAGGAATTCAGGACTTGGTTCCCTGGAAACTTTCTAAGTTGTGATCATCTACTGAAGGAATATTGTGGTAAGGATTGGGATACTGTGTTATATTCTCCTACTGTTTATGCTTGGCTGGTGGCCAATCTTGCTGATTATGGATTTCCTGTTGGTTTTGTGGAAATCACCTTTCACTGGAAGCACGTTTACATGATTTATAAAGAAGCTGATCTTGCTGAGGTGCTAGCTGATGAGATTCTAGCAAGCGTACCAAAATTCCAGCAGTATAATAGTAAGTATGAGTTATTGTATCCACAGGGAACGGTTCATTTCATATTCATTAGTGATCAGACTATCAAGTGAGAAACGGTATTTGATGATTGTTGTGTGGAAAGTAAATTGCATAAAGTAAAAGGGATAGTAGAGACAGAGTAAGATATCGTTACTTGGATCAGGATTGAACTTCATATCATCGCACCTCTTACATATGTGAACCTCAATGTTAAGTAAGAATATATTTCTATGATATCCTAGCCAAACTATATTATTTTACCCCGAGTTACCAAATAGTAAAATACTCGAAGATAATCCATGCGGGTTCTCCCAGGCGACAAATTACCTCGGCTTGATTGTTCTAATTTTCCGTTCATTAACACTATCAACTCACTGTATATTCCTATAGGGACTACTATGAAAAGGCTATCACATTCCAATTCTTCAATCATCGATTCCCCCTATATTCCTATAGCGATTACTATAAGTACTTTTACCAATCAGAATTTAGGTTTCCTAAGTATCGGCTCCCCCAAACTCGCATTTAATCTTATAGAACCATCTGTCACACATGCATCCTATAAAACTAACCTGTAACTCCGGAACAAAGGCGGAAGCTACGCATTAAGTGAAGTATAAAAGTACCGATATCATGGAATAGGGATTCATAACTAATAAAGAGAATTCACATACATGTGGGGATTGAATCAACTACATTCAACCCTATTAGAGAGTTTAGCTACGCATGATAGCCATACAGACCAATGGAGAAACTGTCACTTTCTCCAATCCTAGCTCTAATATCTTGGCAGCCCTTCGGGGTCTCCTCTGAACTTGAGCCCTAAACTCTACTCTAAAACCCTCACAAAAGCTCTCCAAAAGGTCCTATTTATAGACCAAGGAAAGCTATCTTAAATATGGAAGGAATCTATTTTGAAAATAGATCTAAAAAGCAAATCCGCGCAGCTACGCTTCATTTGCGCTCAGCGCAAGTGAAGCGCAGGTTACAGAATGATGCACTCCAATTTGCGCTTAGCGCAAATGGAGCGTGGAGCGCGTAACATATTATTCTGTTTCCTATTTTAACAACTTGATTTCTTCCTAATCTTATCCTTATATGCTTGGCTTTCCTTGTTTCGCTCTTTTTGAATTAATTTTGTGTTTCTCTTGTCTTTGAATTTAAATTGGAGAAGTTATCCACATAATCCTTGTTTAAATGGCAGCTGATCTTATCTTTATTTGCTCTAATTCAAACTTCAAATCTGCAGATCCTTTCCTCAGTTAATGCTATCTTCTTTGCTAATTCAAATCTCCATAAATCTGCAAAATCAACAGATTTTCTATTAAAATAACATCAAATTCAAATTCAAATTAAATAAACACAATTATTACAATTATTACTAAAAGGGATTATTTTGGGGTATAAATTACTATTTTACCCTTGATAAGTGCAGTAAAAATACAAGAATATATCATATAATTGGCACTTATCAAATACCCCCCGACTTAACTTCTTGCTTGTCCTCAAGCAAGAGACCTCTTTGCAATCAAAAATCGGATTCAATCCCCCTGTTGCAATTCTCAGAAATAAGGACAAATTTCCATCATCTCTTTACTAGGCAGAAGTCACTTTCCAAATATAAGAAAAAATCAGAATTAAGAGATGTTACCAAAACTCAATCAGAACAGGATACAATCAAATCGGTTAAACTTTCTCAAAAATAGCAATTCAAGCAATAAATGATAAACCAAGGAATTCTCTCATGCTCACGGGTAAGTGTTTCCCTCAATTTTTCCACAACAGTTGAACAACTAGTATTGATAGTCGTTTCTAGTTTCTAAACATGCACATGGTCAATATGGATCAAAAGGTCTTTTCTTGCTTGTAATGAGGTTGGGCTATCAAGAAATCATGGTTTTTTTGGATAAGCAAAGAACACTTAGAATAGAGAGCATCTTTTGATTTTTCTTGAACTTGGAACTTCTCTCCATTCTCCATATCATTCTTGATTTGTATTACTTGGGCTGGCCTCTTTCTTTGTTTGAAGATGCACTCCCCCCAACTTATTCATTTGTCTCACTTTTTCTTTATCAGTTTTGAGGGAGTGATCTTCTTTTGCTTTCTTGTGCCTGCTTTTTGTATTTCTTTTACCTTTCAAGTAACCAACCTTTTCTCCCATTCTTTCAAGTTGCACTTTGCTCTATATCCCAGGTGTGTAAGGGACAGGATATAACAATTATTTGGGCTGGGGTGCATAAGAAGAAACATTCAAGCTCAAATGGGTTACCAAAAAAATTTGGAAAATTTTTCAACGGTTGGCTTTTTGGCACTGAGCAAATAATTTAAAAACAAGAACTTGCCTTTGTCACTTCCATATTTTCCGTGAGCAGAATAAAATCCAAAAACTTAATTAATAACAATTGACAAACAGCAGTGAAAAACTCTCAATTCAGTATTTGGACTCTCAACTCACCGGCTTTTGGCTAAATTTTCTTGATAAAGCACTTACTGATTTTAATTAACTATCCTGATAGGTTCTCCTGAGAAATATCCTAATCCTAACTGATTATGGAATTAATCACAAAACCCTTTCTTCTTTCCTAATCTAGTTAGTTAAACTGCCTAGTTTTAGAAAATTTGAAAAATTTTCCCTTAAATCCCAAATTTCCTAATTCCTAAAATTTTAAAAATCCTATAAATTAAAAGAAAAGAAAAAAATGCTGAAAATGCACTGCATCAAAATGTAACGTATCAGTGGGGCATATATACAGTACATATCCAGAATAAAAGAAAAGTAAAAGAAAAGAAAAGCACCAAATTAAAAAAATATCAGTCTGCTCCATCTCCATCAGCTGCTCCATTTCCAGCTGCTCCTCCCCCTCCCGGAAAAACAGGCATGTCCCCAGGCCACTGCATATATGCATGGAACTCCTCCGGAGTCATGCCAAAATCTGGATCATGCCTGGAGTGGTACTAGAATTCCTGGATATGGGATAAACCTCTGCAATGGATTCATTCTGAGTAAGAGTATGTTGCGCCCAGAATGGGATAGAGGCGTCTGTTGCTGGTGGTGCTGGTGGTGGTGCCTGCTGCTGCTACTCATCCTCATCATCCTCCTCCTCCTTCGGGATGCAGTTGGCTTCTATATACCCTCCGGTCATGGGGTTTAAGATGTGAACCGAAGGGAACACCTCAACACCCCTAGAACTGCAGAGGGTTGTGATAAGTGAAGGAAAGCCCAAACTGATCCTGGAGTTTGCGCTGCGGCGCCCCACAGAAGATACAAAGTCTGCTATCTTCTGTGAGATGATACTGGCAATATCTATGTCTGCGCCAGTGATGATGCTGTAGAGGAGGTGTGCTACTGGCATGGTGACGTCTGATACATGGTTGATGGGCTGGATATTAGCAAACACCAACATTGTCCACATCTGCACGATGTCCCTCATGTTGCGCCTATAGATGCGAGCAACATGTCCATAGACATTCCTCTCAAAGGAACATCCCCACAGGCATAGGCTCTCTGCGGTCTGAGTATCTAGGGGATCATTCCCAAAAACCCCCAAAATTCTCATCCTCTCACGATGCTGACAGGCCATGAGTCTTCTATCCTTAGGTCCTGGAAATAATAAAAGTTTGTTGATCGCATCGCTATCATAAGAAATCACATACCCTCAGACATAAGACTGTCGCCTCACATCAATGCCATGGTCTCCAATGGCATTGGCATAGAACTCCCTAACAATGTCAGGGTCAAAATGTGAATCTGGGCAGCTGAGGCGGACCCAGTTCCTTCTGTGTATCTCAGCTCTGAATTCCTCATATTCGCTAGGCTTCAATGACACTGGCCTCTCTTTGATAAAGTTAAAGTCCATCAGTGAACTGTAAGCCTCTGAGGATTTCGCGTCCTTGAATCTGTGATCATCAAACTATGGGTCCTCTTGAGGTACCTGCCTAGCTCTCTTGGCACCCCCTTGCCTCTCTTGGAGGTACTAGCGGAGTTAACTTCCTTAAAGCGGGCCATCTACAAAATAGAACCAAGATTATTTCCATGCAAACAAAATATCAACTCATGATTAATGAAATAAGTGGCCAAGTTAATTCAGAAATCAGAGCGATCAACCAATCAAACACTTGCACAAAATCTTAATTTTAAAGTTACCTAATGCCAATTAATTAATTTATTAAGAGCATGCTAAAGTGATCAATTAAAGCAAATCCTAATTAATTTTTAAACAGGGCAAAAATTGGTAACAAAAATTAACCTAAAAAATCATGTTATCAGTAACATGCAATAAAACATAATTATTCAAGTATGGTCATGCAAAGATAGTATCGCATAAACTGAGCATACATGCACCAAACAGAATAATTTGCAATAATTCATTGAGCACTTCAAAAACTACCACCTAAACATATTAAAACACACCATAAAGCATACCACAGTAGCAAACATACTAAACTAAGACTCTATTAACAAAATTTTCCTAATCTAAAGGGTCCTACGAGCCTAAGTTTTCTATCCTAAGGTTTTGCTCAAACAAATGAAAAACTGAAAATTTTAATCGGTGCAAAATGAATAAAACTATAAAAACATACCTGGTGTAACTTCAAAAATTGAAAAGAAGTGGATTTGGAAGTGAAAGGATCCAAGGAAAGGATGGATTTTTCAGAGAAAATGGAAGTTAGGAGTTGAGGGAAGGTTGAAATGACCTTCCCTCGCTCCAGAATTTCAAATAAATTCTGAAGCGCGCGTTTGCGCTTCGCTTTCGCTCAGTGAAAGTGTAGCGCATGCTTCTTGGAATCTGAAGCGACCCGTTTCGCTTCACCTACGCTTTGTAAGGTCCAAGAATCCCTTAAAAAGTGTTTCAATAATGACAAACGATCAAGGTTTACTTGGAATAATTCTGAACTTTAAGGACTAATGATTTTGTTCAAGTGAATGTTCAGAAGATACAGGAAAGCATCTGCCGAAGGTACAATTGAGCAGCAAAAGAAAGGAATGAATACCACTCATTTAATAAGATAAGTCTCAGATTTGACAAGAATGACAAATCTGTGAAAAAATAGAAATAATGTATACTGAGAAATCATGAGAAGGATACTGCTATCCTCCAGAAGATAAGAACAACCCTCTAGAATAAGAAATCATAATATAATTCCTTTAGAAGGAAGATTCATTTTGAAAAAGAAAGAGAAAAGATCATCTCAGGCTATCAAGCATCAAGATATATTTAAAACATTTTCTATGAGGTATAAAATTGATTATCAGAAGATGGATGACAGTCCTAAAGAAAAACCTTAGATCATTAAGTCTGCAGAATGAGCAAATCATGTCAGGAACCAAAGGACAGATTGGATTCTCTATCTTCTAAGGTTACAGGTGCATAACAGACCTAAAAATATTCTCAATCAAGCAAATGATGAATTTCAAAAAGATCTGCAAGAAGAATGAAACTCCAGAAACCCCGCAGAAGGAATGAATTGTTGCAGAAGATGCAAATAAGACTAAATTAATATTAATTTTCTTCTTCTCATCTTCTCATGATTCCAATGGGTAAAGTGACTCAAGAATAAGTGAAAATACTATACTGGAAAAGTTCATCCTATCTGCAGAAGAAAAACCTTGAGAAATAGCCCAAAAACAACCTGCAGAAGATACTCTGAAGAAGATAAAAGCTGGTCAAACTTGACAGCTGTAAAGCCTGCACTTGCTGCAGAAGAGAAAGGGACAGTTCCTGAAGCCAGCTGGATGTCCAACGGCTACTTTACCCTAGCCTTCTATAAAAGGAGAGTTCCTCCACACTTGGAACACACCTCACTCCAGAAGATACATATATTTCTGCTGTTTCACTTCTTCAATCTTCTGGACAATTTCTCTCTCCTTCATATTTGTGTTTTCTGGTCTCAAAAGCTTTGGATAGAGTCTTGTCTCATCATTTTGCTTCTTCTGTGCAAGTATTGTATTGTTTTGAGCCTTGTTTGTTCTTATTCTTCTCATTTTCATTGTAAAAGTCTCAAGAGAGGTGTGCAAGTGCATTTCCTTCTTCTGAGCAGTAAGGGAAAGGGATTTCAGTGAGGTTTACTAAGATTTGGTGATCTCAGATTGTTTACAGAATCTGCAGAAGGTACTTGTAGTATTCTAGGTACTGAATCTTCTGCAGAAGGTTCTGCAGTTGGTATTCAGTTGAAAAACTGAGTTGGTTAGGTTGTTGTTAGCCTGAAGAGTCAGGTAAAGAATACTAGTGGTAAGGTTACCCAAGAAGATTGTAATTTGTTTAAAAGAGTGAGAAAATCCTACAGGTGTAGGGACTGGACGTAGCCTCAGGTTGGAAGAGGTGAACCAGTATAAAATTTCTGTGTGTCATCTTCTTTACTCTCTCTTTACTACTATCTATCACCGCCATATCACTTAACTAGATACATATCTTCTATAAAATTAAAACCAGCTAACCATTACCTTCTGAGAGTTTATTTCTTTGTATTAAGCCAAGGCAAACCCTTGAGAAGAAAAGGTATACAAAGAAATTGCAGATATTTTAATCAATCACAAATCAACCCCCCTTCTTGTGATTGAAGCCACAACTTCAATTGGTACCAGAGCTTGCCTCTAAGGTTGAACTTACTTAACCGTAAGAGAGGAAAAGATCAAGGGAAATGGCAAATCATGGAGCTGCAATGTTCATACCAGAAGGTTCATCTACAAATAGACCACCAGCATTTGATGGAAAGGATTACTACTATTGGAAGGATAGAATGAAATTGTTTCTAGAATCCCAAGACATTGATCTTTGGGATATTGTAGAAAAAGGAAATTTCATTCCAGTAGTAAGAAGAACAAGAATTCTTGCCCAGCCCAAAAAAAGAGAATCAGAAGTTCAAATAGAAGCTCCTCAACCTAAAGCAAGAGAAGATTGGACCTCAGAAGATTAGCAGAAGTATCTTCTGAACTCCAAAGCCAAATTTTTCCTTCTCTGTGCACTAAGTAGGGGAGAATATGATAAAGTTGTTGGATGTTCAACAGCCAAAGAAATATGGGATACACTCCAAATAGCCCATGAAGGAACTGATCAAGTCAAGGAATCAAAAATCAACATATTGATTCATCAATATGAAATGTTCAACATGGTTGAACATGAATATATTGATGAAATGTTTAGTAGATTCACTGTTATTATAAATGATCTAAAATCCCTTGGAAAAAGCTATTCAAACCAAGAGCAAGTCAAAAAATTCCTTAAAAGTCTTCCAAAAATTTGGAGACCTAAGGTAACAACCATTCAAGAAGCCAAGGACCTTGTTGTCCTAAAATTGGATGAACTACTTGGTTCACTAAAAGTTCATGAGCAAGAGCTTAAGGATGAATTACCAAGAAGAGGAAAATACATTTCCTTAATAGCCAGCACCTCTAGAAAGAACAACCTAACCCCAACAGAAGAAATTGATACAGAAGATAATGAGACTTCATCTGAAAAAGATGATGAACTTGCCTTCATTTCAAAAAGAATCCAGAGACTGATAAGAAGAAGAGGAAGAGGAAGGAAAAGCTTCAACTTCAAGAAGGATGGACAGAAAGCTGAAAATTCCAAAGCACAAATAATTTGCTTTGAATGCAACAAGCCAGGACACTTTAAATCAGAATGTCCACAACTGAAAAGAGACTCAAAAACCTTCCAGAAGAAGAAAGCTATGATGGCAACTTGGGATAATTCAGACAGCTCATCAGAAGAAGAAGAAGATTTTGGAGAAGAAGCAGCAAACATATGTCTCATGGCTATAAGTGATGATGAAAATGAGGTAATTACTTATACTCCCACTGCATATAAAGAACTAGAAGATGCATTTGAAAACCTATTATCTGATTCACACACTCTAGCTCAAAAATGTGCACTTCTCAAGGAACAACTCATTAAATCCAAAGAAGAAAATGAAAAACTAAAAGAAGAAATGATAGACTAGTTAAAACTAATCATTGCCTGCAGCAATCACACTTTAAACTATCTGAACAGATTAAGCAGAAATCTGCAGAAGATACAAAATCTACATCACTACAGAAAGAAAACTATCTTCTGCAGAAAAGAATTAGTGAACTACAAACTGATTTAGGCAAATTTGTTAGTAGCACACACAACCTAAACAAATTAATAGGAAATGGTTGAGAAATATCAGATAAAAGAGGTCTAGGTTTTAATGAAATAGGAACATCAAAAATAAAGAAAACATTTTTTGTTCCTGCTAAAAGGGAACCTCCTAAATGTTCTTGGTGTAACAAATTTGGACACATTGCTCATAATTGTTACAAAAGAAAAGGGAGCTTTAAAAGAAAGGTATCTAACCCTTCAGGACCCAGAAAGATTTGTGTACCTAAATCATTACTTTATTCTGATGTAGGAAAAAGGAAAATCCCTCAAGAAGAAAGAGCTATGGTTCTTGGACAGTGGCTACTCAAGACATATGACTGGAGAGAAGAGCAAATTCTTACTTCTCCATAGAATGGAAGGTGGAACAGTTACCTTTGGAGACAACAACAAAGCTCACATCAAAGGTATTGGAAAGATAGGTATGAAAAATTCTACTCAAATTAATAATGTGTATTATGTGAAAGGGTTAAAACATAATCTTCTTAGCATAAGTCAGCTATGTGACAGTGGCTATGAAGTTATGTTTCAACCAACATTGTGTGAAATTAGAGAAGCATCTACAAAGAAGGTCCTATTTTCTGGTATTAGAAGCAAAAACTTATACAACATATGCTTAGAAAAACTATCTGATCATACATGTTTTCTCTCTTTTGAAAATGACAAATGGACATGGCATAGGAAAGTAGGTCATCTAAACATGAAAAGCATTTCCAAACTGTCTAAGCTAGATCTGGTTAGAGGTTTACCAAAAATCAAATTTGAAAAGGATAGAATGTGTGACGCATTGTAAAAGGAAAACATACACAATCAAGTTTTCATCCTAAGAAAGTAATTACTACTAAAAGAATATTGAAACTGCTGCATATAGATTTGTTTAGACCTTCTAAAACACCAAGTCTAGGAGGAAAGAAATATGGACTTGTTATTGTAGATGACTACTCTAGATTCACTTGGGTTTTATTTCTTACAACTAAGGATGAATCCTTTGATGCTTTCAAAATCTTCTCCAAGAAGATATAAAATGAAAGTAGCCAATTGATAGCTTCTGTAAGAAGTGATCATGGAGGGGAATTTTAAAATAACTCTTTTAAGAACTTTTTTGATGAAAATGGAATTTCACACAACATCTCCTATCTTAGAACTCCACAACAAAATGGAGTTGTAGAAAGGAAAAATAGAACCCTCCAAGAAATGGCTAGAACCATGTTAAGTGATAGTGGCATTCAAAAATATTTTTGGGTTGAAGCTATATCAACTGCCTGCTATATACTTAACAGGGTTTCTATCAGAAGCATTTTGAACAAAACTCCATATGAAATATGGAAAGGAAGAAAACCCACCATTGGATACTTTCATGTATTTGGATGTGATTGTTTCATCTTAAACAATAAAGAAAACCTTGAAAAGTTTGATGCAAAATCTGAAAAAGGAATTTTTCTTGGATATTCCACTACTTTAAAAGCATATAGAATCTATAATATCAAGAATCGAACCATAGAGGAAAGCATGCATGCTGCTTTCAATGATACTAATCCCTCTTGTCAAGAAAAATATAGAAAAGAATCAGATGATGAAGGGGAGCTACTGCAGAAGCAATCTTCTGACAGAAAAGGCTCTCCAGAAGATACAGCAGAACAGAGATCTCCTGCAAAAGGTTCTGCAGAAGATACTGATGAAGCTAAAGAGAGCCTTTCTAAGAGCTGGAAGCAAATCACCAATCATCCTCATGAACAAATCATTGGAAGCACTGCAGAAGGAGTCAAAACTAGATCACAACTCAGAAATAATGGAAATAGTTCAGCATTCTTGTCTCAAATTGAACCAAAGTATATAAATGAAGCCTTAGAAGATGAATCTTGGGTAGAAGCAATGAAAGAAGAACTGGATCAATTTGAGAAGAACAAGGTGTGGACACTAGTACCTTCTCCAGAAGATCATCCCATTATTGGCACTAAATGGGTTTTCAGAAACAAAATGGATGAAAAAGGATATTGTGATGCTAATTATGCTGGAGATAGACTAGATAGAAAGAGTACAAGTGGTGGTTGTCAACTTCTTAGAGAAGCATTGGTTTCTTGGTCCTGTAAGAAGCAACCTATCATAGCTTTATCTACTGCAGAAGCAGAATATGTATCTGCTGCAAGCTGCTGTTCTCAAATGTTATGGATAAAGCATCAAATGGAGGACTATTGCTTAAGGTACACAAAAATCCCTATATTTTGTGACAATACAAATGCCATAAACTTGTCCAAGAATCCTATACAACATTCTAGGTCTAAACACATTGATATAAAACATCATTTCATTAGGGATCATGTTCAGAAAAATGAGATTGAACTTAAATTCATAGAAACCAAGCTTCAAGTTGCTGACATTTTAACTAAACCCCTTGTAGAAGATAGGTTTGTGTTTATTAGAAAGAAATTAAATATGTGCAGATTAGTAAATTGAATGTCTTTAAATAAATTGATTGCTTTGATTGAATGTTAATTTTGCCATGAACACAGAAGATATTTATATCTTCTGCAGAAGGTACAATATTAGGTAGGAATTGTTCCTTCTGCACAAATCTGCAGAACTTCTTCCTTCTGTTTCAAGAAGAAGAGCATTCTTCTCCAAAGTCTGAATCATCTCTGACCTAGTATGACAGCTTTCCAAAATCCTGAAAGAGCATACAGAAGAAAAAGAAGAAAGGGATGAAGAATTTGAATTCTTTATTGTAAATGTGAACACTTACTAGAACTGATGGGGGAAAAGGATATATATATATATATAGTACAGATGGTGATAAAGGCTGATTTATAAATAAGGTAGCAAGTGATGCTGCATAATTTGAAATAAAACAATCCTAATTGTAGCTGATTTGTTGCATCAGATTATTTCCTTAATAGTGGCTGATTTGTTCTGATTTGTAGCAATATGTTTCCTTAATAATAGTTGATCCTGTTTGCTCCTTATCTGTCAATTTGATCCCATAAATTGTGTCTTGCTTGATATTGTTAATACCCTCCCGCAAACGAGGCCGAGGTTGAAGGCAGAGTTTGGGACAAAAATGCTTAAGTGTAGCCTTTGACATAGGTTTAGTGAAGAGATCTGCAACTTGGTTTTTGGTGGGGACATGGCGAGTGACAAGAAGTCCAAGAGCTACTCGTTCACGGACAAAATGATAGTCTAGTTCAATGTGTTTGCTGCGGGCATGAAAAATAGGATTGATGGTGAGATGAAGAGCACTGATATTGTCACAGAAAAGAGTGGGAGGAGAAGCAAGCGGGATGCGGAGATCTTTCAAAAGGAATGTCAGCCATGTGAGTTCAGCTGCAGTATTAGCCATATCCCTATATTCAGCTTCGGTGCTAGAGCGAGAGACGGTGGGTTGTTTCTTTGCGCACCACGAGATGAGGTTTCCGCCAAGAAAAGTACAGTAGCTAGTGGTAGAACGTCGAGTAGTAGGACAACCTGCCCAATCTGCATCTGAAAAGGCAAAAAGATCAAGTGTAGTGTTAGAAGTAAAATGTAGACCTACATTAATAGTGCCTTTGACATATCTCAAGATACGCCGGACCATTTTGAGATGCATAACAGTTGGAGCATGCATAAATTGAGACACATAGTTAACACTGTATGAAAGATCAGGACGAGTAAAAGTGAGGTATTGTAAAGCTCCAACAAGCCCACGGAAGTGACTTGGATCCTCAAGCAAAGTGTTATTCGATGTGAACTTGGTCTTGGACTCAAGAGGTGTGCTCAGCGGTTTACAGTCAACCATGTTAGCTCGTTCAAGGATAGTTAAAGCATAGCGTGATTGAGATAGATGAAGGCCATCGTCTGTTGGAAGTATCTCAATTCCTAGGAAGTGATGAAGAGGCCCCAAGTCCTTCATGGCAAATTCAGATTGCAAGAGTTTCATAAAGTTAGAAATGAGTGAGGGGGAAGATCCGGTGAGAAGTATATCATCTACATAGAGAAGAAGAATAATAGATCCAAAATTAGTGTGAGAAATAAATAAAGATGGATCAGCCATGCTACAAAAGAAACCATATTTAAGAAGAAATTAACTGAAGCGATCAAACCAGGCCCGGGGTGCTTGTTTAAGGCCATAAAGAGCCTTTTGGAGCTTGCATACATGGTTTGGGAAGGTAGGATCAGCCATTCCAGGAGGTTGTTCCATGTATATATTTTCAGAGAGAACACCATGTAAGAAGGCATTTTTTACGTCAAGTTGATGAATATCCCATTGCTGAACAAGAGCTACAGTGATGATTAATCAGATGGTTCCGGGCTTAATTACTGGAGAGAAAGTTTCAGTATAATCCACTCCATCCACTTGGTGGTAGCCTTTTGCAACAACTCGAGCTTTGAGGCGATCTAGAGATCCATCTGGTTTGAGTTTTGATTTAAAAACCCATTTAGAGCCAATAACATGCATATTAGGAGTTCGAGGGACAAGTATCCAAGTCTGATTTTTGTGTAAAGCCTCAAGTTCTTCACCCATGGCAACCTTCCACCCAGGATGGGCTAACGCTGAACGAATATTATGTGGGTTGCGTGGGATGTTCACAGAGGGGGGTAGAGAGTAATGCATATTTTGGATTAGGCTTTACTATTCCGCGCTGTGAACGAGTAACCATCGGATGCAAAGGTAGAACTTACGGTGGTGGGGTTTGTGTCGATGAGACAGGTTCAATGTGAGAAGGTGAGGTAGAAGACCCAAATTCAAGCACATGTTCGGGTTGCGAAGGTTGAGCGGAGTACTCAAGGTGCCCAACTTCAGGTTGTGGGCTTTGTTCCGGTTGAGTGATAGACTCATGTGTGGTGCCAAGTTGATCCGGAGAGGATGTTAAAGGTATGGTAGAAGGAAGAGAAGTTGTAACGGGAAGGTGTACAATAGGAGAGTGGAAAGGTGTTGGTAGCGGACTAAAGCATGGTGAAGTAGACGAAGAGGCTGACAAATCTGCACAAGAGTCAGAGTTAGTGTGAGGTAGCCAAGAGTCAAAAATACTAATAACATGTTTTGTAGTAGGGGGAACATTATGTTGGCTAGTAGGCCTCTTATATGGAAATATTAATTCATCAAAAACAACATGGCGGGAGTAAAAAAATTTTTTACTAGGAGGGTGAAAACACTTATATCCTTTATATTTATCACTGTATCCAACAAAGACACAAAGAATAGTTTTTGGATCAAATTTTTGTGACGTCGTGTGTCCCAAGTGTAAGGAAAACATTTAGACCCGAACACTCGAAGTGAAGTGTAGTCAGGATATGTTCCATGCAAAGCAAAATATGGAGTTTCAAAATTAAGGGAAGATGATGGAAGTCTATTAATCAAGTAGACAGCTGTAGTAAAAGCTTCGACCCATAGAAATAAAGGAGCACCACTATGAAACAACATAGTCATACCTAGTTCACGTATTATTCTATGTCGCCTTTCAACCATACCTGTTTGTTCTGGGGTGTAAGGACAGGAAACTTGATGAACAGTACCTGTTAAACGAAAATGATTGGATAATTTGGAGTTGGTAAATTCACCTCCCCCATCAGAATGAAAAACCTTTATCTCTTTGTTAAATTGTTTTTTAACATACTGTTCAAAGGATATGTAAGTATGAAAAAAATCAGATTTTTGGTGTAAGGGGATAATCCATGTATACTTAGAGAAATCATCAACCAAACATGCATAATATCGAAATTTACCAATAGATAAAATTGGGGCAGGTCCCCACAAGTCACAATGTATTTTTTCAAAAGTAGCAGAACTAGAGTGTTTAGAAGAAGAAAAAGGTAATTTAGTAAGCTTTCCTAGTTGACAACTATCACAAAGATGTTCAGATTTTACTTTTCCTACTACATCAATCAACCCTTTATTCTTAAGCAATTGTAAAGTTGTAGTTTGAGGATGTCCTAGACGTTGATGCCAAGTGTCTGCTGATCCAGATTTGAAACGATGAGAGTAATGCAATTCAGGTGAGGGAGAGAGTACATATAGATCACCCTTGCGCCTCCCTGTGATCATTGGTTTCTCTGTTTCTCGTTCCTTAACACAAAAATCGACATTAGAAAATTCACAATTAACAGGAAATTGCTTAGTTAATTGACTTATGGATAGTAGATTCTTTGTTAAGGAAGGAACAAGTAAGACATTATAAAGGGGTAGAGTAACATTCCTTTGCTTGATGAAGGAGTCTCCAGTACCAAGAATTGGTAGAGAAGAACCATCACCAATAAGAACAGAATCTGTACCTGAATATTTTTTAATGTTATTAAGCATACTAGGTTTACCTGTCATATGATTGGAGGCTCCAGTGTCAGAGGTCCATTCTGTTTCAGTTATTGTGTTATCTAGGGTGAGTGCAGCTAGAGCTTGTGGTATATCATCAGGTTGAGTCGGCTTCTTAGGTACCCACCAGCATATTTTTGCTATATGACCCATTTTGCCACAATACTGACACTTTTCATTTCAATATAGCTCGCGTTCTGTAGATGTCATACGGCGCTCTCCCGGCGGCAGGGGACGAGGCTGCTGAGTGATCATAGTAGAGTGAGTTTGAGTTTGATTACTTGGTGTTTGGGCCTGAAATCCTCGCCCGGTTGATGTGAAAGATTGAGAAATCCCACGATGTCGTGAGGAAGACTGGTGAGATCTTTGTTGGTGTTGGCCATAGAAAGCCATGTGAGGAGTAAGTGGTTTTTTCATAGTGGTGTGGCTAGAAAACCAACTGCGCCGCTGATCAAGGCTCTGGAGTTGTGAGATCAGCTCAGAGTAAGATGACCTAGGAGGCTTTAGCATTGTTGTTGTGAATGTTTCATAGTCCGGACCTAGGCTAGTGAGGAGATAAAAAACTTTTTCTTTATCTGGGATAGGTTTCCCAATAGCTGCTAAGTTATCACATAGGCCTTTGAAGACGCGAATGTGTTCTCCAATAGTGCGATCATCCTCCTTGCGGAGGTATGTAATCTGTTGACGGAGCGTGAATTCACGTTCTTGAGAATCTTCAGCATATGCATCCTTGAGTGCATCCCAAACTGCATGAGACGTGTCTAGGCCAACAACGAGACCAAGAGCTTCTTCAGAAAGTGTTCCGATTATCCATCCTCGGAGGAGACGATCTGCCTTGCGCCAGGTAACAAATTTGTTAGTTAATTTTGGGGTAAATGGTTCTGAGTTTGTGATATTATTGGAATCTGGAGTGGTGTATTGAGTAGGGGCAGGATCTTCATTTGTGAGGTGACCGACCAGATCTTGGCTTTCTGCAAGTGCTAGAGCTTGTTCACGCCACAATGGGTAGTTTGTTGGTGTGAGTTTGAGGGTGATGAAATTACCAACATTGAGAGATAAGGATGTCATGTTGTTCACAAAGGCTCGTTATACCAAGAAGAAAAAGAAGAAAGGGATGAAGAATTTGAATTCTTTATTGTAAATGTGAACACTTACTAGAACTGATGGGGGAAAAGGATATATATATAGTACAGATGGTGATAAAGGCTGATTTCTAAATAAGGTAGCAAGTGATGCTGCATAATTTGAAATAAAACAATCCTAATTGTAGCTGATTTGTTGCATCAGATTATTTCCTTAATAGTGGCTGATTTGTTCTGATTTGTAGCAATCTGTTTCCTTAATAATAGTTGATCCTGTTTGCTCCTTATCTGTCAATTTGATCCCATAAATTGTGTCTTGCTTGATATTGTTAATACATACGAGGAAAGGTCACTGTCAAAACCTCTCAAACTCTCTCTCCTAGGTCAATTGTGAAAGTGACATTACATGAGCTACAGGGTGCCTATCTCTCTAAGTGCAATAGTTGAAAAAGGGCTCTTTTGTCCCTCCAATTCGAAAAGAAAGTTAGTTACACTAATTAGGCAATTAAATTTTTGACCGTTTGGAACAACCAAAATATAGAAATGCGCGCTACTCTCTCTCCCTTTCTCCTACTATCATGTTCTCTCTCTCCTATCAAACGGATAGTTAGAAGAACTATTGTCAGCTAAGGAACTCAGCCTCTTCATCTCCAAGCCTTCTTCTTGTTCCTAAAACAAGCTGCATCCTTATCCTCACGTACTCTGTTTCTCTATTCTAAAATCTAAAATGAGAATGAAGTCAATAGCTTGCAAAAATGTCTCCACTTCCTCTCTTCTCTCAGATGGAGGAAATCAAGAGGAATATGAAGCTACTGGAATGGAGATAGTTCCATATTCTGAACCCATGCGTGTTGAACCACTATCAACTGAACCTCCCATGAAAGAATCAACTTCTGTCGAACCATCAGTTGAAGAAACTGTTTCTGAACCAGCTAAATCAACACCAGCTGAACCTTCTCCAGCCATCACCAAAGCCAAACCTGTCTCAGCTCCCTCCTCCTCAAATGTTCCTTCTACTGATATCCCTATTGTTAGAGTTAGAAGGTCTGAAAGGAATAAGGCCTCTTTCCATACTATTGGAAATGATCCAAACAATCCCATTGGGATTGACTCTCCACCTGAACCTGCTTCTCCCATTGCCACTCAAGCTTGTCCAAAAGATGAGAAAAATGCTTCAGAAGGAGATAACAGAGAGGAAAGTGATCCTTCTGAGGATCCAGAGGATAGTGATCTTGATCTATTTGAAAATTCAGAGATGCTCAAGGCATTCTCTGAAAAGTGGAAATGGAAAAATATCATTCCTGGCAGAGTCTTCATGTTAAGGGAGATAAGAAGAGGAGGATGGGAAATTAGTTACTTTCTTCAAAAGCAAGGATGGGGAGACTTCCTTGTCTTCAGAGAACCTATTTATCCAAGACTGATCAAAGCCTTCTATGCAGTTGCAAGTAACTATAAGAGTGATGGGAACTCACTTGTTGCTGACATCAAAGGATCAACCATCATACTCACACCAAGCATCATTGAGGAAGTTCATAATCTTTCTGCTTGTGAAAACCATCTGTATGAAGACACTTGGTATGCTTCTGCAAGCATAACCAAAGAAGAAGTTGTCAGAAAAGTCCTCAGCCAACCTGGCCTACCTCTTGTCTCAAGTGAACTAATCCCCATTTGTAGGCTATTCCATAAAATGTGTTGTTACTCCATTCTTCCTAGAGCTGGAACCCTTGAAAAGGTTACAGACCAAGACTTACTGGTTCTGTATCATTTGCTGATTGGAAAACCACTTTCTCTATCCTATCTGCTTTTTAGAAGCATAATTTACTCAGTCAATCCACAGAGAGCTTATGCCAGCCTACCATACGACATGTTGTTAACCAAAATCTTCAGATTGTATAATGTGCCTCTTGAGGATGAGGAATGTGAAGACAGTTGCACCTTCTTTAATAGAAAGAACATTAAGAAAATGAAGATGGTACACCCCACACCTTCTGAGCTATTCTCCAGTAGTAGCAGTGAAGCAGAAGGAACTTCAGAAGAAGAAAAGGCTCCAAGAACCAAGAAGAAGAAAGAAGAGCTAAAGACCTTCTCCAGAAAAAGGAAAGATTTGACTGCATCTTCTGGAGAAGGAGAGCCTAGAAAAGTACAGAAGACATCTTATATCGCAGAAGAATAAGATGCTTCTCCTTGGCACACTGCTTCAAGAGAAGGTGATTCTGTAGAAGAAGAAAGGAAAGCATCACTAGCTTCTGCAGAAGGGTTAGCTGTCAATACCTTGGCCATGCTGGCAAACACTCAGTCTGAACCTCCCATTCAACATCAATCTCCCACAGTTGTTGTAGCTATTGCAAAAGAAGGGATTGCAAAGGAATCTATGCAGAAGGAAGAAAATCAATCCACTCCTTCTGCAGGCACCTTTGGAACTGATCTGGTGAATCAATTCCTTGCTTCCCCAATTATGGACTCTTCCATTCCTACTGTTATTCCTCTCAAAGACAATATTCCTGCTGTGTCTGCCCATCTCTCATCCATGGAAACATTTCTCCAGCAACTAAGTGCTGAAAAGGAAGATATGCCTTCTGAGCCTCTGCAGAAGGATGAAGCTGCTGGACCAGAAGCTGCTGCTCCCACTAACAAATCTGAACCTTCCTCTTCTCAATCCATTAAAAGACAAGTGAGGAAGATTAAGGCAGATATAAAAAAATTTGTCTCCAATGTCAATATCCTGCAAAATTCAGTAAATGAGATGATAGAGAGGTTTACACAGCACCAATTTTGGCTCAATACCTTTGTTCTACCTGTCATAGCTCCTCAAGCACCACAAGTGCCTTTCAATCAATACCAGCCTCCTCAGAATATCCTCCAACCAACTACCTCATCATCTTTTGAGCATTCTTCACCCTCCAAGTAGAAGAAGATGATGATCCTGCTTCTCCTAGGCCATATTAGTTTCTTTTTGATAGATGACAAAGGGGGAGAAGTAGTAGGAGTAGTAAGTTGTTTGACATTGTTATGTCTTAGGAATCTGTTAGGAGAAATCAATGTTTGTTGGGCTTACACTTTTTGTATGACATTGATTATGACTCATGTTTCTGGAATAAGTATGTTTGACATTGTTATGTCTTAGGAATCTGTTAGGAGAAATCAATGTTAGTTGGGCTTACACTTTTTGTATGACATTGATTATGACTCATGTTTCTGGAATAACTATTCCCTATCTTGTTTAATGTGATTAATGGAATTGTCTTTTGATGCTCAATTGAATTATGCTTTCATGAGTACTTTATGACTGATCAAATGTGTATCTTAAAGCCTTATGCACTACATAGTCCAAAATGTTCATTTTGAAACTTACATTCTCAGCCATATGATTAACAGTAAATTGAATGCCATGAAAGTAAGTTTAAATCAATCATATCCCTAAAAAACACCTGCATACATTCAGGAGGAGTATCTTTCAGAATTATAACAATGTAAAAATTGATAGGTTGTCATCATCAAAAAGGGGGAGATTGTAAGGTCCAAGAATCCCTTAAAAAGTGTTTCAATAATGACAACCAATCAAGGTTTACTTGGAATAATTCTGAACTTTAAGGACTAATGATTTTGTTCAAGTGAATGTTCAGAAGATACAGGAAAGCATCTGTCGTAGGTACAATTGAGCAGCAAAAGAAAGGAATGAATACCACTCATTTAATAAGATAAGTCTCAGATTTGACAAGAATGACAAATCTGTGAAAAAATAGATATAATGCATACTGAGAAATCATGAGAAGGATACTGCTATCCTCCAGAAGATAAGAACAACCCTCTAGAAGAAGAAATCATAATATAATTCCTTTAGAAGGAAGATTCATTTTGTAAAAGAAAGAGAAAAGCTCATCTCAGGCTGTCAAGCATTAAGATATATTTAAAACATTTTCTGTGAGGTATAAAATTGATTATCAGAAGATGGATGGCAGTCCTAAAGAAAAACCTTAGATCATTAAGTCTGCAAAAGGAGCAAATCATGTCAGGAACCAAAGGACAAATTGGATTCTCTATCTTCTAAGGTTACAGCTGCATAACAGACCGAAAAATATTCTCAATCAAGCAAATGATGAATTTCAAAAAGATCTGCAAGAAGAATGAAACTCCAGAAACCCTGTAGCAGGAATGAATTGCTGCAGAAGATGCAAATAAGACTAAATTCATATTAATCTTCTTCTTCTCATCTTCTCATTATTCCAATGGGCAAAGTGACTCAAGAATAAGTGAAAATACTAAACTAGAAAAGTTCATCATGTCTGCAGAAGAAAAACCTTGAGAAATAGCCCAAAAACAACCTGCAGAAGATACTCTGAAAAAGATAGAAGCTGGTCAAACTTGACAGCTGTAAAGCCTGCACTTGCTGCAGCAGAGAAAGGGACAGTTCCTGAAGCCAGCTGGATGTCCAACGGCTACTTTACCCCAGCCTTCTATAAAAGGAGAGTTCCTCCACACTTGGAACACACCTCACTCCAAAAGATACATATATTTCTGCTGTTTCGCTTCTTCAATCTTCTGGCCAATTTCTCTCTCCTTCATATTTGTGCTTTCTGGTCTGAAAAGCTTTGGATAGAGTCTTGGCACATCATTTTGCTTCTGTTGTGCAAGTATTGTATTGTTTTGAGCCTTGTTTGTTCTTATACTTTCTCATTTTCATTGTAAAAGTCTCAAGAGCGGTGTGCAGGTGCATTTCCTTCTTCTGAGTAGTAAGGGAAAGGGATTTCAGTGAGGTTTACTGAGATTTGGTGATCTCAGTTGGTTTACAGAATCTGCAGAAGGTACTTGCAGTATTCTAGGTACTAAATCTTCTGCAGAAGGTTCTGCAGTTGGTATTCAGTTGAAAAACTGAGTTGGTTAGGTTGTTGTTAGCCTGAAGAGGCAGGTAAAGAATACTAGTGGTAAGGTTACCCAAGAAGATTGTAATTTGTTTAGAGTGAGAAAATCCTATAGGTGTAGGGACTGGACGTAGCCTCAGGTTGGAAGAGGTGAACCAGTATAAAATTTTTGTGTGTCATCTTCTTTACTCTCTCTTTACTACTATCTATCACTGCCATATCACCTAACTAGATATATATCTTCTATAAAATTAAAACCAGCTAACCACTACCTTCTGAGAGTTTATTTCTTTGTATTAAGCCAAGGCAAACCCTTGAGCAGAAAAGATATACAAAGAAATTGCAGATATTTTAATCCATCACAATTCAACCCCCCTTCTTGTGATTGAAGCCACAAATTCATGCTTAGCGTAGGTGAAGCACATAAAACAGAGACAAAATTTGATAATTCTTCACTTCTCCTATGCTTAGCGCAAGTGAAGCGCAGAAAAAAGAGGCAAATTATCAAATTTGCGCTTCACCTGCGCTTAGCGCAAGTGAAGCGCAGAAAACAGAATTGAAATTCTATTTTCTGTATTTTGCTGCTTCCTAACTTTAGCTGTTTCTCATCCTTTTCTTATTAAAATCAATCCAATTCTTAATAAATTCTTATTCTACACAAGCATTGACTCTAACACAAAAAATCAAAAACAAAAATCAAAGAAAAAGAAAAATTATTTAGAATTATTTAGAATTATTTTGAACAAAAATATTAAATTTTGGGAGGAATGTTTTCCTCATGATGAATTTGTTTACAATAGAGCGATCCATAGTGCTACAAAATACTTTCCATTTGAGATAACTTATGGATTTAACAATGTAATTCCTCTTGAATTATTATCTTTGCCTAAAAATTCTATGTTTGCGCACAATGAACAACAGGCCAAGGTAGAAAGTCTCAAGAAGATGCATGAAAGATTGGAGGAACAAATTGAAAAGAAGCAAGGAAGCTATGCCCATCAAGCCAGCAAGGGAAAAAAGATAGTTGTTCTCCACCCCGCTGAATGGATGTGGGTGCATATGCGCAAGAAATGGCTCCTTGAGCAAAAGAAGTCCAATTTTCTACCTAGGGGAGATGGACTCTTTCAAGTCTTAGAAAGGAACAAAGACAATGGCTACAAAATTGACCTTTTTGGTGAGTGTCAGATTAGTGCCTTTTTCAATGTTTCTTACTTACCTCTTTCTGACGTAGGTGAGGACACTTCGGATTTGAGGACAAATCTTTTTCAAGAAGTGGGGTATGATGAGGACATCAATCAAACAATCAAAAGACTAGGGGGACCCATGACAAGGGCGCAAGCAAGGAAGGCAAAGGAGGTTCTACAACTTGTCATAAAAGAAGCCCAACTTCAAACTATCAAGAGCATTAATGAAAGCGACCAGTTCATTAATTGCATCCAAGTTGAAGAAGGAGGAACCATGGATGAAGTGGCAGTTGCATTTAATGCAACTACCAGTTGAAGAACCATTCAATAGGGTGGGAAGAGGCCATGTGTGGCGGCCAACCTAGTCCTCATTTTACTGATTTAATTAGTTTTTTTTGCTTTCAATAAAAAGGCTGGTGGTTACAAACATGGAGTTAATTTCCTGGTGGTTACAAAATGAGGTTATAATTGCATTAAAACCTTGTCTACTAGCCGTTAGGAAGGCTTGTTCCTGGTGCATGAACCTGGTCCTCTTTGAAGCCACAAGAATACCTTCCAACAAGTAAAATAACGCGGCCAACATGTGAATGAATGGCTGAGTTATATGCCATCAAATGGAGCGGCCAACATGTGCTTAATTGGGTGAGTTATGTGTCATCAAATATGGACCAACAAGGAAGTAAATGGCTGATTCAATTGTCATCAAAGCTGCGGCCACATTCATGAGATGGAGGTTACAAATTGAAGGAAATCTTGATTCTTTTGGGTTGTTTTGTGCGGCCACTTCAATGGCTATTTAAATGGCTATTTTACTACATGTTTGGTGGTACAATCCAATGTTTATTGCAGCCACATGTCCCAAAGAAGCTGAATTGAGTTTTCGGACAAATAGCTACATTAGGTTGCATTTTTACTAGTTAATTAGTTTCTTTAATTAACTAAATTGTAGTAGTTTTAATTAGGGATGCATGGGATATATATGAGCGGTATTTTGGGGTTGTTTGGGGCGTGTAAATCTAGCTGGTTGCATGACCTTTGAGTACCTTGTAATCCTTATAAAAATATGCTTCATGCATGCAAGAAAGTTAAGAATGTTTATGCAGAAAAATTTATCTTACTTTGAGAGTGTTTCTCTAAGTTTCTTGCTAGTCAAGAGTTGAGATTTATCGAAGGTTCCTTGCCTTTGTGTGTGTAATCTCAAGGACTTATCTTTCAAGTCTTGAAAGTGTGACGTCCACCTATCTTTGTTTTACGTTTTTCTTCTTCTTTCTTAAACAAGAATTCTATTCTCTTGCGTTGAAACTTGGTTGTATGAGATTTACAATTCAAAGTTTAAAAGGCTGAGTCAAAGTTCTTGCTTAGAAAAGTTGTTATCTTGTTTTTATATTATCAAATTCAAAAGAAAGAAAATCATAGAAAATAGAAAAAGAAAGGAAAAAGTATTGAAAAAGAGAAGAATATTTGTTATCAAGAAAAGTGCTATTTCAGTCAGAAATTTCTAAGGTCCTTGCAAATTCGAACCTTTAGGTTCATATCATTTGGTATCAGAGCTCCGATTATTAGAAATTTTCTGAATTCTTTCTTTCTAAGAAATACTATTTCTTCTTAGCTTTTCTTGTTTTAATTTTTCTTGACTGCACGCAGGTTGGTGAACTACTTGATTTTTTTGCCTTATTGATTTGGTAAGAAATCCAAGAGAAATAGAGTGGAAAAAGGCAAGAGAGTTACGACATAGAAAAAGCCAAGTGTAGTGTGCAAACACGATTGTGGTGAGGTTTCTAAACAGTTAACATTGTCTTTCACTGTTACGTTTTTCTTTTCTTTAATCAAAGCATAAAGAGTGGTAGAAAATCATGATCTTCAAGCACAAATTGTTGCTCTCTATTTAGAATTAGAGAGACTGATGAAGCAACAGTATGATGAGTTGCATGCTAGGTTGGACCAACTGGAGGTCAAACCAATATCTGACGCAGAAGAAGAAAGACCACCAAGAGATGAAGGAAAAATACAAGGAGTCAAGTTGACTATACCATCTTTCAAAGGTCGCAGTGATCCAGAAGCTTACTTAGAGTGGGAACTCAAAATTGAGCACATTTTTGCTTGTAACACCTATACAGAAGCGCACAAGGTAAAGCTTGCTACCACTGAATTTTCTGACTATGAACTTATTTGGTGGAATAAGTTACAGAAGGAGAGAGTCAGAAATGAAAAACCAATTGGGGAAACTTGGGCTGAGATGAGGAGGATTATGAGGAAACGGTATGTTCCCTCTAGTTTCCAACGTGACCTAAAGCTGAAATTACAGAAACTGATTCAAGGAAGTAAAGGAGTGGAGGAGTACTATAAGGAGATGGAGATGCTGCAAATTCAAGCTAACATGGAAGAGGATCCTGAAATCACTATGGTATGTTTTCTAAATGGCTTGAACAGTGACATTAGAGACATTGTTATGTTACAGGAGTATGTGGAAATGGAGGACCTATTGCATAAGGCTCTTCAAGTGGACCAGCAATTAAAAAGAAAAGGAACTGCCAGGAGGAGTTCTACTAATTTGCCTGCAATTTGGAAGGACAGAATTAAGAAAGAGGTGGTTGAATCCTCAAGCCAAACAACGCCTATTTCACAAGGTAAATCCTCTAACAAAAATGTTGAATAGGTTGTAAAGAAGGGGAGAGAGGTAACTTGTTTCAGGTGCCAAGGATTGGGACACTATGCCTATGAATGTCCTACGAAAAAGACAGTTCTTCTTAAGGACAATGGAGAATATGCTAGTGAGTCAGAAGATGAACAAGAGGCAAGTGAAGATGACACAAGTGCCGAAATGGGAGAAGTCTACATGATTAGGAGACTTCTTGGTAACCAATTCACTGCCATGGAAGAAAACCAAAGGGAGAACATTTTTCACTCTAGATGTTCTGTCAATGGTAAGATTTGCTTAGTAATAATTCATGGTGGCAGTTGTACTAATGTGGTTAGTGCTAGATTGGTGTCAAAGATGGACATGGGTACAAAGCCACACCCTAAGCCATATAAGCTTCAATGGCTTCGTGAAGGAGATGAAGTTCACGTGGAGAGGCAAGCTGAAATTCCATTTTCCATTGGAAAATATCAAGATAAAGTGTTATGTGACGTAGTACCAATGGAAGCCAGCCATATCCTCTTGGGAAGACCGTGGCAATTTGAGACAAAAGCCATTCATGATGGTTTTACTAACAAAATTTCTTTCAATTTTCAGGATAAAAAGGTGATCCTTAAGCCTTTATCACCAAAGGAAGTGAGAGAAGATCAAAAGAAATTGAGAGAAAAGATAAAAAAGAGAAAGAGATTGAAACATTTAAGAGAGAGGAAAATAAAAAGAAAAGGAGAGAAATATTTGAAGGCAAACAAATATGTTTAGCAAGAGAGAAGGAAGTGAGGAGGGTGTTTTGCACAAGACAAACTTTCTACCTATTGAATTGCGAAAATCAATTGATTCATGCTAACCATTTTCATAATCAAGAATTGCCTCTGTCTAATATTTCTCTTTTGCAGGATTTTGAAGAGTTGTATCCAGCTATTGATCCTGATAGAATACTAGTTTTGAAGGGGGTTAAACATCATAAAGACCTTGTTCCAAGAATCATGGTGGATGAAAGAGATGTGAAATTTCTTGGCCCTTTTTGGAAGACTTGGTGGGACAAGCTTGGAACTAAGTTGTTGTGTTCTATTTCTTGTCATCCCCAAAAGGAAGTGCATCCGAAGTGGAGGATAGGATCTTGGGAACCTTATTTAGAATTATTTTGAACAAAAATAATAAATTTTGGGAGGAATTTTTTCCTCATGATAAATTTGTTTACAATAAGGCGATCCATAGTGCTACAAAATACTTTCCATTTGTGATAGCTTATGGATTTAACCATGTAATTCCTCTTGAATTATTATCTTTGCCTAACAATTCTATGTTTGCGCACAATGAACAACAGGCCAAGGTAGAAAGTGTAAAGAAGATGCATGAAAGATTGGAGGAAGAAATTGAAAAGAAGCAAGGAAGCTATACCCATCAAGCGAGCAAGGGAAAAAAGATAGTTGTCCTCTACCCCGGTGAATGGATGTGGGTGCATATGCGCAAGAAATGGCTCCTTGAGCAAAAGAAGTCCAATTTTCTACCTAGGGGAGATGGACTCTTTCAAGTCTTAGAAAGGAACAAAGACAATGGCTACAAAATTGACCTTTTTGGTGAGTGTCAGATTAGTGCCTTTTTCAATGTTTCTTACTTACCTCTTTTTGACGTAGGGGAGGACACTTCAGATTTGAGGACAAATCTTTTTCAAGAAGTGGGGTATGATGAGGACATCAATCAAACAGTCAAAAGACTAGGGGGACCCATGACAAGGGCGCAAGCAAGGATGGCAAAAGAGGTTCTACAACTTGTCATAAAAGAAGCCCAACTTCAAACTATCAAGATCATTAATGAAAGTGACCAGTTCATTAATTGCATCCAAGTTGAAGAAGGAGGAACCATGGATGAATTTTAGTTGCATTTAAAGCAACTGCCAGTTGAAGAACCATTCAATAGCATGGGAAGAGGCCATGTGGGGCGGCCAACCCATTCCTCATTTTGCTGATTTAATTAGTTTTTATTTGCTTTCAATAAAAAGGCTGGTGGTTACAAACATGGAATTAGTTTACTGGTGGTTACAAAACAAGGTTATAATTGCATTAAAACCATTTCTACTAGCTGTTAGGAAGATTTGTTTCTGGTGCATGAACCTGGTCCTCTTTGAAGCCACACGAAGACCTTCCAACAAGTAAAATAGGGCGGCCAACATGTGAATGAATGGCTGAGTTATATGCCATCAAATGGAGTGGCCAACATGTGCTTAATTGGGTGAGTTATGTGTCATCAAATATGGTCCAACAAGGAAGTAAATAGCTGATTCAATTGTCATCAAAGTTGTGGCCACACTCATGAGATGGAGGTTACAAATTGAAGGCAATCGTAATTCTTTTGGGCTATTTTGTGCGGCCACTTCAATGGCTGGTTCAATGGCCATTTTACTACATGTTTGGTGGTACAATCCAATGTTTATTGCATCCACATGTGCTAAAGAAGCTGAATTGTGTTTTCGGACAAATAGCTACATTAGGTTGCATTTTTACTAGTTAATTAGTTTCTTTAATTAACTAAATTGTAGTAGTTTTAATTAGGGATGCATGGGATATGTATGAGCGGTATTTTGGGGTTGTTTGGGGCGTGTAAACCTAGCTGGTTGCATGACCTTTGAGTACCTTGTAATCCTTATAAAAATATGCTTCATGCATGCAAGAAAGTTAAGAATGTTTATGCAGAAAAATTTATCTTACTTTGAGAGTGTTTCTCTAAGTTTCTTGCTAGTCAAGAGTTGAGATTTATCGAAGGTTCCTTGCCTTTGTGTGTGTAATCTCAAGGACTTATCTTTCAAGTCTTGAAAGTGTGACGTCCACCTATCTTTGTTTTACGTTTTTCTTCTTCTTTCTTAAACAAGAATTTTATTCTCTTGCGTTGAAACTTGGTTGTATGAGATTTGCAATTCAAAGTTTAAAAGGCTGAGTCAAAGTTCTTGCTTAGAAAAGTTGTTATCTTGTTTTTATATTATCAAATTCAAAAGAAAGAAAATCGTAGAAAATAGAAAAAGAAAGGAAAAAGTATTGAAAAAGAGAAGAATATTTGTTATCATGAAAAAGTGTTATTTCAGTCAGAAATTTCTAAGGTCCTTGCAAATTCGAACCTTTAGGTTCATATCATTTGGTATCAGAGCTCCGGTTATTAGAAATTTTCTGAATTCTCTCTTTCTAACAAATACTATTTTTTCTTAGCTTTTCTTGTTTTAATTTTTCTTGACTACACGCAGGTTGGAGAACTACTTGATTTTTTCTCCTCATTGATTTGGTATGAAATCCAAGAGAAAGATAGTGGAAAAAGGCAAGAGAGTTACGTCATAGAAAAAGCCAAGTGTAGTGTGCAAACACGAGTGTGGTGAGGTTTCTAAACAGTTAACATTGTCTTTCTCTGTTACGTTTTTCTTTTCTTTTATCATGGTAGAAAATCATGATCTTCAAGCACAAATTGCTACTCTCTATTCAGAATTAGAGAGACTGATGAAGCAACAGTATGATGAGTTGCATGCTAGGTTGGACCAACTGGAGGTCAAACCAATACCTGACGCAGAAGAAGAAAGACCACCAAGAGATGAAGGAAAAATACAAGGAGTCAAGTTGACTATACCTTCTTTCAAAGGTCGCGGAGATCCAGAAGCTTACCTAGAGTGGGAACTCAAAATTGAGCATATTTTTGCTTGTAACACCTATACAGAAGCGCACAAGGTAAAGCTTGCTACTACTAAATTTTCTGACTATGCACTTATTTGGTGGAATAAGTTAAAAAAGGAGAGAGTCAGAAATGACGAACCAATGGTGGAAACTTGGGCTGAGATGAAGTGGATTATGAGGAAACGGTATGTTCCCTCTAGTTTCCAACGTGACCTAAAGCTGAAATTACAGAAACTGATTCAAGGAAGTAAAGGAGTGGAAGAGTACTATAAGGAGATGGAGATGCTGCAAATTCAAGCTAACATGCAAGAGGATACTGAAATCACTATGGTACGTTTTCTAAATGGCTTGAATAGTGACATTAGAGACACTGTTGAGTTACAGGAGTATATGGAAATGGAGGACCTATTGCATAAGGCTCTTCAAGTGGAGTAGCAATTAAAAAGAAAAGGAACTGCCAGGAGGAGTTCTACTAATTTTCCTGCATATTGGAAGGACAAAATTAAGAAAGAGGTGGCTAAATCCTCTAACAAAAA
Source organism: Sesbania bispinosa (assembly GCA_026901365.1). Lineage (NCBI taxonomy): Eukaryota > Viridiplantae > Streptophyta > Magnoliopsida > Fabales > Fabaceae > Sesbania > Sesbania bispinosa. The sequence continues at coordinate 827,356 of QLOH01000064.1, forward strand.
TGTTGAACAGGTTGTAAAGAAAGGGAGAGAGGTAACTTGTTTCAGGTGCCAAGGATTGGGGCACTATGCCTATGAATGTCCTACGAAAAAGACAGTTCTTCTTAAGGACAATGGAGAATATGCTAGTGAGTCAGAAGATGAACAAGAGGCAAGTGAAGATGACACAAGTGCCGAAATGGGAGAAGTCTACATGATTAGGAGACTTCTTGGTAACCAATTCACTGCCATGGAAGAAAACCAAAGGGAGAACATTTTTCACTCTAGATGTTCTGTCAATGGTAAGATTTGCTTAGTAATAATTGATTGTGGCAGTTGTACTAATGTGGTTAGTTCTAGATTGGTGTCAAAGATGAACATGGTTACAAAGCCACACCCTAAGCCATATAAGCTTCAATGGCTTCATGAAGGAGATGAAGTTCATGTTGAGAGGCAAGCTGAAATTCCATTTTCCATTAGAAAATATCAAGATAAAGTGATATGTGACGTAGTACCAATGGAAGCCAGCCATATCCTCTTGGGAAGACCGTGGCAATTTGAGACAAAAGCCATCCATGATGATTTTACTAACAAAATTTCTTTCAATTTTCAGGATAAAAAGGTGATCCTTAAGCCTTTATAACCAAAGGAAGTGAGAGAAGATCAAAAGAAATTGAGAGAAAAGATAAAAAAGAGAAAGAGATTGAAACATTTAAGAGAGGGGAAAATAAAAATAAAAGGAGAAAAATATTTGAAGGCAAACAAATATGTTTAGCAAGAGAGAAGGAAGTGAGGAGGGTGCTTTGCATAAGACAAACTTTCTACCTATTGAATTGCGAAAATCAATTGATTCATGCTAACCATTTTGATAATCAAGAATTGCCTTTGTCTATTATTTCTCTTTTGCAAGATTTTGAAGAGGTGTATCCAGCTATTGATCCTGATAGAATACCAGTTTTGAAGGGGATTAAACATCATAAAGACCTTGTTCCAAGAATCATGGTGGATGAAAGAGATGTGAAATTTCTTGGCCATTTTTGGAAGAATTGGTGGGACAAGCTTGGAACTAAGTTGCTGTGTTCTATTTCTTGTCATCCCCAAAAGGAAGTGCAAACCAAAGTGGAGGATAGGATCTTGGGAATCTGATTTAGAATTACTTTGAACAAAAATATTAAATTTTGGGAGGAATGTTTTCCTCATGATGAATTTGTTTACAATAAGGCGATCCATAGTGCTACAAAATACTTTCCTTTTGAGATAGCTTATGGATTTAACCATGTAATTCCTCTTGAATTATTATCTTTGCCTAACAATTCTATGTTTGGGCACAATGAACAACAGGCCAAGGTAGAAAGTGTCAAGAATATGCATGAAAGATTGGTGGAACAAATTGAAAAGAAACAAGGAATATATGCCCATCAAGCCAGCAAGGGAAAAAAGATAGTTGTCCTCCACCCCGATGAATGGATGTGGGTGCATATGCACAAGAAATGGCTCCTTGAGCGAAAGAAGTACAATTTTCTACCTAGGGGATATGGACTCTTTCAAGTACTAGAAAGGAACAAAGACAATGGCTACAAAATTGACCTTTTTGGTGAGTGTCAGATTAGTGCCTTTTTCAATGTTTCTTACTTACCTCTTTTTGACGTAGGTGAGGACACTTCAGATTTGAGGACAAATATTTTTCAAGAAGTGGGGTATGATGAGGACATCAATCAAACAATCAAAAGACTAGGGGGACCCATGACAAGGGCGCAAGCAAGGAAGGCAAAGGAGGTTCTACAGCTTGTCATAAAAGAAGCCTAACTTCAAACTATCAAGAGCATTAATGAAAGTGATCAGTTCATTAATTGCATTCAAGTTGAAGAAGGAGGAACCATGGATGGAGTGTCAGTTGCATTTAATGCAACTACCAGTTGAAGAGCCATTCAATAGAATGGGAAGAGGCCATGTGGGGCGGCCAACCTAGTCCTCATTTTCCTGATTTAATTCGTTTTTATTTGCTTTCAATAAAAAGGCTGGTGGTTACAAACATGGAGTTATTTTCCTGGTGGTTACAAAACAAGGTTATAATTGCATTAAAACCTTATCTACTAGCCGTTAGGAAGGCTTGTTTCTGGTGCATGAACCTGGTCCTCTTTGAAGCCACATGAAGACCTTCCAACAAGTAAAATAGGGCGACTAACATGTGAATGAATGGCTGAGTTTATGCCATCAAATGGAGCGGTCAACATGTGCTTTATTGGGTGAGTTATGTGTCATCAAATAAGGACCAACAAGGAAGTAAATGGTTGATTCAATTGTCATCAAAGTTGCGGCCACATTCATGAGATGGAGGTTACAAATTGAAGGCAATCTTGATTCTTTTGGGCTGTTTTGTGCGGCCACTTCAATGGCTGGTTCAATGGCCATTTTACTACATGTTTAGTGGTTACAATCCAATGTTTATTGGAGCCACATGTGCCAAAGAAGCTGAATTGAGTTTGCGGCCAAATAGCTACATTAGGTTGCATTTTTACTAGTTAATTAGTTTCTTTAATTAATTAAATTGTAGTAGTTTTAATTAGGGATGCATGGGATATGTATTAGCGGTATTTTGGGGCTGTTTGGGGCGTGTAAATCTAGCTGGTTGCATGACCTTTGAGTACCTTGTAATCCTTATAAAAACATGCTTCATGCATGCAATAAAGTTAAGAATGTTTATGCAGAAGAATTTATCTTACTTTGAGAGTGTTTCTCTAAGTTTCTTGCTAGTCAAGAGTTGATATTTATCAAAGGTTCTTTGCCTTTGTGTGTGTAATCTTAAGGACTTATCTTTCAAGTCTTGAAATTGTGACGTCCATCTATTTTTGTTTTACGTTTTTCTTCTTCTTTCTTAAACAAGAATTCTATTCTCTTGCGTGGAAACTTGGTTGTATGAGATTTACAATTAAAAGTTTAAAAGGCTGAGTCAAAGTTCTTGCTTAGAAAATTTGTTATCTATTTTTATATTATCAAATTCAAAAGAAAGAAAATCAAATAAAATAGAAAAAGAAAGGAAAAAGTATTGAAAAAGGGAAGAATATTTGTTATCAAGAAAAAGTGTTATTTCAGTCAGAAATTTCTAAGGTCCTTGCAAATTCGAACCTTAAGGTACATATCACTATGTCACCACTGGCTCAGACTTATTAGTGGGTCTCACAGTGGAGGCTGCATTAGACTCAGATCCTTTAGCCACCTTTGCCACCCTTGGCTCAAGCTCATATTCAGCATTATGCTTTATACTAAGCTTAGGTTCGTGGACCTTAGTACTGCTTACCTAAGGAGCTATTTCCTCATGTTTTCTCTTGGTTCTTCTTTCTTGCTTTAGCTCCTGTTGAGTCTTCAACCTCTTCTCAAGCTTAGGAAGAGGGAGTAAATCATAATATTTTGACTCACCAGAATCTGAGTTAGACACAAGAGAAGTGAGAGGGGTAACCATATACTTTGAGTCTTCTTTCCTTAAGTCTACTACCTCTTGCAACCTATCCTTCTCCAGTTGCTTCTTCTTATAGTTAGTCCATTTACTCAACTTTTCAAGCTTAACGAACAGAGGAATCTTCATTCTCTTACGCTGTGTTTGTTTTACAGGAAAGAGCGCGGAAAGAAAACGGATGCCAAGAAAATGGTGAGAAAATAAGCTCTTGGGTTGTTTGGATGAGGCTAGAAAATAAAGGGAATTGAAAACTATCACTGTGGGTCCCATAAAAAAGTTTTCTCGCCTTCCATGCCGAGAAAACTCGCAGATGAAGAACGTTGGAGTTCTCTTCTATTTTTACCCCTGTCTTCTTCTACCTCTTTCTTCTATACTTTGAAAGTTGCTTCAATTGCCTCTCATCCGCGAGCTCAACCTCTGTGTCACCACTGTTCGTATTTCTTCTCCGCAAGTCATCACCGTCTGTCTATCCCTCTCCCGTAACCACCATCCTTTGCACTCTACCCAAGAGCAATCACCATGCCTCCTAACTATCAAGTGGCTAACATCAACAATGGCATCCAGTGCCAGCTTTACTTCCCATTGGCTGTGGGATTTGTGCAAGATATGTCTTTGATGATGCCATAAGATCTAGAACTTACTTCTTCTTCTTCTTATTATTATAGAAATAATAATGATAATATAAATATTAAACTCTTCGAATTAAAAAAATATTAAAACTAATAAAAAATAATAACAATGGTAATACAAGAAATAATAATAATAATAATAATAATAATAAAACAGTAATAATAATAATTCTAAGAAAGAGGGCAAATTGGTAATTATATATCACACTCATTTTCCTTTCCCTCACTTTTTCACTTCTTTTATCTCAAAACAAACAACTTAAAAATCTCTCTATTTGTCCTATATTTTCTCTTCTTTTTCCTTCCTTCTCTTTTCTTTCCTTCTATTTTTCTTCCTCTCATTTTCACTCTTCTTCCAAACAGAGCCTTAATGTTGTCTACCCTAAATTTTGAGGGCAGAACAACTTCATCACTTTCCTTGGGAATGACATATGTAGCCTTGGTGCAGTTGGTTCAAATGTCTCTAATAAAAAATCCATAGGCCATGGTCCCTGTTACATTAGCCAAAGAATTTCTCTAGTACTGTGATTAGGTTGGGCAAGTTGATCTTGTTGCCCTTCATCAAATGATACAGACAAAATGTATCCATCATAGAAACATTGTCTTTGCTCCCTTTCCTTGACAACACAACGTATTTCAGAATGGCATGAAAAACCTTAGCAAGGTCTTCATCTTTGAAGCCATCGTTCTCTTAGGATTTTTTTGTCCCATGGAGGACTTCATAAACATCTCCATTGGTCAGCCCTTCCTCATCCATCAATTTTTTGGAAAATACTTTCCCTTTGGAAGGAATCCGACAACTTTTGACACCATCTTCTCAGTAATCTTGAACCCAACTTTCCTCACAATTCTTATTAGAGAAAAGGAACTATCAGCTTCTTCATGCACTATTCCTGTTGCGAAGAAATCTTCTACCAGACTAGGCCTGGATGCGTAGAAGAAATCAATCCATCATACTTTCCTCAGATTCTCTATGCCTTTCACACCAGTTGTGCTTAGGGTTCTCTGTCGCACATACTTTGCTTCCATAGGAACCTTCTTCTTCTTTTCAACCTCCACACCAGCAGTAGGCTTAACAACAAGCCTTTACAGCACCAGTTTTTTTCCTCTTTGCAAATTTCTCAATCTTGGGGGCCATCTCAAGTTAAGGTTAAAGGTGAGAGCTTAAGGGTTTTCTGAGTGAAGGTGAAGAGAACACAGAGAAAACTTGAATGAGAAGAGAAAAGGTTTTAAACGAACAAGTGAGAGAAGATAAAGAGAACCGGTGAGGGATTTATAGGTACAAGTGAGAGTGAACATTCATTAAAATTAAATGACAGTTGTACAGTCCTTGATGCACTTTCCCATAACATTAAAATTTTAAAAAGTGAACCATTGTTTTTGAGCGGCAAATAAATGTGTTTCGAGAACAGATCATGTCCTTACCTTTAATGAGATAGAACAAGACACGAGGATCAAGAATGCACAACCCTCAGACTGAGTGAGCCCTGGGTCTGAGACTTCAGATTCACTACAACTTCAGACTCACACGCTTAATATTCAAACAAAAATGTTATGCATGCCCATATTTCTTTTCATAAATTTAAATCTATCTTTAGGAAGATGTTTAGTAAATATATCAACCCATTGATGATTTGGATCAATGAATTGAATATGAAAAACTTCTTTCTAAACATAATCCCTAATAAAATGATGTCTAACTTTAATATGCTTATCCCTAGAATGAAGCATGAGGTTCTTTGATAAATTAATTGTAATGTGTTGTCACAGAAAATAGGAATGTCGTGCTCATGTTTTCAATAATCTTCTAATTGATATTTTATCCATAAAAGTTGAGAGCAGCATCCTACAGCAGAGATATATTCTGCTTCTGCAGTTGAAGAGTTTTCGTCTTTTGTCTTTTGTTGGCCCAAGAGATAAGACTTCCTCCAAGAAAGTGGCAACCTCCACTAGTGCTCTTCCTCTTAAGTCTTTCTCCAGCATAGTCAGCATCACAGAATCTAATTAATCTCAAATTTTTATCTTTCACAAACATTAGACCAAGATTAGTGGTTCCAAAAAGATTTATGAATATTCTTTTAACTACTTTTAGATGTGACTCTCATGGATCAGATTGAAAGCGTGCACACAAACATACATTAAACTGTATGTCTGATCTATTTACTGTCAGATGCAAGAGTGAACCAATCATGCCTCTAAATTGGGTCTGATCCATTGGTTTACCACTCTCATCCTAGGTGAGCACAACTGATGGATGCATTGGTGTACTCATAGCCTTCGACTAATCCATCTTGAATTTCTTTAGCAGTTCTTTTCCATACACCCATTTGAATGATGATTCCATCATCATCTTGAATGATTTGTAGACCAAGAAAGAATTTTAGTTCTCCCATCATACTCATTTCAAGCTCACCATGCATCAAATTAGAGAATTCTTTGCACAGCTTCTCATTAGTAGCACCAAAAATAATATCATCTACATAATTTGTACTAAAATGAAGTTTTCTTTATAGTCTTTTCTAAAAAATGGTAGTATCAACCTTTCTTCTAATAAATCGATTCTCAATTAAAAAGGTGCTCAGTATATCATACAAAGCTCTAGGTGCTTGTTTTAGACCATACATGCCTTCTTAAGTTTGAAAACATGATTAGGAAAAGATTGATCTTCAAACCCAAGTGGTTGTTTTACATAAACTTCATCGTCAATTATTTCACTTAGGAAGGCACGTTTTACATCTATTTGAAAAAATTTTATGTTATGATAAGATGCAAATGCAAGAAGGATGAGAATGGCTTCTAACCTTGCCACTGGTACAAAAGTTTCAGTAAAATCAATACCTTGTTGCTGTTTGTAGCCTTGTACAACAAGTCTTTCCTTGTTTCTTACCACTTTTCCTTTCTAATCATGTTTTTTTCTGAATACCCACTTGGTGCCAATGATAGATTTTTTCTTTGGATAAGGTATCAAAGACCAAACATCGTCTCTTGTCAACTGATTGAGCTCCTCTTAAATTGCAAGGATCCATCCTTCATCTAACAGAGCTTCATCAACAAACTTTGGTTCTACTTCAAATAGTAGAGCAAGACATACTTCTTCTCTAAAATTTGATCTTGTTCTTACTTTCTATGAAGGATTCCCAAGAATCAGTTCTAAAGGATGATCAGGCTTGAATCTGTACAAACCACGGGAAACACTAGAAGGGGGGTTGAATAGTGTTTTATAATTTCAAACAGATTTTATGAAAACCTTTTCACAAACAAAGTGTTTAACAAATGTTTTGAGCAACTTGCTGAAACTGGGTTTTTCAGAGACTTACTGAAGCACTTCAGCAGGTCCAAAAGACAGTGTTATAAAGTTGTTTTATAAAGCATTTGAGATTGTTTCAAAGTTTAAGCTTATAAAACAGATTATTCAGAATCCTCCTGTTAGCTCAAATAACAAATATAATGCGGTAAGGATAGAGAAGACTTAGCCAAGGATTTATCCTGGTTCACTCACATCCACCATGAGCTACGTCCAGTCCCAATGCCAAACCAGCAAAGGGTTTTCCACTAACTGAGCACAGCTACAAGTATTCTTTTATCCACAGCCTCTTCAGGCTAAAACCAAGTATTGTTTTACAGACAAGCCTCTCCAGGCTCAAACCCAAGTATTGTTTAAACACCAAGCCTCTTCAGGCTCAACCATAATCAGTGTATAAAAAGAAAAATGCTTAAGCTTTTAAGCTACACAAGTTCAAAGCCTAAACTGGGTAAGATGTACAAGTCTCTAAGTAAAACTCAGGATAAGAAATTTTTGTACAAATGAATCAAATGAATATATGAATAACAGAGAGTTTTGAGCAGCGTTTCAGTAAGTTTGTTGATTCTCTCTAATCTTTTCTGCATGGGACTTCATATATATAGGAGAAGAGAAAAGAGACCAGTAGACTTCTCTAAATCCCGTTGAGAGAGAGCTTTCTTCCTGTTGTGACACATAGCCTTGGTAGCTTGCAGTAGCAGGTGCAACAGGTAGTAGGTGTCAGCAACACAAACTCCACTTTTTCTGGACACAGTGTACTTCACAGCAGAAATTGCCTTTTTGGTGACTATAAATTTGAAATATGCCAAAAAGCAAATGTTCTAACTTTCCAGAAGGATAGGAGGCACAAGCAACTGAGAGAGGCTACGGTTGACTTGAGTCTTCAAAGGGAATTAGCAGAGAAGCACTTTTCCAAAAAGGTACAAGTCTCGGTACGACGTCTCTCTTCTTCAGAAGGTTCTCTGGCTTCAATAGGTCTTGATCGCTCAGCAGGTTCCTCTACTTCAGCAAGTTGCACCACATCAGAGGGTTGCATAATATCAAAGGGTTGTTGTATCAGACATCTTGTGAAACACAGAAACTACCTTCAACAGAAAACTGTTCTTTCTCATAAGAAATATTAACCTAATTTGTTATTCATTAAAACTCAGGGTTATGAGACTTAAACATTATTAACCATTTAATAATATTTTGAGACTCAACATTCTCCCCCTTTTTAATGATGACAAATTTGCTTAAACTATCAAATATCTGAAGGGAAATAATGAAATAAGTCTAGGAATTCTCCCCCTATCTCAGATACTTGAAAGGAATAGAAAAATTGCTATGCTTTGCTCTGCTCCCCCTGAATAAGAGATATCTTTTCTGAAAAGAGCTTAAACTTCATATTTTTGTTAGTTTACCTTACTCCCCCTTTTGTCATCAATCAAAAGGGTGTTCAGAGCATGCTGAAGTGATTATAAAGAAACAGAGTAAGACAAAATCCAGGGTAAAGGAGTTAAAAAAACTTCAGCAAAAACCAGTTAAGTTCAGCAGATAAGCATATATCAGCAAGTTCAGTTTTCAGATAATGCAAGAATGTGCAGCCCATTGAATATATCAGCCCATTGATGCTTTGTGTCAATGAACACTATATCAAAAACACCTTTCTGAACATAGTCTCTAATGAAATGATGTTTGATTTCTATATGCTTAGCTCTAGAATGTTGAATGGGATTTTTAGAAAGATTTATGGCACTTGTATTATCACAAAATACAGGAATAGATTTAACAGGGATGTTGAAATCTTCAAGTTGATATTTTACCCATAGCAGCTGTGAACAACAGCATGCAGCAGCAATGTACTCAACTTCAGCAGTTGAGAGGGCTATTGTGCTTTGCCTTTTGCTAGCCCAGCTGATCATATTCTCTCCAATGAAGTGGCATCCTCCACTTGTTGATTTTCTTTCAACTCTATCTCCAGCAAAATCAGCATCACAGTAACCTAGTAATCTGCAGTCCTTACTCTTCTTATAACATAGACCAAGATTACTAGTAACATTGAGATATCTAAAAATTCTTTTAATAGCCTTGTAATGAGTTATTCTTGGATCTGATTGAAATCTTGCACACAAGCATACACTGAACATAATATTAGGCCTACTTGTTGTAAGATACAATAGGGATCCAATCATGCCTCTATACATGGTTGGGTCAACAGATTCTTCTCCCTTATCTTTACTTAAGATTGCTGAAGGGTGCATAGGAGTTGACATAGGTTTACAATCATGCATATTAAATTTCTTAAGCATTTCTTTTGTATATTTCTCCTGATGGATCCATATACAATCAGAATCTTGCTTAATTTGAAGTCCTAAGAAAAATTTGAGTTCACCCATTAAACTCATTTCAAATTCAGATTGCATAAGCCTTGAAACTCAGTGCATAGAGAGGGATTTGTTGATCCAAAGATAATGTCATCAACATATATTTGGACTAGAATCAGGTCTTTGTTAGACATTTTTCTTAAAAGAGTTGTGTCAACTTTTCCTCTTTCAAAACCATTTTTGAGTAGAAAGTTGCTCAATCTGTCATACCAAGCTCTGGGAGCTTGTTTCAGACCATACAGAGCCTTTTTCAGTTTAAAAACATGCTCAGGAAAAGTCAGATTTTCAAAACCAGGGGGTTGTCTAACAAATACCTCTTCCTCAATGAATCCATTTAGGAAGGCACTCTTTACATCCATTTGATATAGTTTGATGTCATTATTGGCTGCATAGGAAAGTAAAATCCTAATGGCTTCAAGCCTTGCTACTGGAGCAAAAGTTTCAGTAAAGTCAATGCCTTCTTGTTGATTGTAGCCTTGTGCAACCAATCTGGCCTTGTTTTGACTACTTGACCATCTTCAAAGAGTTTGTTTCTAAACACCCATTTGGTTCCTATAATAGTTTTCCCATGGGGTTAGGAACAAGAGTCCAGACATCACTCCTGGAAAATTGATTAAGCTCTTCTTGCATGGCTAGGATCCACCCCTCATCATGCAGAGCTTCCTCAATATTCTTTTACTGTCAAGGTTCTAGAATTGTAAACTCTGTAAGCCTTGGACGTTTTGAATAACCAATGAAGAATCCTTTATTAGATTTAGAATCAAATTTATCCAGATCATCTTTGGTGTTAAGTATGAAATACTCACAACCAAAAATGTGAAAATAAGATATGTTGGGTTTTCTTCCTCTCCACAATTCATAGGGAGTTCTTTTGAGAATTGGTCTTACCAAAATTCTGTTTTGAATGTAGCAAGTTGTGTGAACAACCTCTGCCCAGAAGGATCTTGGTAGGTTGCTTGAAATGAGCATGGTTCTACCCATCTCTTGCAAGCTTCTGTTATTTCTCTCAACAATCTCATTTTGCTGAGGTGTTCTAGCCACAGAGAAATTGTGTGAGATCCCATTCTCATCACAGAACATGCTGAAGCTTGAGTTTTCAAACTCACCACCATGGTCACTTCTGATTAAAGAAATGCAAAAACCTTTTTCCTTTTGCACTTTCTTACAAAATTTTGTGAAATTCTCAAAAGTCTCATCCTTGCTTTTGAGGAATATCACCCCTGTGAATCTTGAGTAGTCATCAACAATGACTAAGCCATACTTCTTACCAGCCAAGCTTTCAGTTCTTGCAGGACCAAACAGATCAATGTAAAGTAGTTCTAAAGGTCTTGAGGTAGACACAACATTTTTACTTTTGAAAGAGCTTCTTGTTTGTTTACCTTTAAGACGGTTTTCACATAAAATATCAAATTTGAAAGAAAGCTTGGGTAATCCTTTTATAAGGTTATGTTTTGTAAGCTTTGAGATTAATCTCAAGCTGGCATACCCAAGTTTCTGATGCCAAATTTGTTTTCATCTTTAACAGAAAGTAAACAAGTCACATTTTGATATGCAAGTTCCTCAAGATCTATTTTATACACATTACCGTGTCTCTTTGCAATAAAAATGACTTGGTCAAAAGCATCCTTGACTACACAACCTTCCTTCGTGAAGGATACAACATATCCACTGTCACATAATTGACTTATGCTCAGTAGGTTGTGTTGAAGTCCTTCAACAAGGAGAACATTCTGAGTAACAGAGAGAGGGGATATACCTACTGAACCAATGCCAGTGATTCTACCTTTCTCCTTAGGTTTAAGGCTTTGGAACAAAGACCTTTCTCCTGTCATGTGTCGCGAGCAGCCACTGTCCAGGTACCATTTGTGGTGTGTCCTTTGTCCTATTAAACACATCTGCAACAAGAACAATCAGAGACTTAGGTACCCACAACTTCTTGGGTCCTCTTTTGTTAGCAGCAGGTCTGCCCTTTCTCTTGTGTTTGCACTGAGATACATTGTGTCCAGGCTTTCCATAGTGAAAGCATCCCTTACCTTTCTTAGCTTTTTCAGCAAGTTTAGAATTTGAATCATGTGATGATTCACTGTCTGAGTATCCTAGACCTTCTTTGTTTTTGGAGTTCTTTTGAATACCCAACATTCTCTTGAGGTTCTTGGTTCCATTAACAAAGTTGGCTAGATCTCTAGTAAGTTCAGCAACTTTTTTCTTTAGAAATTCATTTTCATTTATTAAACTTTCTGAACTACTAGCCCCAAAATTGTTCAAGAGTTTTTCTTTAAGCAAAAGTTTTTCAGTCTCAAGAGCTTCACTTTTGTTTGCAACTTCAGTGTAAGCTATAGAAAAATCTTTGTACTCTTGGGAAAGCTCTTAGAACTTTCTAGCAAGTCATCATACATGTCTTGAAGAGTTTGAGGAATTACCTTAGATTCAAAACTGTCTGATGAAGGGAGACTTGCCATTAAGCATAGGTTGGCCTCTTTAGCAGATTCATCCTCCTCTTCTGAAGTTGAATCATCTATGTCCTCCAAAGTTGCCATCAAACCCTTTTTCTTTTTGAAGAACTTCTTCTTCTTATAAGAAGGTTTCTTCAGCTTTGGACAATCAGCCTTCATATGACCTGGCTATTTGCATTCATAAAAGATTATTTTGTCAATAGAGAAAGGTTCTTTACCTGACTTACCCATTTTGGTTTCAGAGGATGAGCCTTTTCTGAACTTTCTTTTCCTCTGAAGCATCCTCTTGATCTTTCTGCTCGGAAGAGCAAGATCATCATCATCATCAGACCTCCCCTCAGAATCTTCAAAACCTTCTGAAGTCTCTTCAGCTTTCATGGCCTTCTGTGGTCCAGCCTTCAGCAGTTTGGACTTGGCATTCAGGGAAAGTGACTCCTTTTTAGGAGCATCTTTGCCAAGTTCCAACTCATGGACCTTGAGGGATCCCAAAAGTTCCTCCATTCTCAAGGTATTGAGGTCCTTTACCTCTTGAATGGCAGTGACTTTGGGCCTCTAAATCTTTGGTAAACCTCTAAGAATCTTGCGATTATTATCACCAGAGTCATAGGTTCTGCCAAGAGATTTGAGTCCATTAGTTATGGTTGAAATCTTCCAAACATCTTATCAGTAGATTCAGATTCATGTATTTTGAACATCTCATATTGATGAACAAACATGCTGATTTTGGATTGTTTTACATTGTCAGTCACCTCATGGGCTGAAGCTAATGTATCCCAGATTTCTTTGGCAAAAGTACATCCATGCACCTTCTCATATTCTGATTTACTCAAGGAGCAAACTAGATAGAGTTTTGCTTTGGCATTAAGTTGCACACGCGCCTTCTGATTACTAGTCCATTCTGCCTTAGGATTGGGCACACCATTGTTGGTGGGAATATAATCACCATCTGTGACTACATCCCAGAGATCTATGTTGTTGCTCTCAATGAACAACTTCATACTGTCTCTCCAATATTGGTAGTCTGTACCATTGAAAGCTGGGGGCCTTGAGACTGAGGCTACTTCTGCAATGCAGTGGGGATTGCTTGTTGATGTTTCCATCTGGATCTACTTCCCTTAGCACTTGTTAGATGCTCAACCCGAGGTTGAGTTCTGATACCAATTGTAGAAACCACAGGAAACACTAGAATGGGGGTTGAATAATGTTTTATAATTTCAAACATATTTTATGAAAAACTTTTCACAAGCAAAGTGTTTAACAAATGTTTTGAGCAACTTGCTGAAACTGGGTTTTTCAGAGACTTACTGAAGCACTTCAGCAGGTCCAAAAGACAGTGTTATAAACTTGTTTTATAAAGCGTTTGAGATTGTTTCAAAGTTTAAGCTTATAAAACAGATTATTCAGAACCCTCCTGTTAGCTCAAATAACAAATATAATGAGGTAAGGATAGAGAAGACTTAGCCAAGGATTTATCCAAGTTCACTCACATCCACCGTGAGCTACGTCCAATCCTAATACCAAACCAGCAAAGGATTTTCCACTAACTGAGCATAGTTACAAGTATTCTTTTATCCACAGCCTCTTCAGGCTAAAACCCAAGTATTGTTTTACAAACAAGCCTCTCCAGCCTCAAACCAAAGTATTTTTTAAACACCAGGCCTCTTCAGGCTCAACCACAATTACTGTATAAAAAGAAAAATGCTTAAGCTTTTAAACTACACAAGTTCAAAGCCTAAAGTGGGTAAGATGTACAAGCAACTTAGTAAAACTCAGGATAAGAATATGTTGTATAAATGAATCAAATGAATATATGAATAACAGAGAGTTTTGAGCAGCATTTCAGTAAGTTCGTTGGTTCTCTCTAATCTTTTCTGCAAGGGACTTCCCGTTGTGACACATAGCCTTGGTAGCTTGCAGTAGCAGGTGCAGCAGGTAGTAGGTGTCAGCAGCACAAACTCCACTTTTTCTGGGCACAGTGTACTTCACAGTAGAAATTGCCTTTTTGGTGACTAGAAATTTGAAATATGCCAAAAAGCAAATGTTCTGACTTTCTAGAAGGATAGGAGATATAAGCAACTGAGAGAGGCTATGGTTGACTTGAGACTTCAAAGGGAATTAGCAAAGAAGCACTTTTCCAAAAAGGTACAAGTCTCGGTACGATGTCTCTCTTCTTCAGAAGGTTCTCTGACTTCAGTAGGTCTTGATCACTCAGCGGGTTCCTCTACTTCAGCAAGTTGTTTCACATCAGAGGGTTGCATAATTTCAGAGGGTTGTTGTATCAGACATCTTTTGAAACACAGAAACTACCTTCAGCAGAAAACTGTTCTTTCTCATAAGAAATATTGACCAAATTTGTTATTCATTAAAACTCAGGGTTATGAGACTTAAACATTATTAACCATTTAATAATATTTTGAGACTCAACAGAATCTCCTATCTTTGTTGGATGAATTATCTTCAATGTGAGACTCATCAGCTGGTTAGGTTTGAACTGGTTCAGACTAAGGTTCATCTTTCTGAAAGAGTTGGGTCTGAGATTCTTCATTCAACTTCAGACCTGAAAAATCATCTTCAAGATCTATTAAGTTTCTATCAGTCTAATAGTTATCATTAAATTTTACATGGACTGGCTCTTCAACTACCAAAGTTATAGTGTTATATACTTTGTAGGCTTTGGATGTTTCAGAATATCCAATAAAAATTCCCTTGTCAACTCTAGAATCAAATTTTCAAATTTGATCCTAAGTGTTGAGGATGAAACACTTACACCCAAAAGGATTAAAGTAAGACATGTTGGGTCTTCTCCTTTTCCACAATTCATAAGGTGTTTTTCTTAAGAATTGGTCTCAATAGAATTATGTTAAGTACATAACAAGCAGTATTTACTGCTTTAGCCCAGAATTGGTCTCATCACGGAAACTTTTGAACAAAGCATTTTTAAATTCTCTATCATTGTCACATCTCAAGGATGAAATACATAAACTTTTTTCATTCTGTAATTTCTTAGAAAAGATCAAAAATCTTTCAAAAGATTCATCCTTGTGACTTAGGAAGATTACCCATGTGAATCTAGAATAGTCATCAACGATGACAAGTCTAAATCTTTTCCCACCAAGACTAGCAGTTCTGGTTGGTACAAAGAGATCCATATGTAACAACACAAGTGGTCTAGAGGTGGAAACAACATTCTTTGATTTAAAATAACTTTTTGTTTGTTTTCTTTTTTGACAAGTTAAAAGATGCATTAGGCAAGCCTTTAAGAAGGTTATGCTTATTTAATTTTGAAATAAGTTGAAATCTTGCATGCCCAAGTTTTCTGTGTCGAATAGGTCTTTCATCTTTTGCAGAAAAAAATCATGTTACATTTTGATCTTTCAAATCTTCCAGATCAATCATATAAAGATTGTGTTATCCCTTGGCAGTAAATAAAGTCTTTCCATCTGAGTCTGAGACTATGCAACAGTCTTTGTTATATGAAACATTATATCCACCGTCACATAATTGGCTTATGCTAAGTATATTGTGCTTCAGACCCTCAACCAAAAGAACATTCTTGAAAATGGGTAAAGTTTTCTTACAAATCTTACCATACCCCACAATATTGCCCTTCTAAATTCCTCCAAAAGTAATGTACCCATAACGTTTTATGTGTAACTCTAGGAACCATGACTTTTCTCCCGTCATGTGTCATGAGAAGCCACTATCAAGGTACCACTTTAGGTGTTTCCTTTGGCCTATTAAGGATATCTACAATAGGAACAATTAAGCTTTTAGGTACCCAAACATTTTAAGGTCCTTTCTTGTTAGTATGATAAGTGCAAAATATATGACAATTTCTTGTATAATTACTGCACTTATCAAGGGTAAAATAGTAAATTTATTACCCAAATTACCTCTTTTTAGTAATAAATGCATATTTTGTGATTATTTAATTCAAATTTGAATTTGATGCTATTTTAATAGAAAATCTGTTGATTTTGCAGAAAAAGGGAAAGTTTTAAATGGAGAAATAAGATAGCATCTATTTGAAGAGAAAATCTGCAGATGAGATTCAAATGGCAGCAGATCAAGATAAAATTCACAGTCATTTTAACAAGGATTCTGAAGATAAAATTCTCAATTTGAATTTAAAGATCAAATCAGCACAAGATCAAGCTAAAAATAGGGAAATAAGGAAAGTAAAGCAAACAAAGATAAGATCAGGAAGAGATCAAGCTGAAAAAGGAGGAAATCAGGAAAGTTGGAACGAGAAATACGCTCCACCTACGCTGAGCGCAAGTGGAGCGCAACACTTAATTTGCTCTCTGTTTCCAGCGCTTCATGTGCGCTGAGCGCAGGTTGAAGCGCAGGAATACAGGATCAACTTTTCAAAGGATTTCAAATCAGATTCCGTCCATATTTCAGATGGCTTTCCAACTTCTATTTAAAGGAACCTTTTGCAGATCAGAGGGATCTTTTTGAGAGAGACGGCAGAGCAGAGCTAAGGCTGGAGAAAAGTGTGACAGTTTCTCCGTTGGTTTGTAATGGCTACCATGCGTAGCTAAACTCTCTAATAGGATTGAATGTAGTGGATTCAATCCCCGATTGTATGTTAATTCTCTTTACTATTTATGAATCCCTGTTTTTATGATATCGATATTTTTATTCTGTGCTTAATGCTTTGCATCCGCCTGTGTGCCGGAGTTATAGGTTGGTTTTATGGGGCGCATTGGAAAATGGTTTTATAAAATCAATAGCGAGTTTGGGGGAGCTTAGGAATAGGAAACTTGAACTCTGATTGGTAAAAATACTCATAGTAGTCGTTGTAGGAATACAGGGCGAATTGATAGTTTTAATAAACCGAAAAACATATCTTTAAAGTCGGGGTAATTTGTCGCCAAGGAGAACCCACATGAATTATTTTAGAGTATTTCGTGATCCGGGGAACCTACGCGAAATAACATAGTTTGGCTAAGGTATCATAATTACATATTCATAAATATTATTGGGGTTCACATATGAAAGGGGTGCGATGAAACGAAGTTCAATCCTAGTCCAAGAAACTGTCTTTACCTATCTCACTTAAAGTTCAATTTTATTTACTTTTGCAATTCTCAACAATCTACAACCATATTCTCTACTTGATAGTTGTGACCACTAATCTCTATAAATTGAACCATTCCCTGTGGATACGATACTCTTACTTACTATTATACTGTTGGGTTTTTGGTACGCTTGCCAGAAATTCAACAAGTATTTTTGGCGTCGTTGCCGGGGAACGGTGTATCAATTTTTAAAGACTTAGGAGGTCTATTCTATCAAGTTGTATATATTTTATTTTTTTTAGGATTTTTATTTTCTATTTTTAGGATTTTTAGGAAAATTTTATTTTTATTTTTATTATTCTCTTCCGCACTTACCCTTTTTTCGAGTTTCTTGATTTATGCTCTTGCGAGGTCATTTGTAACCAAATCAATTACAATTTGATCCAGAAATAGAGAGGACATCTAGAAGGAACATGAGCAGAAACAAGAGAAGGAGACAAAGGAGAAGTCAAGAATAAAACAAAAATATGGAAGACCAACAACTAAGAAGAAGAGTCTTAGGAGACTATGTCATGCACCAAGGACCTTTCCATTACTCAAGCATTGTTTTACCAGTTACAGCGAAGTCCTTGGAAATGAAGGTTTCACATTTAAACCTCATTAGTGCCCATCAATTTTCAGGATTGGATCATGAAGATCCACATACTCATCTCTCTACTTTCTATGAATTGATTGGTACTATGGGATTTGAGGAAGGAGATTTGGAATCTGTCTACTTACGATTGTTTCCTTTTTCTCTAATAGGTAAAGCAAAGGAGTGGCTGAAATCACATCTTAATCAGACATCTTTCCATTCCACCATCCCGATATATTCAAGCCAAGTCAGACATCTTCACATTCAGGCAAGGAGCAGATGAACCATTATGTGAAGCCTGGGAGAGATTCAAGTCCTTGCTGCGCAAGTGCCCTAATCATGGTTTTGAAGACATTGCCCAATTGATCATCTTCTGTAATGGACTCAGACAAGATTCAAAATCATTCATAGATGTTGCAGCAGGAGGAACCATCTTGGCAGTGGATGCAGAGCGCGCTGTTACAATAATTGAAAATTTTGCAATGAACAATCAACAAGCTCAACATTGGAGCCATCCAGTTCAGAAGAAGGAGTTGCTTGAGCGGAATAGCACTTAAGCACTGATAGCTGATAATAAATTCATCAAGCAACGGTTAGAATCGATTTCCAAGCAAATGGGAGCACTTACTCAACAAGTGCAAACAGTGCAGTCTCACAATGATTCAACCCCACCAATGATTTATGATTTTTGTGGAAGTGACCATCCTAATGGTCACTGTTCTTATCCAGACATTCAAGTGGAACAAGTCAACTATGTTGAACACCAAGGAAGGCGAGATGGCTGTCTCAACAACTCTGGGAGAAGTCAAGATAGAGGATCCACAATGCATGACATAAATTCAAGAATTAAGGAGAAACTCGATAGACTCATATAGGATATGAATGCCAGTCAAAGAACCATAGAGACAAAATTTAGAAACCTAGCAATTCAAGTGGATCAAGTAAGGAACCAATTTGATGTGAAAAAAGAGTATTGCAAGTCAATATCCACCAGAAGTGGTAAGGAAATAGGAAGAGGAATTGGTGACACCCTTGTGGTAGAAAGAGAAGTTCTATATAAGAGAGAGCAAGAGAATGATGAAGACAAAATTGAGAAAGGAGAAACAAATGAAGAAAAGGGAGATCCTGAAAGAAAGGAGGAAGAAGAAAAAAAAGAGAAAGAGAAGGAAATTGAGGGGAAAGAGAAGAAGAAAGAAAAGAAAGACACACAGATGGCTCAAGTTAGGGAACTACCATACCCTAAGAACCCTTCCAAAAAAGATATATACAGGCAATTTATCAGATTCATGGATATAATGAAAAGATTGCAAATCAATATTCTACTGATGGAAGCCATGGAACAAATGCCTTCATATGCCAAATTCATGAAAAAGCTTCTCACTAAAAAGAGAAAGTTTACAGATGAAACAATTGAGCTTGAAGCTAGATGCAGTTCCATAATTCAAAATTCATTGCCACAAAAGACCAAAGATCCAGGGAGTTTCACCATACCAGTTACAATTGGAGCACTACCAGTAGGAAAGGCATTGCTTGACTTAGGTGCCAGCATTAATTTAATGCTTTTATCCATGCTCAAGAGGATTGGAGATCTAGAAGTGAAGTCGACAAGGATGACACTACAATTGGATGATAGATCAATGAAATATCCTTATAGGGTTGCTGAAGATGTACTGGTCAAGGTAGACAAATTCATGTTTCCAGTTGACTTTGTAATCATGGATATTGAGGAAGATGTTAAAGTACCCATTATCCTTGGGAGACCCTTTATGAAGACTGCTAAGGTTATCATCGATGTTGATGATGGTAACTTAAAGGTAATGGTACAAGATGATGAGGTGAGTTTCAATGTGTTTGAAGCAATGCAACATCCTAAAGAGAAGCAGTAGTGCCTTCAACTAGATGTGGTAAAGGAAACATCCTTAGCTATTCAGAAGCTATTAACAAAGGCAGAACCCTTTGAAAAAGCTCTAACAGGTATGGACATTGACTTTCATGAAGAAGAAAAGAATGAAGTTGAAGAATACTCAAGGCAATTGGATTTGGCTAAGACAATACCACCAGATGAAGAAGATGCTGAGACATTACAACGGGACAAGAAAACTGAGAGTCAGAAGCTGGAATTAAAGGTATTACCCTTTCATCTTAAATCTGCTTTTCTTGATGATGATAAAAATAAACATGTTGTTATAAGAAAAGCTTTAACCCCATCTGAGGAGGAAAAGCTACTTTCTGTGTTGAAGGCAAATGAAGGAGCAATAGGTTGGTCTTTATCAGATCTTAAGGGTACCAGTCCATCGTATTGCATGCAGAAGATCCACATGGAGGAGGACTACAAGCCAGTCACACAACCTCAAAGGAGATTAAATCCCACCATGAAAGAGGTAGTAAAAAAGGAAGTACTGAAACTCCTTGATGCAGCTATGATCTATCCTATTTTTATAGTGCTTGGGTAAGTCCAGTACAAGTTGTTCCTAAAAAGGGAGGTATGACTATTATTAAAAATGATAAAAATGAATTGATCCCTACTAGGACAGTTATTGGATGGAGAATGTGTATAGATTATAGGAAATTAAACCAGGCAACAAGAAAAGATCACTTCCCTTTACCCTTCATGGATCAAATGTTAGAAAGATTGGCAAGTCAAGCATTTTACTATTTTCTTGATGGGTACTCTGGATATAACCAAATAGCGGTAAATCCAGAAGACCAAGAAAAGACTGCTTTTACTTGCCCTTTTGGTGTTTTTGCTTATAGGAAAATGCCTTTTGGACTGTGCAATGCACCAGCCACTTTCCAAAGATGCATGCTTGCTATTTTTATTGACTTGGTGGAGAAATGCATTGAAGTATTCATGGATGATTTCGCAGTCTTTGGGTCCTCCTATGACGATTGCTTAAAAAATTTAGATATTATGCTGAAACTGTGTGTTGAGACAAATCTTGTGCTAAACTGGGAAAAATGCCAATTCATGGTGACTGAAGGTGTAGTCTTAGGGCACAAAATCTCTACAAAAGGCATTGAGTTGGACAAAGTGAAAGTAAAAGTCATTGAAAAGTTACCACCACCAGTAAATGTAAAGGGCATCAGGAGCTTCTTAGGTCATATAGGATTCTACAGACGTTTCATCAAGGATTTCTCAAAGATAGCCAAGCCACTCAGCAACTTGCTTAACAAGGATACTCCATTTAAATTTGATGCTGATTGTTTAAATGCTTTTAACTTGTTGAAACAAAGATTAATATCTACTCCTGTCATTATTGGTCCTGATTGGACACTTGGTTTTGAACTCATATGTGATGCTAGTGATTATGCTATAGGGGTAGTTTTAGGGTAGAGAAAATCTAAAGTTTTTCATGTTATACACTATGCTAGTAAATTTTTGAATGAGGCACAAATTAATTATGCTACCACAGAAAAGGAATTACTAGCAATAGTGTATGCTCTAGAAAAATTTAGACCTTATCTGATAGGATCAACTGTCACTGTCTATACTGACCATGCTGCAATAAAATATCTTTTGACTAAACCAGATTCTAAGCCTAGACTGATTAGGTGGATCTTATTGTTGCAAGAATTTGATCTGGTGATTAAAGACAAAAAAGGAAGCGAAAATGTTGTAGCAGATCATCTATCAAGACTAGTGAATGAAGAAGTAACGACTGCCTAGGCTAAATTGCATGAGGAATTCCCTGATGAAAAGCTTAAGATGATTCATGAAAGGCCATGGTTTGCTGACATGGCCAACTTCAAAGGAGCGGGAGTATTACCAGATGATCTCACGTGGCAACAGAAGAAGAAATTCTTAAGGGAAGCAAAAAGATATATGTGGGATGACCCTTATCTTTTCAAGATGGGAGATGATAATTTGTTAAGGAGATGCATCTCAGGAAAAGAAGCTCAAAGCATCTTATGGCACTGTCATAGTTCACCATATGAGGGACATTTCAACAAGGATAGAACTGCTACAAAGGTTCTTCAATCTGGATTCTTTTGGCCAACTCTGTTCAGTGATGCTCATCAATATGTTCAGCAATGTGATAGTTGCCAAAGAACAGGAGTAATTTCTAAGAGGAATAAGATGCCACTTAATAACATTTTGGAAGTGGAGGTATTCGACTGTTGGGGAATAGATTTTGTGGGGCCCTTACCCTCATCTAATGAAAAAGAATACATTTCGGTAATTGTCGAATATGTCTCAAAGTGGGTGGAAGCGGATGCAACAATAAAAACTGATGCAAAGACAGTGGTGCAATTCTTAAAGAAAAATATCTTTTCCAGATTTGGTTCACCAAGAGTTTTAATTAGTGATGGGGGTTCTCACTTCTGCAATGAACAACTACAGAAGGTTTCGGAGCACTATGGGGTAAGGCACAAAGTAGCATCACCTTACCACCCCCAAACAAATGGACAAGCTGAAGTTTCAAACAGAGAAATCTAGAGAATTCTTGAGAAAACAGTAAGTTCACCCTGAAATGATTGGTCAAACAAACTTGATGATGCACTCTGGGCATACAGAATAGCTTACAAAACTGCTACAAGCCTCTCACCTTTCCAGTTAATCTATGGAAAAGCTTGCCACTTGCCAGTTGAATTAGAGCATAAAGCAAACTAGGCTCTAAAGGTATTGAACATGGATACAAAAGTATCACAACAAAAGAGAATTATGCAGCAGCACGAATTAGAAGAAATGTGGCTAAATGCTTATGAATCTTCCAGGATTTACAAGGAAAAGACCAAAGCATATCATGATAAGAGGCTTATCAAGCGAAGGTTCTACTCAGGTCAATCAGTTGTTCTATTCAACTCTAGGCTGAATGTTTTTCCTGGTAAGTTAAAATCCAGGTGGACTGGACCTTTCATTGTTAAGGAAGTAAGAACTTATGAAGCTGTGGAAATAGAAAATCCCAATACCAGAAGATGTTCGGTGGTGAATGGACAGAGACTGAAACCATACCTGGGAGATGACTTTGACAGATCTAAATCTGTCATTTCTCTTCAAGATCCATAAAGAAACAAGCGTCAAGCTATATGACGTTAAACGAGCGCTTGCTGGGAGGCAACCCAGTGTTTAGTTAGTGATTTTTTTTAGTATGCTTTAGTTTGTTTTCTTTTTGATTAAAATGGGTTAAGAAGTGAAAAAGTACTATACAGACATATTGAAGTGGCAGAAAAACAAAAAAATTTGCACTTTGTTTCTGCGCTTCACCTGCGCTTAGCGCAGGTAAAGCGCATAATTGTAGTCTTGCCTCTGTTTTCTGCGTAAGCGCAAGTGAAGCGCAGGTTTCCAGTTTTGCCTCTGCTTTCTGCGCTTTACTTACGCTAAGCGTAGGTAAAGCGCAGGAACGCGCTATAACCATAACTGCAATACGCGCTCCACCTGCGCTGAGCGCAGATGGAGCGCAGAAACGCGCGTAAGCTTAAAACTACACCAGAAAACAGGGAAGGCCATTCTTGGTACTCTCCCTTGCTTTCTTGGATGATTTCCTCATGATTTTTTTGCTCCCCTCCCCATTCCAGTTCCTTAAGGTATGTTTCTTAATTTTTAACTGTTATTAGAATTTTGGAACACTAGGATAGAAGCCATGATGATTGCTAGAAAACTCAGTTTTTCAGTCAAAGGTATAGGATAATTTGATTCTTGATTGATGAATCTTGGTAAATCTGATGATGTTTTCTTGCATTAGCTTGCTGAACCATTAGTGGAGGAAAAAGTGCTGACTATTTCTTGCAAAATTGCAGATTCAAAAAGAAAAGTGTTGATTGTGATTGTTTTTCTTGAAACTAAAATGGTTTAGTTGAATCTTTGGACTGGTACAATAGTTGATAATAAGTTTTATGCAGATGGTGTGTGCCAAAGTAACTTCAAGGGCAAGTTCATCAGGACTCAAGAAAAGGAAAAAGAGAGCTGATAGTCCTTCCCTGGATTATGGGAAGTTTAAGGATATCAGTGTCACAGTTCACTACAGCTATATACAACACTGTGATTTTCTGGTAGAAAGACCTGTGGAACTAGAAGTTGGGGAATTCGAAGAGTTTAATTCAGAGTTGACCAGGAGGCAATGGAGACATGTAGTTGAACTGGATCGAAAGTTTGATCCAGAAGTAGTGCGTGAATTCTATAGTAATGCAATGGTCACTTTTGATGGGGAGGCTGATAAGAGATAGTTTGTGCAAGGGTTTTGGATTTCCTATGACCGAGACAAAATAAATGAACTTTTGGATCACCCTTCACCAAAGATTGTTGATGCCTCATACTGCCAATATAATCAGCGGATCCAGGAGGTCGGCCAATTTGGTAATGAAGCACTTGACTCGCTGACCACTCAGTACCTGAGCCTACCCGGAAAATCTTATCAAGTCAACATTTATGGGGAGGCAGTGAGGATACCAAGACAGCATTTACGAGGCATATCTAGGATTTGGATGGCTTTGGTGATAGGCCATCACTAACTTCCTCAGATATAGACATGGCAACTGCTCACCTCATATACAACATACTCACTGGGGCTCAGATAGATATTGCAAGAGTCAGGCTCAGATAGATATTGCAAGAGTCATCTCTGATCAGTTGCATTATCTGATTCAGATCGCTCGTGAGAGGAGGAGCACGCGCTCCAGGGCAAGCTTAGGATTCCCTTCCCTCATAACAGCTTTATGCCATTTTGCAGGTGTAGAGGTTCATCCCACTGCTTCCATTGGAGCGCCTATTAATAGGCAGTATATTGAGACTCAATGTATTTCCCTAGAGGAGGTGATGCCACCGTAAGATGTTCGGGAAATCCTTCCACATCCTCAGCCACCACCACCAGTAGACAAACCATATCAGTTCTGTATGGAGCATATGTCTCATCAGATTAGAGCAGTTTATTCAGGAATGATGCACCTGCAGGAGTTCCTCTATCATAATGTCTGGGGTCCACACCCAGGCATGTCACCTGATCGGTTTCAGGATTCCTTGGAGTGGCCTGGGGACAGGCCAATTTTTCCGGGAGGAGGAGGAAACACAGATGATGAAGACTGATAGCATACGGGATTGATAATATTCATACACTGGTGTTTCTCATTCTTTGTACTTTTTCATTTTCTTACATCATTCTTTCAGTTTAGGAACCCATATTGTACATGACATTACACTTGATATGGCATACAGAGCATACATTTTTTTCTTTTGTGCAGTATAAATTGTTAGATTTATTCGGAATTAATTTTTAGGATTTTATGAATTAGGGATTTAAGGAATTAATTTTAAAATCTCAAAATTAGGCAGTCTAACTAACTGAATTAGGAAAGAAATAGGAATTTTGTGATTAAATCCATAATCAGTTAGAATTAGGATATTATGCAGGAAAATATATCGGAGTAGTTAATTAATTTCAGTAAGTGCTTTATCAAGGAATTTAGCCAAAAGCTAGTGAGTTGTGAGACCAAACACTGATATGAGAGTTTTCACCGCTGCTTGTCAACTGTTATTGCTTGAGTTTTTGGATTGTATTCTGCACATGAAAAATATGGAAGTGATAAAGGCAAAATTTTGGGATTTAATTATTTGCTCAGTGCCAAAAAGCCAGCCCTTGAAAATGATTTTTTCAATTTTTTTTGGGTAACCCATTTGAGCTTTAATGTTTCTTCTTATGCACCCCAGCTAAAACTAATGTCTATATCATGTCCCTTACACACTTGTGATAGAGAGCAAAGGTGCAATCTGATAAAATGGGAGAAATTTGTTGGTTACTTAAAGTTGAAAGAGATACAAAGAGCAGGCACAAGAAAGCAAAAGAAGATCACTCTCACAAAAATTAAAAAGAAAAAGTGAATAAAAGTGAACGAAAAAGGGGGAGTGAATCATCAAACAAATAAAGAGGCCAGCTGAATGATACAAATCAAGAATGAAGTGGAAGAATGGATAGAAGTTACAAATCAAGAAAAATTCAAAGATGCTATCTATTCCAGTGTTCTCTTTGCATATCCAGAAAAACCATGATTTCTTGATAGCCCAGCCTCATTACAACCAAGAAAAGACCTTTTGATCCATAATCTTCCATGTGCATGCTTAAAAACCAGAAACGACTACCAATTTTAGTTGTTCAACTGCTGTGAAAAATTGAGGGAAACACTTACTCGTGAGAATAAGAGAATTCCTTGATTTATCACTTATTGCTTTGATTGCTATTTCTAAAAAAGTTTGAATGTATTTTTATCTTGTTCTAATTGAGTATTTGAAATACCGCTTGATTCTGATTTTCAATCTGACTTTTGGAAAGTGACAGCTGCCTAGCAAGAGATGATGAAATTATTTCCTTATTCTTTTTGAGAATCTTAAAAAGGGGATTGAATTCATTTGATTGCAAAAGATTTTCTTGCTTGAGGACAAGCAAGAAGCTAAGTTGGGGGGAATTTGATAAGTGCAAAATATATGATAATTTCTTGTATAATTACTGCGCTTATCAAGGGTAAAATAGTAAATTTATTCCCCAAATTACCTCTTTTTAGTAATAAATGCATATTTTGTGATTATTTAATTCAAATTTAAATTTGATGCTATTTTAATAGAAAATCTGTTGATTTTGCAGATAAAAGGGAAAGTTTTAAATGGAGAAACAAGATAGCATCTATTTAAAGAGAAAATTTGCAGATGAGATTCAAATGGCAGCAGATCAAGATAAAATCCGCAGTCATTTAAACAAGGATTCTGAAGATAAAATTCTCAATTTGAATTTAAAGATCAAATCAGCACAAGATCAAGCTAAAAATAGGGAAATAAGGAAAGCAAAGCAAACAAGGATAAGATCAGAAAGAGATCAAGTTGAAAAAGGAGGAAATCAGGAAAGTTGGAACGAGAAATATGCTCCACCTGCGCTGAGCGCAAGTGGAGCGCGACATTTAATTTGCTCTCTGTTTCCTGCACTTCATCTGCGCTGAGCGCAGGAATACATGATCAGCTTTTCAAAGGATTTCAAATCAGATTCCGTCCAGATTTCAGATAGCTTTCCAACTTCTATTTAAAGGAACCTTTTGCAGATCAGAGGGAGCTTTTTGAGAGAGACGACATAGCAGAGCTAGGGCTGGAGAAAAGAGTGGCAATTTCTCCGTTGATTTGTAATGGCTACCATGTGTAGCTAAACACTCCAATAGGATTTAATGTAGTCGATTCAATCCCCGATTGTATGTGAATTCTCTTTACTATTTATGAATCAATGTTTTTATGATATCGGTATTTTTATTCTGTGTGCTTAATGCTTAGCTTCCGCCTGTGTGCCGGAGTTATAGGTTGGTTTTATGGGGCGCATTGGAAAATGGTTTTATAAAATCAATAGCGAGTTTGGGGGAGCCTACGAATAGGAAACTTGAACTCTGATTGGTAAAAATACTCATAGTAGTCGCTGTAGGAATACAAGGCGAATTGATAGTTTTAACAAACTGAAAAATAGATCTTTAAAGTCGGGGTAATTTGTCGCCTGGGAGAACCGGCATGAATTATTTCTGAGTATTTCGCGATCCGGGGAACCTACGCGAAATAACATAGTTTGGCTAAGGTATCATAATTACATATTCATAAATATTATTGGGGTTCACATATGAAAGGGGTGCGATGAAACGAAGTTCAATCCTAGTCCAAGTAACTGTCTCTACCTATCTCACTTTAAGTTCAATTTTATTTACTTTTGCAATTCTCAACAATCTACAACCATATTCTCTACTTGATAGTTGTGACCACTGATCTTTATAAATTGAACCATTTCATGTGGATACGATACTCTTACTTACTATTATACTGTTGGGTTTTTGGTACGCTTACCAGAAATTCAACATAGTGCCAGGAGACCATTAGTGGCATGAGACGTTGTGTCCCTTCATCCCTCACCTTTTACAAGAAAAATTAGAAGTTGAAGAAAGAGTTGAAGGTTTTGAAGCTTGTGTAACTTCTCTTCAACATAGCCAAGACCAGCCTTTTTCTTGTACCTTCTTTGAACAGCTAGAAGCTTGTCCAAATTTGCTTGTCCTTGAACAAAGTTGGTCAAGTATAAAAGGGGTAGGGTGACACAATGTCGTGCATGCTTGCTGCAGAAGAGTGTATAAGATTATCATGCTTCTGGCATTGCTTACAGCATCTAGCAAAGTGCATGGCAGCTTCTTTCATGTTGAGCCAGTAATAGCCTACCCTTAAAAGTTCTATCCATAGGCTTTTTCCTCCTTGATGTCTATCGCATACTCCTCCATGTATTTCTCCCATGACTTTCTCTTTCTCGTCTCTTCCCAAACATCTCAACACTTCCCCTAAAATCCTTTCTTTGAAAAGCTCCCCGTCCTTCAAGAAATACCTCGGTGCTTTTTTGTGAAGCTTGTCGGCTTCTATGGGCGTTGGAGGCAGGAGCCTTGTCAATAAATATTCCTTCAATTCACACCTCCAATCTTCCCCTACTACGTGTACTTCAAGGTATTCCGTTTCATCCCGACAACTTGTGCATGCACCCTGAATACCATTCCAATGTATCTTCATGGATGGCCAAAACACGCCTATCCTTTGCATTGATTTCTTGATAATCTTTCACTGCCTTGTTGAAGATCTTAGCCTTGAGTTGGTTTATGATTGGCTTCCTCCAATCTGAGGGTATTTCTTCTTTGAACAGCACATTTGAGCTGGGTATTTGAATTCTTTTGAAGGAGAAGATGAAGCCTTCTTGCCCCCTTTCTTCTTTGCTACCTATTGTTGCTAAAGCATCAACATGCTTGTTTTCTACTCGAGGCGCATGTGATATTTCCCATTCTTTCAATCGTCCCATTAACGATAAGGCCATGTCCTTGTAAGCTGCCAACTAGTCTTCTTTTACACCATAATCACCTTTGATTTGCTTGACTACTAGATTTGAATCTCCTTGAATTCTCAAATGCTTGACGTCAAGGTCCAATGCCATTTGCAATCCGAGGATCAAAGCCTCGTACTCAGCTTCATTGTTTGTGCAAGGGAACCCCAATTGGTATGAAAATTCAAATACCTTTTTTTCTGCCTTGGAGATAACCACTCCTGCCCCTCCTCTTGTCGTGGATGGTGTTCCATCAAATTTCATCGTCCACCATTCTTCGTGTACTTGTTCACATGAGTGTACTTCTACCAACTCTCCCCTAAGGTCATCGTTGATCTCTTCTTTATTCGCGTTGTTGCATTTAGCCATCATGTCTGCTAACGCTTGACTCCTAAGCTTGCTGGGGTTCACTAAGTGGATATCATACTCGCTGATCAATAATGACCATATGCTAATGCGCCCTGTGAGGGAGGTCCATATAGCATGTATTTGATGCCTTTTGATTTACTCATGATGTGTGTGGTATGCGCCTAGAAGCAATGTCTTTATTTTTGCGCAGCGTAAACCACAACTAAGCAGTATTTCTCTTGTGTGGAGTATCTTTGCTCCGTTTCCTTCATCATTCTTCTCAAGTATGATATGGGGCATTCTCGTCCCTCTACTTCTTGAGCGATCAACCCATTGACAACATGCTTAGTGACACTCAGGTATAACCTTAGCGGTTTATTAGCCATGGGTGGGGACATGACTAGCACAAAAGTCACTATCTTTTTTATTTGATCAAAATATTTTTGGTGTTGTTCTCTCCATACGAACGACTCTTTTAATTTGCTCGAAGCAGAGTAAGCATTCGACCAATCAACTCTCCCAATGCAGGTATGAAGCGCCGAATGTATCCCCTAGCTTTCCCATGAGTTGTTGTGTTTCCTTTATGCTGGTAGCTGGCTTCAATCCTATGATGGCTTCAGTTTTAGTGTCTTCTGCAGATACACCATCTTTGTGCACTCGGAACCCTAGAAATTTTCCTGAAGAAACCGCGAATATGTACTTCTTGGGGTTAATCTTCATTTGAAATTTCATGCATCTTTCAAACACTTTTCTTATATGAACTATGTTAATGATGAAATATGAAACATGATTAATGTGATTTGTTTGATAAACATATGCTATGCGAGTATTTTCAAAGTTCTTTTAGGAATGAAGAAATAGCAATTGCCTACGTGTCCACTGTAATTGTTATGGAAAGTGTTTGGCGCATCAAAACCAAAAAGGGGGAGATTGTTGGACTTAAGCTACATTGGAAGATACAAGTTGTTCATTATGTCTCTCATATATTAAGAAGTTTTGGTTTTGTTATAGGAAGTAGAAGTTTTATATTTCAGTTCATTTTGCGGTGCCAAACAAGTTTCAATAGATGTGACACTTGTATTGTTTGTTTTTAGCTTTAGGCAATTGATATGTGTTTATTAATTGGTCTTTATTTTGTTTGTAATCATGAAAATTAAACTCATGATCTTGTTTTCAAGTTTGGATAGCTTGGAAGCTAAATTACTCAACCAAGTATTGATTTGCCACTGGTATAATCAATTACTTAAGTTGGTAATTGACCCCAAGTTAAATAAAACTGAAAACTGCATGAATTCAAGTACAGGAATGCAAAAAATCGATTACCTGATATAGATAATCGATTACCACTGCACCTGGAAAAGATAAAAAATAGGTGCTCATTGGTTTAATCGATTACCATATGTAGTAATCGATTACCCCTATTTCCTGTGAAGAGTTCTGTGAACAAAACGTTTTGGATTAATCGATTACTCAAGGTGCTAATCGATTACCATAGATTCTGCAGAATAATTGGACGTTTGTAACTGTTTTTAAACTAGTTTTTTAACAAACTTTTGAATCTTTAAAATTGTTTTATATAAATGGTTTTCGAAAATAAGAAGAGAATAAAGAAAAGAGAGGAATAGAAGAAAAGTGAGAGCTGATTTGTGAAAAATAATCAAAAACTCTTTTTGAAACTTTCTTCAAGAAAGCTCATCATGTCTAGAAATTCTCCAAAAATCTGAAGAACTCTCAAGTCAAGATGCTTAGATAATTGGAAAGAAAATTATGATACACTCATGGAGTTTATCTGCACAAACAAGGTGTTATTGTTCTAAACTTAGTTTTCCTTTAATTGTTTTTTGATTTGTATTGTCTCTTGAATAGGGTATTAATAGAGAAGTGCATTGTGTGATATCTCAAGAACGGGGAGTTCATTGAGATTGTTTGTGAAATCTTGTGACGGGGTGTCATAAGTATGGGTTTTGTTCGAGTGACGGGGTGTCACGGATGAACATGCTCTTGTAGGGTTCAAGAGTTAAACCTTTTGTTTGATAGAAAGTCTTTCTTTAGGATTGATTGTGCATGGTGTTTGTAATCAATTCTATAGTGAAAGCAGATTTAGTGGTGTGCTAGATCTAAACTGGATGTAGGCCCTTTTTGTGGCTGAACCAGTATAAATCATCGTGTAATCTTCTCTATCCCTACTCTATCTTGAATTGTAATTCTTGGTTTTATGAACATGCATCTTGATGAGTAAAATCATTGAAAGTTGCTCAAAATAATTGAATGATTGTTGATATATTGAACTGTATATTGAAAGTCAAATCATTAACCTTGTGGAATCAATCTTGATAATCAATTACTTACTGTTTTCCAAATTGGTAATCAATTATGCACTGAATGGGTAATAAATTACCTACTGCAATATCTCTGATACGCTGCACATAACTCTTGATTTTAAACTCTGATAAATTGATCTTTTGAAAATATATTTGTAAGAATTTTAAAGGAAGATTTTTTTTAAGGGAAAAACGAATTTTGAGTATTAATAAAGTTAAAAGTTTTCTGTGAATATATTCAACCCCCCTTCTAGATTCCCTCTAGGACCAACATACATAGCTAGGCTTTGAGTTTTGTTCTAAATAATTTTGTGGTTCAATAATATCATATCAGAGAAATTGTCATGTATCCCTCTCATTGGTTTCTGCTCATTTGATATGACCTGCCTTTATATACACCCTTGCTGTCATATATGCTATTTTATTGTTCCATTGGTGCATTGTGTATGTATTTAGTGTATGACTAGAGCAAATCCAGGTCAATTACATTCATTTGATCCATAAATTGATAAGACACACCATAGGAAAGTTAGGCAAGCTAGGCTTGAAGTTGGCTGAACGTCTCTAGAAGGGGGGGTTGAATAGAGACTTTCCAAATCTGTTCCTGCAATTCCACACTAAAATTGATAGTTGAGATGTGCTCTCAAGTTTGTTAACTTGGAGTCTCAGTTAAGACAAGATGGAGTTTATCAATTTTGGTGAAGATCTTTGTCTAGACTTTAGTTTAAAGTCTTATCTTGATTATCAATTCAATAGTATCTTTAGTTATCAAGCTGCGTTAATTGATTCAAGATAAGCAGATATAAGAATAAGGTAAGAGACAAGAGACAGAGATCTTATCCTAGTTCACCCACTCCTTGGGCTACGTCCAGTCCCCACAACCTGTGAGATTTTCCACTATTGACAAACCAGTCAATACAAGTATTCTTACAGCCTCTTCAAGACGTTTCACTCACACTAAGCCTAGGCACACTCCTATCTTAGCTAAGTCACAAGTATTCTTACAGCCTCTTCAGGACGTACACACCTCACTCTAAGACTAGGCACACTCCTATCTTAGATGAGACAGGTTACAGATAGATGTTTATGATAAGTCTAGCCTAAGCTCATACAAAGTATGGATATAAAAGTAATTGAGCTAGACTAGGTCTCAACTCTGGTTACAGTATTGGAATGATATTCACAGAGAGGAGATGAAAGAGACAGATGTATGTTCTCAAGATGAGATGTGTCTGTGCTCAGACAGCTGGTAGATACACTTGAGATGTCTGTTGAGATGTGATAAGATGCTTAATGATTTCACGGAAGTGTAGGCAGTCTCTCTCACTTCTCAGCTCCTGATAATGTCTCTTTTATATCAAGACTTGAGAAACTAGTCGTTATATGGCCGCTACAGTCCGTTGGAGGGTACAGCAGTAGGCACAGTCTTTACAGTAGGCAGACAACAGCTTTTCAATCTTTAAGGTACTGTGTCAGTGTCCTTGTGTCCTTGTTTGTCTTCATGCTGACTCTACTTGCTGTCTTCTCAGCTGAGCTTGAATTCTTGCTTCTGTTCAGAGTCTGACTTACTTTTCTTGCATCTGTGCTAAGATCTCATCCCTCTACGTCTGACCTTGAGATGACGTATCAAGTTGTTCTTGCATCTCAAGCTGAACTTGCATCTGTTCATAGCTTGCATCTCAAGTTGTGCTTGAGTCTCTTTTTAGTTCTAAGACTTCTTGCATCTTAGTTGGGTCCTCATTTAATCATGAGATGACATCTGAACATACAAATCTTGCATCTCATGCTGTGTTGATATTTGAAGTGTTTCTCATAGTCTTAGCCATAAGCTTTGGTTGCACCACATCTGTTCTGATTCAGATTATGTCTTAATCAGTGAAGCTCTTGTGAATTTGGATCTTGTGTTACTTTGCTTATATCCTTGCTTTCTCAAGTGGATTAAAGGTCCTTTTTATCTTTATGTATTCTTGTAACAACTTTAGATGTAGAAAGTCTCTGCCACACTTGAACACATAGTTAGTGACACAAGATGCATCTCATCTAGATATTTAAACTTACTCAGTTTGTCATATTAAAAACTTCTTTAGGGTGAGCTTGTCTCAACAATCTCCCCCTTTTTTGATGATGGCAAACTGCAAGTTATATATCTGATGAGATCAGTGAAAGAGAGATGCATGTATGATTTTATTTTTCTTAAGATGTGCAAACTCTTTTTAAACAGAAATAATGTAAGGAGAAGAGCTCCCCCTGAGTCATAGACTATTTTTCTGTTATGTTTTGTCTTAAGACTTAGTGTTTGAAATTTTGATTAAGATATTTAAGTGAACTGAACAAGGATATACTGCAATCATAGAGAGTCACTTCCATTAATCAAAAAGATAATTATAGAGGATTACATTCATAAAAGATTCCACTGCATCTCATCAAAGTTCTGTGAAGAGATGCAAACTACATCTCTAGCGAAGCATAACTGATCCTCATAGAATGAAATTTAAAAAAAAAATCCTAACACAGACTCTCATTGGATTTTTAAAAAATCCTAACACAGACTCTCATTAGATATCTAACCAACTTTCCCCCTTTTGACATTATCAAAACAAGAAAACTAGCTAGGCTAGGATAAGTGGGAAGAGGATGAGTGTAACGCCCGCGTTTTGCCGTTTTTGCCGTTTTTACTGTTTTGAGTGTTTTATTGGATTTTGAGTGATTAAAATTATTTTTAATCATCAAAATTTATATTTTTGGGTTTAGAATTGAATTTCCTATTTTTAGGAATTTTCTGGGAATTTTTGGGATTTTCCTGAAAAAATGACCTTTTTGCCCCTCCTGCCCCTGACCCGGGCCTGAATTCTCTTGATCCGGGCCAGAAAAATTGCACAAGCCTTCTCTTTTTCTCCTTGAAAACCGTGCAGCCAGCTTTTTATGCATGGAATACACTTGTCCATTTTTCCCTTCCAACCCACCAATATATATATATATATAGGTGACTTGATGGCATTATTACATTTTTTCTCACTTTAAGTCTTTCTTACATGCAAACCAAGCACAATTCTCTCATTTTTCCCTTCTTCTTCTCCCTTGGCCGTGGCACTCTCACCCTTCCTCTCCCAAAATCTTCATTCTCTCCATAAACACCAACCAAGTTTAGGTTCCATTTTTGAACCTAAGCTTAAAAATACTTACTTTCTAGCCTTAAAACACTTGTTGGAGACCAAAAGGAGGACCTTTGAGGGGCTGTCTTTGGCTGTTTTTGGAGCAAGAATTCTGCACATTTTCCCTTGAAGATTGAGGTAAAGGGGGGGGGAGAACTTGAACTCTAGTAGGCTTTGTAACTAGAGTCAAGGATTTACCCTTGAATCCTTGCTTTTCTAACCTTGTTTTTACTTGAAAAATCATCTTTTTGGAACTTCTTTTGGATGTATAGTTTCGGATCTGTTGAGCTGGGTTGTGATTGATGTTTGCATGTTTGTTTTGATGCTTGAAATGTGTTTAATTGGTGGATTTGAATATGCAAGCCAAGCTAAAATTTTTGCAAAATTTCTCCCTTTTTCCTTGATGCTCTCGGCCAAGAGAGTAAAAATGGGGCTGCATGTATTCTAAAATTGTTTTGATGATTGTAATGTGTTTAGATGATGATTTGATGAACATGCATGTGGTTGGATAGATTTACAAAATTGTTTTGATGATTGATCTTGAAAAAAAATGGTGTTTTGAGCTTGAAAATGGAAGCATGTTCTTGGTGTTCATGAGAGTTCTTAATAAAACTCATCAAGAATGTCCTTTTGATCCTAAAAAGATCAAAAGGATGTTTAAAACATGTTTTTGGGCTAAATTGGCCCAAAAGGACTAAAGAATAAATTTGTAACTAAAAGGACTAAATTGCAAATAAGATAAGTTTTTAAATTAAGTAATTAAATTCGGATTTTTATTTTAACTAAAATAAAATTCTATTTAAAAGTCACATTTTTTATTTATTATGAATAAAAATGGGCTCTCATGGGTCCAATAACCTTTAGGCTTTTGTTTAGGCCCAAAGCCTTCAAAAAGAAAAGTCAAAACTCAATTTAAAAGACAATTAGAAATAATTCATGGGCTTAGGCTTAGATTAGGGTTGAACTTCAAGACTAATCTAAGTTGTGAAAATTAAACTTAGGATTAAATAGTAGGCTTAACTAATTTAATCACCTAAGTTGATTAGCCTAAATTACTTAAGTTAATTAATAATTAATTAAGTCTAAAGATAATTAATATTAATATAAGTGTTAATTAAGTAATTAATCTCTAACGACGGTCAAAAATTAATTAATTATAATTTAACCTTAATCAAGCATAATTAAAAACCCTAATCCAAGATTAAGGAAGAGATTAAGGGATAATTAGAAATTAATTAGGATCTTAAGTAAGGATTAAGACTTAATTAAAGAAGGATAAGATTAATTGAAATTCGATTAATGAAGACTAGTTATGATTAAAGGTTAAGCCTAATCTTAATTAGTCATACAAATAAAATTAGGATTAGTAATGCCTTTCATAAGACATATCCATAAGCCTTAGTAAATTGTAGGACTTAAGTGAATATGATTATCAATAAAGCTAGCACAAGCAACCTTAAAAGATTATAACCAACACTTTCTCTCTTCATAAAACTTGAGAAGCTTGGCAAGAGAGTGTGATTTGGTTTTCCTTAAAAGAAAGACCTTGAATCTACGAGGTTGCACCACGGTAAAGTGGTGACGTAAAAAGATTCAATGGGCTTGTCTGTATGGATGTAATATTGTAAGTGTTTGCGGTGTGACATACATCATGTGCATCAATAATGATTAAGGTTCAAAATCCTTACGACCTATATGGCAATACCACTCTAGTACAGTGTGAAACTGGATGGGACGGGTGCATTGGGTTTTGCAAAGAACACCAGCGGTCCGGTAAAGGAGACCAGCCCTGAGGATAAGTCGGGTCCCGAAATGGCACAAGTGACGTAGGCTCGCCCCCTACTGTCGTGTAAGCGGGGTACAGGCTTGACTATCCTGTCGCTCTCAAGTTTTCATAATCAGTGAGTTTGTCTGGAAGTCGGAAAAATCGTCTTGGCCAGAGATTGAGCAATGCTCTTCGTACTATTTGCTAGTACAGACTATACTCCTGATATATTGTACATATATGGTCGAGCAGTTGCTGTGTGCTCTGCTTTTGGTGATGTTTTCCCGGGCCTTCATGCATTAGTTATGTACATCATGATAGCATCAACTGCATACTTGTGATTGAGATTATGTGAATGTTTGTGAATATTTTATGGATGCTCTAGTTACTGTGTTCTACTTGACATGAGTTTATGTGATGTTCTCACCCTCCCTTTTCTACTTCTGTTTTCCGTCGTCGTGCTTTTTCGCTACGTCGACAGTTGGGTTCGGAGAGCTTCAAGATGTCAACCATGAGGGTAGCACTGAGATGGGAGCCACGGGGGCAGTGGCGAGTTACGGACGTTCCTAGACGTTGCGTGTTTACAGGTGAAGTGCGCATCACCATCTCTCACCCCAACCTTCCCCTTGTACCAGAGGTCGTTTTCACTGTGCCTGTGATTCTAGAGTTCGAGACACCACCCGGACTTCGTCGCTGCACTACCTTCCTCAATCGTCGTTATTGTCCCGTTACATCGACATCTTCCCAGTCCTCGCGGATGGCCACTATGGGGGAGCCAGATTCTCCTCGCTATACTCCTGGACCAGAGGTGTCATCCCCACCGCCCGTGCATTTCAGTACGTTCGGTCGTCCTCCCTTTGGTGAGCCTGACTTGATCATCATCGATGATACCTCATCCGAGGAGGAGGATCCAGAGGAGGACCCCGAGGAGGACTCCAAGGATGAGGAGCAGAGAGAGGATTCTTCTGGTGACATTCCTTCAGAGGAATTCAGGATGTTTACCATCCCAGATGCTGGAAGGAGGAGTTTTAGGGCTGCCCCTGCTGGATCGGATGACGATGAGTAGGGCAGTGCATCAGGAGTAGTCATGGGTCTAGTGGTAGCAGCTCTGATTAGCGGCCTCTTATTTTGTTTGTATTGATAGGGGTTTTATTTAGTCTACTGCTAGAACTCTCATTTTGTATGATGGTGTTGTTATCTCGGAGATCACCTTAACACTGTGATTATGTATATATGTTTATCATGTTTCTTTCCCATGATCCCCTTTATACCTGCGTGTATGTTGTGTATGTATGCGGAATGATTGAATCGTCTAGATGTTTTTAGAAAATGAATTTCAGACTTAAGATAAGGACATTTTCATGAATACTTAAAAAATGGAATTAGAAAGCGATATGTTAATGATGACCAATCTCCTTTTCAAAAAAAAAAAAATATTTTCGTATTTTCTAAGTTTTAAAAACAGTAATTCGACGGTTACGTTTCGTAATGTGATACTCTTAGCGGTATAACTAAGGGTGTCGCATTTAGTGGTATCAGAGTTGTTCTTTCCTTTTGGCCTCGGGTTTGGCCTATAATACTCTTCCCTCTGTGTTTACTCTGTGAGGATTGCTTGTTGTTGTGTAGATTGATTGCCTTGTGTGGATTGTTTGCTCTTATATTACCACCTTCGTAATGTAAGAAATTGTGTGTAGAATTATTTGTTCTTGCTTAAATGGTCCTGCATGAAACAGAAGAACTAACGTACCTTGTGAATGTAGGATTCCATGGAAGGAAAGAATAATCCTGTAATGAACGACATCCTGGGCAGGATCGCGGATGTCCTGGAAAACCAACAACAGACCATAAACGAGATGCACCAAGCCCGCCAGCAGAACAACGTCCCCGATGCCTATCGCGGACTATCTACCTTTAAGAAGAATAACCCACCACAGTTCAAAGGAGGTCACGACCCCGATGGATCTCAACTATGGTTGGAGGATTTGGAGAAGATTTTCCTAGCTATGGGTTGCCCGGATGAACAGAAGGTAACCTTTGCTGCGTTTATGATGGTTGCAGAGGCGCAACATTGGTGGGAGTACGCGAGACGTCAATTAGAAGCTGCTGGGAGACTGGTCACCTGGAGACTGTTCAAGGAGACTTTTCTCCAAAAGTATTTTCCCACGGATCTGAGAAAACGCAAAGAAATAGAATTCTTGAAGTTGGAGCAAGGAAACATGACTGTCAGCGAATATGCGGCAAAGTTTGAGGAACTGTCCAAGTTTTGCCCCTACTTCCAGAACACCATAGATGAAGAGTCTAAGTGTTCCAAGTTTGAAAGTGGACTGAGGCCAGAAATTAAACAGGCTGTTGGATACCAACAAGTTACTGAGTTCTCGAAGATGGTGAATATGTGTCGGATTTTTGAGGATGACACTAAAGCAAGGCAAGCTTAATGGAAGAATTCTGGCCCACAGAGGAATAAACCTAAATTCTCACAAGAAAGGAGGAAGCCATATTTTGCCCCAAGAAACAACTCTGGTTCATCATCAGGAAGCGCCGCAAAACCGCAATCGGTGGTTGCTAGCAGAGCAAGCCCGACAAGCAGTACTGGCAACAACTCTGTCAGTTGTCCACGCTGCAAGAAGAATCATCTCTTGAGGGATTTCCCATATAAGAATCAACCTGGCAACCTATCCAACGGAAGGGTTTGTTTCCATTGCGGACAAAGTGGCCATATTAAGAGAGACTGCCCAGTTTTGAAGGGAAGCGGTAATGGTAGTGGTAGTAGTGCTGCGAGCGCCCCTGTCTCGAACCTGAATGCACAAGCTAGGAGGCCCAGAACCAGAGGCAGAGTGTTTACCATGAGCGGTGTTGAGGCTGCGAAATCCGAGGATCTGATCCAAGGTAAGTGTGTCATAAGTGGAATTCCTTTAATTGTATTGTATGATTCGGGTGCGACGCATTCTTTTATTTCTCTGGAGTGTGTGAAACAATTGAAATTGCCTGTGGTTAGATTACCTTATGACCTGTTTGTTTCTACTCCTACTGCTAAGCCTATTATTACTTCATCAGCTTGTTTGAACTGTCCAATCACTATTGATGATAAAACCTTCTCTGCCGATTTGATCTGTTTACCTCTTTCTCAGCTTGATATTGTTTTAGGAATGGACTGGTTATCTTCCAACCGACTCCAACTTGATTGTTATAATAAAACTGTTGTGTTCGATTCTTTTTCTCCCTCTACTCTTGATTCTGTAAGTATGAGATTCTTGTCCGCCAACCAAGTGAATGCTTCTTTGAGAGAAGGAGCTCAAATCTACATGATACTTTCTTCTTTGGAGGAAGAGCGGGAATCTGACATTAGCAAACTGCCTGTGGTGAGAGAATTTCCTGAAGTATTCCCTGACGATATCCTTGGTTTGCCGCCAGAGCGAGAGGTAGAGTTTAACATAGAGCTAGTACCCGGAACCGGACCTATTTCTATAGCTCCGTATAGGATGTCCCCATTAGAGTTAGCTGAGTTGAAGAAACAGCTAGAAGAGTTGTTAGAAAAATAGTTTGTTAGGCCTAGCGTGTCCCCTTGGGGAGCACCAGTGTTATTAGTGAAGAAGAAAGATGGTAGCATGAGGCTATGTGTAGACTATCGTCAGCTTAATAAGGTGACGATAAAGAATAGGTATCCTTTGCCTAGGATAGACGGCTTGATGGATCAGTTAAGAGGAGCAACAATGTTCTCGAAAATTGACCTTAAGTCAGGTTACCACCAAATACGTGTTAAGTCTGAGGATATTCCGAAGACAGCTTTCAGAACACGCTACGGGCATTACGAATATTTAGTGATGTCGTTTGGTGTAACCAATGCACCTGCAGTTTTCATGGATTATATGAACCGAGTTTTCCATCCTTACTTGGACAAATTCGTTGTGGTCTTCATAGACGACATTCTCATATATT
This sequence comes from Sesbania bispinosa, assembly GCA_026901365.1. Classification (NCBI taxonomy): domain Eukaryota; kingdom Viridiplantae; phylum Streptophyta; class Magnoliopsida; order Fabales; family Fabaceae; genus Sesbania; species Sesbania bispinosa. The sequence goes on from QLOH01000064.1 coordinate 867,517, forward strand.
CCAAGAGTGAGGAAGAGCATGCAGAACACCTTAGGATAGCTTTACAGACCCTGAGAGATAAAAAGTTATATGCTAAGTTATCTAAGTGTGAGTTCTGGTTGAAGGAAGTGAACTTCCTAGGTCACGTAATCTCTAGTGGGGGAGTTAGCGTAGACCCAGCTAAAGTAGAGACTGTGTTACAGTGGAAAGCACCAAAGTCTGTGACGGAGATAAGGAGCTTTTTGGGGTTATCTGGTTACTACCGTAAGTTCATTGAGAATTTTTCTAGGATAGCAACTCCGTTAACCCGTCTGATTAGAAAGGATCAACCCTTCGTTTGGAACCAGAAGTGTGAGGATAGTTTCCAAGAGTTGAAAAGGAGGTTAACTTCGGCACCAGTTTTAGTTTTACCTGACCCATAGGAGAGTTTTGAAGTATATTGTGATGCTTCGAAACAAGGATTAGGCTGTGTGTTGATGCAAAAAAGGAAGGTAGTGGCTTATGCCTCTAGGCAACTGAGAACACACGAAGTAAACTATCCCACGCATGATCTAGAGTTGGCAGCTATAGTTTTTGATCTGAAGATTTGGAGGCATCATCTGTATGGCGCTAGGTTTGAAGTCTTTAGTGACCATAAGAGCTTGAAATATCTGTTTGATCAGAAGGAGTTGAATATGAGGCAAAGAAGATGGATGGAGTTTTTAAAGGATTATGATTTTAGTTTACAATACCACCCTGGGAAAGCCAATGTAGTGGTTGATGCCTTGAGTAGGAAATCCTTGCATATGGCAGCAATGATGGTTAAGGAACTAGAATTGATAGAAGGATTTAGAGACCTGAACCTGGATGTTGGGTTTAGTCCTAAGAGTGTCATTCTAGGAACCTTGAAGATTTCGAGTGATTTCTTGGAACAAGTTCGTATAGCACAGGGAAAGGATCAACCTTTACAAGACTTGAAGGATCTAGTTCCTAAGAAAGGAGAATCGGAGTTCCATAAAGGTACTGATGGCATTGTTAGATTCAGAAATAGGATATGTGTACCTGATGATAAGGAATTAAGGAAACTGATCTTAGAGGAAGCTCATAAGAGTAGGCTGAGAATTCACCCTGGAGCGACTAAGATGTACCAAGATCTGAGAAAAATGTTTTGGTGGTCTGGGATGAAGAAGGAAGTAGCAGACTATGTAGCATCTTATTTGGTTTTTCAGAAAGCTAAGATTGTACATCAGCTACCATCAGGAGAGTTACAACCCTTGGATATCCCTGAATGGAAATGGGATAGCATATCTATGGATTTTGTAGTAGGTTTACCTAGAACCCCGGCAGGTTTTGATGCTATATGGGTAATCGTTGATAGGTTAACAAAATCTGCCCATTTCCTACCCATCAATATTAAGTCTTCTCTAGAAAAGTTAACCCAGCTGTACATTAGGGAAGTAGTAAGACTGCATGGGGTTCCATCTAGCATTGTGTCAGATAGAGATCCTAGGTTTACATCCAGATTTTGGGGTAGTCTGCAACAAGCTCTAGGAACTAAGTTGAGGCTCAGTTCGGCCTATCATCCCCAAACCAATGGTCAGTCTGAACGAACTATCCAATCCCTAGAGGATTTGCTGAGGGCGTGTGTGTTAGAACACCAAGGGAGTTGGGATCAGTTGTTGGCACTGATCGAGTTCACCTACAACAACAGTTTTCATTCTAGTATTGGAATGGCACCTTATGAAGCCCTGTATGGTAGAAAGTGTAGAACACCCTTGTGTTGGTTCGATTCTGGCGACGGCCTAGTCTTGGGGCCTGAGATGATTCAGCAAACCACGGAAAAGATCAAGATGATTCAGGAAAAGATGAAAATATCACAGAGCAGGCATAAGAGTTACTATGATCAGAGGAGGAAACTCCTTGAATTCAAAGAAGGAGATCACGTATTTTTGAGAGTTACACCAACAACTGGGGTTGGCAGGGCAATGCGATCTCGAAAGCTTACGCCTAAATTCATTGGTCCTACCAAATTTTGAAAAGAATTGGTCTTGTCGCCTACCAAATTGCTTTGCCACCTTTCCTTTCAAACCTGCATAATGTGTTTCATGTGTCACAACTCCGAAAGTACATTCCTGACCCTTCACACGTCATAGAGCCCGACATAATACAGTTAAAAGAAAACCTGACTTATGAAACGTTATCGGTGCGAATCGGAGACCGAAGGATAAAGCAGCTGAGAGGGAAGGAGATTCCGTTGGTAAAGGTTATTTGGAGTACAACCGATGAAGGCAATGAAACTTGGGAAGTGGAAGAACAGATGAAAAAGTCTCACCCTCAATTATTTCAAGAAGGTACGCACAATTTCGAGGACGAAATTTCTTTTTAGAGGGGGAGAGTTGTAACGGCCGCGTTTTGCCGTTTTGAGTGTTTTATTGGATTTTGAGTGATTAAAATTATTTTTAATCATCAAAATTTATATTTTTGGGTTTAGAATTGAATTTCCTATTTTTAGGAATTTTCTGGGAATTTTTGGGATTTTCCTGAAAAAATGACCTTTTTGCCCCTCCTGCCCCTGACCCGGGCCCGAATTCTCTTGATCCGGGCCAGAAAAATTGCACAAGCCTTCTCTTTTTCTTCTTGAAAACCGTGCAGCCAGCTTTTTATGCATGGAATACACTTGTCCATTTTTCCCTTCCAACCCAACAATATATATATAGGTGACTTGATGGCATTATTACATTTTTTCTCACTTTAAGTCTTTCTTACATGCAAACCAAGCACAATTCTCTCATTTTTCCCTTCTTCTTCTCCCTTGGCCGTGGCACTCTCACCCTTCCTCTCCCAAAATCTTCATTCTCTCCATAAACACCAACCAAGTTTAGGTTCCATTTTTGAACCTAAGCTTAAAAATACTTACTTTCTAGCCTTAAAACACTTGTTGGAGACCAAAAGGAGGACCTTTGAGGGGCTGTCTTTGGCTGTTTTTGGAGCAAGAATTCTGCACATTTTCCCTTGAAGATTGAGGTAAAGGGGGGGAGAACTTGAACTCTAGTAGGCTTTGTAACTAGAGTCAAGGATTTACCCTTGAATCCTTGCTTTTCTAACCTTGTTTTTACTTGAAAAATCATCTTTTTGGAACTTCTTTTGGATGTATATTTTCGGATCTGTTGAGCTGGGTTGTGATTGATGTTTGCATGTTTGTTTTGATGCTTGAAATGTGTTTAATTGATGGATTTGAATATGCAAGCCAAGCTAAAATTTTTGCAAAATTTCTCCCTTTTTCCTTGATGCTCTCGGCCAAGAGAGTAAAAATGGGGCTGCATGTATTCTAAAATTGTTTTGATGATTGTAATGTGTTTAGATGATGATTTGATGAACATGCATGTGGTTGGATGGATTTACAAAATTGTTTTGATGATTGATCTTGAAAAAAAATGGTGTTTTGAGCTTGAAAATGGAAGCATGTTCTTGGTGTTCATGAGAGTTCTTAATAAAACTCATCAAGAATTTCCTTTTGATCCTAAAAAGATCAAAAGGATGTTTAAAACATGTTTTTGGGCTAAATTGGCCCAAAAGGACTAAAGAATAAATTTGTAACTAAAAGGACTAAATTGCAAATAAGATAAGTTTTTAAATTAAGTAATTAAATTCGGATTTTTATTTTAACTAAAATAAAATTCTATTTAAAAGTCACATTTTTTATTTATTATGAATAAAAATGGGCTCTCATGGGTCCAATAACCTTTAGGCTTTTGTTTAGGCCCAAAGCCTTCAAAAAGAAAAGTCAAAACTCAATTTAAAAGACAATTAGAAATAATTCATGGGCTTAGGCTTAGATTAGGGTTGAACTTCAAGACTAATCTAAGTTGTGAAAATTAAACTTAGGATTAAATAGTAGGCTTAACTAATTTAATCACCTAAGTTGATTAGCCTAAATTACTTAAGTTAATTAATAATTAATTAAGTCTAAAGATAATTAATATTAATATAAGTGTTAATTAAGTAATTAATCTCTAATGACGGTCAAAAATTAATTAATTAAAATTTAACCTTAATCAAGCATAATTAAAAACCCTAATCCAAGATTAAGGAAGAGATTAAGGGATAATTAGAAATTAATTAGGATCTTAAGTAAGGATTAAGACTTAATTAAAGAAGGATAAGATTAATTGAAATTCGATTAATGAAGACTAGTTATGATTAAAGGTTAAGCCTAATCTTAATTAGTCATACAAATAAAATTAGGATTAGTAATGCCTTTCATAAGACATATCCATAAGCCTTAGTAAATTGTAGGACTTAAGTGAATATGATTATCAATAAAGCTAGCACAAGCTACCTTAAAAGATTATAACCAACACTTTCTCTCTACATAAAACTTGAGAAGCTTGGCAAGAGAGTGTGATTTGGTTTTCCTTAAAAGAAAGACCTTGAATCTACGAGGTTGCACCATGGTAAAGTGGTGACGTAAAAAGATTCAATGGGCTTGTCTGTAAGGATGTAATATTGTAAGTGTTTGCGGTGTGACATACATCATGTGCATCAATAATGATTAAGGTTCAAAAGCCTTACGACCTATATGGCAATACCACTCTAGTACAGTGTGAAACTGGATGGGACGGGTGCACTGGGTTTTGCAAAGAACACCAGCGGTCCGGTAAAGGAGACCAGCCCTGAGGATAAGTCGGGTCCCGAAATGGCACAAGTGACGTAGGCTCTCCCCCTACTATCGTGTAAGCGGGGTACAGGCTTGACTATCCTGTCGCTCTCAAGTTTCCATAATCAATGAGTTTGTCTGGAAGTCGGAAAAATCGTCTTGGCCAGAGATTGAGCAATGCTCTTCGTACTATTTGCTAGTACAGACTATACTCCTGATATATTGTACATATATGGTCGAGCAGTTGGTGTGTGCTCTGCTTTTGGTGATGTTTTCCCGGGCCCTCATGCATTAGTTATGTGCATCATGATAGCATCAACTGCATACTTGTGATTGAGATTATGTGAATGTTTGTGAATATTTTATGGATGCTCTAGTTACTGTGTTCTACTTGACATGAGTTTATATGATGTTCTCACCCTCCCTTTTCTACTTCTGTTTTCCGTCGTCGTGCTTTTTCGCTACGTCGACAGTTGGGTTCGGAGAGCTTCAAGATGTCAACCATGAGGGTAGCACTGAGATGGGAGCCATGGGGGCAGTGGCGAGTTACGGACGTTCCTAGACGCTGCGTGTTTACAGGGGAAGTGCGCGTCACCATCTCTAACCCCAGCCTTCCCCTTGTACCGGAGGTCGTTTTCACTGTGCTTGTGATTCTAGAGTTCGAGACACCACCCGGACTTCTACCTCGCGGATGGCCACTATGGGAGAGCCAGATTCTCCTCGCTATACTCCTGGACCAGAGGTGTCATCCCCACCGCCCGTGCATTTCAGTACGTTCGGTCGTCCTCCCTTTGGTGAGCCTGACTTGATCGTCATCGATGATACCTCATCCGAGGAGGAGGATCCAGAAGAGGACCCCGAGGAGGACTCCAAGGATGAGGAGCAGAGAGAGGATTCTTCTGGTGACATTCCTTCAGAGGAATTCAGGATGTTTACCATCCCAGATGCTGGAAGGAGGAGTTTTAGGGCTGCCCCTGCTGGATCGGATGACGATGAGTAGGGCAGTGCATCAGGAGTAGTCATGAGTCTAGTGGTAGCAGCTCTGATTAGAGGCCTCTTATTTTGTTTGTATTGATAGGGTTTTATTTAGTCTACTGCTAGAACTCTCATTTTGTATGATGGTGTTGTTATCTCGGAGATCACCTTGACACAGTGATTATGTATATATGTTTATCATGTTTCTTTCCCATGATCCCCTTTATACCTGCGTGTATGTTGTGTATGTATGCGGAATGATTGAATCGTCTAGATGTTTTTAGAAAATGAATTTTAGACTTAAGATAAGGACATTTTCATGAATACTTAAAAAATGGAATTAGAAAGCGATAGGTTAATGATGACCAATCTCCTTTTCATAAAAAAAAATATTTTCGTATTTTCTAAGTTTTAAAAGCAGTAAGTTGACGGTTACGTTTCGTAATGTGATACTCTTAGCGGTATAACTAAGGGTGTCGCAATGAGTCTGAATCAGGTCTTGATGGGCGCAGCACAGTCTGAGGTATATCAGGAAGAGGAGGCAAATTGGAAAGATGAAGGTTCATCTTCCTGTGAAATTCATTCGATGCATGCAGTGCTTGCAGGACTGTGTCAAATCCTGAAAGAATGGCCTCTTGCCTCTTCTTGTGTTGCTTCAGCTTCGTGAGAATCTTCTTCTGATTCTGCTCAATTCTTGCTTGGAGGCTCTGGTGTTGTTGTTGTTGTTCCTCTTGTAATTGGTTCAGAAAAGTATTGATTGAATTGGACAGATGAGTAGGAATGGATGGTTCAGATGAGGGTGCCTTAGCTGGCTCAGGTCTGTCAGTGGGAGGTGCAGACTGATCATATTTAGGTTGTGGTGAGTTGAGCAGGATGGTCTCAACAAAGAATTTTCCAGGAGTGGGAAATGAAGTAGGGATGGAGTAGGTTGGTTGTGGACTTACTGGAGTAGCTTGTTGAGTGGTGGTGACTTCCACTGTCTCATGCTCAAGTTGTTGCTGCTCTGGAGCTGTCTCATGGCTTGAGGCAGTGGTATCCTTCTCCAAGCTGACCAAGGTCTCAGCAACTATTTTGCTCACACGAGAGACTTCTTCTGTTATCATTTCTGGTGGAGGTGACTGATGCTGGGGTGAGTGGACCAAGGTCTCTTCTGCATTCAGAAGCTCTTCTTCTTCAGTAACAAGTGCTTCTTTTTCAGTCATGGCCATATCTCCTTCAATCTGTGCTTCTTCTTCTTCATTTCTTATTGCTTCTTCTTCTGTCACTTTTTCAGGTTGTGGCTCATCTTCAGCAGGAGTCTGTCCAGCTTGAGTAGACGGCTCAGACTTGGACTTCTTTTTCTTTTTTTTTTCTTCTCGGTCTCTGTAGAGATGGATGGTTGAACTTTTCTTTTCTTTTCTTTGACAGAAATCTCAGATCCTTCTTGAGATCCCTCAATAGCTTCCTTTGAGGCCTTCTTCTTCTTTTTCTTTTTGGCTTCAGACATCTTGGAAGAAGGAGAAGCCTGTGTTGTGGTAGGTACAGCAGGAGTGGAGTCAGTTAAGGGAAAAGTGGGGGAAGGAATAAACTTACCATCTAGAACAAGAGACTTGAGATTCTTGTTGCCAATACATCCAGGTTTCTCTTCAGACTTCTCACAGCTGCTGAAGTCAACTTTGAAATGCTTCATGATGATGGTGGTGAGCATCCCAAATGGAAGAGAGGCATTGATCTTGTAGTTTTGGAAGGCATGCTCCATGTGCCTTAGGATGAGAAATGGAAGGTTGAGAGGAATCCCATGCTTGAGATGGTACATCACCATCAGGTCTTGGTGATAAACTTTGTTGAAGGTGCCAGCTCTTGGCATGATGCACTTGGCCACCAAGTGAAACAGAAATTTTCCAAATGGGTTAAGAGATGAGGCAGCATCTGTGATGAGTCCACCTTTGAAGAGGGAGGTACCAACATTGGCTGAAGGAATTCCAATGCTATCCCACCAATGCTCCTCATGGTACAACCTGTTTCCAGTCACAGGTGCTTGAATGATGGCTCCTAGGGTCTCTTCAGTCAGCTCAATGTGGATTCCTTTGATGTCAGAGATGATGTGGGGCTGTTCTTCTGACGATCCCCTAGCTTTGTAGCAAGCAGCATAGAAGGCTCTGGTCATCTTGGGGAAGACATAATCTGTCATGGTCAGATAGTCTTGCCATCCCTGTTTCTTCAGATAAGGACTCAGGTCCCACCCTTCATCTTTCAACTCTTAGGTAGAGATGACTCTTCCCACTATAATCTTCTTCTCAGAGAATCTCTTGGTATATTTTTCTTCAACCTCACTATTAGAGAAGAGGTCAAATTGAAATGAAATTTTCTTTCCCTCTGGAACCTTCTCTTTTCCTTTCTTTGAAGATTCGGCTTGAGTTAGGTCAATGTGGACAGGGGATCTTGGTGCTGAAGTCTGGGCTACTTGGCAAGCAATTCTTTGGGATTTCATGCGAGGAGGTAGGGGGTGCTTCTCTTGGAGGATGTGGATTTTGAGGATGGTGAAGGCTGTGTAGATTGAGTGGTTTGAGACGGCTCTGTTTCAGTGTTGGGTTGTGGATATGGAGAACGAGACAGGGTCTCTTGGCTGGAGTGAATGCTCAAGGATTTTGATTGCTCAAAGAAAGACATTTTGTCTGGAGAAGAGGAGGATGATGATTTATTAGAGTAAGGAAGTTTCAAGGCTGTGAACTTGATTCGCATTTGAGAGAAGAGGAGAGAGCAGGAAGTGAGTTTGGAGTGAGAGATGAGACTTAAATAGTCTTCAGATAAGAGAGGAAAGAGAGAGAGAGAGGCGTAATAACTGCTCGTTAGTGGGGAGTTATTATGGCAGTTGTGGGAGGTTGGCTCTTCTTTTTATAGGCTAACGGCTAGTTTTCCAGGTTTTGGGCAGTTACTAACCGTTGAGCAACGGCTCAATCCTTCAGTTTTGGTACATGGAAACGTCTCAATAATTTCATGAGACGTTGGTTGAGATGAATCATGAGACACGTCTAGTGACAGATGCGTCTGAACCCACGTCTCTTTATAGATGACACTTGAGTCTCATCTCTGGTGAGACTTTAATCATATAGCCATAGTAGAGTTGGTCTCAACTAACTATTTTTATTCAAGAGAACACATATTTAGCAATTTTAGATTCTCATTGAATCTTTCTTCAACTAAAGGCTTTGTAAAGATGTCAGCTAGCTGATTTTTAGTATCTACAAAGATTAGTTCAATGTTCCCTTTTTGCACATGATCTCTTATAAAATGATGTTTGATGTCAATGTGTTTGGACCTAGAATGATGTACAGGGTTCTTAGCAAGATTTATGGTACTAGTATTGTCACAATAAGAATTTTAGAGTACCTGACTGCATAATCTTACAATTGAGATTTGATCCACAGAACTTGAGTGCAGCATGCAGCTGCTGAGACATACTCAGCCTCTGTTGTAGATAAGGCAATAGTGTTTTGCTTTTTACATGACCAGGAGATAAGGCACTTTCCTAGGAATTGACAAGATCCACTGGTGCTCTTTCTGTCTATCTTATCTCCAGCAAAGTCAGCATCCCAAAAATTCCCTAAAAATAGGAAATTTAATTCTAAATCCAAAAATATAAATTTTGATGATTAAAAATAATTTTAATCACTCAAAATCCAATAAAACACTTAAAACGGCAAAAACGGTAAAACGCGGGTGTTACACCCACTAACTGGTCCATTAGATCATCTATCCTAGGCAAAGGATACCTATTCTTAATGGTTAACTTGTTCAACTGATGGTAATCCGTGCATAACCTCATACTACCATCCTTCTTCTTCACTAGCAAAACAGGTGCTCCCCAAGGTGATACACTAGGTCTCACAAACTTCTTCTCTAGCAAATCTTCTAGCTGTTTCTTAAGCTCAACTAACTCCATGGGTGACATCCTATAAGGTGCAACTGAAATAAGTCCCGTCCCCGGTACTAGATCTATGGAAAATTCTATCTCTCTCTCAGGTGGTAGACTGGCCATATTTTCAGAAAACACATCAGGATAATTACACACTAAGGGTAACTGATTGATAATAGCGCTACTCTCAGAATTCAAAGAAGCTAAAAACATGTATACCTGGGCATCTTTTCTTAGAGACGCCTTCACCTGGTTGGCAGTCAAAAAGTCCTCACTCTTCCTCTCAACAGGTTGACCATAGACAACAGTTATATCAGCACAATTCAATAGGACATGGTTGGAAAATAACCAGTCCATACCAAGAATAATGTCTAGTTGATTCAGAGGCAAACAAATCAAATCAACTAAGAAATCTTTACCATTGATATGAATAGGACAATTCAAGCATACATCAGAAGTAGAAACTGAGCCACTAGCTGGCGTTTCCACACTTAACACAAAAGGCAATGAAGAGACAGACAATTTCAATTTGGACACACAAGCATGTGATATAAAGGAATGAGTCGCACCCGAATCAAACAAAACAATTAAAGGAATTCCCGCAATGAAACCTGTACCTTGGATCAAGTCTTCGGATTGAGCAGCTTCAGTACCACTCAAGGCAAATACTCTTCCAGTAGTTTTCGGCTTGCTGACACTCCCACTAGCACTTCCACATGTCGCCGCAGACCCCTGTTTCCTTTGAAGACAATCGCGAGAAATATGTCCTCGTTCGTTACACTTGAAGCAAGTAACTTCTCTATCTTCACACTGACTTATCTGATGTCCCGGTTTTCCACACCTATATCACTTAATAGGAGTAGTAGAGTCCACGCTTCCGCCCTTAGATGCCTGACTAGCAGCCGGAGCCTGACTCCTCTTCTGAATTGAACCCTCGTTGCCCCCTCCAAACATAGAGCTTCCAGCTGCACGAGAATACGGATTACTCTTGCCAGCAGATTCAGACTTGCTCTGGTTTCTCATAGGTCCTCCACTCTTGTAATGAGCAGCTCTAGCCCGATTGTCTTCATCGTACACCCTACATTTGTTCACCAGCTCATGAAATCGCATGATACCTTGATAGTTGAAGACGAACTTGACTTTATGATGAAGACCATTGATGAACTTCACACATTTCACCTCTTCATTATTGGCTTCCTCGTTTGTAGGACAAAATCGAACCAGTGCTTCAAACTTAGCTACATAGTCCGCCACTGTGCCATCTCCTTGCCTCAGTTAAAGGAATTCTATCTGCTTCTTGTTACAGTTGTCGTGAGGAAAATACTTCTCCAAGAACAGCCTCTTGAAGTTCTCCCAGCTCATTGCGATGCCTTCCTCAATCATTCTCTGGTAGGTACTCTACCACCAAAATCTAGAATCTCCAGATAGCATGAAAGCAGCCAACGTCACTTTCTGCACCAACGGGCATTCCATAGCTCTAAATATCTTCTCAATCTCGAAGATCCAATCAGAAGCACCATCGGGGTCATAACCCCCACGGAAGGTAGGTGGATGGTTCCTCTAGAACCGAGCAAGCCAATCCACCTCTTGGTGTTGGTTTAGGTTGCCTACTGCCTGAGCCATAGCCATTAAGGCTTCAGCAATAACACGATCATTTCTACCCCCTCCAGCCATCACTTTTCTGATTCACAGAAAAGTAGAATACCAATTAAAATAGCCAGATCAAACAATGTATTTCACTCAATCAACATCACAAGTTAGCGCCACAGAAACATAGCAAACACATAACTCAAGGCCGGTGAACCGACCTGCTTTGCTACCACTAAATGTGACACCCTTCTACCCCAAATAATAATACAGTCATCAAATTGAATTATAAAGAAAATTATAGTCAACACTGAGGTAAAATGGTTCACAAATCCTCTTTTTTTTAATAAATGCTTAATCCAAATCCAATGTTATTTCCATAAAAGAGTAAAATCAATGTTATCAAAAGCTAATTTATCAACAAAATAAAAACATAACTTGGCCATATAAGACCCTTAGAAATAATCTTTCAAAATCTCTACGTATCATACTAAAGAAATAAAGTTCCTAGACATTAAACCCCGATGTCACACATATCAGAGCAAGACCTTATCCCTTTAAAATTCAGCACATTGAGTGCCCTCTTCATCACCTAAAAAAACCACAGAAAGAGTACGGTGAGGAATGGAATACAAACATATACATGCAATACAGAAGGCTACCCTTATTCCCACCCATCACCATACATATCATCATTCATCTCGACTCATATACTATTCATCATATACTATTCAATTCACACATCAGGTTCGTACAAGTATAAATTCACACCTTCATACAATCTCAATTAAGGCATATGCTCACACCATGCACATGTACAACATCTATCCTAAGAGTCATGATTTGGAACTCTGCACAATGGGCACACCTCATCAAACCCCTTAGTTGTTACCAATGATGGCCCTACCGTTAACACCACACGGTAGGTTGCACCCCCTCGATGGGCCCATGCAAAGTCATCCGCCCCCTCAATGACGGCTCTACCAATAACACCACACGGTAGGTTTCACCCCCTCTATGGGCCCATGCATCGAAATGTCCCCCATCATGGTCACCACCCTTTATAGGGCATGCATCTCATGTATCACACCTCATATGCTCATGCTCAATGCATCAACATCATTTTATACATTTCTCTTACAACACCATCTACTCCATTCATTCCCCATCACATCTTAAATAAAATGCACGCAGTGTAGATGCATATACTTGTAGATATATTATATGCAGGTTTTGATGATGCCAATAGAAAGAAAATGGGATTGCAAGATTGACTAAAAGGAATTGGCAAAGAAAGAGCAAGGAGCAAAGTTAATGCAAGATCATGACTACAAGTGATGTTAGATAAGTATTAATCTAGTTAGTATCAATGTTAAAAGAATTCTAGACTTTGCAAGTAATTTGGTCTTAAAAGTAAAATTTAAGAAAAATGTTTTATGAACCAAAATTAAGTTCAAAATAAATATTTTGAACTGGTAATCGATTACCAGTTGGATTGCAATCGATTACTAGCGAGCATTCAATTTCAGGAACAAAATTTTGGTTCTAGTAATCGATTACCATATGTTGTAATCGATTACAAGAGTGCAGAAAATACGAAATTTGAATTTCAGTCACAACGGTTCATAATCTATTTGAATTTTAAAATGTGTAATCGATTACCAGCGTGATTTTTCTGAGAATTTAGAAGAGACACAATTCCTCATCAAGAGTTACAAAGATTCAATTGTTTCATTATAAATATATGTCTCCATTTCGAAAAATCAGTAAAACATACAAGAGAAAAAAGAACAAAATGTAAAGAATCTCTTTAAAAGATCATTTGGCCAAACACTTGCAAATTATTAAGAATTCTTATAGGAACTTCAAGTTGTACTATCTACTCTAAGAGAGAGTTTATCTTGTTCAAACATCTTCTTCTCATACTGTGTGATTAAGAGAGGGTGCCTCTCATAGATTGTGGGTGAAACTCAACACAAGGGAAAGGGTTCCAAGGTGTGTGAGTGTTCATCTTTTGTAAAGGATTTTACAAATAGTGGAAATCTCAAGTGGGTGACTTGAGGACTAGACGTAGGCAAGGGTTGGCCGAACCAGTATAAATTGAGTTTGCATTTCTTCTTCCCTTAACTTTTACTTATTTGTTGTGATTGCTAATTTATTATATATTGAGAAATTAGGAGTTTGCATTCATATTTCATCATAAAAGAATTGTTGTAAGTATAGTAAAAGATAAAAGAAGTAAGTAAACGAGAAGAAGTGGAAACTTTGATTAACTTAATTCACCCCCCCCCCCCCTAAGTTACTTGAGGCCGCTTGTCTAAAACGAAGAACATCAATATAAGATCATCACAAACCATACTTCATGCCACAGCTAATGCACTATATACATCCAATTTAACCACATCAATTCCATAAATAATTCATATGTTACGCAAACATCCATCTCAATTTCGCGTTTTAAGAAAAGCTATATGAAATTTGGAAGGAATCTGTTGAAATTATATTTAAAAGCTTGATCCGCGTTTCTACGCTCCATCCTGCGCTCAGCGCAGGTGGAGCGTAAGTGTCGCAGAACGCGACTGCACCTGCGTTTTTGCCCCTTTTAACCCCCTTCTTCAATCTCTACTCAATTCTTTAAGTTCCTAACTAATTTAAGCACGTTTTTACCGATTAAATTCACTGAAAACATCAATTTTTCCTATGGATTACCATTAAATCAACAATAAATCAATTATGAAATCTCACCCCCAAATCCTAATTTGACCCCTTTTCGACAATCTCGCTTTCATCATCCAATCCATCAAGAACATAACATCAAAACATACCAATCAACATCAAACAAACAACTTCAGCATATAAATCATCCTTTCAAATTCAAAGATTAGAGATCCTAGAGGGACTTATGGTTGCCCTCACTATTCAAGCACTCCAGCATACACATATAGTCGCACCCCTTCCCCCCGTACATCAGGAATGACGATCAAGAATGGACGACAGAACTCCCTTGATGATCTACTCAGCGGCACCTTCTCCTTGTGGATTCACTTCTCTCTTCCCTAAGGTTTGGTTATCTGACGTTTGAAAAGGATGGGGTGAAATAGATAACCATTCTCTTATTTAAATATCTAATTGGGCTAGGCCTACTCCAACCCACCCATCCCCCTTTTTAATTAAATAATATGATTTCTAACTGATAATAATAAGATAATAATAATAATACTATTAGTTCTTCATTTTATTTTATTTTATTTTATTTTAGAATGTTAGGATGTTACATTCATTATAATTCTAATATTATGGCAGAGAGAACATTAAGAGAGCTTGCTTCACCTGATATGTCTATTCAAACTTAATGAATTCGATATCCTTATATAGGTTTGCCTTGTGAGCTTAAGTCTAGATTGATTCATTTGTTGCCGAAGTTCCATGGTCTTGCAGGTGAGGATCCTCATAAACACCTCAAGGAATTTCATATTGTTTGTAACACCATGAGACCACCTGGAGTTCTTGAGGATCATATCAAGCTGAAGGCATTTCCATTCTCCATGAAAGACACGGCCAAGGATTGGTTATATTATTTACCGTATGGATCAATCACTAGCTAGGATGATCTCAAGAGGATGCTTCTGGAAAAAATTCTTCCCTGCATCCAGAGTGACTTCAATAAGAAAAGAAATTTGTGGTCTAAGGCAAATGGACAGAGAGAGTTTTTATGAGTACAAGGAGAGGTTCAAGAGGCTATGTGCAAGTTGTCCATATCATCATATTAATGAGCAGCTTCTCATCCACTATTTCTATGAGGGCCTTACATCCATGGATAGGTATGTGATTGATGCATCTAGTGGAGAAGTTTTGGTTGATAAAACTCATATTGCTACAAGACAACTCATTGAGAATATGGCTTCAAATAATCAGCAGTTTGGTACCAGAGGTAACTCAGTAGTTGTAACTAGAGGTGTGCATGAGGTAGAAACATCATATGCAACTGATCATAGGAAATTAAAGAACAAGCTTGATGTTTTAGTTTCTCTAGTCAAGCAATTAGTAGTAACTCATGTAGAAACACAGTGAAACACTAAAAGAGGGTTGAATAGTGTTTCTTAATAATTTATGGAAGCTTTTCACAAAAGATTAAGTTCAAAGTAGTTTCAGACAGGTTTAGAAAGTTGTTTGAAGTTAAGAAGACTTCTGAAAGTAATTTTAAATAGGTTTCCTTGCTTCTTTTAAAATTATTGAAACAATCTTCAATACCCTTGAGTTAGTATAAATAAATTGACAAGAGATAAGGGAAAGAAGACTTAGCCAAGAAATTTATCCTGGTTCACCCACTAACACAGTGAGCTACGTCCAGTTCCAATGGCAAACAACCACTGGATTTCCACTATATGAATATTCAGATTACAGGCTCAAATATGAGTACAGTCACTCCAGACACAACGAGTACAGTCTCTCCAGACACAACGAGTACAGTCTCTCCAGACACAACCAGTACAGTCTCTCCAGACACCACGAGTACAGTCTCTCCAGACACAACGAGTACAGTCTCTCCAGACACAACGAGTACAGTCTCTCCAGACACACAGAGTACAGTCTCTCCAGACACACCGAGTACAGTCTCTCCAGACACAACGAGTACAGTCTCTCCAGACACAATGAGTACAGTCTCTCCAGACACAACCAAGTATTCTTTTTCAATCTAGCCTCTCCAGGCTCTTCAACTAAGTATTCTTTATCAGTCTAGCCTCTCCAGGCTCTTCAACTAAGTATTCTTTATCAATCTAGCCTCTCCAGGCTCTTCAACTAAGTATTCTTTGTTTCAGACAAGCCTCTCTAGGCTCAATATGCAGTATTACAACGAAATGTGTTTAAGCTTTTGAACTACACAAGTTTTAAGCTTAAGCAGACACAGTGCACAATAATAACTGAGGTATACTCAGGATATACAGATGATGTGCAAAGAAGATGAATCAGAGAGTTTTTTCAAAGTAAAGCTCGCAGCGGAATATCTTTTGCAATAATTTCTCTATATGTCTGTCTTTGATGGTCTTCATGGAGGGGTATTTATACCCAATCTTCAATCCGTTGAAATACCACCGTTTATAGATAGCATTAAATGCTATTTAATCCGTTGTGAGACATGCTTATGAGAGCTCTGATATTTCTGACACGATACAAGGTTGCTCCTGCCATAAAGCTGCTACATATGTTGCTGCAGAGGCTGCGTTGCAGAGATTTCCTCAGTGGTGTATGAAATTCAAAAATACCAGGAAAGGTCTTTGTGTTTCTTGCTATAAACGTGTTACGTGCAGCAGAGGTTCAGAAAAGTCTTCACAAGCTTCAGCAAAGAGTGCCACGTCATTAATGAGACTTCAGACAGCTTCAACACTTCAAACGGGTAGTGCACTTCATATGGCTCCAACGCTTCAGACGTGTTGAACCTTCAGAAGGCTTAACTCCTCAGACAGGTTGAAAGCACTTCACATAGTCTTTATATAAGCTTATAGTGGCTTGCTGAAATCATAGATAAATCATTAAAACATATATGTATCTATGATAAATATTTTAACTCAAATTTGTTAAGCATTAAAACTTGGGAATTGAGTTGTCTTAAACATCAAAAGGGAATTCCAGAGCATAACAATAATAACAATCATAGAAAAATCATGAAATATGAAAGAAAACAGCAAACATAAACACAACATGATGTGAGACACTGATAGTATTAATCAAAAAAAAATTATCACTTAGCAGAAATAAACATGAGACATGGCTACACATCACTGACTACCCATCCTTCCTCAGCAAAACTTCTTTCATGAAGGAAATCAGCTCATCTTTGGCCTTGTCAATCTGAGAGATGAGAGCAGTCTTCATGTCCTCTTGGCCACTTCTAATCTGTTGTTGCTCTTGAAGAATCTTATCTTGTTTAGCAATGAGATCAGCATTCTTTTTCTCTAGCTTCTCTATCTTCAGCCTGAGCTTTCTGTTCTCTTCTTCAGGAACAGGTGGTGCTTCATAAAGAATAATCTGGATGTGTCTGCACACAAATCTCAGCACATCAAAACCTGGAAGCAAATCATACTCCTGTGGATGATACACTGGAAAGAAGAATGTTCCAATGGGACATATAATCTTCCAGTCTTCATGAAATGATTCAGACAGAGGTGGGAAATGGTCTCTGATGTAATGATATTTAACATTTATGAATTTCCCATGCCCTATGATAGAATCAGCATCTGGTCCAGTTGATCAAGAAGATGATCCAGCATCCTCTCTGATCTTCCAGTAAGATGACCAGACTCTGTCTCTGAAATTGTGATCCATGCCTCCACCTTGTCTCTTGATCGTTGCTGGTAGCTCCTTCCATTCGCTTGGAGTCAGAGGCTTGAAGAGAACAGGATAGGCCTGAGGTTCCTTGAACTTATCAGCAGGGCCTTCCTTCAGAGGGTACCTAGGAACAATTCTATCAGGTTGCACTAGAATCTTGGTGGTTGGCCTGATGGAAAAAGTTCTAGGGGGCCTGTAACCTCTCATGCCAACAGACTTCAGATAATCCCTTTCAAAGAGTTCACCTTATGTGCATAGATGCCTGAGAAAACACTAGTCTTCATTACTCATCTTCAGACAATCAGCATCAGAAAAGGGATCAAGTGGAGCCCACTTGTGAGCAGGTGGTACCACACCCTTTCTGATCTTCTCAAGTTGCCCTGAGTACATCTGATCTAAGGTTCCTTGATACTTTATTCTTTTAGCATCTGAAGTATGTTTGACTAGCCCATGGTGCAGAGAGATAGGGGGTGTATCTCTGAAATATTACAACTCTTCATAGAGGTTTGGAAACTTGGGAACCCTTTCCCTCTCAAAGAAAGGTCCTTCATACCTCTTATGGGGCACTTCAGCTTCTTCATCATACTGATGCTGAGTGAAAGGAAATGCATAAGGGTCAAAAGTGGGTTCTGTGAAGAAATCCCTACTTTTAGGTCCTAGCCTAATGTGTTCAGGCAGCATGCTCCCTTTCCACACCTTTGAGCTTTCTCCTTACTGAATCTCGACAATGAGATCTTCATATTGTGTTGACTCTGAAGATGATGATGATGAAGATGGTGGTGATGATTGAGGTGATGATGGTGATGGTGATGCTGCTTCTTCTTCCTTCTCTATAGGTTGCCTTTCTTCTTCTTCTTTCTCCTCTTGTTTCTTTTCAGGTGAGGAAGGAGGTGATGGAGTCACATTGTCAAACCTCACCCTTGGTCTTTTCACAGGGGGTTTGACCTTCTCGGGTTCAGACACCTTCTCCCTTTCAGCTTGTTTTTCTTCTCTTTTCTTCTTGAAATAGAGGTTAGCCTTTACGAAGTTCTGGTACTTGCTAGCTTCATCCATAGCTTCCATTTGGCTAGCAATGCTCCTTGTAACCCTAGTAGTGGGTTCAGGAGCTGTCTCAAGAATCTTGCTCTTGGTTCTCCTCCTTTGCTGAACCCTAGACCTCTTTCTCTTCTTATTACTTTGAGCCGAGGTAGCTTGCCTTTCATCTTCAGCTACGGCTAGCTGAGAGGCCACAGCGATAGCATAGTCTGTCTTCTCTTGCTCAGCCTTCATATCCAATTCTTCTTGTTCTAAGGCAGTAGCTATGGCTGCCACTTGAATCAATTCTGGATCGGAGGGGCAAGTTGCCAAAGGTGAAGCTACTACAGCTTCAAGATCAGCAAGGTTAGCAATCTCTTCCTCATGAGCCTTTCCTTCTATGTCAGAAGTAGGCTTAAGAGGTTTTGCGCCTTCAGAACCCTGACCCACTATTTCAAATGGCTTTTGCAAAGCCTTCTGAACAGGTTCAGATGCCTGAATGTGCAGAGTAGAGGCTGCTGAAGATAGCTTTGCTGCACTCCTCACAGGGAGTTTCTTCAGCTTAGGTTGAGGGGATGGTTTGGAGGCCTTGAACTCTCCTTTATTGATGTCCCCTTGAAGCTCTTGTTCAAGAATCTCTATTGTGCTTCCTCTTCTTGAGGCCTTCTCCATGAGGACACTCTTCTTCAGAGTAGGAGATGGAGGTCTTGGAGTGAGAGGGTTCTTCAGGTTCATGCTCTTTAGATTCGACTCACCAAAGAATACAGGTGACTTGTGATCAAACAATCTTTCAATAGGTACTTTAAAGTGCAAGAGTACCTTTGTAATGAGAGTGTTGTGAGGTAGATTTGCACCAGAATCTCTAATCTTCTTCTGCATGTGGAACATGATGATGCTGGGAAGATTGACTTTCTTCTTCTGCAGCAAGTGAATCATGCAGAATCTCTCCAATTCAGACACGTGGTTTCTACTTCCACTTTTAGGGATTATGGAGCACCCTAAGATGGAGTGAAGTACTCTGACCTTATCCAGTAAGAACTTAGAATCAGGAGTCTTGGGTTCTTCTGTACCATACAGCATCTTTGTGTACATCTTTTGCCCACCATTCCTCAACTCCCATCCAGGAGTAAAGGTTTCTGCTTTAGCCTTGACCTTGGCAATGGTGGAGAGAATCCCTTCATCAACAAAAACAGGGACTCCTAGAACAGTAGCCTTGATGCTTTCATATACTCCCTTGGAGTTAGGGATTCCTCTAGCTAAAGCCCAGAAATCTATGACACTTTGCTCGTGCCATGAACAGTAGATGTTGTCAAAGAATGGAGTCCAGCCAGCAGCATCAAATTCCTCAACCAAATCCATACCAAGATTTCGAAGCTCTTCAAGGTCCACACCTTTCGATCTGACCACATTTCCACCGGAACTGGAAGACTTATTTGGTGCCATTGATGAGTTGCAGAAAAGCCTGAGAGAAAACGGTTGCTAGAGAGAAGAAGAAGTTCAAACAGTGTTGAGAGAAAATGTAAGCCTTCCTCAACACTCTTACTCCTGCATTTATAGACCCATGATGCAATGATGGTCTGTACCGGCTGCGCGGACATTGGGTATCGTGCGAAGTGGAAGAGACAAAATAAATGGAATTCAATCGTCTCAGATAGCCACGTCAGCAAGTCATTTCAGACAAGTGAGAAATTTCAGACGTGTCACAATTTCAGACACCCTGGAATTTCAGATGCTCTTAACATATCAGACAGTATCATACACAATCAATTATTAGAAAATGCATGTATGTTCAAATTATTGCGTATGAACTTAAATTTGTCTTCAGTTAGGGGTTTTGTGAATATATCTGCCCATTGATGCTCTGTGTCAATGAACTGAATATCAAAAACACCTTTCTGAACATAGTCTCTAATAAAATGATGCTTGATTTCTATATGCTTGGCCCTAGAATGTTAGATAGGATTTTTAGATAAATTAATTGCACTTGTATTATCACACAAAACAAGTATGGCAGAGATAGGAATATTAAAGTCCTCAAGCTGATACTTCACCCATAGCAGTTGTGAACAACAACTGGCTGTTGAGATGTATTCTGCTTCTGCTGTTGATAATGCAATGGTGCTTTGCCTTTTGCTTGACCAATTGATCATGTTATTTCCAAAGAAATGACATCCTCCACTGGTGCTCTTTCTTTCTATTCTATCTCCAGCAAAGTCAGCATCACAGTATCCTATTAACCTGCAATCCTTGTCTTTCTTATAGCATAGACCAAGATTAGTAGTGCCTTTAAGATATCTAAAAATTCTCTTAACAGCTTTGTAATGAGTAGTTCTTGGATCTGATTGAAATCTAGCACAAAGACTCACACTGAACATTATGTCAGGTCTGCTTGCTGTTAGATACAATAAAGAGCCAATCCTTCCTCTATACAAAGTTTGATTTACTAGTTCTTCATTTTCATCCTTGCTTAAAGATGAAGATGGATGCATAGGAGTTGACATGGGTTTGCAATCATTTAAGTTAAACTTTTTGAGCATTTCTTTTGTATATTTTTCTTGATGGATCCATATACAATCAGAATCTTCCTTAATCTGAAGTCCTAATAAAAATTTTAGTTCTCCCATTAAACTCATTTCAAACTCTGATTGCATTAACTTAGAAAACTCCTTGCACAGGGAAGAATTAGTTGAACCAAAAATAATGTCATCAACATATATCTGGACAAGTATAAGATCTTTGTTAGACTGTTTTCTAAAAAGAGTTGTATCTACTTTTCCTCTTTCAAAACCATTTTTGATAAGAAAACTGCTTAATCTGTCATACCAAGCTCTTGGAGCTTGTTTCAGACCATAAAGAGCCTTTTTCAGTTTGAAAACATGATCAGGAAAAGCTATATCTTCAAAACCAGGGGGTTGTCTAACAAAAACCTCTTCTTCAATGAATCCATTTAGAAAAGCACTTTTGACATCCATTTGATATAGTTTGATGCCATTATTTATAGCATAAGAGAGAAGAATTGTAATTGCTTCTAACCTGGCAACAGGGGCAAAGGTTTCAGTGAAGTCAATACCTTCTTGTTGATTGTATCCTTGAGCCACCAATCTTGCCTTGTTTCTGACCACTTTTCCTTCTTCAGACAGCTTGTTTCTAAACACCCATTTGGTTCCAATAATAGTTTTCCCATGGGGTTTAGGAACAAGGGTCCAGACATCACTCCTAGCAAATTGATTTAGCTCTTCTTGCATGGCTAGGATCCATCCCCCATCATGCAGAGCTTCATCAATGTTCTTTGGCTCAATTTCAGACAAGAAAGCAAGAGAATTCAGATTCTTGAATTTTGACCTTGTCTTCACTCCTTCTAAAGTGCTGCCAATGATTTGCTCCTTAGGATGATGTGACTTGTATCTCCAGTTAGTTTTCTGAGATATTGTTTGATCTGTCTGAGGCTCAACATTTGTCTGAAGAGGTTCAGTGACAAATGGTACTTCAGACACCTGTTCATTCTTCAAGCTATCATGGTCATTCAGCTCCATACCTGCAAAATCATCTTCTAGATCTGATAGTTCCCTATCAGTCTCTTTCATGTCATTGAATTTAACATGAATTGATTCCTCTACAATTAAAGTTCTAGAGTTATAAACTCTATAGGCTTTAGATGTTTCAGAATAACCTATTAAAAATCCTTTGTCAGACTTTGCATCAAATTTTCCAAGATCATCCTTGGTGTTGAGTATGAAACACTCACATCCAAAGGGATGGAAATATGATATGTTGGGTTTCCTTCCTTTCCACAATTCATAAGGAGTCTTTTTCAGAATTGGTCTTACCAATATTCTGTTTTGAAGGTAGCAAGCTGTGTTAATAGCTTCTACCCAGAAGGATCTTGGTAAGCTGCATGAGTTGAGCATGGTCCTTGCCATCTCTTGCAAACTTCTGTTCTTTCTCTCAACAACCCCATTCTGTTGAGGTGTTCTAGCCACAGAGAAATTGTGTGAGATCCCATTCTCATCACAGAACATTTGAAAGTTTGCATTCTCAAACTCTCCACCATGATCACTTCTGATGACAGATATAAAGAATCCTTTTTCGTTCTGTACCTTCTTGAAGAATATTGTGAAATTCTTCAAAGTCTCATCCTTGCTTCTGAGGAATAACACCCATGTAAATCTAGAGTAGTCATCAACAATGACCAAACCATATTTCTTACCACTCATGCTTTCTGTTCTAATAGGACCAAACAGGTCAATATGTAGCAGTTCTAATGGTCTGCTAGTAGAAACAGCATCCTTACTCTTAAAAGAGTGTCTTGTTTGTTTCCCTTTCAGACAACTTTCACATAAAATGTCAGATTTGTAAGAAAGCTTGGGCAATCCTTTAACAAGATTGTGTTTTGCTAACCTTGAGATTAATCTCAGGCTGGCATGCCCAAGTCTTTGATGCCAAATCTGTTTTTCATCTTCAACAGAAATGAAACATGGTCGAGGCCGTACTCAACCAAATAAAATGAATTAAAGTGCAGTAGGTTGATTAACCCAAAGTCGTCTCTCTCAAGGAATCCAATTACAATTTCAGAATTTCAATCCCATAGCAACTCACACACACAAGAGGATTTTGATTGTTGTTCATACTAATTTCCTAATTTCCAAAACAGAATTTAAATTTGCAGAAAACAATTTCAGAAAAACGAATTGGTTCTCTACCTCATTCACAAATTGGATCAATCATTGGTTTATACAAAATTCCTCAATTCCTTGACAGATTCAAATTCGGATTAAGCATCCTCATTAATTTTCACACTAGAATAAAGCAAACTAGCATGAATCCTAATTTCTAATCCTTGGAATTAAGCAAACCTAGAATTCATTTCAGATTAAGCAACCTAAAATGTGAGTTAGATTCAGATTAGAATTCGAATTCCATAAAGCATGTAACTCAATTTCAAATTCAAACCTAAACATCAAGAAACTAGGAGAAGGAAAGTGAAGAATCTGTCCAAGAATTCAAGACATGAAAAACGAAATTATAACCTCAATTTCCTTTGTGAATTCAGTAGAGAAACAATCCTTGAAGCTTAGCCTTCCATTTCCATGGAGGAGAAACTCGAAAATTGAAGAAGATGAAGAAGAGGAACCAAATTCGAAAATTGCAAGAAGAGAGAAAAGAGAGGGAAAGTGGAGAGTCTTTTTTTCTAAAATCTGAAAAATGAATGTAAAGTGTTCAAACTACTCAACAACACACCTATTTATAGAGCCTAAATCACTAACAATCTGATTAGGCCTTAATTGGGCCGAAATTAATTAAAACAGGCCCACAAACTAATTACAAAACTAATCAAATTCGGACTTGTGTCAGACAGCAACAGTAGGCGATTTTCAAACAGCAACTGCTCCTAATTGCTTCATGGTAATATGGTCATATTGGATATCAAATTAAAGCCCCGGAAGTTAGCTTTCCAATGCCACTGGAATCTCTCAAATCGGACACCTATAGCTCCAGATATCATCAAAACAAGACAGGTAGGTCAGTAGGCTTAAAAATCCGAATTTAAACAACATTCACAATTAAAGCCCAATTAAGCCCAATTTGGTAAATTCCAATTAAAACAGTGGATTTAATAACAATTATAGTCCAAGCAAGCTAAGATTAATTATGCAAAGTGTGAATAAAAATGTGTTCATCAAAACATTTTACATTTTGACTTGCTAGATCCTCTAGATCAATTTTGTACACATTGTTGTGTCTCTTAGCAGTAAAGAGGGTTTGATCAGAGGAGTCTTTGACTATGCATCCTTCCTTATTAAAGGATACCACATAACCACTGTCACATAATTGATTTATGCTCAGTAAATTATGCTGAAGTCCCTCCACTAGGAGTACATTTTTAATAAGGGATGAAGGAGATATACCTACAGTCCCTATTCCAGTGATCTTCCCTTGCTGATTTCCACCAAAGGTGACCACACCTCCTGCTCTGGGTCTGTGGTTTTGGAACAAAGACCTTTCTCCTGTCATGTGTCGCGAGCACCCACTGTCCAGGTACCATTTGTGGGGTTTCCTTTGTCCTGTTAAACACATCTGCAACAGGAATGATCAAGTTTTTAGGTACCCATATTCTTTTGGGTCCTTTCTTGTTAGCTTTGGGCCTTGCTTTTCTCTTGTGTTTGCACTGAGTCACATTGTGTCCAGGCTTGCCACAGTGAGAACACCCAATAACCTTCTTTTTGCCTTTAGTAAGATTTAAGACAGTAGGAGGTTCAGAGGTGTTGTGATCACAGAAGCCTAAACCACTTTTGTCAAGAGGATCCCTTTGATTACCCAGCAATCTGTTAAGGTTATCTGTCCCTTTGACAAACTTATCTAAGTCTTTTGTCAGTTCCTCAACTTGTTTCTGAAGTTTTTTGTTTTCTTCAGAGACAATTTGTGAACTGCTGCTTTCAGTTACAAGGATTTTCTCCTTGAGCATAATATTTTCTATCTCAAGAGCCTCATATTTTCTGCACATTTCTGTGTAGACTTTGGATAGATTCTTATACTCTTGGAAAAGTTCCTTGGAACTTTCCATCAGGTCATCATACATCTCTTGCAGAGTTAAGGGAAATACCTCAGCTTCAGAGCTGTCTGATGAGGGCAGGCTGGCCATGAGACACAGGTTGGCCTCTTCTGAAGTGTCTTCCTCTTCTTCTGAGGTGGACTCATCAAGATCCTCCCATGTTGCCATCAGTCCCTTCTTCCTCTTGAAGATCTTCTTCTTTTTTAGGCTATTTTTCTTCAGTTTTGGGCATTCAGCTATCATATGACCTGGTTGTTTGCATTCATAGCAAGTAATTTTGTCATTTTGAAAATCCTTACCTGACTTACCTACTTTAGAGGTTGAAGGTTGGTTCTTTCTCAGCTTTCCTCTGTTTTGTAGCATCCTCTTGATTTTCCTGCTGAGAAGAGCAAGATCATCGTCTTCTAAGCTATCTTCAGAGTCGTCATCTGCTTCTGAAGTTTCCTCAGCTTGCATAGCTTTCATGCTGCCATGCCTAGGCTGTTTGGCCTTGGAGTTTAGTGCTAGAGACTTCTTCTTGTTGTCATCTTCTTCAAGTTCAAGCTCATGGACCTTGAGAGATCCCAACAGTTCTTCCATTCTAAGAGAGTTTAAGTCTCTTGCTTCTTGAATGGCTGTGACTTTGGGTCTCCAGGACTTAGGCAAACTTCTTAGAATCCTTCTATTGTTGTTTCCAGATTCATAAGTTCTACCTAAGGACCTGAGTCCATTAGTTATAGTCTGAAACCTTCCAAACATCTGGTCAATGGTTTCAGATTCCTCCATCTTGAACATCTCATATTGATGTATGAGCATGCTGATCTTGGATTGCTTGACCGTTTCTGTCCCTTCATGGGCTGCTGCAAGAGTATCCCAGATCTCCTTGGCAGAAGTACATCTATGAACCTTCTCATACTCTGATTTATTCAAAGAACATATCAGATAGAGTTTGGCTTTGGCATTCATTTGTACTCTAGCCTTCTGCTCCGAGGTTCATTCAGCCTTAGGAATGGGCACTCCATTATGCATAGGCATATAGTCTCCATCAGTGACCACATCCCAGATATCAATGTTGTTGCTCTCAATGAACAACTTCATACGATCCCTCCAGTAGTGGTAATCCACTCCATTGAATGCTGGGGGCCTTGTGATAGAGGCTCCTTCAGAGATGTATTGTCCGTTGTTGTTGGAAGCTTCCATATGGATCTTTAGTCCTCAACACTTGTTAGGTGCTCAACCCTGAGTTGAGCTCTGATACCAACTGTAGAAACACAGGGAAACACTAAAAGGGGGGTTGAATAGTGTTTCTTAATAATTTATGGAAGCTTTTCACAAAAGATTAAGTTCAAAGTAGTTTCAGACAGGTTTAGAAAGTTGTCTGAAGTTAAGAAGACTTCTGAAAGTAATTTTAAATAGGTTTCCTTGCTTCTTTTAAAATTATTGAAACAATCTTCAATACCCTTGGGTTAGTATAAATAAAT
This sequence comes from Sesbania bispinosa, assembly GCA_026901365.1. Taxonomy (NCBI): domain Eukaryota; kingdom Viridiplantae; phylum Streptophyta; class Magnoliopsida; order Fabales; family Fabaceae; genus Sesbania; species Sesbania bispinosa. Next base: position 893,940 of record QLOH01000064.1, read on the forward strand.
TGACAAGAGATAAGGGATAGAAAACTTAGCCAAGAAATTTATCCTGGTTCACCCACTAACACAGTGAGCTACGTCCAGTCCCAATGGCAAACAACCACTGGATTTCCACTATATGAATATTCAGATTACAGGCTTAAATATGAGTACAGTCTCTCCAGACACAACGAGTACAGTCTCTCCAGACACCACGAGTACAGTCTCTCCAGACACAACGAGTACAGTCTCTCCAGACACACCGAGTACAGTCTCTCCAGACACACCGAGTACAGTCTCTCCAGACACAACGAGTACAATCTCTCCAGACACGAGTACAGTCTCTCCAGACACAACCAAGTATTCTTTTTCAGTCTAGCCTCTCCAGGCTCTTCAACTAAGTTTTCTTTATCAGTCTAGCCTCTCCAGGCTCTTCAACTAAGTATTCTTTGTTTCAGACAAGCCTCTCTAGGCTCAATATGCAGTATTACAACAAAATGTGTTTAAGCTTTTGAACTACACAAGTTTTAAGCTTAAGCAGACACAGTGCACAATAATAACTGAGGTATACTCAGGATATACAGATGATGTGCAAAGAAGATGAATCAGAGAGTTTTTTCAAAGTAAAGCTCGCAGCGGAATATCTCTTGCAATAATTTCTCTATATGTCTGTCTTTAATGGTCTTCATGGAGGGGTATTTATACCCAATCTTCAATCCGTTGAAATACCACCGTTTAGAGATAGCATTAAATGCTGTTTAATCCGTTGTGAGACATGCTTATGAGAGATCTGATATTTCTGAGACAATATAAGGTTGCTCCTGCCATAAAGCTGCTACATATGTTGCTGCAGAGGCTGCGTTTCAGAGATTTCCTCAGTGGTGTATGAAATTAAAAAATACCAGGAAAGGTCTCTGTGTTTCTTGCTATAAACGTGTTACGTGCAGCAGAGGTTCAGAAAAGTCTTCACAAGCTTCAGCAAAGAGTGCCATGTCATTGATGAGACTTCAGACAGCTTCAACACTTCAAACGGGTAGTGCACTTCAGACGGCTCCAACGCTTCAGACGTGTTGAACCTTCAGAAGGCTTAACTCCTCAGACAGGTTGAAAGCACTTCACATAGTCTTTATATAAGCTTATAGTGGTTTGTTGAAATTATAGATAAATCATTAAAACATATATGTATCTATGATAAATATTTTAACTCAAATTTGTTAAGCATTAAAACTTGGGAATTGAGCTATCTTAAACATCATATTTTCTCTTATGATATTTTTGAGACTCAACAACTCAAAAGGCTACAAAGTTGTGTGGGATTTGTACATTACTTGAGTACCCCACTGATTCTTGTCCAACATTGCATGAGTCTAAAACTGGTGATAGTGTCCCTCCTCAAGCCTATGCTACAAAAATTTATGGTAATAACAGACCTCCTCAATAGAAATACAATTAGGATCTTTCTTCCAACAGGTGTAATCCGGGTTGTAGAAATCATCCAAACCTGAGATATAGTAATTCTACATAGCAGCAACCTTATGTTCCTTATCAGTCTCATTTTGCTGGACCAAGAAGACCATACCAGCCTCCACCAGTCCAACAACAATAGTAATCTCCAGAGTAAGCTACTGCACCTTCCAAGAATGAGCCTACATTGGAAGATTTGATGAGGCAGATGACCTTTAATAATCTAAACTTCCAGCAGAGAACAAAAGCAACGATTCAGAACCTGGAAAGTCAGATTGGATAGATAGCTACTACATTGAATCAATTGCAATCACCGGGTTCAGATAAACTTCCTGCTCAGACAGTTATCAATCTAAAAAATGCCAGTGCCATAACTCTAAGGTCTAGCAAGAGTCTACAAGAACCAGAGAGGCAACAATCTATGCAAGAAGATGAGACTAACACAGCTGCAGAAATACCTATGCAACAGAGCAGTAGCAGAAGCAGAAAGAGTCCTTCAAGCAGCCCTAGTGCTTCAGGAAAGGAGGTTGCTCCTCTTCCATTTCCACAGAGAGCAGTTGTGCGGAGCAAAAAAATTGGCAGAGGCTAACAAGGAAATCTTGGAAACATTCAGAAAAGTTGAGATCAATATACCTTTATGGCCATAAAGCAAATTTCGAGATATGCCAAGTTTCTTAAGGATTTGTGCACATATAGGAGGTGGTTGAAGGGCAATGAAAGGATCGATAAGGAAAGGAATGTGTGCTCATATCAGTATGAGAAGCCAATGACAACCATTCCTAAAAATGCAAAGACCCTGGGACATTTACCATTCCTTGTATTATAGGCAGTGACAAATTTGAAAATGTTATGCTTGATTTAGGAGCATCAAATAATGTTATGCCTTTATTTTTTTACACTTCTTTGTCTCTTAGTCCTTTACATCCTACAAGAGTTTTCATTCAGTTGGCAAACAGAAGTACAAACCATCTACAGACCTTATTGAGGATGTGTTGGTTCGAGTGAATGACCTTATCTTCCCTACAGATTTGTACATACATACTAGACATGGATGGAGGAGATTCACTCAACAGTGCAGCCCCTATCATTTTAGGCAGACCCTTCCTCAAGACAACTCGGACAAAGATAGATGTTCATGCGAGCACATTTTTAATGTAGTTTGGAGACGGTGTAGTACAGTTTAACATTTTAGATATTATGAGGCATCCTATTGAGGACCTTTCTGTATTTTATATTGATTTGTTGCTGAACTGGTTGATTAAAATTTGTCTGAGTTTGTAGGAGAGTTTGATTTTCCATTCTTATATGATTTCATTGATGTATACACTTATGATTCATGTATTGATTCTTCCATGTGTAGCATGTGTGCTGAAATTGATAAGTTTGTGAATGATGATTGTATAGGTTCTGGAGTTGATACAACTGTAGATTCAATAGAGTCAGAATGTATCGGCTTGATTACATCAATTACAGATAACTCTCACTTTGTTGATGTGCAGGTTGCAAAGTTATCTACCAGTGCATGATTGCTCCTATCCATTGTTCAGCCCCCTTAATTGGAGTAGAAGCCACTGCCAGTCACCTCAAGTATGCATAATTGAAGGATGAGCATAAGCTCCCGGTTATTATTTCCACCAGTCTTTCTGCTAATTAGGAGAAGAGTTTGTTGCGTGTCATTAAGGAGCATAAGAAGGAAGTTGGCTGGACATTGGCAGATATTCCAGGTATTAGCCCCACCATGTTCATGCACCAGATTTTATTAGAGGATGGGGTTAAACCTGTGAGACAGCCCCAGAGATGGCTCAGCCCCCAGATTCTTGATATGGTCAAGAAGAAGGTTACCGAGTTGCTACAGGACGACATTATATACCCTATTTCAGACAACACTTGGGTGAGCCCCGTACAGGTGGTAACGAAAAAAGTTTGGATTACTGTGGTTAAAAATGAGAAGGATGAGTTGATTCTGACTAGGATTCGGAATAGTTGGAGAGTCTACATATATTACAGACGGCTCAATCAGGCGACCAGGAAGGACCATTTTCCTTTGCCCTTCATTGATCTGATGTTGGAGCGTCTGGTAGGTAAATCTCATTATTGCTTTCTAGATGGTTTTTTCTGGTTATATGCAAATTTGTATTGCACTAGAGGACCAATATAAGACTACATTTACTTGTCCTTTTGGCACCTTTGCATATAGGAGGATGCCTTTTGGTCTATGCATTGCTCTTGTGACTTTCCATAGATGCATGATGAATATATTTGCTAATTTAATTAAGCATTTCATAGAGGTTTTTATGGATGATTTTGTTTATGGCTCCTCCTTTGATGCATGCTTGGAAAGTTGCATTGAGACTAACCTAGTGCTTAATTATGAAAAAAGCCATTTTATGGTAGACCATGGTACAATCTTATACCACATCATCTCTCAAAGGGCATAAAGGTAGATCCTACTAAATTAGAGGTTATTACACATTTGCTTTACCCCTCTTGTGTGGGAGATGTGCGGTCTTTTCTTGGCCATGCAGGTTTCTATCGCAGGTTTATTCGAGATTTCAGCCGGATAGCCCTTCCGCTGTCCAATTTGATGCTAAAGGATGCCATTTTTAAGTTTGGAGAGCAGTGCATAGAGGCATATGATTGCCTCAAGAGAACTCTTACCACTACCCCTATCATTCAACCGCCGGAATTGGACACTTCTGTTTGATTTTGTGTGATGCATCAAACTATGCATGAGGAGTTGTCTTAGCACAATGGGTTGGTAAGCTGTCTCATAATTTATTACGCATCTAGGACTTTGGATACAACACAAGTAAATTACACTACTACTAAGAAAGAGTTGTTAGCAATTGTTTTTGCATTAGATAAGTTTAGATCTTATTTGCTAGGCTATAGAGTAGTTGTTTTTACTGATCATACTGCTCGAAAGTTTCTTTTGAAAAAGACATATTCCAAATGTAGGTTGATTAGGTGGATGTTACCAACAAACTACTGAAAAAGTGAGGATGATCCAGGAGAAAATGAAGGTTGCCCAAAGTAGACAAAAAAGTTACCATGACAAAAGGATAAGGCCCCTTGAATTCCAAGAGGGAGATCACGTATTCCTGAAAGTCACTCCCACGACTGGTGTTGGTAGAGCATTGAAGTCTCGAAAACTTACTCCTAGAATTGTTGGCCCATACCAAATCCTCAAGAAAATTGGTTTTGCAGCTTACCAAGTTGCCTTACCTCCTTCTCTTTCCAACCTCCACAATGTTTTTCATGTCTAACAACTTAAAAAATATATTCCCGGCCCTAGTCATGTGATTGAACCTGACTCAATATAGTTGGGAGAGAACATAACTTATGAGGCATTGCCGGTAAGAATTGAGGATAGAAGAATTAAATAACTTCGAGGGAAGGAAATACCCCAAGTGAAAGTAATATGGAGTCAAGACAAAGGACATGTCACCTAGAAATTGGAGGACAAGATGAAGGAATCTCACCCTCACTTATTCCAATAAGACAGGTAAATTTCGAGGACGAAATTCTTTAAAGGAGGGGAGGATTGTAACATTCATTTCTCACCGTAACGGGAAATTCCGGGGACGATAAAAACCAATTTTTAAATAATGAATGTATGTTTGACAAGGAATTTGAGTAAATGAAATCCATAACCAGTCTTAGTACATTTTTTATGATTTTTAAGAATTTTTTTGGAATTTTCTGAAGTGATTTTGGTATAATATTACCAAAACACCATTGTCAATGAGTACCCGACAGTAAAAATTCATAAAAATTGAAGGAAAATTATAACAAAATATGCAAACAAAAAATATATATGTTTTAAGCATAAACAAGGGGTGAGAATGTAAAGATAATTTCTCTTGACCTTTTTGAATTTTTAAGAATTTTACAAAAATATCCATGTATTTTTTAAAATTTCAAAGTGGCCCATACACCTTACCTATGAGAAATTCAGACATTGGGTTAAAGTGAAGAAACAAACCAACTGATTGTTAACTTTTTCCTTTAATCCAACCGTGAATATGTGGACATTGTGTAATGTCCTAATTCTTGAATTCTAGAATAATATCTGTTAAAGACATAATTCCCGAATTTATGAAATTATTTCGTGCCATTATCGATATCGTCACAAACAATTAGCAAGTGTGCTTAAGCAATCCAACATTACTTAAACCTTACACATTACATGAACTGAATAAAATATAAATCGCCATCAAGACTCATATGACAATATACTGTTTACATCATAATATCATGGATGGGATACCACCATACATGCGCTCTCAACAAAATAGAAGGGACCCGAAGGCTACACATGTACTGCTATATCCCACAAAATAATACAAGCCAACATAGTAAATATCTCAAACATAAAGCGCTAGATACATCAAAATAAAATATAACTCCCAAGCTCTGGCGCTCTCACTGACCAGCCCGAGGAGGAACCAGTGCATCTAAATAATAGCCACTAAACATGTGGTGAGACTAATGTCTCAGTGAATATAACTATGCATACAGGTGGTGTAGGGAAGCAAGCATATGCTATGCAACAAGAGAAATATACAACAACCAAGCATACTAAATCTCAATCCATACCAATTCAAAATATGCATGACCTACATTGCCCGACAGACAGGATCTTATCACTTAACTGGGGCTAGACCTGAGCTCAGACTACAAGGAACGTCTCCCTTAGGGACTAACACCCTCCATTTACTGGGGGCCGAAACCCACGTTTTAACTGGGGACTGAAGTCCATTAATACTGGGGACCGAAGGCCAATCTTGCTTAAGTGTTAACTGGGGCCGGAGCCAAACTCATTTTTAACTAGGATCCAGAGCTCAAAATGCATTTTCTTGTTATCTGGGGGCCAAAGCCTAAGCACAATACTTACTCATAGCATAAGCATAACATAACTCATGGTGCACTTGGAATATTGCATGACTAAAGGCAAACCCTAAGTGAAACAATTCCTAAATCAATCCTTATCAAAAATCAACTATACAAATAGGAACTATGAGAGCCGGAGGCTGATGAGGGCGGGGAGTGATCTCCGGTGCAAAGAGGCACAGACAAGGAGCGGCTCCTGGCAGGCTTCTAAGCACACATGGATGAACCGAACCCATACCCGAATGAGAGGGATCCAGACGCTGTGCAGGTATGGGACTGTACAATTGAGGATAACTTAAAGGAAATTGTTGTGGAGAATTATACCAACAAGGTGCATCTTCTTTTCGGAAGCCCATAACATAAGAACTCCATAGTTAAGCGTGCTTGGCTTGGAGCAATTCTGTGACGGGTGGCCTTTGGGAAGTTTCCCGGAAAGTGTGCAAGTGAGGACAACGCATACTGGAAAGACTTGTGTTGGTTTGTGGGGACCCTCATCACTCCTGCAAGCGGCTCGGGGGCGTTACAGGAACTCACATGCCAATACATATAAGCATCGCAATCAAAAGACAAAGAAGAGGGGAGGTGGAGAATAGGGTTCATGCGGGAGTTCTCATACCACAGGAAAGTGAAGTGTGTGAGCTATACTCACCTAAAGGGAACCTAAGTGGAGGGGAAAGGTTGAGGGAGTGTGGATGAGCAAGCCTTGACCTCCTTCTCCTTCTCTTTGGCCTAAGAGCACTCTCTCTCTCTAGAAATTTATCTCTCTAAAAGGAGAAAAATGCAATCAATGAACAGAGCCCTAATAAATTCAGCATTAAAACCCAATTTGCGTACTCTAACTCAAGTGAGGAAATTCTCGCTTGAGCGAGTGCGCTAAGTGTCTTCTAATCTTCGTGTCCTCGCTCAAGCGAGGATCTGCTCGCTTGAGCAAGAAAAAGTCAGAGAGCAACCTCACAATTTGAAGAAATTTCACTTGAGCGAAATTACTCTAGAGAGCACCCTTGGTGTTGCCCCCATCCTAGCTTGAGCGAGGTGTTCCTCGCTTGAGTGGGCTGGCTTTTCGCTTGAGCGAAAAAACCAGAACTAAATCTCCCAAATTTTACTGATATATTTTCTCTAGCGAGGGCATTCTCGCTTAAGAGAAATGGTTCATCACTTGAGCAAGGGTGTCCTCGCTCGAGCAAAATTACTGCAGAATGTAAATTCCATATTTTCATCCAAAGCCCTTTTTATCACTTTGTACACATTGCTTAACCACAATTAAGAAGGTAGGTGTGTCTCATTCAAGACTAATTATCCTACCTAACCTATTAGTAACCATGAAGCCACATCACTTCTTTTTTTCACAATTCCTTGCCATCAGTCGTCCACTCTTCCTCTTAAAAGGGGTCTTCATTCTTCCATTTCATTCCTTTGCTTTACATGAGAAACTTCTCCCATATTCACACTTAAAACTCACTCAAGAGATATGTTACTCTCTTTAGCACCTAAAAACTCATCCAAACTACAACCTCCTGCAAAATTAATTTTCACATTCCAATCTTTTTCTCTCTTGGTATGGCCGTGAGGTATCACTTTTCCCCACCATGGATTCTTCTTTTTCATTTTTCTTTTTTGATGTTGAAAGACCTAACTTATATATTTTCATGGTTTTATTTTGAAGTGTTGGAAGCTTTGATTCTCACCACTTGAGGGAAGACTCTTTTGGACAGTTTTATTGGTCATCTCAAGGACTTGCTTTGGCCGAAATTCCACAACTAGGTAAGTGGGGAGGGAAAGGTTTAAGAATCTTAACGAGAAGTAATGAGAGTTAGGGTCTTTGAGCAAAACCCGTGCCTCTTGAAGTGGGTGAAACCAAGTATTGCCCATGGACTCGAGAAGAGACCATAATGGCCTCATTCTCTTTAGGTTTTGGTTGACAAAAACCTGTTTTGGAATTATATTGAATTTTGTTGATGATTGATCTTGATATGAACTATGATGATATAAGAAATGTGGTGAATTGTTGAGCCTCTGGACATGACTATTGGTCACCATGCTTGGATGAGAATAAAGACATTCCAAATGGGTTAATGGTATCTTTACAATTGTTGGTAGGAAAAGTTTATTGAAACAGTAAATATGGACCATGAAGACTTAGAACCATGACTTTCAAACTTAAAAGATTTGGATAAATAAATCATAAGAGATCATAAAAAATTTTACAAGCTAGAATAATGATGAATGATTGCAGGTAAGGGAGAAAGAAATTTTCATAAGACTTGAACATCCAAAAGTTTGAGTTGTTATGTCAAGGTGAAAAAATACAATGACAATAACAGGGCAAGTTCATAACCGGGTAGAACATAATGGAACCCCAGCCAGAGAATAAATGTTGAAATTCTGCCACTAAAGGAATTTTAGCTGGACAATGAATGAATCTCAATTGGACAACGAATGAATTCCAGACAAAAACTTAGCCAAATAACCAATGTTGAAATTCTACCGCCCATGAAAACTTAGCCAGATAAGAAAAATAATAAAATCAAGGGGGCCGGATAAGAAACACTAAAATCATAGCCAAATAAGAAAACAATAAAATCCTAGCTGGATAAGAAAATAATAGAATTCTAACCGGATAAGAAAACAATAAAAACTTAGTTGGATAATAGAACAATAGAATCCTATCCTGATAGTAACACTAGAATCCTAGCCAGATAACACCAGACAAGTTCAGTCGATCCAAGCGCTTTCACACTAACTGGATAATTTAGTCTTTGATCAGTCGGCCATCGAGAGGAATTTGTAATCCCCAAGTCATGTATGTGAACCGGAGTATTACTAAAGGAAAATAAGAGTTGTCATATTAATTAATAGAACAATAACTTCACACCAGTAATGTTTGATTTAGGAGTTATTGTGACATGCAATTAAACCACCCATTGTAATTATGACAGAAAATTAATTTAGAAATTAATCTAAAACTAAAACAATTATGATTGAAATATTTAGGCTTAAATATATTTTTTGTCCCTATAAATATAGGTCATTTTGTTTTTAGTCCCTGTAAAAAAAATTTTGGTTTTTCATCCTTATAAAATTTTTCGTTTGCCATTTTGGTCCGTGTCGTTAACTTTAAGCTTATGTGGCTAACGGAGTGCCACATCATCCTGCCACATGTGATTTTTCTGCTCAACTTAAATTTGTTTTCAGTCCCTATAAATATGGCAGGATGATGTGACACTCTGTTAGCCACATAAGCTTAAAGATAACGATAGGGACCAAAATGGCAAACGAAAAATTTTATAGGGATGAAAAACCAAAAAAAAAATTATAGGGACTAAAAACAAACACTACAACATTCAAGATTTTAGGCAACAATAAAAAAAAGTGTGGCCTTAAGTAAGAAAACTGTGGCCTAAATCTAAGGCAACGGTTTAGCCACAGTTTCCTTAACATGGTCTAAGTGGTCGTGGTCTAAACCCAAAGGCCACGGTTTTTTGTTTAGGCCACATTGTCCAGAAAACCATGGACTAATATAATGGAAAAGGCCACGGTTTTTTTAAGCAGTCTGCAGCCACGGTTTTTTGTTTTAGTTTTAGACCATGCTTTCATAACTGTGGCCATATGTTTAAGCCACGGTTTTATAGGTATGCTTGAGGCCACGGTTTTTGGTTTTTGTTTTAGACCACAGTTTTATGAAATGTGGCCACATGTTTAGGCCACAGTTTCAGACAATGGTTTTAGTTTTAATTTTAGGCTACGTTTAAAAGTGTGGCCATAGGCTTAATTAGGGCACGGTTTTTACAGTATTATTCGTATTTAAGCCACGGTTTTTCAGTGTGGTCATATTAAGTCACAGTTCTTTTAGTGTGGTCTTGTATTAAGCAACATATATTTTGAATTCTTTATAATACAATTTTGAAATACCTGTAATTTCAGTTTTAAATCACAATTATTTGCCAATGTATAGGCAATGGTATAACTGTAATTAATATTCAAAGCAAGTAATCAATCCATCCGTCTAAAATTTGAAATCTAAATATCTTCATAGGAAACAACTGTATATATTAAAATATAAATTTGCCACAATAAAATGTGTAAATTAAACACTAGCATAGTCTTACACCATTTTTTTGTCAAAAGTGAAAATAATACAAGTTTAGATAATAGTAATTATGATCTCATGCATTCAAAACAAATCATCCAAGGTAAATTGTATTCGCTTACGTGCATCATTCTTGTTCTTCATCTTCTTCTTCAAGGTAAATTATATTTTGTTTTTATTATTAATCAATAATAATTGAAATTTTGCTTGTCCAACTTAAAGCCCTTTATAAGAAAACTACACCGCCAATAAGCTAATCAATACTATTATACACATAAGAATTTCATGAGGCAAAAGAAAGAGTTTTAGCATCTCTTAGTTCATTCAATTCAATAATAACCTGTTAACAAGCATAATTAAAAATGGGATATCACAATCTCAATGCTTCATCATTTGTACACAACACTAAATGAAGAAGGAATTAGAAGGATTACCAGTGACAGAGGCTCAGTGAGCCCAACCAGCAGCAGCCTTCACCACTGAAGCCTTAGTGTGAATTGCTGAAAAGGCCCTGGAATCTCCTTAAAAAATGCATACATAATAAGTTGCAAATCAATTACAATATCAAACTCACAGCAAACAACAAAGAAAATAATAGGAATTTCTACGAAACAGCAAAATAGAAAATACCTAGGGCTTCTATTTTCGGAAGAATTACTATAGTAATGACTAATAATGTAGAAAATTGAATGTTGGATATTGTTGAGCAATACAAGGATTTTTCAAGTAAAAGAAACAAAAAAATAGAGAGGAAAAAACTTGTCCATGATATGCAAATGATACACATTATAACTGGCAGCCCAAATAATGAAAAAGAAACACATGTTAATGTTAATCCAACAGTATCACCACATATTTGACAGATTTGACCATTCAATGTCTACCTTTTTAGTAGCTCTTCCCATCTAACATATATACATACACAAAGAGATGAATTAATGTCTAAAAAGCATGCAACACTTGTTGCTTTAACAGAAGAGTTTTCTAAATTTGAAATGGATAAATCAAGTAATCAACAGTAGAGTATGGAACGATTTTCTAAAAGCATACACATTATAACAAAAGGTTTTTCTAAATTTGAAATGGATAAATCCTAATTCTATCCCACATGCAAAAGGGAGTACGAAACTTTATTGGGTTGATATGCATTTGTGGTTGATCCTAATTCTATCTGTGGTTGATCCTAGTAGGAACTTTATTGGGTGGATATGCATTTGTGTTTGGGTTCCTTAGGATAGTGTATTATGTTGGGTTTAGGGTGTAGCAGGGAAAGAAGAAAAATATGCAATACCCTCTCCCACCTGGTGATCTTGGTTGGCCATTCTTGGGTAGCAGATTTAAACAAATAAAATATTCATTATTTTAGTAGTTACTGTAGAAATTTTAAATACACAAATTCCATCCTTTTTTTAATGAAATAAGCCTTTGTATTGCTGCAAAAAAATGACCTTAAATGTTTAGTCACTAGTCAGTTAGTCTAAAAATCCTTGTCACAGTTAGCACATACATACCACATTAACCAATTTGGAAGCAATGGCTTCAATCTTCTCTAAATAATCATTCAACACAGCCTTTGAAATCCTGCATGACCAGAGTATGTACACAAACAAATGAATGCACACATATTCAACAGAGAAACACCTTATAAGTAAGTGGAATATACAACTTTAATTATAAGTTACAAAGACATGAGAAGGTCATATATTACCAATGATCTAGTGAGAAGGAGAAATAAATTATCAAGTCAGTTACTTTTAAAGAAATATAATCATTTCTACAAGTCGAAGATCTTATAAAAAAGTTGGGGGGAATAAAACTTATATTCATTGAGTCATTTTCAGGAGAACTCACTGTAAATACGAAAATAAGTGCAAAACTTATATGATGACCCATTGATATATCAACTCGGCTAAGTATCCAAATCTACGGAGGCCAGGTTGTAACAAAATGTTGGTTTTGGGTTGGTATTATAAGGAATCACTTGGGTGAAGGGTACACTATTCATCTCTACAACCAAACAATTACTGATGTGCTTGTCTCCATCTTGTTTCTAAGGTTTTTTCTCATGTTAATTAAAGGTTATAACAGCAAATATATTTTGAAAGAAAAACATAACTTACTAGAATGGAGAGCGGACACAGTGCGACACCATCGCAGGAACGAGAACAGACGAGCGAAGACCACCGGAGGGATGACCACCACCACGTTGTGCCTGACTCGGGTGATTACGAGACAAACGAATGCATATCATGATGACGAACGAACGAACGTCGCAGAGCTTCCTGATGACGAGACGAACGACGATTGATTATGAACGAGGCAGATTTTTGGGCTGATTGATTACGAACGCGGATTTTTGGGACTGTCTGAGACGAGGTTGAGTGATTACAATCACCGATTTTTGGACAATGATGGCTTGGGGCTGAGTTACGAAAGCAGGGAGAGGAGGGTTTTGTGTTTTTGACTTAGAATTTGGGGGGAAAGGGGATAAGGGCTCGAAAATTTTTCTATTTTATTTTAGTATATCCCGCATGTTTTAATTTTCCCGGTTTAATTAGACTCTTAGCCCAAGGTTTTGTGTGTGGCCTGATCATTTATTTATATGCAATGGTTTTGAAACTATGGCCATTTATGAAAAGGCCACGGTTTTCATAAGATCTTTTTTAAAGGAGAGAATTTTGGTATATTACCATCCAATGTTTTAAAACCGTGGCCTATTTCATATTTAGGCCACGGTTTTTTAACCGTGGAGGATAAAGCGTGGTCTAAACCACAAAATGTTGTAGTGAAAATGACCTATATTTATAGGGGCTAAAACATGTTTAAGCCAAATATTTATAACAAAAAACTAAAAGGTTTATAACCTATGACATAAATTCTCATAGCTCATCCATGAGCTTAGAATGATATGCTTAAGACCCCAAAAGCTAATTGCTTGCAAATTGTATCCCTGATTGTTAAGGATTGTGGAAAACCCCAAGTATGGGGGAAGTCCTGCTGGATTCTCAAGATAAATAGACTGTTATTTTAGGGCCTTGGTGCCTTTGTTGTTGTGGCCATAGTGCCTTGATTATTATGGCCTTAGTGCCTTTGATGTACCATGAGAATCTCGTAATATGATAATTGGATGAGATTGTGATGTTGAGTATGAACATGCATCATTGCATCTATTCATGGGAAAACTACGGTAAGGTACAGTCGCAATATGGTTGGTAGGGGAGGCCCCGGTGTGCCTCGGGGGTGATATTAGTGGGGAAATATGTTGCCATGGTCCAGTGAGCACCCTGGAGCCTGAGCGAGTACCTAGCGACACCAACGCATCCTAACGAACCCCTAGCCATAATCAGGATCGATGGACATTGTCCTTGCCTCTAAATCTTACAAGTAATGGATTTGATGTACATGGCTTCTGCACTGAGTTGGCGAGGGAAGAACTCTAACTCCCGATCACTTCACCAAAGCTATTATTTGAATCAAGATAATAATATTGGTATTGCTTAAGATATTAGTATCAACATATTGGAAGGTGTGAGCACTAGTATTGTTGAAGATACTAATATTGGTATGTTGGAATATTTGATGGTGCACCTGAGATCAAACATTGAGTCTACATTCTCATGACAATAGTAAATTGATATTTAGAAATCTTTGCATAACATGCATTGATTATATGGAAATCAAAATGTGAAATGAAATTCTTGTGACTCGCTTTAATTTTTAATAATACATGTGTGATTTAGTGTTGTAGGATTAGATAATTGCCTTAACTCTTTATTACGTTCCACCGGTACGATTTTTCATTACTTTCTCTCACCCCTTTTTCTGGATTTGTTTGTATTTTCTCTATAAGGTTTTGTGCTCTTAGTCTACTCGGAAAATGTCGATCTTTGTGAGGATCCGGATGACATGGACACCTAAGGCCCGTGGGGCCTATGATGTTGACAGGGAGGAGATACGCTACATGGGGTGGCTAAATCTGCTCATCTACCACCCTTATCATCATCAAGAAGTTATTCTATTACCTTTTAGAATTCCTTTAGAATTGACTTTTTCAATAACTCCTGGTTTTATTAGAGAGGAACCTCAACCACCTACCTCACCACCCCAGCAATCTTCACAAGCAGTGTTATTAAAACCGGACTGGATCGGTCGGTCCGACCGTTGAACCTGAAATCAGACCTATAACTAGTTCGGTCAGGCTTGTAGACCGTTTTTGCAGTTGAACCGGTCACGAACCGGTTGACTCGGTCATGAACTGGTGCAATCGGATTGGAGTCAACTCTGCACATGCATTGAAGCACTTGCTACTTACTTAAAAAAATAATGTTGAGTGTCTGACAAGGAGTCGAACTCGCGACCCTGTCCATATGGTGCGCACAACTTAACCACTTAGCCACACACGCTCTTTATTAGTAATGTGTTGATTTTTATATATAATGTCTTTTGGTTATTTAATTGCCAGATTTTTCTTTCATTTTTTGATTGAAGATGTTGAGTCTCAAAATAAATTTAAGTATTTGAAATTAAATTCAAGACTCATTATTCTTGGTTTTAATGATTAACAAATTAAACTGTATAGAAATAGGTTCTACTGAGAAAGGTATTCTTCTTGTATTTCAGGAATGCTGAAGATGATCAACCTGCTGAACAAAAGAAAGAAACATGCCGAAGAAAACTGAAGAAATAAGAATTTGCTAAGAAGAAGAGGTACAACTGCGTAAGATGAAATGAAAAAAAAGAAAGCCATCAGAAGATGTCGGAAGATCAACAACCAAAAGAAGAGCGAAGATCAATGAAGAGTAAATCTCTGTCTGAGCAAACTGCCAAAGAAGAAGCAATCTGCTGAAGAAAGGAACTTGCTGAAAACGTCTACCTATTAAAGAGCCAAGACATGTGGAAGTAAAGCAACCTGTTGAAAGTATGTGCGTACTTAAGTTGAATCTGCCAAACGCATACTCTCCAAACTTGACAGCGTGGCAATTTAAACTCTCTGAAGAATTAGAAGCCACTGAAGTCTGAATGACTTGCTACTCTCTGAAGACTTGTGAGTCAATCTGATTGAAGCATTAAAAGACTCAAGTCTTGGCAAATATTTATGGTGAAGTTGAATCGGTGCAAGAAGAAACAAAGGCTTTTTGGTACAAGCTTTATTTCCCAACACGAAAAAAGAAACCTACTGCAGAAAAGCAAATAGAGGTCAGAGATAGAGTCAGCGTTGTTGCAACACCTACTCCTGTACCACCTCTGTAATACGCTATAAGAAACGTGCACCTCAATCAAGAAGAAAAAGCTGATATCACAAGACGAAAGAGAAGTCTAACGTTCTCATCTCTATTCAAACAAAAGACTTCCTGTTGTAAAGAGAAGGAGAAAGAAAAGGAGCATTAACCTGCTGAAGTATTAGATGCTCTCTCAAGCAAGATTAAGAGCCTAATTGTTGTGTTTCAGAACTAATTCATACCTACACACCTACTCTGCTCAAGTCAGAACATAAGCGAAAGAGAAGTTATTTCACAATGGCTTCAAGAGCATTAATCATTCCTTCTCAACGATATACCAAGCAACCTCCAACGGCTACATTTCTTAACGGTATACTAAGCAATCTTCAACGGCTATATTTCCAGAACATATAAATAGCCTCAAGGAAGGATTATAAAGATCGGCGGCATTGAAGCCCAAGGCGGAGATAATGCCCAAGAGAGATCTGGCAGAAGCTCAAAATGATATCTTATCAAGCCAACTCTCTGAAGAAGAAAATTCAGATACAGAGAAGAACCCGATTAGAAATTCATACACTTGTATCTCTGTTATTTCCTTGTACTTAGATTCTTTTGTTGTATCCTGAGTTATACTCAGTTACCCCTTTGTACAAGAAGAACCTGAGTTTAAGTTTCTCAGAAACTTAAACTTAGTTTAAATTGTAAACACTGTTAAGTGTCTGAGAGCCTGGAGAGGCTTGGTAGAATAAAGAATACTTGTTTCAGCTTGAAAAGGCTGGGTGTACAAAGAATACTTGTTTGAGCCTGGAGAGGCTTGTCTGTAAAAGAATACTGTCTAAGTTGCCTGGAGAGGCAGTTGAAAACAAAGAATACTCGTTGGGCCTAGAAAGTCCAGGTGTGCAAAGAATACTGCATGAGTTGCCTGAAGAGGCAGTTAAAAACAAAGAATACTTGATGTTAATCCTGGAGAGGCTATGGTAAAATAATACTTGTAATCTTGCGGGATTAGTGGAAAATCCAGTGGTGGTTTGCCCTAGGACTGGACGCAGCTCACTGGATTAGTGGGTGAAGCTGTATAAATTTGTGTTAAGTTCTCTCTTCCCTTCACTCTTTACTTTCCGCTAATATCTGTCTAAACTAACCAAGAAGGGTTAAAGAAAAGTTGTTTTATTAATCCAAGTAGAAAAACAATATTTTCTTCAAGAGAAAATAATTTCAAAAAGGCTTTCAATCAACCTTCTCAGTTGTATCAGCAAGTTGTTGAATTTCCCAATTTCGGAAGGTTGATAAAATACTTTCAAATTAGTATTGCTTGTTTTCAAAGGTTTTCAAGAAAATCTGCAAAGATTTTAAAACACTATTCAACCCCCTTCTAGTGTTTCCTGTTATCCTAACACATGATACTTCCAGGCCCTTGTTCCCCTTTCTTTAGGTTTTTATCACTACATTAAAAGTTGCTAGAATTTTTCCTTTTTGTAAAAAAAAAAGTTGCAGAATTAAAAATGAGAGAATAAATATTGGGTATTCCCATCATTTATTAATAGACTCACACTCTCACTATTTTATCTAATATTATCTTCTTTCTGATGTGATAATACTTTAAAATTAACATGTTTAATTAGTAATTGATTAATATAAAATACCACAAATATAAAGTTAATAAAAAGTTTGAAAAAAATTGTGCATTATATAGTGTTTAATTATGTTAGTTAATATAATTCTTATATCAAACTCAAATTTTAAAATATTTGTATACTTACAAAATCACACATATTTTTATAGATGTTATATTTTAAGTATGAAATTATTAATTTTCATATATACCAGTTCAACCGATCTAACCAATGACACATTGGTTTGACCAGTGACCCATTAACCCAGTCCCCTCACCGAGTCGATGACAGGTCCGAGTTTTATAACATTGTTCACAAGGTCCTAGGGTAATCCCCTCTAGAGAGCACATGTACTTTAGATATCGTGTGTCTGTAGTTAGTACCTAGACTTTTCATCGTTCCAAGACACGCAAGCAGTTCTCAATCTGCTATAGAGGAGCCTGAGGACGAAGAAGAGGATCCTTAAGAGGAAGAGGAGCCCGAAAATGAACCTGTGGCTAGATAAGATGATGTGGTGGTTCCTGATGTTGGTAGTGGGGGACTCGAGGATCCTTGAAGAGTGTTAGTGCTGGTGAAGGGGTACCTATGGAGGGTATACGTCTTATATTTTGTTGTGGACATGGTACAACTCTGACATGCTAGATGTGACTTCTTTTTGGGACATTGTCCTTATGCATAACTTTTTGTATGAAGTCACCCACTGAATGAAGGGAATCAAGCATGTGGTCAGGGTGCAACGGAATAAATGGATTCCCTCCCTTGTTATGATCGTTAATGCGAAAACACGAATCAAGGCATAAAAGGGCATAAAACAAAAGGTCGTACCTTATAAGGATTGCGAACGAGGCAATAGTAGCCACGTCTCTAGTGGTGTCCACGCCAACAGCCAGACTAGGAAACCCTCCTCAACTCTGCTAGTAGCCTTTAGAGAGTAAGAGCGACTGCTCTTTTTTTTCATGTGTATGGGGTAATGCATCTTATGTTATATTTATAGAGTGGTGGCTAGGGTTTTACCCTTCACTCACTTATCCCTAACACATATGGGCCTGGCCCATTAGGTTATAATTCTAATTAAATTAGAATTATTATCTTTTCCTAGCGGCTTGTTGTATGCGTGTGACCCAATAGGCTTTTAATATTTGGTTATGATATTAAAATAAAACCCTTTTATATTTAATATCATAAATAGTGAGCGGTATCTAGCAATATATCACTATCTAAATATTGAGATTATCAACAACTTTGATGAATCCTATTTTATGATAATAATTTATATGATTTGTCCCTTTGTCCAAATATCTAAATGAACACAAGGGCATGGATTGTGTCAACCTTGTATAGTTCAATTTATGTTTTTTTTTCTTGATCCCCAAGTAGACTAATCAGAAAATAAACATCTCAAGTTTATCCTCCTGAGCATGGCCATGCATTTTGCAGTCTCACTTTATCAAGAGGCCTACTGATATAACTCCTGTTACATAGGAGGGACAAATCTCATCTAGGGCACTCACATTCCACCACTTAATTTATTATATGTCCAAATACCAACTTTATGATTACCCTGTTACAGGCAACGTTTGATGATAATTAAAACATATAATTCCTTATATAGGAATCGTAGTGATTTCAGGTCGAAGGACTTCATATAATATTTATCAATTTAAGAAACGTTCATGACACTTATGTAACAATCCATGCAACGTTCTTAAGGTGGGTCTGTCCAATACACTATTACTCTTAATATGTACCTATGTGAGCACATGATATCTCATATCCATGATCCGTGAGATATGATCATCAATGAACTCACATACTAGTCTAAATGCATCTTTGTCCTAAGATGATACTTGACTAGGGACTATTTAAGAATAGTTCTTCATAAGATCTCACGATCAAGTCATCTACTTCATTTCTTATGAAATTTGAGCTTATTATTCTAAGGACATTAATTATATTCTAAAAGAATAAGTTACCTTTATAAAATAACATGATACAAGTGATGGATGTTCATAAACATATAAGTCTCTGGTGCATATTCCTAACAATCTCCCACTTGCACTAGAGACATTCAGACATAACTCTTATGCCTAATGATCTAGTGTGCCCTTCATGCTTCTGCTGCACAAGGGTTTTTGTTAGTGTGGTAGAATCAATGACTGTTTTCCTGCTTGGAACTTTTCCAGCTTACAGCGCCACCATTTAAACAAAACACATAACATGATTGCAATCTTTAATCATATTTGTCAGTTTGGAAGTTAGCATCAGTGTAACCCTTTACAAGTAGATCTTCCGCACCTCTATATATATATATATATATCAAGAATGAATCCTTAGTTATTCTCAAGTACTTAAGGATGTTCTTGATTGTTGTCTAGTGACCTTCACCAAGATCAGACTGGTAACTGCTAGTCATGCTTAAAGCATATGATATTTCTGGTCGAGTACATAACATGGCATACATGATAGACCCTATAGCGGACGCATAAGGAATCCTACTCATGCGATCTCTCTCTTTTTTACTGGAAGGTGATTGAGCCTTAGATAGGCTTATACCATGTGACATAGGCAAAAATCCCTTCTTAGAATTGTTGGAACCACATGAAACACTAGAAGGGGGTTGAATAGTGTTTTAAAACTTTAAGCTACTTTTTTGAAACCCTTTTGAACAACTTATAATTCCAATTAAACCTTTGCAGGTTCTTATGAAAAACTGTTTTTCACAATAGTAAATAATATCAGAGTTAAGTGTGGGCTATTGAAAGAGAGTTTTTAGAGACTTGCTGAACTTGATAAGTACAAATGTGCTTTCTGAAATCACATCAGAAGGTTTAATGAAAACATTTTAGAAACTTGTTTAAAACTGATTTTGATAAGTAATAACTTCAAAATAAAAAACATGTTGTTTCAAAAATGGTTTACACTAATGTATTAAACGTTTCAGTAATTTGCTGAAAGCTGATTTGTTAAAGAACTTGCTGAACCCACTTCAGAAGGTTCAGTAAGTACCCTTTTCAAAACGATGTGGTCAATAAATGGAGTTTTACTATGTTGATTGTAATTTCACTTTTCAGACCCTTCCCTTGTTAGAAATAATCAGATAATAGCGAAGAGTAAAGAGTTAAGGGTAGAGAGAATAGCTTCTGAAAAGATTCAGACGATGAGTTTCAGTCTGAAGTTTTGATCACCTTCTGAACTGGGTTCAGACTCAAAGTAGTTTGAAAATGAGTTTAATTCAGAAGTAAAGTTCTCACTTAAATACTTTTAAATCTCCTTTGTTAGATGAAATCTGAATTGAAAAAGTTTAAGGGATAGAGAAGACTTAGTCAAGAATTTATCCCGGTTCACCCACTAACCCAGTGAGCTACGTCCAGTCCCAGGGCAAACCACCACTGGATTTTCCACTATCTGATCATAGATACAAGTATTCTTTTATCATCAAGCCTCTTCAGGCTCTCAACCAAGTATTCCTTTTTAACCAAGCCTCTCCAAGCTTAAACCGAGTATTCTTTCTTCCTCCAAGCCTCTCCAGGCTCTCCGAAGTATTCTTTCTTCCTCCAAGCCTCTCCATGCTCTCAAGAGTATTCTTTCTTCCTCCAAGGCTCTCCGGAGTATTCTTTCTTCCTCCAAGCCTCTCCAGGCTATCACGAGTATTCTTTCTTCCTCCAAGCCTCTCCAGGCTCTCCAGAGTATTCTTTCTTCCTCCAAGCCTCCCCAGGCTCTCAGACACTTAATAGTGTTTACAATGAAAAGTTTAAGTTTCCTAGAAACTTAAACCGAGGTTCATCTTGTATTATGGGTTAACTGAGTACTACTCAGGATACATGCAATAAATCTAAGTACAAGAAGATAATACAGAGATAAAAGTGTATAAGTTTGGTTTCAATCTCATCTCTGTGTGAGGGATAACTTCCTCAGAGAGTTGGCTCGATAGGATGTTGACTAGAGATTCAGCCAGTTCTCTCTTGGGCTTGACTGTGGTTTATCCTGAGATTCACTCTAGCCCTGGGTTCACCAAAGGTTCGCCCCTTCTCTTTAAGGTCTTTCTTGAGGCTATTTATATGTTCTGATAAAATATAGCCGTTGAAGATTGTTGATTTTACCGTTGAGAAGAAATGATTAAGCTCATAGAGCCGTTGTGAAATAACTTCTCATTTGGTAGCTTCTTTCTTAAGCAGATTAGGTGTGCAGATGACTTGGTTCTGACACACTGTAGATAAGCTCTTAATCATGAGAGATTTTCTTCGTCTTCAGCAGGTTGATATTTCTTTTCTCTCACTTCTTTCTTCATTTGTCTTCTTCAGAATGTAAGGAGATTGGATATAAAGATTCGTTAGTCTACTCCTTTTTGACTGTTGTGAGTTCTGCTTCTCTTTGCTTGGCTTTGACTAGTATAGGTGTGTAGATGTATTATCTGTTCTCACACACACAGCAATTTAAATATTTTCTTGAGAGTGAGTTAATACTTCAGTAGGTTGGCTTGCTCCTTTCTCTCTTTCTTCTTCTTCTTATTTCTTTACAACAGTTAGTCTTTAGAAAGAACAACGTTAGACTTCAATTTTGTTCTGTTGTGCTTTCTGCATTTCTTTTCACTTGAGGTACGTGCCTTTGATGGCGTGTGGCAGAGAAGATACAGAAGTAGTTGTGCAGCAGCGCTGACCTATCTCTGACTTCTATTTGCTTTTCTGCAGTAGGCTTCCTCTTCCATGTTGGGTTCTGAAGCTGAGCCCTAAGGCTTTTGCTTTTCTTTGCATCAATTTAGCTTCACCACTCATGTTTGCTGAGATTCGAGTCTCTTAATTAAATTATTCAGATTGACTCATAAATCTTTAGAGAGTTGCATGACGTGTCTGGCTTCTTCTTCAGAGAGTTTGAAGTGCCACGTCATCATATTCAGAAAGTATGTGTTCAGCAGATTCAACTTTAGTACACACATACTTTCAGCAGGTTGCATTACTTCAACTTAATTTAGCTTTTCATCTTGGAGACGCTTTCAGCGAGTTCCTTCCTTCAGCGAGTTTCTTCTTCTTTGCTTCGGATGGTTGCTTCTTTCTTCTTCATTCTTTATGAGCATGTAGTTTATCTTCATTTCAGCTTTTTGCTTCTTCATTCTCCTTTTCCTTTTCTTTTAGTCTTTTTCTGTGGTTCAGTAGGTTGGTCGTTTTCGGCAAGTTCCTTTCTTCAGCAGATTGCTTCTTTGTTCTTCCTTCAGTATGACTTTCTTCTTTGGCAGGTTACTTCTCTTCAAGTTTTTCTTTGATTCAGAAGGTTGAACTGCTTCTACATGGTTCATTGTTTATTTGTCTAAAATGAATCATCTGAAGTATGTTTGTTTCATCTGAATGAATGATCTGAAGTATGTTTGCATCATCTGAATAAATGATCTGAAGTATATGTATCTGAGACAAAGTGATGTTTTTTTTTATTGATAGACTTTCATAGGCTTTAAGTTTGTCTTAATTTCTGATTCCATAGATATACTTCTTCCTTCCACATTTTCTTCAGATAGTTGGTCGCGTTCAGATAGTTGCTTCAATGCTCTTGTTGCTTTGATCTTCTTTAGCAGATTTCTTCTTTCATCATTTCTTCTTGTTCAGATTTGCTTCATTTTTCTTAGGATTTCCTCTTCCTGTCTTTTGCTTGCTTCCTTGGCTATCTTGTCTTCTTGTCTTCAGATGGATGCTTCATCCTGTTACCTGAAACACAATGCACAAAACAATACCTTTCTCAGTAGAACCTATCTTTATATGATCTAATTTGTTAATCGTTAAAACCTAAGGATAATGAGTCTTAAATCTAATTTAAATACTTAAATTAATTCTGAGACTCAACAAGAATCTTGCATGTTAAACCGTTTTAACACTTTGTCTATGTATGTACTTTGACTTAGGCCAAGTAATCTTCGAGATCTATCTCTATAGATCCTGATACCTAACACATAGGTTGCTTCGCCCAAATCTTTCATAGAAAAAAAAACAGTTTCCTAACCAAGTATTTACAGACTGATGGGTAGGAATGTCATTTCTTATGAGGGGTATGTCATCTACATACAAAACCAGAAAAAACCACTATGTTGTCGCTAACCATTTTGTAGACATAAGGTTCATCTTCATTTTAATGAAATCAAACTGCTTAACAACTTCATCAAAATGAAGATTACAGCTTCTAGAAGCTCGCTTTAATGCATAAATGGATCGTTGCAACTTACATACCTTTCCAGCATTTCCGGGTATTACAACTTCTGGTTGTGTCAAACACACATCTTCAAGAAGGCTTCCATTTAGGAAAGATATCTTGAGATCCATTTGCCAGATTTCATAATCATAGCAAGCTGTAATAGCAAGCAAGATCCGAACAGATTTAAGCATGGCAACTGGGGAAAAGGTTTCATCATAGCCTACACCATGAATTTGCTTGAATCCCTTAGCCACCAACCGTGCTTTAAAGGTACTCACATTACCATCCATGTCAGTTTTCCTTTTGTAAACACACTTGCACCCTATGGGTTTTATCCCTTCGGGTGGCTCAATCAAGGTCCATACCTTGTTAGTGTACATGGAATCCATTTCAGATCTCATGGCATCAAGCCATTTCTCAGATTCTGGACTCAAAGGAGTTTCTTGGTAAGTCACTGGCTCATCTTGATCCATTAGCAATACATCCCCTTCCTAAGACATAAGGAAATCATATCTCTCAAGTTGGTGACGTATCCTATCTGACCTACACAAGTCTTATGCTACTTGAGCAGGTGGCTCCACAACACTTTATGGTATCTGCTCTTGTTCCATTACCGGCTCATTGCTACTATGTGTTACTTGAATTTCTTCAAGTTCTACTTTCCTCCCACTTATTTTCTTAGAGACAAATTCTTTCTCTAAGAATACAGCAGTCCTAGCGACAAACACTTTGTCTTCGTTAGGATTATAGAAGTAGTAACCCATAGTCTCTTTTGGGTATCCCACAAATAATCACTTATTTGATTTGGGTCCTAGCTTATCTGAGACTTGGCGTTTCACATAAGCTTCACAACCCCAAATCTTCATAAAAAAAACATACTAGGTCTTTTCCCAGTCCATATCTCATATGGTGTCTTTATGACAGCTTTAGATGGAACACGGTTTAGTGTGAAGGCTACTGTTAAAAAAAGCATGACCCCAAAAGGAGTCGGGGAGATCAGTGTGACTCATCATAGAACGAACCATATTTAATAGAGTTCGATTTCTCCTTTCTGAAACTCCATTCCACTGAGGTGTTCCAGGAGGAGTGAGTTGAGACGTTATCCCACACTCTCTTAGATAGTCATCAAATGTTGGCTTAAGTATTCTCCACCTCGATCTCATCGAAGTGTAGTCGGGGAGATCAGTGTGACTCATCATAGAACGAACCATATTTAATAGAGTTCGATTTCTCCTTTCTGAAACTCCATTCCATTGAGGTGTTCCAGGAGGAGTGAGTTGAGACGTTATCCCAAACTCTCTTAGATAGTCATCAAATGTTGGCTTAAGTATTCTCCACCTCGATCTCATCGAAGTGTTTTTAATAGTCTTGCCAAGTTGGTTTTATACTTCATTCTTAAATTCCTTAAACTCTTCAAAGGACTCAGATATGTGTTTCACTAGATACACAAATCCATATCTACTGAAATCATCAATAAAAGTGATGAAGTATTGAAAACCTCCTCTAGCCATCGTGCCCATGGGCCCACATACATCACTATGTTTGAGACCAAGAAGATCACCAACCCTTTCACCTTTTCCGGTGAATGGGGTTTTGGTCATCTTCCCCAATAAACAAGATTCACATGTCTCAATTAATTCAAAATCAAATGAGTCCAAATAACCATCTTGGTGGAGTTTGGATATGCATTTCTCATTTATGTGGCCCAGGCGACAATGCCAAAGATAAGTTGGGTTCAAATCATTTGCTTTGACCCTCTTAGCACTTATGTTATAGATATGCACTTCCAAGTCAAGAACATATAGTCCATCGTTTAACTTTGTACAACCATAAGACATATCATTCAAATAAATTGAACAACTATTGTTCTTTATTATGAATGAAAAACCACTCTTGTCTAAACAAGAAACGGAATTAATATTCCTACCAATGGTAGGCACAAAATAACAATCATTTAGTTCAATAACTAGTCCAGTTGGCAAAGTTAAATAATAGGTTCCTATGGCTAAGGCAGCAACTCTTGCTCCATTTTCCACACGTAGGTCGACTTCTCCTTTAGCCAATGACCTACTCCTTTTAGATCCTACACATTCACACAAATGTGAGATCCACATCTGGTATCCAATACCCAAGATGCGGAAGTAGGTAAATTGACTTCTATAACATAGATACTTGAACCGGAAGTCTCACTTCCCTTCTTGATCTCCTCCAGGTACTTTGCATAGTTTCTCTTCCAATGTCCTGATTGGCCACAGTGGAAACATTTTCCTTCCTTAACTATCTTGCCCATAGGTTTCAAGAATTTCTTCTTGCCCTTGCCTTTTCCAGGTTGGACCACCAATATGGCCTTCCTTTTACATTTATTAATGTTTTGCTCAGCTGTTCTTAACATGCTCAACAATTCTGGCAATGGTTTGTCAAATTCATTCATGTTATATTTCATGACGAATTGACTATAGCTGTCCGACAACGATTGCAGGACAAGATCAGTGGCCAACTCTTGGCCTAATGGGAATCCAAGCCTTTCTAGGTTTTCAATGTACCCAATCATTTTGAGTACATGAGCACCTACAGGGCTTCCCTTTGCCAGTCTACATTGATAAAGTGCCTTTGAGACTTCAAATCGTTCATGCCTAGTTTGGCCTTGATAAGGTCTCTTTAAATGTACAATCATATTGTATGCCTCCATTTTCTCATGTTGTTTTCAGCATTCATGGTAGCAAGCATAAGGCAACCTACATCGAGAGCATCATCCAGATGCTTTCTAAAAGCATCCTTATCAGCTTTCGAAGCATTTGCAATGGGTGTTTCAGGAACAGCCTCTTCCAGGACATACAACCTTTCCTAAGGACAATCCTTAGGTCTTATACCAGTCTAGAAAATTAATTCCAGACAGTTTGTCCTTCTCAAGGACAGATCACAATAAAAATTAATTATTGTGTTCGTTGCCAAGGTAATTATGCACGTAAGTATCATATAACAAACATATTTAATAAGGTCTTTAAATAAATATGTCTCTCACTATTTTGATTCAAAACAAGTACCCTCAATATAAAGAATCAGAAAATCCCATCACTAGATTTTCTAGTGGGCCAAGATCCATATTTCACCTAATTTTAAGTCAGCTTTGGCTGATCGCTTAAGAAAAGGTTATTTAGGTAGGAACACACTTTCCAATTGTATCTCATACAACTCTTGGATAGTTAGGTGAATAACTCTTATTCTAATTCATCTTATGAATTAATGCCTAACTTAGTGCCTCTAGGTTCTTCAATCCTATTGAATATACCTAGTTAAGTCAAAACCCAATGACTGACAGTTGGATATTACTTTTATCCCATCGCGCCTCACTAAAGTTGATAAAGGTACCCTGCTTTAGCAGACCCACACTTTAATCGATTCAAGCCTTGACGAGTGTCATTCATTGGAAGGCAAAACATGACTTAATATTAGTGCCTCTAGGTTTTTCAATCCTATTGAATATACCCAATCAAAACCCAATGGTTGACAATTGGATATTACTTTTATCCTATCGTGCCTCACTAGAATATATAAATGTACCCTGCTTTGGCATACCCACACTTAATCGATTCTAGTCTTGACGAGTGTCATTCATTGGAAGGCAAAAACAAACATTGAGGGATTTGATCGCTTTAATTTTTATTCGTTTGTTAAACTATTTAACAAAACAAGCATGCATCTCATACAAATACATGATATGGTTATGGCCTCCTAAAAACAAATACAAAACTACATCAACTATATAATCTTGTATACAATCTTGAGCTCTCCAAATCTCCTATTGAATCCATGCTCCATGTCCTCCCGGTTACATTACATAACAAGAAGAAACCTCGTTTAACATACGAGGGGATAGAGATGAGAAGAGAATTACAAGAGGAATGTTAAGAGGTAAGGCACGACACGCAGGTCGTATTTAAATTAAAACAACTAAGGCCATAACCAGTCATCATGCAAACTCAACATCCATTGATTGTAAAACGAGTGATACAATAAGATGTATATATTAAGCGAGGTTTGATTACGCGCATACGAAATAACACACTACGCAGTGTAGCACGGGGGTCAAGGGGAGGCCGCCCCTTGCGGGGATCAGGGCAGCGCCCCGAAACAAAAAATTGGATTTGATAAACACTTAACCAATCATCAATAAGTGTCTCGCATCAAACGAATACTTCACGAACCTGTAAACAGGTAAGTCCCTCGTATCATTTGAATACGCTCTTGTCAGCAAATTGATAAGTGGCATGTTTATCGCAGCCAATATTTGAGTCGAGACAAGGTTTCAACAATTGAACCCTTTGACGCCAAAGACATGAACTCTTCGTGTTCCATGAGACCCTCTAACACCAGAACATATATATACATCACGCACAAAATAATCAAGAATGGAATCAAAACAAACTGAAACGCGCACCTGCGCTTCACCTGCGCCCAGCGTGGGTGAAGCGTAGGTTCCAGTTTTAAATTTTGTAAGTTGCGCTTCACCTGCGCTTCATTTCCGCTTTACTTGCGCTCAGCGTGAGTGAAGCGCAGGTATCAGATTTAAAATCCTATATGATATGCTTCACTTGTGCCCAGCGCAGATGAAGCGCAGATAACAACATTCAACAAACATTCTGCGTTTTTAAACAGTAAAAACATAATATCACCACATTCAAACGATTAAAAGCCTAAAACGTGTTTATCGCAAACCAACGCTCTGATACCAATTGAAGGGAATCAAGCATGTGGTCAGGGTGCAGCGGAATAAATGGATTCCCTCCCTTGTTATGATCGTTAATGCGAAAACACGAATCAAGACATAAAAGGGCATAAAACAAAAGCTCGTACCTTATAAGGATTGTGAACGAGGCAATAACAGCCACATCTCTAGTGGTGTCCACGCCAATAGCCGAACTAGGAAACCCTCCTCAACTCTGCTAGTAGCCTTTAGAGAGTAAGAGCGACTGCTCTTTTTTTTTATGTGTATGGGGTAATGCATCTTATGCTATATTTATAGAGTGGTGCCTAGGGTTTTACCTTTCACTCACTTATCCCTAACACATATGGGCCCGGCCCATTAGGTTATAATTCTAATCAAATTATTTCAGTGGAGTCGCCATTTGTTTTTCTTTGTGTAAGTATGTGTGTGCAATCCCTTCTTTTTATTCTCTTTTTAAGGTAACTGGCATATCCCGCTAAATCTGAAAACCACCTCCCTTTTTTTCTCTCCATGATCTCTCCCTTATTCCCACAAACTCGATTTCTTTCCCAACAAAGCCTCTTCAGAAAAATCGTTACTTTTTTCAACATTTTATTTTATTTTATTTATTTTTATATTTTTCTGATTAATTTTTATTTGATTTTTCATTTTTTATTTTTTTCTGAATTTTATATTTATGATTTTTACATTTCCCATTTTCTTTAAATTTTTTTATTTTTCTATTTTTTGTAGTTTTCTATTTTTATATATATTATTATTATTTGGACTTTGACTAGAAAGTAGAGGGTTTTGGACAGGTGTCAGGCCTTAACTGAAAAGTAGAGGGTTTCGGGAAGGTATCAGGCTTTGACTGACAAGTAGAGGGTGTCAGGTAGGTACTAGGCTTTGATTAACAAGTAAAGGGTGTTGGGCAGGTATGAGGCAGTAGAGAATGTCAAGTAGGTACCGACCTTTGACTGAAATGAAAAGGTGTTGAGTAAGTACTGGACTTTGAGATTGGGAAAGTCAAATGATGGGCATGGGGGGACCAAAAGAGTTCCAAAGGGCATAGAGACCTAAGAGATGCAATGGGCATGGGGACCCTGAGAATGTTATGGGTATGTGAACCCAAGGAATACCATAGGTACTGGGACCCAAGGGATGCAACGAGTGTGGGGACTCAAAAGATGCAACAGGTACAAGGATCTAAGGAATTGAAGTTGACGGGTACGAGGAACCTAAAAATGTGATAGGTACGAGGACCTAAGGGATGCAATGGGCATGAGGACCCAAGGAATTAAAGTTGACAGGTATTGGGACCTTAAGAATATAATCGGTATGTGAACCCAAGGATTGTTATGGGTATTGGGACCTAAGGGATGCAACGAGTACGGGATCTCGAAAGATGCAACGTGTACAATGACCCTAAGAATGTAATGGGTATGTGAGCCCAAAGGATTGTCGTGGGTATTGAGACCCAAGAAAGGTAATGGGCATTTGTGCCTTATTGATGAAATGGGTATAAGGATCCAAGCGATTAAACTGAATGGCGCGCGGGACCCAAAGAATGCAATAGGCACAGGGACTTAAAGGATTAACTAAGGTGAATGCGAGGACATTGAGAATGGAAGTTCAAACTTTACAATGAGACGCACCAAGAGTAGAACTCTATGTAAGGATGATGCATTATAGCAAATGCATGATACGAATGATGGGGGTGGTGGTGGTGATGATGATGAAGTGGAATTAGATGATGCAAGATGCATAGAGAAAGTAATGCCATGATGACAATAGCACAAAAGTATGCATGTAGACGAATGGTTAATGACAATTGATATCAAGATATTAATGCAAAATGCATGATGAACATTCTTCTGTCCATTCTTGTTTTTCATATTTCACCATCCTTGTTCATTATTTTCACTAGATTTGAACTTGATTAATATTGATCCCTTATTGTTTGAATCCTCAACCCTTATAGTGTCTAATGGCCTAAGATTCATGGATAATCAAGAACGAATCTTCTGATCTTGTTATGGACCTTTTGTTCAGTTTGTGCTCTAGCCTTTGATTAGAAATTTTTTTGAAGTTTCTGCCACAACATAATTTTGAGAGTTCATCAAATTTTCCAAGACTTTTAGAAGCCATCAAAACAAAGGTAATACTTTACAAGTGTAAACACAAATTTCCTTTATGTATATATTCATAGAAATGCAGATTGAATTAACCAAAAGGATGAAAATAGAAATGAGATGGTCATATTTACAAAGTGGGAGTCAAAAATTTACAAAAGATAGTGACAGAGGTAAAATATTTTTTTTTGCTTGAGTGATGCCCTCTTGATGAACAGTATAGTCCCTTATATTTGAACCTTGAAAATCCATCAACCAACTTCCAAAGATGTGAATTGCCCTAGTCTCATGCGCTTCAAAACATTGTATTTGCCTTAGTGTCCTCCCGGATGACTTTAGCCTTGAGTTTAGATTGTTTTGTTTGCCCCAGTTTTGTATACTTCAACAACCTATTTGCCCCAGTTTTGTATACCTTAACAACCTATTTGCCCCCTTCTTGCCCTAATTTTTGCTTAGGTTGCTCTTGCGGGTTTTTATGTAGTGTCCCTACGCCTAGCTGGATTAGAGAAAAAAATAAGCTTGATTCCTAGGCATGACAAACAAATCGGAACCCCGTGGGTACCGAAACGTCCCTGCCCCGACTTTGACGGGGACAACCCGCTTTGACCGGGTTTAAGTAAAACTCGACTCCGAACCCACCCTGCCTTTAACGGGAACGTGGAGAGTTTAGGGGTGTAAGAACCCGCCCCCGCCTCGACATAATAATTAAATAATTTTAATATACTGATAGTTAAATAATAAAGGTAATTTTATATATTTTCGTTAAAATGTAATATAGTTCTTAAGTTTCTTATTTTTTAGGATTATTAATGTCTGTATTTACATGTTATTTGAATTAGAGTGTATTAGACAGGCCTGTGCAAAAAAATCGGTATCCTAAACCAACCCAATTCCAAACCCGTACCACACCAAGAAAAACCCACCTCATTAAAATTAATTTCTAAACCAGCCTGTTTTAATTAAAAACACTCAATTCAGTATTTTAACCAATTAAATCAGTATGGGTACCCGATTTTGACCCGGTTTTGTTTGTCTCAGTTCTCCGCGATTTTACAGTTTTCATGATGATCCTTTTGCAATTTTTTCTTGATATTATTTGTTTCATATTCCTGTTGGATTATTATTAGCTAGCTTTACTTGTCCTTTCCATTGTGTTTGACATTTTAATTCAATGTTCCTTTCAGTTCAAAGCTAGATTTGTTGCATCTTTTTTATGTGGACCTTAATTCTTTTCTTAATCAAGCTAGATTTGTTTACCTTAATTCTTATTGCAAACTATTTTTTACGCGAGAAAAGAATTAAACTAGATCTGTTTGTTTATTATGATTATTATTGCAAACTGGTAAAACTATTTTTTTAATTAAATTGGTTTAAAAGTGGGTTTCCCCATAAAACTAGTTTATAACTGGTTTTCAAAACCGGTTTTTATCCATAAATCGGTTTAAAACCAGTTTTTATTCATAAACTGGTTTAAAACCGGTTCGAAACCGGTTCAATTAAAGCCCAAACTGGATTGGGAAGCTAGATTGGTTTAACATTAAAACTTTGACCCGTATAACTGGTTTATATTTGAAAGTGGTTTGGGTTTTAAAAAACTGCCCCATGCACAGTCCTAGTATTAGATATATATAACTGATTTAAAAACATATATAAAGTTATAAAAATATAGAAGAAAATGAAAAATAAAGAAGATGAAATCCCTGCGGGTTCCCCCAAACCCGACCAGGACCACAGGGATGGGGTTATGTTTCATAATTTTATACCCGCTTTCTTTAAACCCAAACCTGAACCCGCCACGACTTTTATGGGGGCGGGGACGGGGAGAGCAAAACCCGCCCGACCCGCCCCGTTGCCATGCCTATTTATTCCTAACATGGTGAAATTCATGTTCATAAACTTTGGTGATATAGAGTGTGTTTGGTAAGTCATTTTAGCTAGCTGAAAGTTGAAATTAGTAGCTGAAACAATTTTAACTGTGTTTGGTAAGTAGCTTTTTTGGTTAGCTACTAGCTTTCCTTGAAAAGGTACTTTAGGTAGTTTTTTTTAAAAAAGCTCCAATTTTCAGCTAGTAGCTGAAAATTAATTATAAGTTTATCCCTCAACCACCCCCACTTATCATTATTTAATAATTAATGATGTCCTTATATGTCATTTTACCATTTTCAGCTAATTTTACCAAACGCATTTAATAACTTTTCAGCTTTCAGCTAGCTCTAAGCTTTCATCTAGCTTTTCAGCTTTCAGCTAACTTTAAGTTTTCAGCTAGCTTTTCAGCTAGTTTTACTAAACACACTCATAGTCCAATATGTAAACTAGATCATTAAACAATTTCCAATCCAAGTTGCAATATGCACATGCAGCAATCACATGAGAACAAGGAAATTCAATAAATATAATTTTCCATAATCACATCACCACTCATTTAATATTTCATACGACTTTTTAACAAAATTAAAAATATTAAAAATACAATTAAGCATATAAAAATGACGAGTGACACTTGAGGAAGGTCCAAGACTGCTCGCATCTTTAATGAGATTAAAAAAATAAAAAGTATTTTTTTAATTGTAATTTTTAAAAAAATTTCAATGAAGTCATATATATTTTATACAACTTTTATTTTTTATTAAAAAAATAAAAGTCTCACATTGAATGTGTGAGTTTGATGTGTTAAATATTAAAATAGTAAGTCTCATATTAGATATATTATTTTCATATAAAAGTTTCATTTTTAATACACAATTCATCACATTTTAATAATTTTTTTCTTATACCATTTTAATAATTTTGAAATAAAATTAGACCATGAAGTCCATAAACCCGTTAAAGGGTGATCGTAATATTTAGGATTTAGGGTGATGATAATCATAATATTTATATTCTTTTTTTTTACGAAAAATAAATATCTTCCTCTTCCATATCAGTGATGAATGAAGATCATATTATTGTATCTTCACATTTCATGCATGTTGCCACTTGCCACTATGAACTGAACTTTGAACACCAATTCTTTCTACCAAATGACTCCCCTATCCCTCGTAACCTTTTCCCACTTCAAACCCGAAGATCACACCACGTGAACTCCACGTCTGACGTGGCGCAATCATAACAGACGAAACAATTGAACAGTGCACTAGTGGCATTCCCGTAAAGAAACTTAAACGACAAGGGCACGCTCGTACATCAGAATTGCGTTTGTATGTTAAAAATAAAAAAGATAATCGCTTTCGCGACTCTCACTCACTCTTTTTAACTCCAATTTTAGAAGTAACATTTTCGGTTATCGCCTCCTGCATCGCATTGCATTGCAGCTTCGGAACCCTTCGTTAAGGGGTTAGGGTTTTTCTCTTTTGTCACAATGGTCCGGGTAAGAAGAAATCCGCTTCTCGACGAAGAACAAGGTGAATGACAACATTGCATGTCTCACTTCAATTGTTAATTTATCTTTTTTTTTTTGTTAATCTTTTCTCAATTATGTTTTCTGTTTCTGGTTTCTGTTTTCCAGAGAAACTCCGAAGGAAAGGGAAAAGGAAAGAAACTGATACCGTCGAAGACGACGACGACGACGAAGGTAACGCCATGAACTCAAATTCAATCAGCTTCATTCATTGCTGTTTTCATTATTCCTCTCTCTCCCACTGTGTAGTAACACAGTAAGTCCTTTCAGTACAAGTTATTAACAATTTTTTATCTTTAATATTTTTTTTTGGTAAAGTTTTATCTTTAATATTTTGATTGGTAACCTTAAAATGTTATCGTTTGATGTTTTTTTTTTTTTTTTTGTGTTTTTATATAAAGGAGCAAGAAAAATTTAAGGATGCGATTTATAATTAAAAATTAGAAAAAAGTAAGTTCAGGAAGTTGTTAAATAAAACATTGATTATTGAAAAATAAAAAATGATTGTCGTGTTGAGGAAATGTTGAGCTGTTGCTGTCTCCTTATTGTGTCGTGACGTGCTTTGGAAAAAAGTATTTGGATTTTCAACAACTCCTGATTCTTGAAGTATTATGCTGACAAGTTTTATAATTATTTATATTTAATATAAGGTTACTGATAATGTATTCTCATTTTTCACTTATGTTTTAGAAGAAATATATTAGTAAGTTACATATTTAGATGTTAATATACTTTTAAAAGTGTAACTTACTAAAATAACTTTTTTTAAAAAAAAAAATTATAGTGTATTAAAGGTGTGTGAATGCTAATACATGTATTAGGAAGTTACAATTTTAAATTTCTTAGCGTACTTGTTAAAATACTCCTCTAGATAAGAAGTGGGAGTACGGTAACACTCTGCTTAACTTAATCATTTTATTTTAATCAAATTACTAGTATAATTATGCATTATTACGTGTTACTATGCTTTTTATTAGAAAATACAGTATGTTAATACCAAAAAGAGAAAATACAGTACGTTCAGAGAAAATACCTTTTGATTCATAGCTTTATTTCTTGCCAAATTGACTTTTGCAGTTTCGCAGTTTTGAGGTTGTCTAAGTTCTATCGATGCCTTTTTTTTAAAGCTTTAAATACATATTCAGTTTCTGTTTACAAAACATAGGCCGTTAATTATATCCATCAATGACTCTAGCATATTAATTTTGGTCAAAATAATTGGTTGCTCTTTGCATAAACAGAAGGCTTGGATGACTTTGAGTTTGATGGGTTCATAGTTGATAATGTTGAAGATGAAGAAGATGGTGAAGAAGAAACTCCAAAACAAATGCAAAAGAAGAAGAAAAAAAGGTTGCCATATTTTCCAACCTTGTATGCAATTTCACATATCTGCATTGCTTACTCAACACGTCGTGCTTTTGCTACCCACTTTTCAGTACATCGTCGAAAAGCATTATTCTTGATGATGATGATCTTGAGTTAATCCGTGAGAACAAGAGCATTAACCAAGAAAAATTGGTTAGCGTTTCCTTCTTTATAACTAGTCCTTCTGTGTATTTCTAAGATTTTTCTTTTGTTATTTATCATGTTTCTTCATTTGGTTTCTCTAGAGAGACGCAAAATTTAAGAGGCTTAAAAAATCTGGCGTAGACACTGAACCGATGGAACTTTCTTCTGCTGACGAAGGTGACCAGTTTGGTTTTATTATCTTCATTTTCTTTCCATTTTTTCTTTCATTTGCTTATTCTAAAGTCCTATGATAGTGTGCTTTTTGGATGATTTGATATGATAATCATGTGGTTGTTTGGAATGGTTGATCCATGTTCAGTTTTCGTCCGGGTTTCTTAGTGTACTATTGTTTGTTAATTGATTAAAAAAAATCTTTGATTTGCAGGATCACTTTTTGATGATGTTGAAGATGTGTCTAATGATGCGGAAGATGACATGGCTGATTTTATAGTGGATGATGAGGTTATCGGCTATGGGAAGGGAGATTCTCTTGGGTATATTGTCATTAACATGAATGCTTGTGAATTATACTGGTTGTTTTTCTAGTGGCTCACTGTGTTCTGATGTCATAACTTAAGACTGATAAGTTATTACCTCTTCAATATGTTATTTTGTTGTCGACTTTTCTTATAGACAAAGAAATTCTTCACTTCCAAAAAAAGCCAAACAAAGTTTTGGCAAGGCAGGTCTGCCGGAAAAGCATATTGGGGAAGTTCAAATTATGTCTACTGAGTCTGATGATCCTAACAAGTATCAATTATTCGTCCCCACTAATATGTACGTAGCTGGAGAGGGTAACTCCGTAGATGTTACAGACGTACCTGAGAGGATGCAGGTCATGCTTTATTTGTTTTATTACTAATATATCAATTGTAATGTGTTTTAAATTTAAATTTAAGTTGTCTCTAAATATTTGCAGATAATGGAGGACATTATAGGATCTTCTTCAGTGAACAGTATGAGTATAGAAGAAGAAAGTTCTTGGATACTGGGTCAACTTGCGTCCAACATGAATCCATCGTTCAGTGAGGCCAAATCCTGCAGACTAGTTGATACGGTAAAAAGGGAAGATATTGTTAGGTTCTTGGAATTGCATCATACAAAGAAATATGATGTAAGATTTATGATTTAAATTACTTGTTTAGGTTATATGCTGCTCAAAACTCCTTTTTAGTTTTTTAATGTTTCTTTATTTTTTAGATTCCATTTATTGCGATGTACCGGAAGGAACAATGCCTTGGTCTTCTGGAAGATCAAAAACAGGATGAATCAGAAAACATATTATTGAATGATATTGAGAGTAAACCTAATCTGAAATTGCACAAGGTAATTTAAATTATTGTTTTATTGTTGGATGATATAGATTAAACAAACAAGAGGTCACCGGTCTGAATTATATGGATTTATTGTTGCATAGGAAGAAAGGTAGATAGTTGAAATAGCAAATTAAGTGAATGAAAAAAATTAATGCATAAGAACTTGATGGAATAGCTCCATTCTTGGTGTAGAAGCTCTGGATAATCAAGGAATTGGATAAAAAGTGGCTGCGTCTTCAGAAGCGGAAGAGCACCCTCATGAGATACTATGACAAACGTTTTGAGGAAGTATGCCAAATGTCTTTCCTCGGTGAAGAATCAAGTTTCCATAAGCAGATTTATGACTCCATCACCAATATACTTAAGAAGGCTGAAACAGACAGAGAGATTAATGATATTGATATGAAGTTTAATTTGCATTTTCCACCAGCCGAGGCAATTTCTGATGGTGAATTTAAAAGGCCTCTTATGAAATCATACTATTCCAATTGCAGTAAGGCAGGACTGTTGTCACTTGCAAGAAAAATTGGCAATCCTGAGAAATTCAGTTCTTTAGTTACTCTTGATAAAGTGGTAAGATTTGGCTTTTTTTACATGTTCCTGAATATTTTTATAATTCCATTTGTTTTTCGGGGTGACAAATGACTGGCGAGATTCTTGGACTCTAGGTAGTGGACATTGAAGAAGATCCAGAGGAGTCACCGGAGGAGATGGCTTCAATATTTAAATGTGGAACATTTGAAACCTCAGAAGCTGTACTTAAAGGCGCCAGGCACATGGTAGTTTGTTGGTTTTATCAATTGGTCTTGCGTAACTCCAAAGTCTATCAATACTCTTAGCTTTCTCATCCATACTTTTACTTTTCAGGCTGCAGTGTTGCTAAGCAGTGAGATACCTTTCAGGAAATATGTCCGCAACATATTTATGGATAATGCTTTAGTGTCAACTAGTCCTACATCGGAAGGAAATATTGTCATAGATTCCTTTCATGAATTTGCTGGTGTTAAGTGGCTGCAGGACAAACCTCTCTTGAAATTTGAGGATTCCCAGTGGCTTTTCATTCAGAAGGCTGAAGAAAAGAAGCTTCTTCATGTTAAAATAAAGTTGCCCGATCATGCTGTAAATGAGTTGACAATGACATGCAATGATGCTTATCTGAAAGGCAGTGAAGGAACATCCACTAAGCTTTGGAATGAGCAGCGTAAATCAATCCTGCAGGATGCTGTTTCAAATTTTCTTTTGCCTTCTATGGAAAAGGAAGCACGGGCATTGTTAAATGCTAAGGCTAAAAATTGGTTATTAATGAAGTATGGGATGCAGTTGTGGAACAGAGTCTCTGTGGCACCATATCAAAACAATAACAATGTAACTGCACAAGAGCGGGGAGTCATGGCTTGTTGTTGGGGTAATGGAAAGCCAGGTACCACATTTGTCATGTTGGATTCCAGAGGAGAATTGGTTGATGTAATGCATGCTGAGTCACTTACACTACGGTCTAAGAATATCATTGACCAGCAGCGCAGGAAGAATGATCAAAAGCGTGTCCTCAAGTTCTTAACAATTAATCAACCACATGTTATTGTAATAGGAGCTGCTAATGCTTCCTGTATAAGGTTGAGGGAGGATATTAATGAGGTAAATTTCATCCTCAACTACACCTGGGTTACTTTGTATTTATTATGTGATTTTTATCCCCCTGATCCCCCTTAGGGTATGTTTGCGAGTTTGACAATGAGGGTAAAGAGAGGGAAGGGAAAGGTTTATACCCCTTCCTTCCCTTTACTTCACCCTTCCATCCAAACTTCCAAACATAGTGTTAGGAGATGCAATTTTATGTGAAGAGCGAAACTGTTATTGCGGTATAGTGATGTGCGTGCATCTCAACTAGGAAAACTATACTGATGTAGAGCCCCGATGAGACATCAAGGCACAGCAATACATGAATGCTTTTGTTGCTGTCCATCTTCCAGGAGGTTTAGGATCTCTCTTTTTTGAATGTCTTGGGTCGCATTGCAGATGTTATTTCAATTTTCTGTGGCCTTATATGGGGAAGGAAGCATGGGCCTTGTTGAATGCTAAGCCTAATAACTGGTTATTAACATAGCATGGGATGCATTGTGGAATAGTCTCTGTGGCTCCATGTCAGAAAAACTTATTTTTTTGATACATTTAATTTGTAATATGAAAAATGCAAACATAACTTTCAGTCTTTCACCAATGTACATTGATTTTAACAAACAATTTTTTTGTAATAAAGATTATACATTATTGTTAAAGTGTGGAATGGTGCCTTTAATTGAATTTTTCAAGTTTTAACTGTCTACATGAATTTTAGTACCTGTATTTTGACATTGTCTCTGCATTTTGCAATAGCACCTTAGAGTTTATTAATTTTCTTCATTGGATTTTCAATATCATTTTAGCAGCCAGCTATTTTGTTGATAATCGATGCTCATGCTGTTTGTTGTGTGTGTGTGTGTGTGTGTATATATATATAGCTGTTGCTATCATAGTTTATTTAATCCTTATTTAATACGTGGTTTGGTACTTTTCTTTTGTTAGTAGACTCCATGATTCAATGAATTTTACTCAATTGTCAATCAGATTATTTCCATGATGTCCGAAGACAATTTTCAAGACATTAGTCTAGAGATGAAAGAACCACCAGCAGTTGTATTAGGGGATGAAAGCTTGCCTCGTCTTTATGAAGATTCAGAAATTTCCATGAGCCAGCTTCCCAGACAACATGGTAATCCATAGGTTTCTTTTTTCTTGCGTCCATTTCTGTTGGCTCCTCTTGTCTTTCCTGGCATTCAAAAGTTTTTTTTTTCTTTGTATAATTATATAGTACCTCTGTGCTCTTGAAATTTTGTAGGCATTGTCAAAAGAGCTGTGGCTCTTGGACGTTACCTTCTGAACCCTCTGGCAATGGTTGCAACACTCTGTGGAATAAAACAAGAGGTTGTGTCTTGGAAGTTGAACCCTCTGGAGGAATTCCTAACAAGTGATGAGAAGTTGGAGATAATTGAATGGGTCATGACAGATGTTACAAACCAAGTAGGTATAGATATAAATTTGGCAATTAGACATGACTGGCTTTTGGCTCCTTTGCAGTTTGTTTCTGGTCTTGGACCCAGGAAAGCTGGTATTTTGCACAGAGAATTACTTGCAGGTACAGATGTGAGAAATCGAAGGGACTTTGCTAAATTTGGACTGAACACAAAAAAGGTTTTTTGCAATGCTGTTGGCTTTTTAAAGGTTTCTTGCGATGACCCAAATTTTGTTGACACTGTTGGCAATATCCTTGATCGAACAAGAATTCATCCAGAGTCATATAAACTTGCTGAAGAATTAGCCAGGGCTGTTCACAGACATAATAATTTGGAAACTCCAAATGCTAATGCTACCGAAGTTATTGAATATATTCAAAATGATCCGAAACTGCTAGAGGGTTTTGATTTAATTGAATATGCAGATAGACTGGAAATAGAAAAAGGTGAATACCGAAGGGTCACTCTTTTTGACATAAAGATGGAACTACTCCATGGATTTGAAGATCCTAGGAGGCCTTATAATGAACCAACTCAAGATGAGGAGTTCTGTATGATAACTGGAGAAACTGGGGATGCACTAGTTGAAGGAAAGAGAGTTCAGGCAACAGTTCGTCATGTGCAGTCCCAGCAGGCATTTTGTGTGCTTGACTCTGGAATGACTGGAATACTTCTTAAGGATGACTTTTCAGATGAAACTGAGGATATGACTTTAACTGACAAATTGCATGAAGGTGTTGTGCTTACATGCAAGATAAAACTAATAGATAGGAGCAGATGCCGGGTTAATCTGACTTGTAAAGAGAGTGAGTTGAAGAATGATGGTGAGCAAAGTTTCCATGACATGGATCCTTATTATTGTCAAGGAAACTTAATTTTACCGAGTCAGCAAGAGGCAACAGACAAAAAGGAGCTTGTAAATAAAAATTTCATGCCCAGGATGATTTCCCATTCCCATTTTCAAAATATAACTGCAGATCAAGCAGAAGAGGTTTATTTATTAATTTATTTATTGCTTGATATTTGAGTTCATTAAGGCTTCCAGTTACATAATTGAGGTTTTTATTCCATCTTTTCTTTGTTGAATAGTTCCTTGCAGATAAGGCTGTTGGGGAATATATTTTCCACCCAAGTTCAAGGGGTCTGTGTTATTTGACCCTATCTCTTAAAATTTTTAATGGACTTTATGTACACAAAGACATTTTGGAAGGTGGAAAAGGTCATGATTTAAAAAGCTTGTATGGACTTGGAAAGACATTAAAAGTAGGAGATGAGATATTTGAGGACATAGATAAGGTCAGCATCCCAACTCAGATTTCAGATAAAATGCTTCAATTCCACTATTCTTCTTCCATGTGTATTTGTCTCTTCGTTGTTTGGGTTCAAACGTATGAACTTATCAGACGCTTAAAATTTCTGTCCTTGGCATGTATTTTTATGTCCCATAGAGCAATGGATCATGATGAGGTTCAGGGCTTACTGTTTTTGATATAATGTTTTGGCTCATATATTTTAAATAAAGTAAATCTTGCACAGGAAATAAATGCCAATACAATATATTATATCCATGACTTGTTTGAAGGGTAACTAGGCAAGTGTTAGAAAATGATGGACTTTGGAACATCTTCAGCTAATCCGTAGTTGTTTTTCTAGTGTGTTTTCTTATTTCTTTTCTTCAGTTACCTGAAACCCTAAACCCTAATGGTTTTTGCTACTATGAAATAGGTTATTGAACACTATGTCAATCCGTTATTTAGTCATCTGCAAGCTATGTTTAATTTCCGGAAATTTAAGAAGGGCTCAAAAGCTGAGGTTGATGAACTATTAAAACTTGAGAAGGACGAATTTCCAAACAGGATACCATATGGCTTTGGCATTTCATATGAGCATCCTGGCATTTTCATATTGTCTTACATTAGAAGCACAAATCCACATCATGAGTTTGTTGCTATCCATCCAAAAGGATTCAAGTTCAGGAAGCAGATATTCAAAAACGTCGAGCAGCTGGTGGCATATTTTCAGAATCATATCAATGATAATGTTGCACGATCAAAAAACAACATAACAGATGGATCATTTAGGGAGTCGAGAGGGTGGAAAAGCAACAATGTAGATCAGCACAAGCAATCAATAGGTAAAGCATGACCTTTCAATTTATCTACTTATTTGATCTATCATTCAATACTTCGAAACTTTAATTCAGAGTCCTGCTAAATGTTCTACTTTTCAATAAAAACTATTTACTTTTGATTTTTTAACTAGTACATTTTCCAATAAACTTTCTATTTATTAATTCTTTAACTAGTGTTCTTGTTGGCATTTTTCTTTAAGAGCTAACTAGTTCCCTTAAGGCACGTGTTAAGGATTCAATAAATATAATGTTTATTGGAAATCATTATTGCATATATAACATTAAATATTACAAACTCAATAAAAAATTTCTATTTTGGGTTCCTTAACCAGTAAGTGCCCTAAGTGCACTCGTTAACATTTCCCTTTCTTTAATTTATAAAACATGTTCTATTAAGTATTAGCATTTTGTGGAAGGGCATCTCCAGTTGCAACTTTTATTGGGTTCTTAACCGGGTTCTTAATTCAAGAACCGGTGCTTAACTCAAGATAAGAGCACCATTGAGATGGGTTTATAAGCACCAGGTGCTTATATACAAGCAGTTCTTAAATAAAATGTGGGGTCCATTTTTTTTCTCTCACAATATTAATAAAATATAAAGATGTGAGATTGTTTGTGGGATCTATTTAGTTAAATTTTTAGAGGTGTTGGGGGGTCAGAGAGAAGAGGTACTTAAGTTAGAAAAAGAAGAAAGAAGTGATGTGTATTGGGGTCCATTTGAGATATGTGAATAGTAAAAAATGAGGTGCGGATGGGGATGGTTGTCAAATTTATCTGTTTTAGGTATGAATGTCAAAATTCATTTCATAATTAAAGGTTCTGCCTCAGATTTTGCTATCCCATAATCTTTTGCTCAAGCCTTCTACCAATTGCCTCACATGCATCAATCCTCTTTATTATTCTTTTAAAGCACTATGAATCTTTTTCTCTTCTCACTAGTACACAAACTGAGTCTTTTACCACTTCTCAAGAAATTGGTGTCAAGATTTTGGAAATTTCTTCACATTTTAATTAGCACATTTGTTGTAGATGAGTTTGGATAATGTATCGGCTGGCATAGAATCATAGATTAAACTTTATCTTGTGTTTTATATTGCTTGTATATAATGCATGTTCAACGTAGGTATGTGGCAAAATTCATAATATGAAAGGGTTAACTATGTTTGTGGTCCCTGACATATAGCTGAAATTTGCTTTTAGTCCCTATAATTCAAAATTGGTGGTTTTGATCTCTCAAAAATTGAAAATACATTAATTTAATTGTTGTCGTTTAGTTTTTCTTTGGATTTTCATGCGAGTTTTTATTGATTTTGACTAAATAGGGGTATTTTTCACTTTCTGATAAAAAATTGCAAAACTATATGATAAGGGTTAAATTGATGTATTTATAATTTTTTAGGGACCAAAATAACCGGTTTTGAATTATAGGGACTAAAAGCAAATATTTCAGGACTAAAAATCTATTTTACCCTAATATAAAATGAGTAGTTCTATATAAGCTGTCCTACATAATGGTATTGCTATCTAATTAGTAGCACTTATCTCTTGAAGATTTTATGAATGCTGGGAGTGAGTATAAAATTGCTGGCGATAGTGGGTTTACTTTGCAGCCCTCCTAGAATGTTTATCTTTCTGCCATGGCTCTTTTTTAAGAATGGTAAATTACACACACACACACTCTCACTCATAAACAAATTTTATCTTTTCCGGAGGCATTATTGCACCGTGATGAAATTTATGTTTTGATTTATGTTTCTCGCTGTCTGTTCTATTATTGCTGTCATGGATTATTTGTTGTTATTCCGGTACACTGGCTCATTTTTACCATATTGTTGTCAAATACGGGG
This sequence comes from Sesbania bispinosa, assembly GCA_026901365.1. NCBI lineage: Eukaryota > Viridiplantae > Streptophyta > Magnoliopsida > Fabales > Fabaceae > Sesbania > Sesbania bispinosa. Next base: position 937,450 of record QLOH01000064.1, read on the forward strand.
TGTTATCATGTTCAGGACAATATAAAATTCTTGGGAGAAAGTGAGAAACATTCAGCTTTAGATTGAAGTAGTATTCGAATATCTATTCACATATCAATAAGCTAGAATCCAGTATTATACTTATTTTCTTGTTTATATACTTTTAGGTTACAATGAGCATGGGAATGATCGTGGAGGTGTATCTGGTCGTGGCCGTGGTCGTGGTCGTGGTCGTGGAGATGGATCTGATCATGGTCGTGGTCGTGGCTTTGGGCGTAGCCGTGGTGGTCGTGGACGTGGATTTGGTAATAGATCTGGCTCTCGTGATGATGTCACTGAAGATTCATTTGCTGCTGGTAAGAGTTGGGGAGTGGGTGGGTCAGGCGAAGGCAATGGCAGTAGAACCGCTAATTTTAACAATCAGAGTATTGGAACTGATTATACTAATGATGGTGGTACTGGTTGGACCAATGCTAATTCTTCTGGTTGGAAAGATAACAATGGTGGTACTGGTTGGGCCAATGCCAAGTCATCTGGTTGGAAGGATAACAACAGCAAGAGTTGGGGTGAGGGTGGTCCTGGTGAAGGCAGTGGTAGAGGAGCCACTGGCTTTAGCAAGCAGAATAGCCATGGAAGTGATTGGAATGAGGCTACTGGTTGTACTAATGATGGTGGTACTGGTTGGACCAATGCTAATTCTTCTGCTTGGAAAGATAACAATGGTGGTACTGGTCGGGGCAATGCTAAGTCATCTGGTTGGAAGGATAACAACGGCAAGAGTTGGGGTGAGGGTGGTCCTGGTGAAGATGGTGGTACTGGTTGGACCAATGCTAATTCTTCTGGTTGGAAAGATAACAATGGTGGTACTGGTTGGGCCAATGCTAAGTCATCTGGTTGGAAGGATAACAACAGCAAGAGTTGGGGTGAGGGTGGTCCTGGTGAAGGCAGTGGTAGAGGAGCCACTGGCTTTAGCAAGCAGAATAGCCATGGAAGTGATTGGAATGAGGCTACTGGTTGTACTAATGATGGTGGTAGTGGTTGGACCAATGCTAATTCTTCTGCTTGGAAAGATAACAGTGGTGGTACTGGTTGGGATAATGCCAAGTCATCTGGTTGGAAGGATAACAACGGCAAGAATTGGGGTGAGGGTGGTCCTGGTGAAGGCAGTGGTAGAGGAGCCACTGGCTTTAGCAAGCAGAATAGCCATGGAAGTGACTGGAACGCGGGTACTGGTTGTACTAATGACGGTGGTACTGGTTGGACCAATGCTAATTCTTCTGGTTGGAAAGATAACAATGGTGGTACTGGTTGGGCCAATGCTAATTCATCTGGTTGGAAGGATAACAATGGCAAGAGTTGGGGTGAGGGTGATTCTGGTGAAGGCAGTGGTAGAGGAGCCACTAGCTTTAGCAAGCAGAATAGCCATGGAAGTGATTGGCATGCGGGTGGTAGCCATAGAGATTCTTCTAATGATGGTGGTTGGGGACGAGGAAGAGGGAGGGGAAGAGGAAGGAGAGGAAGCGAAGGTGATGGCCAAGGACGGGGTCGTGGTTGGGAAGGGGGACAGGGACTTGGAAGAGGAAGGGGGAGAGGAAGGAGAGGAAGCCAGGGTGAAGGCCGGGGACGAGGTGGTCGTTGGGGTGGAAATAATACAAATGAAACTGAAGGCAGTTGGGGACTCTCATTTGCTGATAATGCCGAATGTGGAAATGGGAATACTGGATGGAGTGCTGCTCATGGGAAGAATGCAACTCCCTCTGGTGGTGTGAGTGGATGGGGAGGGACTGGTGATAAAAGTTGGTAAAAGTTCCTTACTGCTTGTGATTCCAAGTGGACGGTATTTTCCCTCTCTAGAAGGGAATTATCTCTTGTTTAGGGTACAGGGTGCTACTTTTATATATATGGCTTTTAGGTAGTGATATGAACCTTGAGGTTCTATTTTGAATGGACCTTAGAAATTTCTGACTAAATCAACACTTTTCTTTTCAAGTACTTTTTCTATTCTTGCAATATTTTCTTTTTCTTTTCTTTTTGCTATTTGTTTCTTTTCTTTTTCTTTTCTTTTGTACGAGCACTCAAATAAAAACAAAAATAGATGAAATATTAAAAATGATAACTAAGTAGTAACCTTGTCAAAACAATATTCAACCTTAGGAAAAATTTGATAAATAAATCACTTATAAATCAAATAAGACGTGTAGGAAAAATATGGGTTTTGAACTCAATGCCAATTCGTAGAAGAAGAAGAGATAGGGATGGACGTCACACTTTCAAGGCTTGAAAGATAAGTCCTTGAAGATACACACACAAAGGTGAAGAACCTTTGATAATCTTCACTCTTGACTAGCAAGAAACTTAGAGAAACACTCTCAAAGTATAGGTAATTTTCTGCATCAAATTTCTTGATGGTTGTAATTGATAGACAAGAGAACCAAATGACGTGAACCCAGGGGGGTGGATTCGTTTTACGGATCTATCTAGGTTGGAATGATTATAAGTAAGAAATTTGGGAAATTGTTTAAAACGAGAAAATGGATAAAGGTAAGAAGATGGAATGGAAATTGATAGACGTCACACTCCCAAGGATGGAAGATAAGCCTAAGAGTTATACACACAAAGGGATGAAGGACCTTTGATAAAACTCAATTCTTGATAAAAGAGAGATTAAGAGAAACACTCTCCAATTTCTTAAAATTTCTGAATTAAACTTGTCTTGTCAATTCTGCAGGCATGATGCGCCCCTTTTAAAGGTGCCTACAATCCTTGCATGGCTTTTCACATTCAGCCACTTAATTCTCCTAATAATTCTATTAAAATTTAGAAACATTATAACCAACAAGGATTAAAGTTACATAATTCAGCCATCAATTGGCCGCCCCTTAGGAGAAACATAACGGCTCCAATATTGAATTGTGGCTGCTCCATTCAATGTATAACCGCTACATTGCAATGCTTGTCTCCCCCCTTCAATTTGTAACAAATCTCTTCTTGATGGTTGTAATTTCTTTGTCCCCTTGCATTGATTCAGCCGCAACAATTTTTTAACTGTCCAGACAAAATAAGTCAGCCAAATAACTCCAAGTTAGCCGCCCACATGTAGCTTCTTGTATAGCCTTCTTATGCCTGGTTGGATTCACATCACATAAGAAGGCTATACAAGAAGCTACATGTGGGCGGCTAACTTGGAGTTATTTGGCTGACTTATTTTGTCTGGACAGTTAAAAAATTGTTGCGGCTGAATCAATGCAAGGGGACAAAGAAATTACAACCATCAAGAAGAGATTTGTTACAAATTGAAGGGGGGAGACAAGCATTGCAATGTAGCGGTTATACATTGAATGGAGCAGCCACAATTCAATATTGGAGCCGTTATGTTTCTCCTAAGGGGCGGCCAATTGATGGCTGAATTATGTAACTTTAATCCTTGTTGGTTATAATGTTTCTAAATTTTAATAGAATTATTAGGAGAATTAAGTGGCTGAATGTGAAAAGCCATGCAAGGATTGTAGGCACCTTTAAAAGGGGCGCATCATGCCTGCAGAATTGACAAGACAAGTTTAATTCAGAAATTTTAAGAAATTGGAGAGTGTTTCTCTTATTCTCTTGTTTATCAAGAATTGAGTTTTATCAAAGGTCCTTCATCCCTTTGTGTGTATAACTCTTAGGCTTATCTTCCATCCTTGGGAGTGTGACGTCTATCAATTTCCATTCCATCTTCTTACCTTTATCCATTTTCTCGTTTTAAACAATTTCCCAAATTTCTTACTTATAATCATTCCAACCTAGATAGATCCGTAAAACGAATCCACCCCCCTGGGTTCACGTCATTTGGTATCAGAGCTTCGACTCTGGGTTTGGAATGGCGATGGAAATTTACTATACCAGGTGTTCCTTCGAAGGTCATTTGTTCTTGGTTGCAGTAGATCAATTCAACTTTAGAAATGTTGTGAGCAGCAGGGTGGTTGAGAAGTTACACCTGCCTACTGCAAATGGACAAGCAACGATTAAATTCTCTATTGGGAAATATGAAGACAAAGTTCTTTGTGATATTGCACCCATGGAGACATGCCATATGCTATTAGGGAGGCCATGGTTGAATAAAAAAAGTATAAATCCTGAGAGGCCTTCTATTTCTTTTATGCATGGTGGACGAAAGATTAAGTTGATATGTCTATCATCTGACGCTGTACATGCTGATCAGCTGACATTGAAAATAAAAATAGAAAAAGAAAGGAGAGAAAAAGAAACAACAGAGAGTGAAGAAAAAATAAGAGAAAAAGAAGAAAAAGAAAGAGAAGAAAAACAGAGAGAAGAAATAGAAAAAGAACTACAGAAAAAGAGCGAGGAAATTTTATTTGTTAACGATTGTTCTACTGTTTGTGATGTTAAATTACAGGAACAAGAGGATGGGAATGCGAATGCAATACACCAACCCCTATGTTTGAAGAGGAAGCTTGTTGATATTGTTCCAAGTGCTCCATTGTACTTCCAGCCCTATGTTGAAACACAACCTCTTGTGGATGATGAAAACCAACACATGGAGTTATTTGTTTTTACGTATAGTATCCAAGCTACACATTTTCATAAACATTTTGGGGCTGAATCATATGTGCTTGACAAAGAAATTTTGCATACTTTGTGTATTGATAATCATTATTGCTTGCAGGAAGGTGAGGGAGTGTTGACAAGAGAGGTGCTCCACGGATTGCAACCATTGGAAAGGAACAAATATGAATTTATTCAAGTTGTATTTGATCCAGGAGGAAGGTTTTGAGTTTCTGCAGTAGTTAGTAAATTAAATTAAGCAAATAAATAAAGCTTTAAGATTCGGGACGAATCTTCTCGGAGAAGGAGGGTATGATGTGAATCCAACCAGGCATAAGAAGGCTATACAAGAAGCTACATGTGGGCGGCTAACTTGGAGTTATTTGGCTGACTTATTTTGTCTGGACAGTTAAAAAATTGTTGCGGCTGAATCAATGCAAGGGGACAAAGAAATTACAACCATCAAGAAGAGATTTGTTACAAATTGAAGGGGGGAGACAAGCATTGCAATGTAGCGGTTATACATTGAATGGAGCAGCCACAATTCAATATTGGAGCCGTTATGTTTCTCCTAAGGGGCGGCCAATTGATGGCTGAATTATGTAACTTTAATCCTTGTTGGTTATAATGTTTCTAAATTTTAATAGAATTATTAGGAGAATTAAGTGGCTGAATGTGAAAAGCCATGCAAGGATTGTAGGCACCTTTAAAAGGGGCGCATCATGCCTGCAGAATTGACAAGACAAGTTTAATTCAGAAATTTTAAGAAATTGGAGAGTGTTTCTCTTATTCTCTTGTTTATCAAGAATTGAGTTTTATCAAAGGTCCTTCATCCCTTTGTGTGTATAACTCTTAGGCTTATCTTCCATCCTTGGGAGTGTGACGTCTATCAATTTCCATTCCATCTTCTTACCTTTATCCATTTTCTCGTTTTAAACAATTTCCCAAATTTCTTACTTATAATCATTCCAACCTAGATAGATCCGTAAAACGAATCCACCCCCCTGGGTTCACGTCATTATGCCTGGTTGGATTCACATCAGGTAGCTACACAGCTAATATTTGCAACCTAATTGTGTATATGATGCGTTAGTTAGTCACATGTAGGTGCAAATTTTCACCTTTTCTCTTCATGTTAATCTCTCGTCCTATCTGTCGCCCACTAATAAGATACTATCAAATGCTGCATCCTTTGTTTTGATCGGAATTGTCCTCCACTTGCATGGTTATTATTACGTGGGTTATATGTTGGTCTTGAGTGTTATGGAAACCAATGCTTTACAAATTTGACTGGTATTGAATTGGTAAAAACACTGCATCATGGTTTATTGATTAAATTGTGGTTAAAACATTGTTGATCTGATAATAATTAAATATATTTTAACATTGTAAAATATTTCAATTAATGAAATAACACAAATTATAAAAATTTAAGATATAAAGTTGTAAATTAATCTAAATAACTTTATTATGTTTTATAAGATAAAAAAATTAATAATAAGTGTGATTTTTAATTGATTTTATTTATCTTAAAAATAATTTAAAAAAACAAAATAAAAAAATGAAATTATTTTAAAGATTGATTCAAACTGGTTTTTCATAGATGTTGGGTTAGTTTGATCTTATTTTCATCGGTTCTCACCAACACCAAGTCTAAAAGCTGCCGCTTTTTTAAGGATTGAGTGGATTAATTACCATGTTATTCTCGATTGGTAGGTCGAACTGAAACCGGCTAGTTCGTTTGGTTTTGAAAACATAAATGGAAACATCACATCTAAGAAGTAGCAATTTTTACACTATTAGGAGTGGAAAATTTTCAATTGTCGGGGAAAAATTATGGGCAGAAGTGAAAAAATGATGTGTGAAAATAACTATTATGTTCACGTTAGGAGAATATACTTGGATTTGTCCAAAAAAAAAAAAAAAGGAGAATATACTTGGAGAAACACTCAAAACTTTTAGGATAATGATATTTGTACACTAAAATAGAGTATTTCATGTTCCCATAAAACTGTATTTATTTTCTTTTTATTACTTTTAAAATTTATTTTTAATTTTTCTCTTTTACAACAAAACACCTACTTATTTTAGAAATTAATTTAAAGCTTTATGAGGAAGCCTAATATTGTTTTGTACTAATAACAATACTCCTATTTATTTTAGAAATTAGCAATACTCAGCAATCTACTATCCCTCTTTTTATTCATATTTTTTAATTAGAATTATGAAATTTATAATTATTTTGTTTTCATCTACTTGATTAAAATTATTGTTTTACATTTTGATGCATTGTATATTTATTAGAGTAAGTTTAAAAGTTAAGCTATTTTTTCATTTATAGGTTTAAAATGATTTTCTTATGAATCACACTTATCCTTCATAGGAGGCATCCATGCTCCTTTCATGAACATATTTTTAAATTTATAATTATGGCAGTGATGATTTTAAAACAATTGGGTTTTTTTTTTTGTGCAAGACCACATGTATTCTCCACGGGAGGCAATCCTGCTTGAGCCGATAGGACCTCTATGGGTGGCAAAGTTCTCCCTCCGAAAAACTGGAATTCAATCCCGTCAACATGAGGTTAATGACGTGTCCATTGGCGGTTAATGAAATAGTTTAATTGGTTTAATGCATCAGAATACAAGAATATCACATTTGTTGACATAATTGAATTCTCTGAACAGATGGTTAATTTTGAGTTAAGTAATGGTTAATGCTATGATAATTATGTTTAATGGCATCAAAGTAGAAAATTTATCACAACTAATTTATGTTAACCCTTAAAGGAATTATTGTGAGTGAAAGGAGGTTAATTGTCAGTGTAATAATGGTTAATCAAATTAAATTTTTTGTTAATTTCATCATAATACAACAACGATCATAGCGACTTTATGACAACCCTTCTTTGAATTCAATCTTGTCAACATGATGTTATTGGCGTGGCCACTGACGATTAATAAAATACGATATTTGGTAAAATACATCGAAGAAAATCAATGATCACAGGGAACTTGTGCTAACCGGATTCTGTGAACGGATTGTTAATTGTGAGTCCAATAATGATTAATGGATTGGTAACTGTGGTTCATGGCATCAGAGAAAGCATAACATCACTCACAATAATTCCGTTAAAGGTTAACACAAGTTACCTGTGATCAATTTTCTATTTTGACATTAACCACAATTAACATAACATTAACTGTTACTGAACTCACAATTAACCATCTGTTCAGAGAATCCGATTATGTCATCAAATGTGATATTGTTGTATTATGAGACATTTAACAAATTATACTATTTTATTAACCGTTAATGAACATGTCATTAACCAAACTAGCACTATAATTAGCCATTATTAGACAAACAATTAACCTCCTTTTCACTCACAATAATTCCTTTAAGGGTTAACATAAGTTAGCTATGATCAACATTCTATTCTGAATTTCTGATGCCATTAACCATAATTACCATAACAATAATTATTACTGAACTCATAATTAACCATATGTTCAGAGAATCCAATTATGTCATCAAATGTGATATTGTTGTAGAGTCCCGATTTTCCCACACCTCTAAGTACCCACCTCCCACACACCTCGCTTTTTCTTTTTCTTTTTTTTTTTCGTGAACAGTAGTCAGTTTTTTTTTACAAAAAGACCAACAATTTTTTTTAAGAGCGGGTATTCAAGCAATCGATAGATAAATATCTATTCCTAGCATACAAACCTACCGAGTAGAAACGTTCAGGTCTAAATCAGAGAAATACCTTCTGGTCAAGACTGAGATTTGATAACAAGAAGCTAATGATTAGATAGAATCATGTGTTTAAATACAAAATGAAACTACCAATGTTAATCGAGAACGAAATACAGAAAACTAAACAGAATACATCGGAGTTTGAAGATTACATTCAATCCCTAGTGGAGAGGTTAGCCACTCATGTCTGAAGGCAACCTCAAAATGGAGAAATGGAGGAGATGGATGGAGAAGTTCCTTGCCCTAGCATAGCACAACAGCGTCTGGGAGAAGAGGAGAAGGTAAAAAATCGAAGTGTCCCCAAAAAGTCCCTCAAATTTTCCTTTATGTGCGTGCTCAGCAAGCAGGCTCGAGCTGGCGGGCTCAAGCGCCCTAATGCGCGCTTGAGCGCGCATTCACTTGTCTGAACTTGCCGCGCGCTTGAGCACGCAAACTTGCTGGAAAAGTCTCATTTTCTTCCTTCCTTGCTTCATTTGCTGCTTCCAACTTCCTACCAATTCACATTCTGTAAAATTCACACATTTTCCATTAAAATAGCATCAAACTCCAGCTGTACATAGAAAATCTATAGGTAACTAAGAATTAAGCAGAAAAGGGCAATTCGGGAGCATAATATCATGTGTGTATTAACATAAAGTGCTTAATTTATACAAAAAATCACTAAAACTAAGCACTTATCAACTCCCCCCAATTTAGCTTCTTGCTTTCCCTCAAGCAAGATAACTCACAAAAAGAATGAGTAAGCAGTTGTGTAAGGTCAGCTTGAATTCTTGTTTGAAAACAATCAATCCCCAATCATCAAGTTAGCCAGAATGATTCAAATCAATGAACAGCTCATGGATTCCTAGTTTTCACCTCAGTAGGAACAAGATATAAGCACAATCAAAACATTTAGAACAACAAAAAAAGCAACTGAATCCTATCACAAGGAATCTCTCTAGGTGTATAACTTTCTGGGGTGAGTGTTTCACTCATCCCCCCATAGCAATTGCTCAACACAACCTTGCCAATCATTTCCTATCCAATCACACACACATCATCAGCATGAATCTTAAGGTCTTTTAGAGGTTGTAGCAGGGCTAGGGATCCAAGAATCATGGTTTTTCAGGATATTAAAAAACATTCCTTTGGGAAAAGAGAGTTTTCATGCAAGTCATGCAACCTTGCCACTCACCCTAACTATGTAATTAGGATTCCTCCTTTTTTCTCCTTCTTGAAATTTTCCTAACAGCCCCCAATTCTTTTTCTTCTCATTCATTTTCAAGGTACAACACCCTCTTTTTTTTAGATAACACAAAGTTGTTTTTGACTTTCACTCTTTATGAAATTTTCCACATTTCTCTTAACAACAAAGCCAATTGGTGCCCATCCAATCACACAATCTCACACTAATACTCTCCTTCCTTAGGCATGAGGGAGGATTGTTTCAATGAAATGCAAAGTGTAGGCTATCAAGAAAATATTTCTGGCTCAAATGGGTTACCAAAGAAATTTGATCAATAATTAAACAAGGTTCGTTGTTTGGTTCTAGGCTCAAAGAGAAATGTAATAATGGTGCCTTAATCATTTTCATGCTCTTGATGATTAGTGACAATAGAAAAATCAGGCAAGATTAGCTTAACAAACCACAATGAGGACTCTCAATTTTTGAATGTATAGGTTTCCCTCACTCACTTGGCTAAAAGGCTTTCCTTGATCAAGATATTCTATTGTTTCAAAAAATTTCCTTATTTACTCCCATGCACAGAAATCTTGAGCCTACTTAAGTACAAAAATTCTTTTCTCAAAATCACAACTATTTCACAAATTGGAAGCTTTTCATTCTGAACTCACAAGATGGACTTGGTGATGACTGATTTTTTTCCAACAGAATTCCCAAAAAAAAACTTTTCAAGATTTCCCTTCAAAAAAATGTAATCACAGGGGAAATGCTAACAATTAAGCCTATGAATTTGGTGAAAAGGAAACAAAAGTTGTATTCATCTATTCAAGGTAGTGGTTTAATTGTTAAATGACCAAAATAAACATCCATTCACGCAATCAGTCCACTATCCAATCAAAATGCAGATAAGTTCAACCAAGATAGTGAAATGGCAAAATCCGCAACAGAGATAAAGCGACTAGGTAACTGATAACTACTAACTGATTACTAAAAATAACAAACTACTGAAACTGAAACTGAAACTAAAAAACAAGACATGGAATGATAAAACACCCCCCTCACTGCATCGAATCATCTCCGTCATCTTCAGCTGCCGGCTGAGTCTCGGTCCCTGCATCCGATGGTCCTGCCTCCCCCAGAAAAGAAGGCCTGTCCCCGGGCCATGGAACAAAAGAAGTAAACTCGTCCAGTGTGGGCCATGACCCGGAATGGTAGGACTCAATGAGGCGTAGCTTTCCCCAATGTATGGATGTAAGCTGGCTCTGAGTATGCTGCTGGTATAGCTCTACGCGCTGGTAGGAGAGCTCCATCCTTCTGAAATAATCCATCTGAGGTACCAGAGGAGGGGATGGTGGGGCATGTGGGGCTGGTGGTGGGGAAGGGATGTAGGGCTCTTGGTCTTGAGGATCGGGCTGAGGGTGCTCTGCTAGGTTCCTATAGTTGTTCTGGATGTATGTGAAGTATTGGGCGTCTAATTTTCTCAGTATAATCAATGTCCTCCACCCTGACACTACGACACAAATCAGTGATCAGAGCTGGAAATCCTAGGCCTTTATTTGCCGCTGTGTTGATGACAAATTTGTGAATCTCCTCTGAAATGACTGTGGCTATGTCAACTGAGAAGCCACTCATGATGGTGTAGAAGAGATGACACCTGGGCATGGTGAGGTCGGAATTGTGCTTTATGGGAACTATGTCAGGCAATAAAAACGCCATCCAAATTTGAGCTAAGGATTTCATGTTGGCTCTTAGGATTAGACGAGGTTACCCTGATCGACTTAGCTCATAAGATCGCCCGGGCAAGCATAGGACTGCAACTGTCCTATCATTGTCAAATCCCTCAGTATTCCCCCTCAGTTGGCAATAAGTGTAGCCACCCTCTTCAGCCAAAACATCAGGAAGATGGAAGAATTGTCTGATGGTCTCTCTGTCATATCTTACCCACTTGCCCCTAACTTTAGATATTTTATCCATTGCCCCGGAAGTGAAGTTGTAGGCGTTTGCATAGAACTCCCTGACAACCTGAGAATCATATCGTGAATGTGGGTTTCGAACCCACTTCCAACCTCTCCTATTAACTTCATGGAGAAATTCATCCGCTTCTCCTTCATCTAGTGCCACCAACCTTTCTGGGATAAGGGGCCATTCCTTAATGGTTTCAAATCTCTGCTGATGTTCAGGGCTCCAAAAAATAGCATAATTTGGCACATAGGGTGGAGAAGGCGGAGCTTGGGGTGCCTGTGAAGATTGAAGGCTTTGAGTGAGCGGGCAAAGTTAAAATCCCAAGTAAACAAATAAACAAAGTACTTTCATTTTGTAAGTGGGTTAAATAGCAAGTTATATGATAAGTGCTAGAATTGAGTAAATTTCCATGTAATTACAGAACTTATTGATAATGAATTGTTGAATTTATAATCCATTTTCACCCTTCTTTGCTTAATTTGTGGCTCTTATAGTTATTGAAATCAAATATGAATTTGATGTTATTCTTATTAGAATTGTTTCAATGTTTGCAGAAGATGAAATACTGTACAAGAAAAGCACCAAGTGAATAGTGAGAGAGACAGAAGCTATGTAGAGCAAGATTCAAAGGCAAGGCAATCCGGGTAATTAGTCACTGTCTCCTGCGCTGAGCGCAGGCAAAGCGTAGGAATGCCTCTTCAGTTACTGTTTCCTGCGCTTCACCTGCGCTGAGCGCAGGCAAAGCGCAGGACACATAATCCTTGCGTTTTAATGAGCCTCCAGGCAGCCTTTGAAGGGACTTTTTGAGCTTTCAAGACACAGAGTTTGAGGAGGAGTTTGACAGTTTTGAGAGACCATTCTGGAGCAAGGGAAAGAAGACAACAGAGTTGGAAGGCTTCGCTGGAATCTTTCTCCTTAATCTTGTAGGGTTGTAATGGCTACCATGAGTAGCTAAATTTCTCTATAGGATTGAATGTAGTCGATTCAATCCTCATTTGTATTTTGGATCATTGATATTTAGGAACCCTTGTTTTATCAATACTGGTGTTTTTTATTTCTATTCTTAATGCTTAATTCCCTTCTTGTAACGTAATTATGATTTGATTTATTGAATTAGCTCGGAGGCAGTTTTCTAAATCTGATTTGAGTAAAAACACTCAATACATTGAATCACTAGGAATAGGGTTCAATATATTGATAGCTTTAAAACATCTTTTCTTAATGCTAGGCAATTTGTTAAATATCCGAGGGATCAGTATTTAGGGAATTGTTCTAAGAATTTCATATTTGAGGAATCAATGTGAATGAAATTTATTTGTCCTTCAGTATTGTTAACTACAAATTCCTACATATTATTGAGTCCCAAAATACAAGCGGGGTGCGATAGACGAAGTTCAATCCTAGTTTCTCTACTGCTCAATTTCATCCAAGTTTCTCTTTATCTCAATTTTTTATTGCATCTTTTAAATTTACTTTTCACAAATAACCTCAATCATTTGCAATCATTCTTACTCAGTAAGCGTGAATCCTAAGAATTTATTTTGTACCGTTCCTCGTGGGTACGACAACCCCTACTTTTCATACTATTATACTGTTGTGATATTGGTACGCTTGCCAAGATCTCAACAAGTATTCCTGGCGCCATTGCCAGGGAATGGTGTTTCAATCTAAATTCTTAATTCATCTTATTGAGTTGTAATTATTTTTGTTTTTATTTTTATTTTTCTGCAATTAATTTTGTTTTTATTCCTCTCTTCTGAGATAATTCTTGTTATAGTTTTTGTGATTTATGCTCTTGCGAGGTCAGGTGTCTAAAGAACAAGTGGAATTTGATCCTGAGATCGAAAAGACATCTAGAAGGAACTGGAGCAAAAACAGGAAGAAAAAGCAAGGACAAGCTATAAGAGACAATTTCAACACTCTCTCATCACCCATCCAAAAAGAGATAAAAGCTGAAGATATGGCTGAGGAGTGAGCAAAACCCCCTCCGCCAAGAAGGACACTAGGAGAGTATGTTATGCAACAAGGTCCAAGACATTTCTCAAACATAGCCATACCAGCCACTACAAAATCTTTAGAGGTGAAGCCAACATTCCTGAGTCTAATTAGTGCTCATCAATTCACGGGAATGAATAATGAGGATCTATATACTCATCTCTCAACTTTTTATGAATTGATTGGTACTATGGGATTTGAGGAAGGTGATTTAGAAGTTGTTTACTCATGTTTGTTTCCTTTCTCTTTGATAGGTAAAGCTAAGGAATGACTGAAGTCACACCCAAATCAGAGTCTGAATAGTTGGGGCATTGTGGAAGAAAAGTTTTTGAACAGATTCTTCCCACCATCTCGCTACATCAAGGCCAAGTCAGACATCTCTACATTCAGGAAGGGACCAGAACAGCCATTTTGTGAAGCCTGGGAAAGATTCAAGTCCTTACTGAGGAGATGTCCTAACCATGGGTTTGAAGATATTGCTCAACTCAACATCTTTTGCAATGGTCTCAGGCCTGACACCAAGATGATACTGGATGTTGCAGCAGGTGGCACTATGATGTCTGTGGATGCAGAGCAAGCTACTAGGATTATTAAAGCACTATAATCAACTGATCAACAAGATCAACATGGAAGACAACTAGTGTAGAGGAAGGGAGTGTTAGAGTTAAACAATACAGATGCGATCTTAGCACAGAACAAGATCTTTACTCAGCAAATAGAAGCACTCATAAAGCAGATGTCCAAGCTTCCTCAACAGTTGCATGTAGTACAGTCGAATTCTGGCCATTCACCACAATTAACTTGCAATTTTTGTGGAGGAGACCATCCAAATGGGCATTGTTCTTACCAAGTCAACCAAGAAGAGCAAGTGAATTACATGGGAAATCAAGGAAGACAAGGGAATTTCTCCAAGAGTGATAAGTGCTAAATTAATGATAAATTTCTATATAATTACAACACTTATCAAGGGAAAAATGTTAGATTTATTCCCCAATTTATCTCTTTTTAGTTTAAATTGCAGATCTTGTGAATATTTAATTCAAATTTGAATTTGATCCTATTTTGATAAGAAATCTATTGATTTTGAAGATAAAGAGGAAAGTTTTAAATGGAGTAACAAGATAGCAGCAAATAAAGATAAGATTAGCAAGATATCAAGCTAAAAAGAGGGAAATCAGGAAAGCACAACAAATAAGGATCAGATCAGCAAGAGATCAAGCTAAAAAAAGGAAATCAGGAAAGCAGAAAACGGAGATCTACGCTCCACCTGTGCTGAGCGCAAGTGGAGCGCAGAAATAAAAATTCATTATGTTTCCTGCGCTTCATCTGCGCTGAGCGCAGGTTGGAGCACAAGAACACGGAACCCTAATTTCCAATGGGCCAAAGCAAGGTTTCAACGGGTTTTCCAAAGTTCTATTTAAAGGACCTTTTGCATAGATCAAGGGGAGGAGATGGCGGAGCAGATCTAGAGCTAGAGAAGAGTGTGACAATCTCTCTATTGGTTTGTAATGGCTACCATGAGTAGTTAAACTCTCCCATAGGATTGAATGTAGTCAATTCAATCCCCAATTGTATTTTGGATCCTCTTTGTTATTTATGAATCCCTTTTTTTATAATATCGGTGTTTTTATTCTGTTCATAATGCTTAGCTTCCGCCTTTGTGCTGGAGTTATGATTTGATTTTATGGGGCACACTGGAAAGTGGTTTTATGAATTTAAGAGCGAGTTCTTGGGAGCCTGGGAATATGGATCTTGAACTCTGATTGGTGAAAACACTCAAGTTGTCAGTGTGGGAACCATGATGACTTGATAGCTTTTACAGTTGTTCTTCAACCGGGGCAATTTGTCACTATGGGAACCAGGATGAATTGTTTCTGAGTATTTCATATATGTGGGAACCTTTTATGAAATAATATTTATTTGGGCTTCGATATTATAATTACATATTCATAAATTTCATTGGGTTCCAAATACAAGAGGGGTGCGATAGATGAAATGTTAGCGCAAAACCCTCTGAGATTTGGTTTTAATGACAACAAACCTTTTGATCAAACTTAACGTTTTCTGTTCTTGAAGTTACTGATGTTTTGTGTGTGAGATCTTAGAAAGACAGGATTCTTATGCTTAGTAAAGAACTTAGAAAGATTAGAAGAACCACAAGCTCAGACTGAGATTGAGAGGCAACCACAGACCGAGACTGGTAGTCTCAGTAGTAATCCTCAGACTGAAGATGAAGATAAAGGTCATCCTGAGATTGAGCAATCAATACAAGTCTTTCCTGAGATTCATAAAGATTAGAATCCTAATGTTAAGAAGCATCAGACTTCAGAATTGTTTATGGAGAATGGGCAAAGTTTAGAATATTCTATATGCTGAAGGTAATTTCAGAAGAAGGCCTTAAGACATATTCTTTATCAGAAAGTCTCCAGAAGCTTAGAATGGTTAAATCTGAAGATAGCCGAAGTTGAGAGAGGATAATTTTCTCTTATGTTAAAGACAAGATGAGATGCTAAGGTGACTTGCAATCTAAAATGTAACACTTGAGATGCATGAAGCTAAAGTGCTAAAGCAATCAGGAATATATCACACTCAGAAACAAGATCAAGAGTTAAAAAGAGATCAAGAAGAGTTGAAATGAGAAACAGCAAGTGACGCGTTCTATGAAAAGATCAGATCAAGAAAGCTTAGTCTCTCAGGTCTAAGAGATTCAAGACTCAAGAAAACTGAGACTCAAATATGATGGTAAGATTGAGCCATGCAACTGAGACTGAGTCTCAGACTCATCTGAGATGGATAAAACAAACTGAGACTTAGACTCATCTGAGATGCATCTTATTATTTACTGACTGTGTGCTCAAGTTGTGGAAAAAATCCTAGACTTTAAATTGCAGGTAACATTCAGACAAGAAAGCTCAAGGGACTACTCTTGAAAGATTTAAAGCAATAAAAGTAAGAATCAAGGATTGCCAAAGGAAAGATTAAATCAAAAGATGATAAGCAAAGATGAGATCCAAAGACAGCTTGAGATGCAGACTCAAGATCAGATGTAGTCTCAAGTTCATATGCTAACTCAAGATCAGATGTAGTCTCAAGTTCAGATGCTAACTCAAGATCAGATGCAGTCTCAAGATCATATGCTAACTCAAGATCAGATGCAGTCTCAAGTTCAGATGCCAACTCATGTTCAGATGCAAACGTCAGACTCAACATGAGACGCAGAGATCAAATGCAAACATCATACTCAGACTCATCAGAGACTCAACAGCAAAATCAAGTCAACGCAAGTACACTGTCACAACAGAGACTACACCAGAAAAGTGTTGATCTCATGTTAGAAAAGTGAAAAGCTCTCTCTCTCTCTTCCAACGGCTAGTATAACGACTAGTTTTCTGAAGACCATAAAAGGAAGTCTCAATATGATGAGATAGTGAGAGACACGGGTGAGACTCAGCAGAGATGCTGCTGCACAACCAGAAAAATCCAAGTCTCAAGTGAATCTCAACCTACCTATCTATGCTATCTTAGCTAATATCATGTAGTAGGTTTAACTCTTGTTTTGTACTGATTTGTATATACTCTTTGAGTGATTTAGAGAGTGATACCTAGCTGAGCTCACTGTTTATCCATACTTTGTATGTAGTCTAAGCTAGATCAATCACATCTCATCTCATATCACCAAGTCTCAACTAAGTCAGGAGGTGCCTGAGCTTAGTGTGAGCGATTGTAAATCCTGGAGAGGCACTGTAATAAGAATACTCACTGAGTTTCCTGGAGAGGCAGTCAAAGACAAAGAATACTTCATGCGTTGCCTGGAGAGGCAGTTGAAAACAAAGAATACTGCATGAGTTGCCTGAAAAGGCAATTGAGAACAAAGAATACTTGAGACTCAACCAAGGTAGGAGTGCCTATGCTTGATGTGAGGGACGTCCTGAAGAGGCTGTAAGAATACTTGTAATTGGCTGTGATTGTCAATAGTGGAAATCTCACGTGTTGTGAGGAGTGGACGTAGCCCAAGGTCGTGGGTGAATCGGTATAAATCTCAGTGTGCATCTCTTCTCCCTATCTCTTTATTTATATTGCACATCTCTAATACCTGTCACTTATCTGTTTGAAACAAATTACATTTTATTAAATCTCTGCATAACTAAGATCTGTCTCTACATCTCATCTTACATCTTAAGTCTATCTCATCTCAGATCTCATCTCAACTTGAGATCAATCAGTAGTCTCACTCATTCTCTTTAAGGTCTTAACTTTGCCGAGATAAGCTTAACATTTGCTGAGCTAAATCTTTCTTAATTCTAACCTTCCGCTGAGTTGAGATTCAATCTGAGTTCCAAGTCACAGACTTGAGATCCACCTTAGATTGAATCTGAATTTTCAGGTACAATATTTTCAAGTCTCTATTCAACCCCCCTTCTAGAGACGTTCAACCAACTTCATGAAATTGAATCATAGTTCCAGTAATTTGCTCAACCTTATCCCAATTTACTATTCTTTATTTACTATTGCAATCTACACAAACAACCATCTTCTCTCACTTGATAAGTGTGACAACTAGGATTTACATTGAATTGTTCCATGTGGATACGATAACCCCTTTTACTTACTATTATACTACTGTGATTTTGGTACGCTTTCCAGAATTCCAACAAACAATAAAAAATTTTCAAACAATTACTCACAAGGTTGAAGAAATAACCAGAACAATAATTCTTGTTGGAGACAAGATGCAGGGCCTTCTAATAGGCCAACTTCTTTCCAGCAGCAACAACAAGGTTACCCTCCAATACATGACAGACTATCAAAACTGGAGGAGACACTGGACAAGTTCATGCAGTCTTCTATGTCCAATCAGAAAAATACAGAAGCAGCCATCAGAAATTTAGAGACAGAAGTTGGCCAGTTAGAAAAGGACATAGAAGAGCACCAAAAGGGAAAGTTCACAGCTAACACCCAAACTAATCCCAAAGAGCAGTGCAATGCAATCACCACAAGGAGTGGCACATTAGTGGGGATTGATATAGGGGATAACTTAACAGTGAAGGAGCAAGTGTTGCCAGAAAAAGAGAAGGACAAAGAACATAAAAAGATTGAGAAAGAAGCAAACAACTTAGAGAAGAATGTGTCTTCAGAAAAGAAGCTGCCCTATCCACCTGCCCCATCCAAGAAAGCCAAGGACAAGATGTTTGCTCAATTCATGAGATTTTTCAAGGGATTACAAATCAGTATTCCTTTTCTTGAGGCATTGGAGCACATACCCAGTAATGCAAAGTTTATGAAAGATCTTCTGACTAAGAAGAGAAAAATATCTGATGAAGACACCATGAAGTTAGAGGCTGGATGCAGTGCTATTATTCAGAAGCCTCTACCACAAAAGACACAAGACCCTAGTAGTTTCACAATTCCAGTCACCATTGGCAACTTATTAGTGAGAAAGGCAATGCTAGACCTTGGAGCTAGCATAAATCTGATGCCTTTATCCATGCTCAAAAGGATTGGTGATTTGAAGGTGAAACCTACAAGAATGAATCTGCAACTGGCAAACCGATCCATCACACATCCATATGAGATAGTTGAAGATGTTCTAGTAAGGGTGGATAAGTTTGTGTTTCCTGTGGCTTTCATCATCATGGACATGGAAGAAGATGCTGATGTTCCATTGATTTTAGGTTGACCGTTCATGAAAACTGCTAAGGTGGTAATTGACGTCGATCAAGGTAAACTCAAGGTCAGCACACAGGACGATGATGTGGTCTTCAATGTGTTCAAGGTAGCTTCACAACAAGTAGCACAACCAAATTGCCTGAAGGGAGACTCTACTGAGGGAGTCTCCCATGCCAATAACGCACCACAGTTGCAAGGGGTCAAGAGTAAAGGGGCTAAGTATCAAGATGTTCTCAGGATGCAAAGGAAAAAGGTTTTCGCAAATCCTAGCAAGAAACTAACAAAAAGAAGAAATCAACTGCACAATTCAGGGGTGGAAGCCAGATTCAAAAGAAGAAAGAGACCAATATTAGTTTCTGGTGGTGATGTTGGCAAAGCAAAAGGATTGGATGGAGGATTGTTAATGGAACTCAGTGGTGCAACATCAAGGGTCACCACAAAACTCCAACTTCAAGAACCATGAAGAAACAGACGTCAAGCTATATGACGTTAAACGAGTGCTTCCTGGGAGGCAACCCAGTGTTTTAGTTGTTATTTTTTGAATTTTTCATTTTGATTTTTATTGTGGTCTGTATATATTTTGTGTTAGTTAGGTTTTGTGTTCGTTTAGTTTAGGAATTGGTAGGAATTGGTTGAGTAAGTGTGAGGGAGAGAACAGTGGAAACCTTGATCATTAGGAAGTAGCAGAAAAATTTGACTAAGTGTTACAAAATTTTTATTTTGTTTTTTGTGCTTCACCTGGGCTTAGCGCAGAAATGCACAAAATATTTTGTTTTGTGCGCTTCACCTGCGCTAAACGCAGGATGAAGTGCAGCGGCATGAAAATGCAAAAATTGTAACCTGCGGTTCACCTGCGCTGAGCGCAACTGAAGCGCAGGTACGCGGTACTGCATATATTTGAACTGAAAATAGGGGAAGGGTCATTCAACCCTTCTCCCCTATTTTTCTCTAGAGCTTTTGCACACGTTTCTCTGCAGCTTGTCCCTTTTTCTTCCCTTTTTCACCCACAACTCTCTTCCATTCTTAATTCTTTTTACTGTATAAGGTATGTTTTTGTATTTTTATTTGACTTTTACTGCAGTTCCAGACATACCTGCAATGTCCTGGGGAAAATCCTATTTTCCCGGGGGGGAGTGGAGCTGGAGCTGGACCAACCTTTGATGATTCTGCAGTTGCACCTGACACTGGAGCCGATGAGGAGGGAACAAGAGCATATTTCAATGAGGATTGAGAGATTGAGAAAACGGTGTTTTTCTTTCTTTTTATCTTTCACTTGATTATTCGGTGTTATGACTGTTATATTTTGGTTTTATCTGAGTATTTTATTTGTTAAGTTAGGATTAGTAATTTTAACTTAGGACTTATGAATTAGGAAATAAAGAATTTGATGATTAGAGTTCAATTCAATGTCTTAAAGCTAGTCAGTCAAACTAACTGAATTAAGAGGAGAAAAAGGAATTACATGGTTGAATTCATAATCATTTAGGATTAGGATTTCTGTGCAGGAAAATTAATTAAGGTAGTTAATTGTGCAATAGGTGATTTAGTCAAGAAAAATAGCCACAAGCGTGTGAGTGTGTGTGACCAAACACTTTGAGAGTTTTCACTGTTGCTTGTCAATTGCTATTGCTTGAGTTTTTGGTTTTATTAATGCACATGAAAAGCACGGAAGTGACTAAGGCAACTGATAGCAGGATGGGTACGGATCTAGAATTGAGCAAAAACAACCGGTTAGAATCAATAAAAGGCACTTAAATTGAAAAATATAGTGGCTGGACAACAGCTATATTTGCGCAAGAAAGTGAAGGAAAATGAGAGAAAATGAAAGAAAAAGTGGAAGAGAAAGAGATGGATTGGATGCCACTGAAGCAGGCAACCCCCACAGCAGATAAGTCCCAGTGCTAGACGCCACTGATTCAGAAGAATCAGATAAATCTCTCGTTGGTTTGAGCAAAACCACCAAGCCTTCTCAACTCACACATGAGGAGGAATTTGGGCATAATGCCTTTACTTAATTCTTCAAAGTTGTAAAATACAAGAGAGGGCCTCCATATTTATAAGGGAAGGGGGCAGCCAACAAGGAGGGGAAATGGGGAAAAATAAAATATGAGTTGAAAGCTCTCCTAAGTGGGATTTGAACCATGATCCCAAGGCTAAGAATCTAAGCCAACTCCTAAGCCACTAAACCCATTCATTTAGCGCCCAAAATAGGAAGAAAAAGGGAAAATTACAAGTATTTCCTAATTACATCATAATCCTAAAATTAATCATACTTTTATTAATCCTAATTAGATGGAGTCTTGTATGTTGACTTGAGTCCAAGGTCAAAGGTCAACGGGTTGACCATGTTGAGGGTGACTCATGCTTGGTTCAGCTCCAAGCAATTCTAGCAGCTCCATGCTTGACCCTAGCTTTCAGCTGTCAGCCCAGAGTTCTACTGACAGGTTCTATCAATCCCTCCCTCTTGAAGAGCATTTGTCCTCAAATCTGAAAGTTCAAAGAGAGTATAAGGGGTAGAAGAAAGTAGTAGGAATGAATGACAAGAAGAGGAGAAGGTGGAGACTTCCCTTTTAAGACTCGTAAATCCTTGCTACGTCTTCAATCATGGACATCGTCGTTCAACCTTAGCCAACAAAGGAGGACCCATTATTCCCAAGCATTTAGTCTCTAATGCTCATAACAATAATACTTGGGAATCATGTAGGGAGTTTTGAGAGAAGAAAGAGTAGGAGAAGAAAGATGAGAAGAAGAAGAAGAAGAAGACGAAGAAAAAGGAGAAAAGGGTTGAGGAAACTCCCTAGTAGTGTCACCACTTCCTCTTTCCTTTGTCAGCAACCCTTTTTCTTGTTCCCCTTCAAAACAACTAAGGTCAGCAATCTTAAATTGATGAATGAGTAACATTGCCTCCCTTTTGGTTTTTTGTTTTTCTTTTGTTTTCACCTTTTCTACCATCACTCTTGATGTTTCTTCCTTCCTTTTTATCTTATCCTCACCTTCTATTTTTAGTTTCTTAATTTTCTCAAGTTCGATCTCTCTCTTCATGTGGGCTTGATCCTCACATATTTCTTGGATTGACATTGGCGTCAAAGTAATTTTAGAACCATCATGTTTAAAAGATATTTGATTAAAGTAACCATCATGGATGGTCCTCTTATCAAACTGCCAAGGCCTACCCAGCAAGATATGTGTGGCATCCATAGGTACAACATCACATAAAACATTATCATCATAATCTCCTATGAAAATAAAAATGAGAGTTTGTTTATTTACTTCCCTTTCCCCATCATCACATATCCAAGATAACTTGTATGGTCTGGGGTAGGGAGTGGTAGACAACCCAAGTTTCTCTACCATTCTTGCACTTGTAATGTTGGTGCAACTTCCATTATCCACAATTAGGGAACAAAGTCGTCCCTCAACCATGCACCTAGTGTGAAAGATAGTTTGCCTTTGCTCATCCTCTCTAATGATTTGATTTCCTAAGGACCTTCTCACCATGCAAAGTTTTCCTTCGGCCCTAAACACCTCTTTTTTAACCTCATTTTCCTCTTCACTAGCACTAGTGTATTCTCCATTCTCTTTTACTAACATCGCCCTCTTGTTTGGGCATTGGGAAGCTATATGGCCCTTTCCAGCACATTTGAAACATTTAATGTCTCTTGTGGAAGTAGAAGGTTCCACATTTGGTGTTTTGGAAGGAGGTGGGTTAGAAGTAACCCTAGAACCCTTAGGTTCTTCCTTCTCTTGGCCTTTTTCCTCATCTCTTTTTAGGGTTTTTTTGATTCTAGTTGTATAACTAGAGTTGTTACCTCTTTTATAGCTACCCTTTTTTTTAAGTTGAGTTTCTATTTTAATGGCTTGGTGTACCAAGTCCTCCATTTCAACATAAGGGTGCAACTCCACTATGTCCCTTATGTCAAAATTAAGTCCATTGATAAACCTAGCCATAGTTGCTTCACTATCCTCAACTATGTTTGCCCTTATCAAAGCAAGTTCCATTTCCTTAAAATACTCATCTACACTCTTAGAACCTTGCTAAGTGTTTGGAGTTTAATGTGCAACTCCCTAGTATAATGTTGAGGTATGAACTTCTTTCTCATGATGGACTTCATTTCCTCTCAAGAGGAAACCAAAGGAGCATTGCACCTTCTTCTATCAGCTTGAAGCTGATGCCACCAAACCAAAGCATAATTCTTGAATTCAAGAGAGGCTATCTTAACTTTCTCTTCTTCCCTAAACCTATGGCAACTAAAGATTTTTTCAATTTTTAAGTTCCCATTCTAGGTATTGTTCTACATCATTCCTTCCATTGAAGGTTGGTACTTTTATTTTAACTCCCTTGAACCCTTGTTCCCTTTGAGGTTCCTCTTCCCTCCTATGCTCTCTCCTAGGCCTCCTATGGGTATCTTCATAGTATTCTTCTCTTTCCCTCCTAGGCTCTTACTTATAGTACTCTTCTCTATACCTCCTAGCTTCCTCACGTCTCCTAGGCCTCCTATGTTCTCTATTTCCTACTTCCCTTCTCCTAAAGGTATGGCTTGAGTGTCTCTCTCCCTCACTACTCTCAGGGTGGTATCTATCTTCACTTCTCACTATGCTATATCTACTCTCACTTCCTCCTTCTCGAGAAGAGTGCCTTCTCTCCCTCCTATTCCCACTTAACTCTTGCCTAAGTTCATTTATCTCATTTCTCATCATTCTGGCCATGTCTTGAATTGCATGTTGCAACTCGGCCCTATACCTTAGAGTCCTAGGTGAAGGAGGTGGTGAGTTCCTACTACCCATTGTTTTTAAGTTTTTGATTTTTAAATGGACCTTTCCACTCAACTAAGTGTTTACACTCAATGGAATGTAACACTCGTGTATGTCACTTTTTTTGGCTTTTTCTATAATGAAAACTCTCTTGCCTCTTCTACTCAAGGTAAGGTTAGATTGATCTTGCAAAGACCAACAGTGAGACTTAATCTTAACCCTTCCCAAATAGAAACGTAGAGCAAAATGAAAATCTACTGAAAAGGACTAGGAATTGCTTAATACAAAACAAAGAGTTGATATAGACAAACAAGAAAAGCAGGCACTCAAAAAAGCTTATACACAAGAATGGAGTGCAAACAAGACAAGACAAAAGAAATTGCAAAGAGAATTGTTTTTGGTAAGTTTTTGAAAACGAGTTGCCAAACAGTCGTTTTTTAGAAAACAACTATTACAACTCAAAAATACGAAATACAGAGAAATGAAGTGAAAAATTACAGTAAAATATCAACTGTATTGTTGGGCTTTCTTTTTGTTGTTTTCTCTATTTTTTTGAATTTGTCTTTTGGGGTGTCTTTTTTACTTTTTCTCTTTTTGTTGACTTTTGCACCCTTTTTGCTTTTTGCACCTCTTTTTGTATTTTTGGCAATATAATTTTTCTTGAATTCTTTTTGCTTCTTTTCTTTTTCTTTTCTTTTTGCCCCAACAGAAAATTACAGAAATTTGTACAAAATTACAAAAATTATAAATCTACCAAAAATATTTTTTTCAAGATTTTTGAACTATAAGTGGTTCAAAACGGTACCAGAAAATAAAACAGACAAACTGAATTCTAAAAACTGTAAAATAAAACGGTATGGCAACCTGATTTCAAAAAAGTCCAAAAAAGTTTCTTAGCAATTCCCTTTTGATTATACAAACACAAAACAGTGTCAGAAACGTGCTTGGTTCAATTTTAAGATTGAAATTAAATTTTGAAGGAAAATCAACAATTGGAATTTATTGATTTTCTTCCAACTTTGTGAACCAAAAAGTAGTCTAACGGTGAGCATTTTGCACAATCAAACAGGGAAAGTCCAAGGTAGAGATAGCAGTCAATTCAGATTTGCAATCAAAATGCCAAACAGACAAACAGAACAGGAGTAGAAAATTGAACAATACAGTGCCCAAAAAAAATGCGCAAAAATGGCAAAATTAATGAAGAAAATTGCACAAAATGAAAGTAAAGGGGGAAACTGAAATTAAAAGGATGAGGAGGACAGAAATGTAAATGGCGGAATGTAAATGGCAGAAAGTAGAGGGGATGACAGAAATTAAAAGGATGGGGAGGACAAAAAGTAAATGACAGAAATGTAAAGGGGATGGCAGAAATTAAAAGGATGAGGAGGACAGAAAGTAAATGACAGAATGTAAGATGGCAGAAATTAAAAGGATGGGGAGGACAAAAATTAAATGGCAGAAAGTAAAGGGGATGGCAGAAATTAAAAGGATGGGGAGAAGCTGAAATTAAATGGTGGAAATTAAAAGCACAAAGTAAGAGATGAACAAGTGATATGGGGAAGACAAATAATGTTGGAATGGGAGAAAATGTAGGTGAACGATCTTTGGAAAATGAAGACAACAATGCCTCCACTTACCACACTCCACCACAAACAACATTTATAGCAGTTAATTTGCAAGAATCACTCAAGAACAAGTATGAGCAATTAGAGAGGCAATTTATCAAACACCTGTTGAGTCTCAAAATGTTATTAAAAGGTTAATAATGTTTTAAGTTTCATAACCCTAAGTTTCAATGAATAAAAAATCTGGTTAACATCCTTATGAGAAAGAACAATTTTTGCTAAAGGTGGTTTTCGGTATTTCAGAAGGTATCTGCTGAAGAAATCAAACTCTCTGAAATGGTGAAACCTACTGAAGAAGAGGAACCTACTGAGAGATCACGACCTGCTGAAGTTAAAGAACCTCCTGAAGTTGTGAGACGTCGTACTGAAGCCTGTACGTCTTCAAAATAGTTTTCTCTGCTTATTCTCCTTGAAGACTCAAGTCAACCGTAGCTGTCTCAATTACTTGTGCTTCTCATTCTTCTGGAAAGTCAGAAGACTTGATTTTTGGCATATTTCAAATTTCTCTCACCAAAAAGGCAATGTCTGCTGTGAAGTACAATCTGCTTAGAAAAATTGAAGCATGTGCTGCTGACTCTACTACCTGCTACTGCAGAGGTTCCAGGCTATGTGTCACAACGGGAGCATTTGCATTAAATGCTATCACTCAACGGGAAATCAATTGGAGCTCAACAGACTAAAGTTTCCCACACTAAAATTCAAGTCTCCATGCAGAAATAGAAAGAGAGAACACAGAGAAAACGAACTTGCTGAAACACTGCTCAAATTTACATTCATCTGTTTCATTAACTCTCATTTGTACAACAATTTCATATTATGAGTTCTACTCAGTTATTTGTACAATTTACCCAGTTTAAGCTCTAAACTTATGTAGTTTAAGAGTTTGGGCTTTATCTTTCAAACAGTTTGTCTGGTTTATCCTGAAGAGGCCGTGTTCAAACAATACTTGGGTTTTAGCCTGGAGAGGCTGTGTGTTCAAATAATACTTGGGTGTTTAGAGCATGAAGAGGCTAGGTGTGCAAACAATACTTGTATCTGATCAGATAGTGAAAATCCAGTGGTGTGTTTGTTAGGTGTGCAAACAATACTTGTATCTGATCAGATAGTGAAAATCCAGTGGTGTGTTTGCCCTGGGATTGGACGTAGCTCACTGTGTTAGTGGGTGAACCAGGATAAATTGTTTGGCTAAGTTTTCTCAACCATTATCTCTTTACTTTTTGTTTTATCTAACAAAAGAGGGTTATGAAAAGTGATATTATAAATCTACGCAGCAAAACAATCTTGTTTATCACATAAAAATATTTCAAAATCAGTTTACTCAACCTGCTAGTCATATCAGCAAGTTGCTGAAAACTCCAGTTTCGGAAGGTTGCTCAAATCTCTTTATAAACTCTTTGCTTGTTTTAAAAGGTTTTCATAAAATCTCTAAAGAATTATAAAACACTATTCAACCCCCCTTCTAGTGTTTCTTGTGGTTCTAACAACACCTAGGGGGTGGTATTTAGCGCACCAAAAGCCCCACTAATTCACACAATCTCAAGCAATTCAAGCAAGCTGACAACAGCAGAAAGGCACCTCGGGCCTGGGAAACAGTCCAAGTCCAATTACAAGTGAAACAAAGAGATGAATTACACTATTTTTGGGCGAAAATTCTGCACCAAATGTGCAGCAAGAACAGCGCCCAAACAGCCCCAAAATAGATCCAAAATTGCTCAATTCAACAAAGCTCTGATGACCAGTTGATAGCAGGATGGGTATGGATCTAGAATTGAGCAAAAACAACCGGTTAGAATCAATAAAAGGCACTTAAATTGGGAAATATAGTGGCTGGACAGCAGCTATATTTGCATAAGAGTGAAGGAAAATGAGAGAAAATGAAAGAAAAAGTGGAAGAGAAATAGATGGATTGGACGCCACTGAAGCAGGCAACCCCCACAGCAGATAAGTCCCAGTGCTAGACGACACTGATTCAGGAGAATCAGATAAGTCTCTGGTTGGTTTGAGCAAAACCACCAAGCCTTCTTAACTCACACATGAGGAGGAATTTAGGCATAATGCCTTTACTTAATTCTTCAAAGTTGTAAAATACAAGAGAGGGCCTCCCTATTTATAAGGGAAGGGGGCGGCCAAAAAGGAGGGGAAATGGGGAAAAATAAAAAATGAGTGGAAAGCTCTCCTAAGTGGGATTTGAACCATGATCCCAAGGCTAAGTA
This sequence comes from Sesbania bispinosa, assembly GCA_026901365.1. Taxonomy (NCBI): domain Eukaryota; kingdom Viridiplantae; phylum Streptophyta; class Magnoliopsida; order Fabales; family Fabaceae; genus Sesbania; species Sesbania bispinosa. Next base: position 965,109 of record QLOH01000064.1, read on the forward strand.
GCTAAGCCAACTCCTAAGCCACTAAACCCACTCATTTAGCTCCCAAAATAGGAAGAAAAAGGGAAAATTACAAGTATGTCTGAATTACATCATAATCCTAAAATTAATCCTACTTTTATTAATCCTAATTAGATGGAGTCTTGTATGTTGACTTGATTCCAAGGTTAAAGGTCAATGGATTGACCAAGTTGAGGGTGACTCATGCTTGGTTCAGCTCCAAACAATTCTAGCAGCTCCATGCTTGACCCTAGCTTTCAGCTGTCAGCCCAGAGTTCTACTGACAAGTGCTATCAACAACTTGTTAAAATTGTAAATTACTTAGTGCCAAATAGCCAAACTTATGAATAATATTTCCTGTTTTTGATAGCCCATTTAAGCTTGAAATTTTCTTGGATTTTGCACCATAGCCATGTATTAATCATAATCCTTTTTCCCTAACACACTTTGGGATAGAGAGCATAGGTGCATTTTATTCAATAAGAATGGGTATTGGTTGGTTGATTGTAATTGAAAAAAGGCATAGTGAGTAATGGAATTCACTCCTTAATCTAAAAGAACGGCATGTGCATAAAGGAGTGAATTACCAAAAGAGGCAAAAATTCTTGCAAAAATGTTTGAATCCAAGAATGAGATGGTGAATTGAGAGTCATTTGAGAGAATTATTTAAATTGTAGTTATGCTCTCTTTTCTCTAAAGTTGTGCTTATTGATATATCTTGAAAAACCATGATTTCTTGGTAACCAAGCCTCATTACAACCCAAGAAAGACCTTATGATCCATGCTGATTATGTGTTGAATGTTAATTGAAAACGACTAGCAATTTTAATTGTTCAACTATAGTGGAAAAATTGAGGGAAGCACTTACCTGTGAGAATTGAGAGAATTTCCTTAATTTTATCATTTGTTGTTACAATTGTTGTCCTTGAAAGATTGAATGCACATTTATCTTATTTTAATTTATGATTGGAGTCACCATTTGGTTCTAATTTTTAATCTGAAATTTGGAAAGTGATAACTGTCTAGTAAGAGATGTTGAAATTATATTCCTTTCAGTCAAATTCAAAGTTAGGAATTGTAATTAACTATCTATATTTGATTTTCTTGCTTGAGGGCAAGCAAGAAGCTAAGTTGGGGGGAGTTGATAAGTGATAGAATTGAGTAAGTTTCCATGTAATTACAACACTTATTGTTAATGAATTGTTGAATTTATAATCCAATTTCACCCTTCTTTGCTTAATTTGTGGCTCTTATAGTTATTGAAATCAAATCTGAATTTGATGCTATTCTGATTAGAATTGTGTGAATGTTTGCAGAAGATGAAATACTGTAGAGGGAAAGCATCAAGTGAACAGTGAGAGAGACAGAAGCTATGTAGAGCAAGATTCAAAGGCAAGGCAATGCGGGCAATTAGGCACTGTCTGATGCGCTTCACCTGCGTTGAGCGCAGGCAAAGCGCAAGACATGTAACCCTTGCGTTTTAATGAGCCGTCAGGAAGCTTTTGAAGGGACTTTTTGAGTTTTCAAGACACGGAGTTTGAGGAGGAGTTTGACAGTTTTGAGAGGCCATTCTCGAGCAAGGGAAAGAAGAAAACAGAGCTGGAAGGCTTCGCTGGAATCTTTCTCCTCAATCTTGTGGGTTGTAATGGCTACCATGAGTAGCTAAATTTCTCTATATGATTGAATGTAGTTGATTTAATCCTCATTTGTATTTTGGATCATTGATATTTAGGAACCCTTGTTTTATCAATACTGGTGTTTTTATTTCTATTCTTAATGCTTAATAACCTTCTTGTAACGTAATTATGATTTGATTTATTGAATTAGCTGGGAGGCAGTTTTCTAAATCCGATTTGAGTAAAAACACTCAATACATTGAATCACTAGGAATAGGGTTCAATATATTGATAGCTTTAAAACAACTTTTCTTAATGTTAGGCAATTTGTTAAATATCCGAGGGATCGGTGTTTAGGGAATTGTTCTAAGAATTTCATATTTGAGGAATCAATGTGAATGAAATTTATTTGTGCTTCAGTATTGTTAACTACAAATTCCTATATATTATTGAGTCCAAAAATACAAGAGGGGTGCGATAGACGATGTTCAATCATAGTTTCTCTACTGCTCAATTTCATCCAAGTTTCTCTTTGTCTCAATTTCTTTTTATTACATCTTTTAAATTTACTTTTCACAATTGCAATCATTCTTACTCAGTAAGTGTGAATCCTAAGAATTTATTTTGTACCGTTTCCTCGTGGGTACGACAACCCCTACTTTTCATACTATTATACTACTGCGATATTGGTACACTTGCCAAGATCTCAACATTATAATAAATGATAAGCAATCAGCAACAACAAGCTCAATATTTAGCATTAACACCCTTAAAAACCACCACTTAAGTCTCCAAGTGCATAAAATCAACATTGAAGTTCTAATCAACTACTCAAGCACTAGGCAAACAAGTTCAAGCAATTTGTCAAGTATGTAGAGAGGTTAAAATTTTCACATGGAATCTAAGGGGAAATTTCATGACTCTTCTATCCTAGGCACTCACATAATACATTTCAAGGTCATCCAGCATTTAAAATTTAGCATAAAGCTTGAAAGATCAAATGGGGAGTTTCATCAAAAACTTGGTGGGCGAAAACTTTGTTACTCTAACATGAGGCATATTAACACTACCCACAACCTCACAATGTTACAAAATCAACCCAAAACATCTAACAAATCAACAATCCACTGACCAATTGACAAAAATACAAGCATTTGAAAAAGAAATTTCAAACCCTAACCTAACCTAGGGGAGTAATCAAGAGGGCATGGAAAGAAATGAGAGAGGGAAGAGGAGCATACCTTGCGCGCAGGAGAGAGAGGAAGAAAAGAGATCGATTGAGGGATGAGTTTGGAGGTGAAAGCTTGAGGAAAAATGGAGGAGAAGATGTTTTGGGTTGAAGGAAGAAAGGGATTTGGGAAGGAAATGGGTTTTTATGCGCGTAGGGGAGAGAAAAGGTTTTTAAAAACTGATTCGTAACCTGCACGCTTGAGCGCATGACAGCGCGCTTGAAAGCGCCTTCACACAGAAAGTTTGGGGGATTGAGCGCACTTTGCGCGCTTGAGCGTGCAGTAACTCAGAAAGTTTGGGCGATTGAGCACCCATATGCGCGTTTGAGCGCGCACTAACTCAGAAACTTTGGAGGATTAAGCGCGCAAGGGCGTTCAAGTGCGCCCCTGGGCAGAAAGTATGGGCGCTCGAGCGCCCAAATGCGCGCTTGAGCGCACAAATTGGTACATAATTGCTAATTTGTAGAAGCCTTGCACGTTTGAGCGCACTAGGGCGCGCTTAAGCACCCTAAAACATATGATTCTGCAGAAAATTCTGCAGATCATTATGCAGCACATATTTTGGCTTTTTAACCAAAATTTTTCTAACTTTGAGCATCCTCTTCTCAACCCAATTTCACTCAACTTCAAACAAATCCAACTCTCTCTTACTCTAAATCATAATCTCTATGATCACTCTAATTTTTACATGGTTTAAACTAAAATCGAGTGCTAAAACTCAATTTTTCTAAAATGACCAAAACACTTACTAAAACACATCCAATTCACCTCAAATTGCATTCTACTTTATCTCTCAAGCAAATAATCACAAGTACAACCCAAATTATACAGTTGTGCAAATTTAGCAATTATAAGGTGATCAAACATGCAAACTAAACTTAACACACATACACACAAATTCACACTGAATTATACTTAACACACTGATATTGAAATTCAAGAAATACTAAAACACTGGGTTGCCTCCCAGGAAGCGCTCGTTTAACATCATATAGCTTGACGCCTGTTTCCATTAAGGTTCTTCCAGATGAATAGCAGTGGCAAGCCTTTCAACCTCACCACCCAAGTAGGGCTTCAATCTCTGCCCATTCACCACCCAGCTTCTGTGGGATGCAAGATCCTCTAGGTCCACAGCTCCATATGGTCTTACCTCCTTAATGACAAAAGGACCAGACCATTTAGATTTTAATTTGCCAGGAAAGAGCCTTAATCCTGAGTTGAAAAGAAGTACATATTGACCTGGTCTGAATTGCTTTTTCAGGATTTTCCTGTCATGGTATGCCTTGACCTTCTCCTTGTATAATTTTGAACACTCATAAGCATTTCTTCTCAATTCTTCCAACTCCAATAATTGAAGTTTCCTCTTTTTGCCTGAAGCTTGTGGATCAAAATTGAGGAACTTCAAGGCCCAGAATGCCTTATGCTCTAACTCCATTGGAAGATGACAAGATTTTCCATAAATCAACTGGAATGGGGATAAAGTTGTTGAATTCTTAAAAGTTGTTTTGTATGCCCATAGTGCTTCATCCAAATTGATTGACCAGTCCTTCCTGGAAGAGCTCACAGTCTTCTCAAGGATTCGCTTTATTTCTCTGTTTGAGACTTCCGCCTGGCCATTTGTTTGGGGATGGTATGGGGATGCGACTTTATGCCTCACTCCATAGTGTTCCAGTACCTTTTTAAGATGTGTATTGCAAAAATGCGATCCGCCATCACTGATTAGAATCCTTGGTGAACCAAATCTACAAAAGATATTCCTCTTTAGGAATTTGATAACCGTTTTTGCATCTGCTCTGGCGGCTGCAATGGCTTCCACCCACTTGGATACATAGTCTACAACCACAAGTATATATTCATTGCCAAAGGAAGGTGGTAGTGGTCCTACAAAGTTAATTCCCCAACAGTCAAATACCTCCACCTCAAGAATACTGTTCAGAGGCATTTCATGCCTTTCTGAGATCCTCCCAGACCTCTGGCAATTGTTGCAATTCTGAACAAAAGAGGTGAGCATCTTTGAACAAGGTCGGCCAAAAGAATCCTGATTGGAGAACCTTTGCAGCGATTCTCTCTCCATTGTAGTGGCCTCCATATGGGGAGCTATGACAATGCCAGAGAATGTCCTTGGCTTCTTTCCCATTAACACATCTTCTCAACAAATTGTCTGCTCCAACTTTGAACAAATAAGGATCATCCCATATGTAGTGATTGGAATCCTTAAAGAACCTTTTCCTCTCATGTCAGTTTAGATCTGCAGGAATTACCCCAGCTGCCTTAAAATTGACCATATCCACAAACCATGGCCTCTCCTCCATTAATAGTAATTTTTCATCAGGAAATTCTTCTCTAACTTCAGATTCTTGCTCAGTTATCTTCTCATTGACCAATCTGGACAAGTGGTCGGCTACTTGATTTTTGCTTCCTTTCTTGTCTTTAATTTCTAAATCAAACTCCTGCAACAACAAAACCCATCTAATCAGTCTAGGCTTGGAATCAGGTTTAGTGAGCAGTTATTTGATAGCAGCATGATCAGTATACACAATTACTTTTGAGCTTATCAAATAAGATCTAAACTTCTCCAAAGCATACACTATTTCCAGTAGCTCTCTTTCAGTAGTTGCATAATTTACTTAAGCTTCATTCAAAACCTTACTGGCATAGTGTATAGCATGAAAAATTTTAGACCTTCTTTGTCCTAACACTGCCCCCACAGCGTAATCACTACCATCACACATTAGTTCAAACTCTAAACTCCAGTTAGGGCCAATGATGACAGGTGCAGAAATTAATTTTTGTTTTAAGGTCTCAAAAGCAGTTAAACAATTGGCATCAAAATGAAATGAAGTATCCTTATTCAGTAAGTTGCTAAGCGGCTTGGCAATTTTGGAGAAATCTTTGATGAACCGCCTATAAAATCCAGCATGTCCAAGGAAGCTTCTGATGCCTTTCACGTTGATTGGAGGTGGTAATTTTTCAATGATTTCCACCTTTGCTTTGTCAACTTCGATCCCTCTTGTTGAAATTTTGTGGCCTAACACAATGCCTTCTTCTACCATGAAATGACATTTCTCCCAATTGGGCACCAGATTAGTTTCAGTACATCGCTTCAGTACAGTGTTGAGATTGTCAAGGCACTGGTCAAATGAACTCCTGAAGACAGAAAAGTCATCCATGAATACCTCGATGCATTTTTCTACAAGATCAGAAAAAATAACCAAAATGCATCTCTGAAAGGTGGTTGGTGCATTGCACAACCCAAAGGGCATCTTTTTGTAAGCAAAAACACCAAAGAGGCAAGTGAAAGTTGTCTTCTCTTGATTCATCAGATCCACAACTATCTGATTGTAACCAGAGTAGCCATCCAGAAAACAGTAAAAAGCTTATCCTGCTAGCCTTTCTAGCATCTGATCCATAAAGGGTAATGGGAAGTTATCTTTTTTGGTTGCTTGGTTCAACTTTCTATAATCAATGCACATCCGCCAACAGTGACAGTTCTCGTTGGAATCAACTCATTCTTCTCATTGCAAACAACTGTCATTCCACCCTTCTTTGGGACCACTTGTACAGGATTTACCCATGCACTGTCAGAAATAGGGTAGATTATACCTGCATCCAATAGCTTCATCACCTCCTTCTTCACCACTTCTTTCATTGTAGGATTGAGTCGTCTTTGAGGTTGGGCTACTGGTTTATAGTCATCCTCTATCAAGATTTTATGCATGCAGTAGGAGGGATTGATACCCTTTAAGTCAGATAGTGCCACACCAATGGCACTCTTGTTGTTCTTCAAGGTTTTTATCAGTTTTTCTTCTTCCTCTTGAGACAACTTGTTGCTAACGATAACCGGTTTATTGTTGTTGTCCTCAAGAAACACATACTTCAAATAAGATGGGAGTAATTTCAACTCCACCTTTTGCTCCTCTAGCTGTGGTTTTTCTTGCAGCTTCTCAAATGCTCTAGCTGTTGGTAGTGGTAATTCCTTGGAGGAATCTAAATCTTTTAAACAAGCCTCTATTTGTTTTTATTCTTCCTTATTCAACAAATCAAAGGCTTCAACCAATGATTTCTCCAAGGGGCTTGAATTGTGAATGTGCTTTTTGGCAGAAGTATATAGCTCATCGAGTATATCTACCCTAAAGCACTCTTTCTTGTCATTGGGGGTGTTGAAGTGCTTCAAACACATTGAAAGTAACTTCCTCATATTTCACCCGCACCTTCAATTTCCCATCATCAACATCTATGATCACCTTTGCTGTCTTCATAAATGGTCGTCCAAGGATCAAAGGTACATCCAAGTCCTCTTCTATGTCCATAACTACAAAATCCACCGGGAAGAAGAATTTGTATACTTTCACCAAAACATCCTCCGCTACACCATGGGGGTATTTGATGGAGTGGTCAGCTAATTGAAGAGTCATCCTTGAAGGCCTAACTTCCAAGTCACCAATTCTTTTTAGCATGGACAAAGGCATCAAGTTGATGTTAGCTCCTAGATGCAGTAATGCTTTCCCCACTGGTAAGGCACCAATGGTGATTGGTATTGTGAAACTTCTAGGATCATTGGACTTTTGGGGTAGAGGTTGCTGAATAATGGAACTGCACCCAGCCTCTAACTCCACAGTTTCTTCTTTTGAGAATCTCCTCTTCTTAGTCAAGAGGTCCTTCATAAACTTGGCATAAGTAGGCATTTTCTCCATTGCTTCGAAAAAGGGAATATTGATTTAGAGCCTTTTGAATATGTCCTTGAAGTGAACAAAGTGTCTCTCCTTATCCTTCCTTGAAGGAGTATGAGGATAGGTAAGGTTCTTCACTGGTGGTGGTCTCTCCTCATAACTCTCCTTTTTCTTATCTTTCTCTTTTTTATGTTTTTCTTTTTCTTCCTTCTTATATACAATCCCTTCTTTATTTTTCTCATCCTCACTCCCACAATCACTCTTTTTCTTTTCACCCTCATCTTCTTTTTTCTCATTCTCCTTTCTTTCTTTTTCACTAACATCTTCTTGCAACACTTCTTCCTCAACTACCAAGTTCTCACCTATACCTTTCCTTATTGTTATACCACTCCTTGTGGTGATAGACTTGCATTGCTCCTTGGGATTGGTTTGGGTGTTTGCTGAAAAATGGCCACTTTGCTGCTCAGAAAGTTGTTTAGCCAATTGGCCAACCTGAGTCTCTAAATTTCTGATAGAAGCTTCAGTGTTCTTTTGATTGGTAATAGAGACTTGCATAAACTTCTCCAAGGTGTCCTCCAACTTGGATGTTCGGTCTTGCACTGAAGGATAACCTTGTTGTTGCTGTTGTTGGTAGGGAGGAGGTTGCCTATTAGACGACCCTGCATCTTGCCTCCATCCAAAGTTCTGATTCTGATTGGAATTATTCCTCCACCCTTGTGAGAATTTGTTAGGATAAGGGTTATTGGAAAAATTCCCTTGCCTTCCCTGATTGCCCATATAATTGACCTGCTCCTTTTGAGAATTATCTTAAGAAGAATAGTGACCATTGGGATGATCACCTCCACAGAAGTCACAAGTCATTTGTTGTTGATGTTGACTAGGGCTAGAATGCACAACGTGGAGTTGTTGAGATAATGTAGCCATCTGCTTGGTAAGTGCCTTAATCTGTTGAGTAAGAATCTTGTTCTGAGCCAAGATTGCATCATTGGTGCTCAAATTAAGCACTCCTTTCTTCTGAACAACTTGCCTCCCATGTTGAGCTTGTTGGTCAGTGGATGCTAACGCATCAATAATTCTTGTTGCTTGCTCCACATGCACAACCATCATAGTTTCTCCTGTTGCAGCATCCAAAATCATCTTGGTGTCTGGCCTCAGACCATTGCAAAAGATGTTGAGCTAGGCCATGTCTTCAAACCCATGATTTGGACATCTCCTCAACAAGGATTTGAATCTCTCCCAGGCTTCAGAAAATGGCTCATCTGGTCCTTGACTGAAGGTAGAAATATCGGACTTTGCCTTGATGTATCGAGAGGGTGGAAAGAATCGATTCAAGAATTTCTCCTCTACAATACTCCAGCTAGTCAAACTCTGATTAGGATAAGATTTTAGCCATTCCTTGCTTTCCCTGCCAAAGAAAAAGGAAATAAACGTAAGTATACAACTTCCATATCTCCTTTATCAAAACCCATAGTTCCTATTAATTCATAGAAAGTAGAGAGATGGGTGTATGGATCCTCATGATCCATTCCTGTAAACTGATGTGCGCTGATCAGGCTTAGAAAAGTTGGCTTCATCTCCAGTGATCTTGTAGTAGCTGAAATTGCAATGCTCGAGAAATGTCTCGGCCCTTGTTGCAAAGCATAATCTTCTAATGTCCTTCTTGGGGGTGGGGGAGGTCTTTCGTCAGCCATGATTTGTTCAAGAGTTGATTGGGCTGGTTGTGTTTGTGAGGTAGAGGGATTTTCTGGTTCCTCTCCTTGGTTGATTCTGCTTCTTCTTCTCCTTCTACTGTTATTCCTTCTAGTCGTTCTCTCAACCTCTTAATCGAACACTAGTTGGTCTGCAGAAGCTTTGCCTCTAAGAATCATAAAACACTCAAAGAAGGATTAGCACCAGATAAAAATTTGCAATTAAATGACTATACAAAAAAATTAATTACAAGGCATCTAACAAACGAAACTGAGGAGTCTTTAGAAGTTTTACAAGTTCCCCGACAACGGCGCCAAAAATACTTGTTGAGACTTTGACAAGCGTAGCAATGTCACAATAGTATAATAGTTTGAAAGTAGGGGTTGTCGTACCCACGAGGAACTTGCACTACTATTAACTCACTCAATTTCAGTTCATTAAATATTTACACAAGAACGGTTTAATTGTCATTTTGGTTGTGAAGAATTTTATAAAAGAACGGGTTAATAAAATTAAAATAGAGCAGTAAAAGGATGGGTGGAAATCAAATGAGTGAGACGGGATTGAATTTCATCATTCTCCCTCCTCCGTATTCTGATAGTTTCCTGTATACATTATTCGAGAACATTGATGCAATACTCTAATATTGCCCGGGTAGATTCCTCGCACCCAAGGGCCCTAAGAATAATATATTTAGATATTGATTCCTCGCATATCAAATGTTTATCCCAGCATTAAGAGCAGGTATTCAAGCAATCGATAGATAAATATTTATTCCTATCATACAAACCTACCGAGTAAAAACCTTCAGGTCTAAATCAGAGAAATACCTTCTGGTCAAGACTAAGATTTGATAACAAGAAACTATTGATTAGATAGAATCATGTGTTTAAATACGAAACGAAACTACCAATGTTAATCGAGAATGAAATACAAAAAACTAAACGGAATACATTGGAGTTTGAAGATTACATTCAATCCCTAGTGGAGAGGTTAGCCACTCATGTATGAAGGCAACCTCAAAGTGGAGAAATGGAGTAGATGGATGGAGAAGTTCCTTGCCCTAGCACAGCACAACATCGTCCGGGAGAAGAGGAGAAGGTAAAAAATCGAAGTGTCCCTAAAAAGTCCCTCAAATTTTCCTTTATGCGCGTGCTCAGCAAGCAGGCTCAAGCTGGCGCGCTCAAGCGCCTTAATGCGCGCTTGAGCGCGCATTCACTTGTCTGAACTGGCGCATGCTTGCACACACAAACTTGCTAGAAAAGTCTCATTTTCTTCCTTCCTTGCTTCATTTGCTACTTCCAAGTTCCTACCAATTCACATTCTGTAAAATTCACACATTTTCCATTAAAATAGCATCAAACTCCAACTGTACCTAGAAAATCTACAGGTAACTAAGAATTAAGCAGAAAGGGGCAATTGGAGAGCATAATATCAAGTGTGTATTAACATAAAGTGCTTAATTTATAGAAAAATTCACTAAAACTAAGCACTTATCAGTAACTCGCTTAACCACACATTAACTCACATTTAACCACATTTGGTGTTACTTGTAATTAACCAGATTATAGCATACATAACTACCAACGCACACATAATTAACCATAAGTTAATTTCCCCTCGCATATGTAATATTCCTTATGATCAATTGAAATAAAAGTTAATTGTTTGTCAATTTGAACAATTATTGAAAGTGACTTTGATATTAACCAATTGAGCAGCTCATTTAACCACATACTAACTCACACTTAACCACCTATTGTGATACTTGCAATCAACCAGTTAGATAGAATAAATAACCATCAATGTACAGATAATTAACCATAAATTATTTTCCCTCACTTATGTAATAATCCTCATGTACATTTGAAACAAAAGTTAAAGGTTTGTCAATTTGAACAATTATCTGAAGTAATTTCGATATTAACCAATTGAACAACCCATTTAACCACATACTAACACACACTTAACCACCTTTTGTCTCACTTGTAATTAGCCAATTTAATGGCATAAATGACCATCAAAGTACACAGAATTAACCATAAATTTATACCCTCTCACTTATGTAATGATCCTTATGTTTAATTGAAATAAAATTTAAAGGTTTGTTAATGTACCTAAAATATTTGTTCAAAGATACAAACATTTAAAATTTATTTCAATTGATCATAAGGATTATTACACAAGTGAGGGAGTATGAATTTATGGTTAATACTATATAAGTTGATGGTTATGTACGTTATCAATTTGGTTAATTACAAGTAAATATTTTTAAAAAAACCGTCGAAGTTTTTGTAAAAAAAAAACTGACAACTGTTCACGAAAAAAGGAAAAAAATAAGAAAATGGGAGGTGTGCGGGATGTAACATCCGTTTTCCCCGTAATGGGAAACCGTGAGAACGGTAACACCGTTTAAAATAATGAATAAATATTTGGTATAGAATTTGATAAAAATAATTACATAACTAGTCTTAAAATAATATTTCAGAATTTTCTGAAGTCATTTTAGTATAATTACCAAAATTGCGAGTGACTATGAGCACCTGACAGAATTAATTTTTATTAATTGAAATAAAAATAAAAATTATTTTTAAACATAAAAATGGATTTAGAATATAAAAACAATTTTAATGTAATTTTTCTAGATTTTTTCTAAATTTTTGATAATTTTCAAAAATACCCTTAAACTTTGTGAAATTGCAAAATAGTCCCTCACACTCACCTAGTGAAAATTCGGCCCTATTTAGTTAAAATAGAGAGAAAGCTCATTTATTTATTAGGTTTGATAATTTAAAACAATGGTATTAAATATGAAAATGTGGAAAAAATTTAACCACACTTAAGCGGTGGTGTGTTCCATTATAAGCAAAAAATTTTACCTACCTCCTTCACAACCATGGTGCCACATCTCTCTCTTTCCACCACACTTTGCACCAGCCACACTCTCTCTCGTCTCTATAAATTCCTTTCCTCCCACTTCACTATGTTCCACTTGGTTCACTTGAACCATACCTAAACACCCCTCTCAAAATCTACTCAAGAGAAAACATTACTCTCTTGAGCACCAATTCTACCTCAAGCTCCAACCTTCTTGAAAGATTGGTTTTCATATTCCTCTCCTTCTTTCTTTGGACAACCATAGGGTATAACTCCATTCTCCATGAATTCATTTTTCTTCTTCTCCTTTTCTTGATGCTTGATGGCCTAATACTAATTTCATAATTTTTCATGGTTTATTTTGAAGTGTTTGGGAGACTTGTTCTTTGTCACTTGAAGGGAGATTCTTGGAGAAATTTTATGGGCTGCCTAAAGACTCAAAATGGCTGAATCTACCACTAGGTAGGGAGGAGGGAAAGTTTGAAAAATCTTAGTGGAAAGTAATGGAGGGTTAGGGTTTTGAGGAAAACCCTTGCCTCTTGATGTGGGTGAAAGTAAGTGTGACCCATGGATTTGAGAAAAGACCATAATGGCCTAATTCTCTTTAGGATTGGTTGATAAAAATATGTTTTGTATTTGTAGTGACTTTTATTAATGGTTGATCTTGATATGAAGCTTGATGAAATGAGAAATGTGGTGATTTGTTGATGGATTGATCATTATGAATGGAAAATGATGTTATTGAATTTCTGTACATGACTGAATGAAAATGGAAACATTCCAAATTGGTTGTTGGTGATTTTATAAGTGATGGTAGTGAAAATTTTGTTGAAACACAAAAAGTAGAACTTGAAGACTCAAAACCATGGCCTTCAAACTTGAAAAATGGGATAAATAGTGTTGAGTCTCAAAATATTATTAAATGGTTAATAATGTTTAAGTCTCATAACCCTGAGTTTTAACGAATAACAAATTTGGTTAATATTCCTTATGAGAAAGAACAGTTTTCTGCTGAAGGTAGTTTCTGTGTTTCAGAAGATGTCTGGTACAACAACCCTCTGAAATCATGCAACCCTCTGATGTGGTGCAGGAATTTGCTGAGTGATCAAGACCTACTGAAGCCAGAGAACCTTCTGAAGAAGAGAGACGTCGAACTGAAACTTGTACCTTTTTGGAAAAGTGCTTCTCTGCTAATTCCCTGTGAAGACTCAAGTCAACCGTAACCTTTCTCAGTTGCTTGTGCCTCATATCCTTCTGGAAAGTCAGAACATTTGCTTTTTGGTATATTTCAAATTTCTTGTCAGCAAAAAGGCATTGTCTGCTGTGAAGTACATTGTGCCCAGAAAAAGTAGAGTTTGTATTGACTGACACCTACTACCTGCTGCACCTGCTACTGCAAGCTACCAAGGCTATGTGTCAAAACGGGAAGAAAGCTAACTCTCAATGGAATTTAGAGAAGTCTACTGGTATCTTTTCTCTTCTCCTATATATATGAAGTCTCATGCAGAAAAGATAGTGAGAACGAACGAACTTGCTGAAATGCTGCTCAAAATTCTTTGATATTCAGATACTCAATTGTTTCATTTGTACAACAATTTCTTATCCTGAGTCTTACTCAGTTACTTGTACATCTTACTCAGTTTAGGATTTAAACTTGTTTAGTTTAAAAGCTTAAGCATTTTCTTTTTACACACTGTTTGTGGTTGAGCCTGAAGAGGCTTGGTGTTTAAACAATACTTGGGTTTGAGCTTGGAGAGGCTTGTCTGTAAAACAATACTTGGGTTTTAGCCTGAAGAGGCTGTGGATAAAAGAATACTTGTAATTGTGCTCAATTAGTGGAAATCCTTTGCTGGTTTGGCATTGGGACTGGACGTAGCTCACGGTGGATGTGAGTGAACCAGGATAAATTCTTGACTAAGTTTTCTCTATCCTTATCTCATTATATTTATTATTTGAGCTAACAAGAGGGTTCTAAGTAATCTATTTTATAAGCTTGAACTTTAAAACAATCTCAAACGCTTTATAAAACAAGTTTATAACACTGCCTTTTGGACCTGCTGAAGACTTCAGTAAGTCCCTGAAAAGTCCAATTTCAACAAGTTGCTTAAAACTTTTGTAAATCACTTTACTTGTGAAAAGGTTTTCATAAAATCTGTTTGAAATTATAAAACATTATTCAACCCCCCTTCTAGTGTTTCCTGTGGTTTCTATAGTTGGTATCAGAGCTCAACCTCGGGTCGAGCATCTAACAAGTGTTGAGGGAAGAAGATCCAAATGGAAACCTCAACAAGCAATCCCCACTACATTGCAGAAGGAGCCTCAATCTCAAGGCCCCCAACTTTCAATGGTACAGACTACCATTATTGGAAAGACCGTATAAAGCTGTTCATTGAGAGTAGTAACATAGATCTCTGGGATGTAGTCACAGATGGTGATTATATTCCTACCAATAATGGTGTGCCCATTCCTAAAGCAGAATGGACTGGTGATCAGAAGGTGCGTGTGTAACTTAATGCCAAAGCAAAACTCTATTTGGTTTGCTCCTTGAGTAAATCAGGATATGAGAAGGTGCATGGATGTACTTCTGCCAAAGAAATCTAGGATACATTAGCTTCAGCCCATGAGGGGACTGACAATGTAAAACAATCCAAAATAAGCATGCTTGTACATCAGTATGAGATGTTCAAGATGCATGAATCCGAATTCATTGATCAGATGTTTGGAAGATTTCAGACCATAACTAATGGACTCAAATCTCTTGGCAGATCCTATGACTCTGGTGATAATAATAATCGCAAGATTCTTAGGAGTTTACCAAAAATTTGGAGGCCCAAAGTTACTGCCATTCAAGAGGCAAAGAACCTCAACACCTTGAGAATGGAGGAACTTTTGGGATCCCTCAAAGTCCATGAGTTGGAACTTGGCGAAGATGCTCCTAAAAAGAAGTCACTTGCCTTGAATGCCAAGTCCAAACTGCTGAAGGTTGGACCACAAAAGGCCATGAAAGCTGAGGAATCTTCAGAAGGTTCTGAAGAATCAGAAGGGAGCTCTGATGATGATGATGATCTGGATCTTCTGAGCAGAAAGATCAAGAGAATGCTTCAGAGGAAAGGAAAGTTCAGAAAAGGCTTCTCCTCTGAAACCAAAATGGGTAAGTCAGGTAAAGAATCTTTCTCTAATGACAAAATAATCTGTTATGAATGTAAACAGCCAGAACATATGAAGACTGATTGTCCAAAGCTGAAGAAACCTTCTTACAAGAAGAAGAAGTTCTTCAAGAAGAAAAAGGGTTTTATGGCAACTTGGGAGGACTTAGATGATTCAACTTCAGAAGAGGAGGATGAATCTGCTGAAGAGGCCAACCTATTTAATGGCAAGTCTCCCTTCATCAGACAGTTATGAATCTGAGGTAATTCCTCAAACTCTTCAAGACATCTATGATGATTTGCTTGAAAGCTATAAGGAGCTTTTCCAAGAGTATAAGGATTTGTCTAGAACTTATACAGAAGTTTCAAAAAAAAATGAAGCTCTTGAGACTGAAAATCTTATACTCAAAGAAAAACTCCTGAGTACTGAGCCTAGTAGTTCAAAAGGTTTAATCAAGGAAAATGAGAATCTTAGAAAACAAGTTATTGAACTTACTAGAGATCTTGCTAACTTTGTTAATGGAACCAAGAACCTCAACAGGATGTTGGGTGTTCAAAAGAACTCCAAAAACAATGAAGGTCTAGGATACTCAGATAGTGAATAATCACATGATTCAAATTCTAAACCTGCTAAAAAAGTTAAGAAAGGTAAGGGATACTCTCATTGTGGAAAGCCTGGACACAGTGTGTCTTAGTGCAAACACAAGAGAAAGGGCAGACCTGCTGCTAACAAAAAAGGACCCAAGAAGTTGTGGGTACCTAAGTCTTTGATTATTCCTGTTGCAGATGTGTTTAATAGGACAAAGGAGACACCACAAATGGTACCTGGACAGTGGCTGCTCGCGACACATGACAGGAGAAAGGTCTTTGTTCCAAAACCTTAGACCTAAGGATGGAATGGTGGTGACCTTCGGAGGAAACCAGAAAGGTAGAATCACTGGCATTGGTTCAGTAGGTATATCCCTTTTCTCTGTTATTCAGAATGTTCTCCTTGTTGAAGGTCTTCAACACAACCTACTGAGCATAAGTCAATTATGTGATAGTGGATATGTTGTATCCTTCACTAAGGAAAGTTGTGTAGTCAAAGATGCTTTTGACCAAGTCATTTTTACTGCCAAGAGACACATCAATGTGTATAAGATTAATCTTGAGGAACTTGCATATCAAAATGTGACTTGTTTACTTTCTGTTAAAGATGAAAAACAGATTTGGCATCAGAAACTTGGGCATGCCAGCCTGAGATTAATCTCAAAGTTTACAAAACATAACCTTGTAAAAGGATTACCCAAGCTTTCTTTCAAATATGATATTTTATGTAAAAACTGTCTTAAAGGTAAACAAACAAGAAGCTCTTTCAAAAGTAAAATTGTTGTGTCTACCTCAAGACCTTTAGAACTACTTCACATTGATCTATTTTGTCCTACAAGAACATAAAGCTTGGATGGTAAGAAGTATGGCTTAGTCATTGTTGATGACTACTCAAGATTCACATGGGTGATATTCCTCAAAAGAAAGGATGAGACTTTTGAGAATTTCATAAAATTCTGTAAGAAGGTGCAAAATGAAAAAGGCTTTTGCATTTCTATAATCAGAAGTGACCACGGTGGTGAGTTTGAAAACTCAAGCTTCAGCATGTTCTGTGATGAGAATGGGATCTCACACAATTTCTCTGTGGCTAGAACACCTCAGCAAAATGGGGTTGTTGAGAGAAAGAACATAAGCTTGCAGGAGATGGGTAGAACCATGCTCATTCCAAGCAGCCTACCAAGATCCTTCTGGGCAGAGGCTGTTCACACAGCTTGCTACATTCAAAACAAAATTTTGGTAAGACCAATTCTCAAAAGAATTCCCTATGAATTGTGGAGAGGAAGAAAACCCAACATTTCTTATTTTCACATTTTTGGCTGTGAGTGTTTCATACTTAACACCAAAGATGATCTGGGTAAATTTGATTCTAAATCTGATAAAGGATTCTTCATTGATTATTCAGAAACATCCAAGGCTTACAAAGTTTACAACTCTATAACCTTGACAGTAGAAGAATCTATCCATGTTAGATTTAATGATGCTAAAGAGACTGATATGGAACTATCAGATCTAGAAGAGGATTTTGCAGGTATGGAGCTGAACCCTACTTCAGAGACTCCAGAGGTTAAGAATGAAGCACCTGCTGAAGGACCCTCTAAAGTACCTGTTGAACAGACTTCCAGTCAACCTGTTGAAAACTGATTCTCTTCACAGAGTCAATGTTGAGTCTCAGAATGAGCATGTATTCCCTCGCAGGCATGAGTGGAGATATATAACTCATCATCCTCGAGATCAAATCATTGGTGATACTTCAGAAAGAGTAAGAACAAGATCAAGACTTAGAGAAGTCAATAATCTTGCCTTTCTTTCTGAAATTGAGCCAAAGAATATTGAGGAAGCTCTGCATGATGAAGGGTGGATCCTAGCCATGCAAGAAGAGCTTAATCAATTTGCCAGGAGTGATGTCTGGACTCTTGTTCCTAAACCCCATGGGAAAACTATTATAGGAACCAAATGGGTGTTTAGAAACAAACTCTCTGAAGATGGTCAAGTAATCAGAAACAAGGCCGGATTGGTTGCACAAGGCTACAATCAACAAGAAGGTATTGACTTTACTGAAACTTTTGCTCCAGTAGCAAGGCTTGAAGCCATTAGGATTTTACTTTCCTATGCAGCCAATAATGGCATCAAACTATATCAAATAGATGTAAAAGAGTGCCTTCCTAAATGGATTCATTGAGGAAGAGGTATTTGTTAGACAACCCCCTGGTTTTGAAAATTTGACTTTTCCTGAGCATGTTTTTAAACTGAAAAAGGCTCTGTATGGTCTGAAACCAGCTCCCATAGCTTGGTATGACAGATTGAGCAACTTTCTACTCAAAATATGGTTTTGAAAGAGGAAAAGTTGACACAACACTTTTCAGAAAACTGTCTAACAAAGACCTGATTCTAGTCCAGATATATGTTGATGACATTATTTTTGGATCAACAAATTCCTCTATGTGCACTGAGTTTTCAAGGCTTATGCAATCTGAATTTGAAATGAGTTTATTGGGTGAACTCAAATTTTTCGTAGGACTTCAAATTAAGCAAGATTCAGATTGCAAACCTATGACAACTCATATGCACCCTTCAGCAATCTTAAGTAAAGATGAGGGAGAAGAATGTGTTGACCCAACCATGTATAGAGGCATGATTGGATCCCTGTTGTATCTTACAACAAGTAGGCCTGATATTATGTTCAATGTATGCTTGTGTGCAAGATTTCAATCAGATCCAAGAATAACTCATTATAAGGCTGTTAAAAGAATTTTTAGATATCTCAATGGTACTGTGATGCTGATTTTACTGGAGATAGAGTTGAAAGAAAATCAACAAGTGGAGGATGCCACTTCATTGGAGAGAATATGATAAGTTGGGCTAGCAAAAGGCAAAGCACAATAGCCCTCTCAACTGCTGAAGCTGAGTACATTGCCGCTGCATGCTGTTGTTCACAGCTGCTATGGGTAAAATATCAACTTGAAGATTTCAACATCCCTGTTAAATCTATTCCTGTATTTTGTGATAATACAAGTGACATAAATCTTTCTAAAAATCCCACTCAGCATTCTAGAGCTAAGCATATAGAAATCAAACATCATTTCATTAGATATTATGTTTAGAAAGGTGTTTTTGATATAAAGTTCATTGACACAGAGTATCAATGGGTTGATATATTCACAAAACCTCTTACTGAAGATAGTTTAAGTTCATTAGAGATAATCTGCACATTCTTTCATTATCCGAAAACTGAATTTGTTGTTACATGCTTACCTGCTGCACTTAACTGGTTTTTGCTGAATTTATAATAATATACACTCTTTCAGCAACTCCTTTACCCTGAATTTTGTCTTGCTCTGTTGCTTTATAATCACTTCAGCATGCTCTGAACACCCTTTTGATTGATGACAAAAGGGGGAGTAAGATAAACTAACAAAAATATGAAGTTTAAGCTCTTTTCAGAGAAGATATCTCTTATTCAAGGGGAGCAAAGCAAAGCAAGTTTTCTATTCCTTTTCAAGTATCTGAGATAGAGGGAGAATTCCTAAACTAATTTCTTTATTTCCCTTCAGATATTTGATAGTTTAAGCAAATTTGTCATCATTAAAAAGGGGAGAATGTTGAGTCTCAAAATATTATTAAATGGTTAATAATGTTTAAGTCTCATAACCCTGAGTTTTAATGAATAACAAATTTGGTTAATATTCCTTATGAGAAAGAACAATTTTTTGCTGAAGGTAATTTCTGTGTTTCAGAAGATGTCTGATACAGCAACCCTCTGATGTGGTGCAACCTGCTGAAATAGAGGAACCTGTTGAGTGATCAAGACCTACTGAAGCCAGAGAACCTTCTGAAGAAGAGAGACGTCGTACTGAAACTTGTACCTTTTTGGAAAAGTGCTTCTCTGCTAATTCCCTGTGAAGACTCAAGTCAACCGTAGCCTTTTTCAGTTGCTTGTGCCTCATATCCTTCTGGAAAGTCAGAACATTTACTCTTTGGCATATTTCAAATTTCTTATCACCAAAAAGGCAATGTCTGCTGTGAAGTACATTGTGCCCAGAAAAAGTAGAGTCTGTGCTGACTGACACCTACTACCTGCTGCACCTGCTACTGCAAGCTACCAAGGTTATGTTTCACAACGGGAAAAAAGCTATCTCTCAACGGGATTTAGAGAAGTCTACTGGTATCTTTTCTCTTCTCCTATATATATGAAGTCTCATGCAGAAAAGATAGTGAGAACGAACGAACTTGCTGAAATGCTGCTCAAAATTCTTTGATATTCAGATACTCAATTGTTTCATTTGTACAACAATTTCTTATCCTGAGTCTTACTCAGTTACTTGTATATCTTACTCAGTTTAGGCATTAAACTCGTGTAGTTTAAAAGCTTAAGCATTTTCTTTTTACACACCGTTTGTGGTTGAGCCTGAAAAGGCTTGGTGTTTAAACAATACTTGGGTTTGAGCCTAGAAAGGCTTGTCTGTAAAAAAATACTCGCGTTTTAGCCTGAAGAGGCTATGGATAAAAGAATACTTTTAACTGTGCTCAGTTAGTGGAAATCCTTTGCTGGTTTTGGCATTGGGACTGGACGTAGCTCATGGTGGATGTGAGTGAACCAAGATAAATTCTTGGCTAAGTTTTCTCTACCCTTATCTCATTATATTTGTTATTTGAGCTAACAGGAGGGTTCTGAATTATCTATTTTATAAGCTTGAACCTTAAAACAATCTCAAACGCTTTATAAAACAAGTTTATAACACTGCCACTTGGACCTGCTGAAGCACTTCAGTAAGTCCCTGAAAAGTCCAGTTTCAGCAAGTTGCTCAAAACTTTTGTAAATCACTTTGCTTGTGAAAAGGTTTTAATAAAATCTGTTTGAAATTATAAAACACTATTCAACCCCCCTTCTAGTGTTTCCTGTGGTTTCTACAAATAGGTCATAAGAGATCATAAAAGACTTTAAATGTTTGAAACATGAGGAAGAGTGTAAGTGAGGGAGAGAGGAATCTCATAAGCCTTGAACATCCTAAAAATCGAGTGGATATGATGAGGTGAGAAATTCATGACAGTAACAGGGTAGGTTTATAACTGTAGGAAAAATAGTTTGTAACGAGTAAATAGATAGTTTATAATTGCAGGCTAAAATAGTTTGTAACTTGGTGCGCAGAATTTATGACAGTAAATTTTAGAAGTCTGTAACATAACATCAATACTAATAAGCTTATACTTGAAGAAATAAAGGATTTTGAAATAAAGCTAAAAGAGTCATAACACCATATTTAAAGAATTTATAACATGAGATTTAAGAATGTTATGACAGAAAAGCAGAAAGTTTATAACCTGAGATTCATAGGTTCATAATAGGAAATTAAGAAGTGTATAACTAGAGGCCACAGAGTTTGTAACGTAAACCAGGAAACCCATGACAGTAGCATACATGTTTAAGACATAAGAACTAAGAAGTTCATAACAAAAAGGAAACAATTTATGACACAAGACTAAGGGAGCTATAACATAAGAGAGCTATAAGCTAAGGCTACAATAATTATAATAGAAAATTTAATACATATGATAGACTAAGTTGAAATGTTTATAACAACAGGAAAACGACTCATAACCTAGAATTTAAGATGTTTATAACATGTGAGGAAAATAGTTCATAATATGAAATTGAAATGCTTATAACAAATGAGGAAAGGTTTGTGAACCATAGGAAGAGAGTTATGTCATAAATGTTGTGAAACATCAAAATAGAAATTTATAACCCAAAACAGAAGAGTTTACAACTCATTGCAAAAGAGTTTGTAACAAAGCACAAAAATGTTTATAACATTTGTCAAAAAGGTTTATAACCTGGAACAGAAATGCTAATAGCTAGCCCATGAACTTAGAAAAAATTAATTGAGTATTTGTGATGCATGTTTCTGATTGTTGTTAACACTTAGAACAATTTATTAAAGATTCCATGCTCTAAGTATTTGTGAAGCATGTTTCTTATTGATATACACTATTGGAATGATATTAGAGATCTTGAATTCTAAGTGTTTGTGATGCATATTGGTGAACTTTATGAACTGTGGAAAACCCCAAAGTATAAGGGAAGTTCTGTCGGATTCTCAAGAGAAATGGATTGAGATTGTTGGCCTTGGTGCCTTTGTGATTATGGCCTTAGTGCCTTTGATGTACTGTGAGAATCCCCCAGCGTGATGTTGGGCATGGCCCTGTTGTTGTGTGATCATGCATCATGGCATTGTGTAACACCCTCATCCCATGACGGGTATTACTCGACTAACTCGGTTGCGATTTGTTAATTTCTCTTTTAAAGAAGTGAAGAAAATCAGTGATTCTTTTTTTTAATAATATTAATAAATTGTAATTGGGATGGAACCATGAGAACATATCAATGCGACAAATATCATTTCACTGCTATTCCAAATTACAACAGAAGTAATATACATTAAATTGGAGTCTTAGTATACTACATTATAGAAGAAGTGGACCCTCTATTTGACTACACTCTATCTATACAGGATATTATTGCTCAGGTACACCCCTAAGTACTACCGTTCGACTTAAACAAGATCCGGTTCGGCCTGAACACCACGCCTATCTTCAGAACAACGTGCATCCTTCCAGAGTCCATGCCCTTTTAGGTGCCAAAATAATAACGGACAACAAAAATAAAGACAAGGGGGTGAGAACACATCACATGAACTCACTTAACGCACGATATAGTGTACTAGAGCATACACACAGGAAAAATCCACGCAGTTCAACCAAATAAGTAATCACTCATGACATTATCAAGATGCACACCGACTATTGCATGCTTTGCAACTACAATGTTATAACTAATGCATGAGGGCCTGGGGAAAAATCACCATCCACAGTGCACACAACAACTGCCCGACCTATATGTACAACGTATCAGGAGTTAGAGTCTGTACTAGCACCGATACAAAGAGCCTTGCTCATATTTTCTTTTGGCCAAATTATTTTTATACACCTTCCAGACAATCTCCACTGACCCCGAAACCATGAGAGCTACAGGATAGCCAAGCTTGTACCCCTTCGGACTCGACAGTAGGGAGCTAGCCTACGTCTCTTGATGTCCTTTCTGGAACTCGACTATCCTCAGGGCTGGCGTCCCATTTGAGGAACCGTTGGAGTTCCTTGCAAAACTCAGTGCACCCTTCCCAACCAGTTTCACATTGTACCAAAGTGTCACTGCCATATTAGGTCATAAGGTTTTCAACCTTGAACATTATCAATGCTTTATGATGCATGTCACACAAACAATGATTCTCAGCATACACATCCTTACAGTCAAAGCCTATTGAATCATTCCACGTCACCACTCCCCGTGGTACAGCCCGATTCAATGTCTTTCCTTCACAAGGAGATCCAAACAATGCTTTCTCAACATACACATCCTTACAGGCAAAAGCCCATTGAATCATTCTACGTCACCACTCCTCGTGGTACGACCCGATTCAATGTCTTTCTTTCACAAGGAGATCCAAACAATGCTTTCTCAGCATACACATCCTTACAGGCAAAGCCCATTGAATCATTCCACATCACCACTTCCCGTGGTACGGCCCGGTTCAATGTCTTTCCTTCACAAGGAGATCCAAACCCCATCTCGGGTAAATTCGCACTCTCTCACTTAGGCTTCTCAAGTCTTATGCAAGAAGAGTGTGTTTGTTATAAACTTTTAAGGTAATTTGTACTAGTGTGTTTCTTAAAATCAATGATCACTTTCACTTAAGTCCTATAGCTTACTAAGACTTATGATTGTGTCTTATGAATAGTGTTACCTATCTTAATTCATCTTGTATGTCTAATTAGGATTAGGTTTATCCCTTATTCATGATTAATCTTCCTTAATTAGACTATAATTAAATCTAATTCTCCTTAATTAAGTCTTAATCTTTACTTAAGATCCTAATTAATTCCTAATCATTCCTTAATCTCTTCTTTAATTTTGGATTAAGCTTTTAATTACATTTGATTAAGGTTAATCACAATTAATTAGTTCTTAATCACCATTAAGTCTTAATTAATTGATTAATACTTCATCAGTAACTAATGATTAAGATTAAGATTAATCTTCATTAGGGTTAATTAAAGTTAATCTCAGTTAATTCTTCCTTACTTAATTAACTTAAGTGGATTGACTTAGTCAACTTAGGTGAGTTGGATTAATAAGCCCACTAATTAAACTTTGAGTCTTGATTTTGATGGGTAGGATTAGGGTTGGAGCCCAACACCAATCCAAGCCCAATGCACATTCACTAATTTTTTTTTTGCCTTAAGGTGAGTTCTATGAATTTTTTTGAAGGCATTGGGCCTAAACTAGAGGCTCAATGGTTAGGTAACCCATAAGGGTCCATTTTCTCACATTACCATCAAGTTTTATGAAATTTAAGGTGACTTTTAGATGGGTTTATTTTTGTACCCGAATTTAACTTAGATATTTTACCCAAAAATTGTTTTCTTTTAATTTCACTTATCACTTTAAATGGTTACCCATTTTAACTTATTGGGCCACTAAGGCCCATAAACACATTAACACCAATTTCACTAACATTCCAAGATCAAACACATTCACTTCATGAGTTTCTCATGAATGTGAATATGAACACCAAGAACATGATGAACACCAAGAACACAAAAATTCCAATAAATTACCCAACTCAAGTATAGTCATCCATAAGCAATTCAATCAAACAATTTCACACAAATTCATCAAAATATGCCAAGCAACATCATCAAGCTCACACTTTGTTCATAAGCTCAAAAACACCATTATTCATGATTCAGTCACACCAATCAATTTTATAATTCCAAACAATCACATGCATGTACTTAGATTCATCATACAAACATGTTACAAGTATCAAATAAATTTTTAAACACATGCAGCCCATAAAAACTAAAATAGCCGAATGGTTTCAAGGAAAAAGGGGAAAAAATTTCAACCAAACTCATGACTTGCATGCATCCAAAATCACCAAATAAGCACATTTCAAGCATCATATAAATTTTTAAAACAAACATGCAAACCATATACATACAGCCGAACCATTTCTTCAAAGAAATAGGTTCCAAGAATTCATTTTTTTAAGGGAAAAAGGTTTAGGGACAAGGATCAAGGGTAATCCTTAACTCTAGTCACCAATCCTACTAGAGTTCAAGGTTCTCCCCCCCTTTACCTAAGGAAAATCACTCTTGAAAAAGTGCAGCAACTTCAAATATTTTTCCCTCTTTGTGCTCCTCTTGATCTCCCAAGCAATCTTTCTCAAAGGATGTAAGCTAGATTTTGAAGTTTAAGGTTCAAAAATGGAACCTTTAACTTAGAATGTGAAGGAGAAAAAATGGAGGATGGAGAGGAGAGGAAGAAGAATTGCTCACGGTTTGGAAGAGGAAAATGGAGAATGAAAAATGGTTTTGCATGTAATGAGAGGAGGAATTGGACAAGTGTTAAGTGTCTTATGTCACATAAGGTCATTTCTCACTTTATGTCTTTGAAAGTGTGTGAAACAAGTTAAGTGAGTCTCCCACATGTACACAGTTTTTGAGATGGTTTAAGTGAGGGATTTTGATAAAATGTTGCAGAATTTTCGGATTTGAGGCAAGGGCATTTTGGTCATTTTCCAAAAATAGTAGGGGTACAAAGGTAATTTCACACCAAAAATTCCCAAAAATTCTAGAAAAATTCCTATAATTGTTCTAACCTATTTTAATCCTAAAAATGAGAATAGAACTGACTTCTCACTTAAACTCTCTTATTTCCCAAGTTTCCAGTTTTCGCACACAACAGTCAATTTTTAACAAGAGTAAGCAGATAGAAAAATTATGATGTTACACACAAAAATTCTATAAAGTTATAAATATCATTTTTAATCCAC
This sequence comes from Sesbania bispinosa, assembly GCA_026901365.1. Classification (NCBI taxonomy): domain Eukaryota; kingdom Viridiplantae; phylum Streptophyta; class Magnoliopsida; order Fabales; family Fabaceae; genus Sesbania; species Sesbania bispinosa. The sequence continues at coordinate 990,814 of QLOH01000064.1, forward strand.
TTTTAAGGTCCAAATTATATTTTCCATATTATTCTACAAATTTTCATATGTTGGTTAGGGTTACACTACTAACCAGGGGCATTTTGGTCTTTTTGCCCAAAAATGCCAGAAAATTCTAAATAAATTTCTAAAATTCATTATTAATTATATTAAGACCATTTTGACTAAAAATATAGATCCCTTTAAGTTTTAGCTATTTTTCATAATTAAATCTATATTTTCCGTAACTATATAATTACTAAGGGTATCTTAGGTCATTTTCTCAAACACCTCTCTAGAAAAATTATTTATAATTATGGTTGAATAATTCCAAAAATATAAATTTGATTGTTTATCAGTAGTTCCTAAATACCTCATAATTAAATTTTTTTTCTAAACTTTCTCTATCTTATTTATATACTGGTAGGGGAAATCGTGGGTGTTACACATTGTTCATGGGGAAGCTAGCTACAGTAAGGTACAATCGCGATATGGCCGGAGGGGAGGCCGATAGTGTTGCCTTGAGGGTGTACTTGGTGGGGAAATATGCTGCCATGGTCCAATGGGCGCCTTGGAACTGGAGCGAGTACCAAGCGACACCGACCACCCTGACGATCCCCTAACCATAATCAGGATCAGTGGAGATTGTTCTGGCCTCTAAATCTTGCAAGTAATGGATGTTGTGTACCTGGTTACGCCCTGAGTTGGCGATGACAGAACTCTAACTCCCGATCGCTTCGCCCAATCATTGTTCGGATCAAGATATTGATATTAGTATTGTTGAAGATATTAGTATCAACATCTTGAAAGGTGTTGGGACTGGTATTGTTGAAGATACTAATATGAATATGTTGGATTGTTTGGAGGTGCACCTGAGATTCATCATTGAGTCTGCATGCCCATGACATTGGTAACATTGTGTCTAAGAGTCTTTGCATTGCATGCATTGACTGTTGTGATGATTGAGATATGAAATGAAATTCTTGTGACTTATTTTTATGATTGATTATATATGTCTTGGTTATTATAGGAATAGGTGTATGCCTTAACTCATTCGTTACTTTCTGCCAGTATGATTTTCATTACTTTCTCTCACTCCTTTGTTTTTGTGTCTTGTTGTTTGTTTCTTGTTAATTGTTGCCACGCTAGATGGATTGCTAGAAGATATCTTATCTCATGCAAGTGAGCCGTGGCTTGGGCCGAGGTAGAAGTTTTGTATCGAGTTAAGTCGGACCACAGTTATATCAAGAGTCTTTCTCATTATTTCTTGAGTCATGTATTCAAGGGTATTCTCATTTGTATTGTATGATTAGAAAACTATCTTATAAACAAATTTGGAATTTAGGAATATTTGTTGAACTAAATTTTCCAAGTACCTCAAATGTTTTATTTTCCAAAACGATCAACATGTAGAATGAAAATTTTTAATTGAATAAATATTATTACAAGTATTTCAATTTCTTCACTTTTTCAAAATGATTAGTACATATCTTTGTTATTTCTATTAGGTCCTTTAAAAAAAATAACCCTCACTTTTTCCTTAAAGTTGTAGTTAGAGATTAACGTAAAACCAAGTAACGTCTACCCCTAGGGTGAGTGTTACACGGGAGGTGGGTACTTTTAGGTGTGGAAAAAAATTACTAATTGTTGCATTATGATGCATTTAACCAATTATACTATTTCATTAACCGCCAATGGACACTACATTAACCTCATGTTGACGGGATTGAATATTTCCAGTTTTTTGGAGGGAGAGCTTTGCCACCCATAGATGTCCTACCGACTCGTGCTGGATTGCCTCCCCTGGAGGATACCTGTGGTCTTGCACAAAAAAAATGATCCAATTATTTTAAAATCATCACTGCCATAATTATAAATTTAAAAATATGTTCAAAGAAGGAACAAGACTGCCTCCCGTGAAGGATATGTGTGATTCATAAAAAAAAAGTCACTTTAAACATATAAATGAAAAATTGGCTTAACTTTTAAACTTACTCTAATAAATATACAATGAATCAAAATGTAAAACAATAATTTTTTTCAAGTAGATGAAAATAAAATAATTATAAATTTCACAATTCTAATTAAAAAATATGAATAGATCAAGGAGTGAGAGTAGGTTGTTAAGAATACTGCTAATTTAACAACAACAACAACAACAACAACAACAACAATAATAATAATAATAATAATAATAATAATAATAATAATAATAATATAGTAGTAACATAAAGACTCAATCATTCAAAATCTTTTTCTATTTATCTATTCCATTTGAAGATTTTTTTTCTTTCTATTTATCTGTTACATTTAGAAATTTAAGAAATTATTAATTACGTTTTTTACCTTTACGATCTTAATAAGAGATAATAGATAAAAATTTAAATAAAAAATATAGAAAGATAAATGATATAGTGAAAAAAAAACACAATAAATTTAATGTAAATCAACACATTTATTGTATTTTTTAATTTATATTTTTATGTAATAAGACAGATAAATAAAAAAAGATAATAATAAAAGTAAAAAAAATAAATAAATAATGTAAAGAAAGCTACTTTCATAAAAGAGAAAAATTAAAATAAATTTTAAAAGTAAAAAAAAAGGAAAAATTACAATTTTAAGGGAACATGAAATAGGGTACATTTTCAATGCACAAATATCATAATCCATTCACATTTCCCCTATTTATCCATGGGTTTTTTTTTTTCGCCTACTACGTTGACTTTGGTAGTTTGGTGTGATTTTTTTATATCTACACCCTTCTTCAACTCCTCTCTAACAAAGTGGTTTTGAATTTCTATGTAGTTTGTCCTTGAAACTTTGACTATCATAGTATACAAACTTTTTCAACCAATTAATTAAAAATCAGTAAAAAGCCAATTTTTTTTTTTTTTGATAAGCAGTAAATAAAAAGCAAAATGGCCCAGGTTTTCATCAAGGATGGAAAAGGTATGAAAATTTAAACGTTAAAAAGAAAAAAACTTTGACACTTAAAATCTGTGTGTGGGAAGTGTAGAGAAGAAAATGATAAAAATAAAAAATGAAATGAAGAGAAAAAAAAGTAAAAAATATGATAATTGATACAATGAAAATAAAAAGAGAGATAAGAAGAAAAGAGGTGGAAAAGAAAGTTTAAAAAATAAAGATGTAAATAAATCAAAGTTGTTTATAGATTTGTAAGTTTCAAAGATCTCGATCAAGAGAATCGAAAACTTACGTGTAAGGATTGTCTCCCGCCTCTGCTGTCTCTGCAGCAGATATCCGCTACGGAATAACTATGGATTTTAATTCCGTAGTTATTCCGTAGTTGTTCCGTAGCTGATGTCTGCTGTAAAGGCAGGATCCAGGTCCAAAACTTATCGTGTATAGCACATGTCAATGCTTTATAGGATAAAAGTAATATAAAGTCGACATTTTTTATTATAGTATTATCTGGGATGATTTAGCCCCCCTCTCCCACTCTATTAAACTATACATTATATATAAATAATAAAAAAATATTAATTTATATGTAATAAAAAATTAAATAAATTGAGTGTAATATATTTAATTTTTATAATCTAAATTTTATTTAATATTTATTATTAAAATTTAGTCTCTTTAACGCTTTGTTTGGATTTAAGGAAGTGGGAAGGAAGGAAGTTTTGGAGGGGGAAAAGAATGGGAAAATCTGATTTTTGGTTGTTTGGATATGTTGAAAAACTGACCAAAGTGAAAAATCGTATATGGAATAATTCATGTCAGTTTTCTTTGCTCTAATGCTGTGAAAACCAGAAAGGCAATGAAAAGAGGGCTAAAATACAAATTATACCCAACTAGGGGTGTTCAAGACCCGGTATGTCCCTTGGACCCGTTCTACTCGGGTCGGATATGTTCCTGTCCTACAAGAAAGAATAGAACCAAGTCGGGTCTCATTTTTTGACCCGATATCGGCGTGGCGGACCTTAGCTTTGAAAGAGGGGAGCCACGACTCCCCCAAACTTTTGTCAATTATATATATATATATATGAGAGTTCAAATTATACCGGTGTAAGTTACACCAAATCTTACATTGTTGATAACTCTAGATTAAATGTGATTTTTATTAATCCCACTGTTGTATTATATTTACTCATCATCTTGATTATTTGTATAAAATTTCATAAAATTTGAACATTAATAAACTGATAATCAAATGGTTGCTTTAATTTTTTCACATAAGACAAATGTATATATGACATTAATTTTAAGACATCTTAATGACATATTAAACAATTTTGGATTAATGTGAATTTTTTTATATATAATCTATATGATAGTAACTTTCAATCCAATGATGGATTACTTAAAACCATGATTTATTAAAAAGTTATTTAACGGTGTAAGACATTGTGTAACTTACATTGGTGTAAGTTGAACCCTCCTCATATATTTTATATTAATATATATTAGTTAATTTTATTTGAGTTTTAAACAATAGTTTAACATTCTAGTTTTACCTTTATTTAATATCATTCACTACCTTCATTATCATTTATAGTTAAAAAGACAATAAAGTTAATAAGGGTAAATATGTAAAATGATAATAAATGCTTCATTGAAATTGTAAAGTGACTTATAAAAGAAACACAAAAACTTCTAAATGGTTTATGATAAATAGGAACAAGGGAGAAAGTACTATAATTTAACTTTTTAGTTTTACCCTTACTTAATATCATTAATTGACTCCACTATCATTTGATACTCTCTTCGTTCCTATTTATAAGACACATTTTTAGAAGCTTTTTGTGTTCTTTTTATAATTTACTTTACAATTTCAAGGAAACATTTTGTTACTATTTGCCTTATTTACCCTTATTAACTTTAATATCTTTTCAACTATCAAATGATAGTGGAGTTGGTTAATGATATTAAATAAGAATAAAACTAGAAAGTTAAACTATTTTTTTAAAAACCCCAATAAAATTAACTAGTTTCAATCCTTTTCATTGGTAAGTGTAATTTGGTCAATAGTGCATTATAAATAGGAACAAATGGAGTAGTTGAAAAAACATTAAAGTTAATAAGGATAAATAAGAAAATAGTAATAAACGTTTCCTTGAAATTATAAAGTAACTTATAAAAAGGAACACAAAAAAATTCTAAAATGTATCTTATAAATAGAAATTGAGGGAGTATTATTGTTTGACTAAGAATTTTAAACTTCAGTCACTCTCTCTTGTGTTGCCTAGCTATTTAATTAGAATTTAGTAACTATACATTGTCAATGAAAAAAAGTTTTACGCCGACATCCAATGATGTTTTGCCACATCAATTAATGAGTTTAATCATACATAAGTTGTCATACTCATTAAATGATGCAGCAACACATAATTGAATGTTGTAAAAAATTTTACACTGAACATGTATAGTAATTAAACTCATTTAATTATTGTTGTATTGTGTTTTGGTATATTTTGAATTGTGATGAATGTGAATATTGTTTTACTATTTTCTTATGTATTGTGATATGATAAATTTATATTTGAAAAAAATATGATAAAGAGTGAAAAAATGATTCCTTTTTCAAGAGGAAGGCTTGTGAGAAAGATGAAAAAAATACAACTTCTACATCAACTTAAATTGAAAAATTTTCTAAAAATCTAAGAATTGAAGAAAATGAGAAGCAACTTTCCAAAGTTCCTAAAGTTACATACAATGAATTTGAAAATACTTTAAAATGTAATTCCGGGAAACGCCCTCAAATTTGACAATACCTACTAAATCAAATGGATGAAGTACTTTTTGTAATACCCACCAAATTCGGAGAAGTGCCCTCAAATTTTAATATACCAACTAAAATTACATATAAAAATTTTAATTTGGCACCCCCAAAATTTTTATCCAAGTTCCGTCACTGGACATCGGGTTGAGGACGGGTTCGGGTTAACCTTCGGGTTACCCAGCCCGTCCTATATATATAAATATAATATTTATTACTTATAATTTTCTATTATGTAAAGTCATAACCTTATTTTTTTCATTTTAGATAGGGTTTTTGAGTCTAAGTTTCCTCTATCTACCTTTAAAAATACATTCTATACGTAAAGTTATATAGTGATATAATGTTATTCTTGTTTTAGTAATGTCCCAAACTATAAAAAAGTAAAAAATATTACATACATTAAGAGAAATTCTATTGTATGCAATATATTTATTAATTGTATGAACTATTTTCTTTTGAACATTGTTATATTATCGTTTCATGATTATATTTAGCTTATATATCGGGTCAACCCGGTCCTGTCCTTCTCAGACCCGATCTTACTTAGACCCGCACATCATCAGGTCTCTTTGTGTCTATGGACGAGTTCGGGTCCATAAAATTGGTCCGGTCAAAAATTAGGGTCGGGTCAGGGACAAGCAAAACTCGTCCCAACCCGTCCCATGAACACCCTTATGCCCAACCAACATGTCCGTGTGGCAGGATTGTTTCTCTTATTTTGTTTCTTTATAATAATAAATAAAAAAAAATATAATTAATAATATTAAATAATAATAATAATAAATAAAAATGATAAAAATATAAATAAATAATAATTTCAAGTATGAGGACAACTGAGTAATTATATACCATACTCATTTTTTTTCCTCATTCTTTTATTTTTTTCTTCTCAAACCAAAAAATCATCAAACTTTCCCTTTATTTTTCTTCCTTCCCTTTTCTTTCTTTCTATTTTTCCTCCTTTCATTTTCACTCATCATTCAACGGAGTATAAATGATTTTTATCAGAAACTTATTTAATACAAATATTATTATTGATGAATTTTATAACGAATGTATCATATGTATAACTTAAATAAAAAAATATGACGAATTTGACTATATTTAATCTTTATTATTAAATAAACTTTTTCAACCCCTTCATGTGAATCCCAAATCCGTTCTTGAGTATTATTAATTGGAAAGACATTATTAAAAATTTTAAATTGAAAAATCTCATTAAAAAAGTTATCGGGGAAGGACTAAATTAAAAAATAGGACAAAAATGAGTTTACTCTTATGAATTTACATGACCATAAGTTATGTTATCCCTAGTTATTCTAATTGAGTAAATTAGAACATCATTCCCCGACTCTTGGTATACTATGCAATTTTATCCCTGACTTTTTCAAAATAGCACTTTAGTTCCTGATTTTATTAAAACATGTACTTTAGTCCCTAAAGTGCATGTTTTTTAATAAAGTGAAGGACTAAATTACATGTTTTTAATAAAATAAGGACTAAAGTACATATTTTTTAATAAAGTATGGACTAAAGTGCTATTTTAGAAAAAGTCAAGAACAAAACTGCAAAGTCCCCCAAGAGTCAAGTACCGATGTGCTAGTTTCCTCTATTCTAATTTGTGAGAATGGTTTTGGGATTTTATCAAACACTAGATGTAAACAAAATTTTATCAAACACTAGATGTAAACAAAGGGGTCTCCTAGTCAAGTGATTTTTTTTGGTACAGAAGTTTTATTATATTTATAGAATTTATAGAAAGACTGATCAGACGAAGTCACATATTATATTATTACTGGAGTGCAGATAAGACATTGCAATTTAATCAAAGCGGTCTCCTAGTCAAGTGATTTTTTTTGGTACAGAAGTTTTATTATATTTACAGAATTTCTATAAAAAGACTGATTAGACAAAGTCACATATTATATCATTACTAGAGTGCAGATAAGGTTTTGCAATTCATAACTTCAAATCTCAGCAGAAAAAAAGTAAAATAAAAAAAATGGTAAATATGTTTTTGATCTCTAAACTTTCACCTGAATTTAATTTTGGTCCCTAATTTTTTTTTGTTGGTTTTGGTCCCTAAAGTTTTCAAATCATTAAATTAGTCCCTGCCGTCAACTCTGTTAAATATAGGGGTGACGACAGAGACTAATTTCAGTGATTTGAAAACTTTAGGGACCAAAACCAAATTCGGGTGAAAGTTTAGGGACCAAATACGAATCCGGGTTTGGTCCCTAATTTTTATTTTTCGTTGTTTTTATCCCTAACATTTTTAAATCATTGAAATTAGTCCCTACCGTCAACTCTGTTAAATATAAGGGTGACGACAGAGACTAATTTCAATGATTTGAAAACATTAGGAACCAAAATTAACGAAAAAAAGATTAGGGACCAAAATCAAATTCGAGTGAAAGTTTAGGTATCAAAAAACATATTTAACCCAATAAAAAACGTAGGGGTAGCCACTAGCGCCGTATGGTCCCAAGTTCTATTGAACACATGTTTATTTTAATCCTTTCTCTCCTCCTTTGTTTATTTCATAAAATATTTTCAAATTATAAAGGAAAGGGAGAATTTTTATATGATACCCATTTCAATTAATTATGTTTATGTAGTTACAATCCGTCAGCAGTGACGTTAGCAATGAAGTTTTTATACTGATTTGTCTTTGTCTTATTCTGCCCTGATTCAAACTTCCAATGTAACATTCTGTCGTGTTTGTGGAAGATGTATCCACCACTCACTCACCAAGTTAACATGCATGTAACAGTGTCAAGTAAGTTCTATGTTCCTTTATTAACTTGTTTTGTCAGCACCACAATTATTAGTCTTAGAGGAGTATGTTCTCTTCTCACTTCTCCCTCTACTGTTTGTAACCGTCACTCTCAGTACCAATACTATGTATGCTATTGCTCTTTTGCCACTGTTTGGTTTCATTCTATCTTCATTTGCTGCAGATAATACTAAATAGTATTGGTAAAAAGAAGAAAACAAGCCTTGTTTGCAATTTGAATGGCGAAGTCTAAAATGGGTTTTCCTGCTAAAGTAGTTACCTTTAGCTTGGTTCATGTTGGTTTTCTTGTGTGAAGGAACAAGGTTGGGAATTACACTTAACATTCTTTCATTATGGCTCTTTTTCCTTTATGGTGGTGTCTCTTCTTTTTTCTTCTTGCTTTAAAATGAGGGTGTTTGTGTTTGTGGTTTGATGTTGCAGTTACTCCTCCCTCTTGTGTTAGAAAAAGAGCTCTTAAAGCTTCATTGGTGAAATCTGTGCCACTGCCAAAGATGAGTTTTGAACCATTGAGTTGGTATTGCCAGCCAGAAGCAAACAGTATTTGGGCTAAAGTAGTAGATAGTGCTTTTGGGTCCTATACACCTTGTGCAATTAACACTATTGTTATCTCCACCTCCAATTTGGTTCTTATGGGCTTGTGCTTATATCGAATATGGCTTATCACTAGCAATGCAAAAGCTCAGAGGTTTCGTTTAAAATCAAATTACTATAATTGTATTCTTGGAATTTTGGCTGGTTATTGTGCTGCTCAACCTTTGTGGAGATTGTTAACTGGAATTTCAGCCTTCAACCTGAATGGGGAGACTGGTTTTGCTCCTTTTGAGGTGGGTCTGAAATGCATTCTTCAATGAGATTCCTTTGCATGAATATACAGTATCTTATGTCACACAAAATTGATATTTGATGATGGGGTTTAGTTCATCTAGTGATACCTAGGAGTTATATGTCATGCTGCAACAGAGGAATATGTAGAATTTGGCTGGAATGTGCAATTTTAACCCCTTTCTGTGTTCTTGCAGATAACAGCTCTGATCATTGAAGCACTTACTTGGTTCTCAATGATAATTCTCATCATTGTGGAGACTAAGATTTATATCAGGCAATTTAGATGGTTGGTGCGGTTTGGAGTTATATATGTTTTGGTGGGAGATATTGTAATGCTTAACCTTCTTCTGTCAGTGAAAGATTACTGCAGCAGGTTAGCTTATAAGTCTGATACCTTGCCTTTTCAATTTTTGATCAATGTTGCACTCTATTTCATATTCTCTTGTTAATTATTACTTTTTCCATTTTCTAATTAGTAACATATATATAGTAAACTGTGATTTCTTTAGCAGCATCATGTGTTTTTTTTCCTGAAACTATTTACTTCAATGTGATGAACATACACAATGAAATGTATTTCAACAATAAGCCTATTCAGCTTATTGACAAAAGTAAAGGTTTCCTTTAACTTTCATCTTTCTAATCTGCTGTTTCATAAAAAAAGTATTTCTTCAAATGTATAAATGAGATCATGTCAAAATTTGGTATTTTCTCTGCTTCATAGATAATTTAAGCCAATAATGTGGGTCTGGGAAGGATATTAAAATAATGAGTGTGTGGCCCCAGCTTGAGATTAGTATGCATGAAAGGTCTATTGAATATCATGTCAAAATTTGGAATTTTCTTTCCTTCATAGATAATTTAAGTATATAATGGGGTCTGGGAAGGATATTAACACAATGAATTTATGGCATCAGCATGAGATTAATATGCATGAAAAGTCAATTCAATTTAAATTTAAAAATAAGGTTAATTTTTTTACAAAAGGAAGAAAAGAAAAACTAAATCTCATTCTTGATGGTATATGCAGCACCATAGTTATGGTTTTATTTCATTTTTGCAGATCTGCCCTCTTTCTATACATTAGCACTGTTATCTGTCAGGTACATTTCTGTTTTCCCCTCTTTTAATGAAGTTCAACATAATAATCATTATACTTGTATTTGATTTAATTTCTAGACTGCAATATTAAGAACATTTGTTATTTATGAAAGCTGGCTACTAGTGTCAGATACATTGTAAATACAAAAGGCTAGGCCAGTAATGATAATTTTCCTTGGCCTGAGAGCCCTTTAGAAAACTTGACTCAAATTTGGATTAATTTGTATTTAGATATTATATAGACCCAATTTATAATTTACAGTCTTTGCAAAAGTTGTATTTGTAAAATTTGGGTTTGAAAATTGTAGATTTGGCTAGCTAGAGAGCAATGGATGTCAATGTGTTGATCTAATGTATGAAATGTTTTGTACTAAGTGTGATCCTACAGCAGCATGGTATGTAGGTAGCAACTTCTAAGTAATGCCGATTGGGATGAAAGAGTGATTAGTATGATATAGTTTTCTTAGTTAAGCCACCATGAAATAGTATCGAGTCACTTAGACTTGGCACAACGAACTTATTGTGGCTACTTTTCTGATGTAGGTGTTGTTTGGTACCTTACTTCTTGTTTACATTCCTAATTTGACTCCTTATTCTGGCCATACAACAATGCAAACTGAGATACCTGACAATGGTGAATATGAACCACTTTGTGGAGAAGATCAAGTTTGCCCTGAGATGCATGCCAATATATTATCTAGTGAGTAATCCTAATCCCACAACCAGACATGTTAATAAATTATAGTTTTACAATTTCTTTTGGAAACTACAATTTCATGTGTTTTGTAACAAAGAGTGTATATAAACCTCACTTGATATTTAGAATGATTTTAAAGAATTCAAAAATCATTTCTCATCATCAAATAAGGAAAAGGAAAGATAATATTTTTGGAAACTCTGAACTAGTTATTTCTTATCAGTGAGAAGGAAAAGAATAAAAAATAACAAATTTCATTGGTCTTGAATCTCTTGATTATCAACATGACTAATTTTTGGAAGAGAGAATGGAGTAGCATAAATCTGTTGCAGCATGGGTTGTGTTTTTTAGGTTGTTATCCTTTCTTGTGCAATTCGGCAGTCTCTATCCTTGTAACATTATTTACTAGTTATGTTTTCTGCATTCTCTGAAGGAATATCTTTTGGATGGATAACTCCACTCATGAAACAAGGCTACAGAAAACCCATCACTGAAAAGGATGTTTGGAAGCTAGACAAATGGGATCAAACAGAGACATTAATTGAAAAGTTTGCATTTTTACTTCTTTCTCACTATATAGTTCTGCATGGATTTCATACATCTTGTATACATATTTTAAAGCGCTTTTGGTTTCTGCAGGTTCCAGAAGTGTTGGATGTTAGAATTTCAAAGCTCTAGCCCTTGGCTTTTAAGAGCATTGAACAATAGCCTAGGGAAAAGGTGCATATTCACAGCTTTTTCATGATATTTTGTCTTCCCTCTTAATTGTTAGATCATTATTTGGATTCTTCAAGATGACCTAAGTAATATTGTTGTCTCATTTTTGTTTGACTTGGCTTGAATGTTTGATTAGATTTTGGTGTGGAGGCATCTATAAGGTGAGCATTTTGAGCCCATTTTTATCTTCAATTTAATTTCTTCAAATGAACCAGTAAAAATTTTCACATTGCAAGTTACTGATCCTGATTGCATGTTGAGGGAATTTTTTTTCTCTCAATAATTTACAAGGCTGCAGGCCTGTTTTAATTTTTCTAGTAACCAGTAATCTCATTAGTGTTTAAATTATTATCTAGAAATACTTGCTTTATATATAGAATTATACAGTGTAGAGTATGCAAAAAATTGTACATTATATAAATTTGATAATATTGTTGAATTTTGTATGTGCTGACTCCTGTGGAACTTGGAAATTTTTAATGATCCTTGCAGATTGGTAATGATCTTTCTCAGTTTGTGGGGCCTATTTTGCTGAACCATCTCTTAGATGTAAGTTTATTTCTCCCCAGGACCAAATTGGATTAATGTGAATATAGAAAATATAGAGTGCAAAGAAGTGCAATGATATTGTGATAAAGCCCACGGCACATGCACAAACGAAAAAAAGAGAGAGATTAGTTTGATTCCAAACTCAGACTTATGTTTTACAGAAATTGGAGAACTCCCTATCAATTTTCAATCGCATAGCATGTGAGCCAATAAACCTATCCCCTGGGCTTTTCTATTTGAATAGTTAATTTCTTAGTCTCCTTGTATATGAAATCCAAAAATTTTTGGTCTATAAGTATTTACTTAAATTTACACATTTGCTTTTAAATAAAACATAGTGTCCAAGTCAATTTAGGCCAATTAAATAGTAGGCAAAAACCATGTGCAAAATCCCATCAATGTATGACAGATCATTTTGTAATCAATACTAAGGGACTGTTGCACTGAATATAGATTTCTTTTTTCTAAGTCTTTGTGAATATCTGACATTAATCCATCAGGAAAATATCTGTATAAATATAACTTCACACATATGTTCATTCGATCTCCAAGTGGCATATGAATAATATAAGGGATGTATCAAGTGCGAGTGCTATTTTTATACGAGAGTGAGAAAAGTAAATCTTAACATGATTTCATATTTTAATTTTGACAATTCGTGTTCAGACCTAATGGTCAAGATTTGTTCCTCTCACTTTCACAAAAATAGTTTTCTCATATGTGTGTGTGTGTGTGTATAATCAAGCAATAACATTTAAAAATTATTCAAGTTATATGCACATACATATATATTAACAATGATTTGAATGATCAAATTTGCCTATTTATAAAATGATAATTATGTTATGTTTATTATTTCATTTCTACAAGCATGTTTATGGTTTGTTCTAATTCTAGTTTGCGATGCTTATTTTGAATGTGCAGTCAATGCAAAATGGAGACCCATCATGGATTGGCTACATCTATGCTTTCTCCATATTTGTTGGAGTGGTATGGCTACAGTATGATTTTAAAAGTTTTGGTCCAATAAACTTTCTGGTGAACCTTGTACATTTAAATGTAGATGAGGTTTTTCTTTTTGTTTCTTTCTTTCCATGCTTCTCTAGCCATATAGATAAAACATCGTTAATATGGAATGACTAAAATATAATGTTGATCTCTCAAAATATCCCAATTTTCCCATTTGGTCCCCCAAAATATTTTTTCCAAACTAGTCCCCACGAAATTCTAATGCATTCCCATTTTGTCCCTCAATTGGTGTACCGTTTGTTCTCTTTGTTAAATGCCTATGTGGCAACTAAGGTAGACATAATTATCCTAGAGTAGGGAGAAGCTTTATGAAAATCCTTCTAACACAAGGTATTGTGCCCTAAGATGTGTCATGTAGGAATTGTAAGATCCCTTGCTAAAAAGTCCATGTGACACATAGGATTGCCAATTAGGATTATTATGTCCACCTCAACTGCCACATAGTCATCTAACAGAGAGAACTGAAGGTACACTAACGGAGCGACCAAATGGGAAAAAAATATTTTGGGGAACCAAATGGGAAAATCAGGATATTTTGGGGGATCAAAATCATATTTTGGCCGTATGGAGTAAGATATTTTGTGGTAAGTTTTCTTCTCTAGTAGAAGTGCATATAAACATAAAGCACATGTTAGGATATCTTACTATGTCTTGGAACTTGGAAGCATGCACAACTGCATAGGTGTATGCTTTTCTATATATACAAAAGTATAGGGATTTACATAGAGATTCTAAGGTCTTGTTTGGTTTGAGAAAATATTTTCTGTTTATCATTTTTTTCCATTAATAAATACAAAATTGCTACCTTGTTTTTACTTTGTGTTCTATTTTCAAAGATTTGTAGGAAACAAGTGAAAAGGAAACAAGTCTTTATGAAAAAGGAAACAAAATAAAAAACAATGTAGCAGTTTTGTAAATATTAGTGAAAACAGGTAATGAAAATAGAAAACATTTTCAAACGAAGAATGCCCTATGATAACAAATACCTATATAATAATGACCAGTAACTCTCTCCCTCAAGCTGGACACTAGATATCAATCATGGATGTCTTCTTACAAATACTAATACCTCACTGTCCTGGAATTGCTTTAGTATATAATCAGTTAGCTTTCTCCTGTTCGAGCATGCTTTGAGTAATTATACCTTGTTGCACCTTTCACTGATAAAAGAGAAATTAACTTCCATATACATAGGGCTAGTTTGGATACATTTCTCCAGAAGAACTTCTAGAAGAAGAAAAATGCAATGAATGAAGAAGGCAAAATAAATTTATCTTCTTCTACAAGTTGAAATTAGTCTCTACAACTCAACTTCTTCAGAAGCTCTCCAATTTAACTTCTCCATAAATAACTAAATTCAATTTATGGAAGAATTTGAATTCATTTTACGTTCTCCATTCATTCTATTTTTTTCTCCTAGATATACTTCTACAGAAGTTTTATCCAAACTGGGCCATAGTTCTCTCATGAAATAATGGATTGGTTGTAGTATAATTGTTGCAAGGCAGTGACTGTCACATCATCAGTTCATGTATGTTGAATTTAAAATTGTGTCTAACTCAGACCACACAAGGCTGTAGTTATAATATGTATGCAATAAATACAAATAATTATGATTGCTAAATCTAATCCTAATTAGCATTTAATGAGTATCTTTAACGTTGTAACACATGAAGACTGATAGATATACATTTTATTTTTTCCACAATTGACAGAGTTTGTCTTTGATATCGTAACTATTTTTTACTTTTCATAGCATTTATTAAAAAGAAGAAAAGAACAATTAACAGGTGTTTCAACTCTTTTCAGTCAATTGGTGTTCTATGTGAAGCACAGTACTTCCAGAATGTTATGCGTGTTGGTTTTCAGATTAGATCAACATTGGTATGCCATCTCCTTTTCTTAAGAGTCCAACTACACTGTTTATCCAGTCTGGACAGCCCTAAATATACTGGTTTTTCCTACTTTATTTTATATGTTATTTATCTATATAGTTGATTTGATATGGCCATGTCTAATTATAGGTGGCTGCTATATTTAGAAAATCTTTGAGGCTAACTCATGAAGGTCGAAAGAAGTTCATGTCTGGGAAGCTTATGAATATGATAACAGCAGATGCCAATGCACTACAGGTTCATTTCCTACTTATACTTCATACTTCATATGCATGTCTTTGCATCACCCACTTCCTAACACAAATTTTGTCAACAACTTAGTCTCTCGATTGCAAAGTATCATCAAATTGATCCTTGTTCTTTGTCAAACTGAGAGAAATGAGTGTAACTGAGCCCTAACTAAGGACTAAATTGATGACAAAAATCTTTCTAAGACTAAATTGATGATCTTTGTATCCTTGGGAAGTCTAAGAATAATTGACATAGCTACCATTTTAACATTCCCTTCCTAGCATCAACTTAACCTTTAGTAGTTAAACCTCAAAAGCTCAAACCATCATTTCAAAATATTGTTTGCAATTAATGGTCCAAATTAAGCAAGTTCTATTGTTGACAACAAGGTTGAGTTAATGCGACAAGCTGGTTAATAATGCTTTTCAAGCTTAGAGAAATTCAAATTTTACTTTCTCATGATAGTTATATAATTGTATAATATATCTTAAGTCATAATTGCAAATACTCAAATATTGAAATTTTATTGCCATGCTTTGGAGTGTGGAGAATGTTCCCATAGTATAAATTTCATTACTAATATTCCTTCACAATGTTCAGCAAATATGTCAACAACTTCATGCACTATGGTCAGCACCATTCCGTATCATCATAGCTATGGTTCTCCTATACCAGCAACTAGGTGTTGCTTCACTTATTGGGTCACTAATTTTGGTTCTCATTATCCCACTACAGGCAAGTTTAATCTGTACTTTTTAGCTTACAAGCATGTGTATGTGTGGTTTTTACTTTCTGAAAAACATGTAATGAGGAAAGGACTCAAAGAGAACCCTTACCTAGTTCTTGACCCCTCCCTTCTGTTTATAATAGAGAGCAAAGTTTATGTATATGCTGCAGTCCAAGTATGTAATACAAATTACATCTTTGTATGGAAAATACAAACAAATATTAATAACATAAGGCAGCTAATAGCCTATAAATCTACTAATGTTTTGGATTTTTCAAAATGCATTTAATTCGGAACAGTTAGAGAAATTAGGTAGATAGAGGGAATCAGTTCGTAAATAGGGGAAATCAGAATGAATGGATTCATTCATAGAATTTAGAAAGTTGTATGAAAAGGGAAACCTTTTGTTGAATGGAAGACCCTTGGAGGTTCTTTCTCCTATTTTCAATCATTCAATAAAATTGATCTTTCTGTTATTTGTTTCTATCAATTTTCCGTTTCTCTTCCATGAGTTCCTAGCAGGAGCTACTATTTAATGCTCTTCCACAAGCTAAAGCTTATACATCAAATTTACTTAGTTGTAAATATATATAGCTAATTTGAGGTCCTCTAAACTAGTAAACATGTTTGCTAATTGGTCATTTTAGTTGACAAAACCAGTAGCAATGCACCCTAACAAGATCTCTTAGATGCAACCCTTGGTGGTCAAGGGGTGGCCTAAAGCATGGAGATTTACATCAATGGATTAAACAACAAACAATAGTTGCGAACTTGATGCCACATATTGATCCAAAACCTTAAGATGGGTATATGGGTCTGTTCTCTTATATTATTGTCTTCATTTAACCCATTCCTAACCAATGTGGGACTCCATTACTCACTCTTGAATTTCCAACAGAAATGACAATCCATTACTATTTGTTTGGTCCTCCATTAAAGGCTACATTGGAAGAAATATGTAAATCTGCTTGGTTTTCTCCTAGCCTTAACTCTTGAAGAAGCTATTCAAGCCATATCTGGTCACAGATTTCCAATGACATGGATTAATATTGCATTTTTGCACTTGACTCTGCATCTTATTCTAGTTCTGTTAGTGGCCCCTTACTTGGGTAGAGCTTGATGTTTGTATCCACAAGTTGGATACCTGTCATGCTGGATTGTAGCTTTAGCAGTAGATTGAGTACTTCAATCCTTAGAAGTGTTTGAGATGACCCAATTATTTAGTCTCATCTCTCCTTTTCCATCAAATCCCTACAATTTCCACAGGGAGGATAATATGATGCCTATTGGTGATAAAACCTAAATTCAATTAATTTTAATGAAAACTGCAAAATGTTTGATAGTTTAGAAATTAGTATAAGTTAGAACACATATTTGGTATCTAGTTTATTTTTTAAAAAATAACTATTCTCTTCTATTTTATAGGTTTCTCTCCCATAAATAAATAAAGAATCTTTTTGTTGTTTCTGAGAACAGACATTTGTTATTGGCAAAACGCGAAAACTGACAAAGGAAGGACTGCAACAGACAGACAAAAGGGTTGGTCTCATGAATGAAATTCTGGCTGCCATGGATACAGTAAAGTATGAACACGTTAAAAAAATGCCCACTTTCAACATTCAAGTACAGATTATGTCTTAACAGTATTTGTGATATGCTGAATATGATTCAGATGTTATGCATGGGAAGCAAGCTTTCAATCTAGAATTCAAAGCATACGAGATGACGAGCTATCATGGTTCCGCAAAGCACAGCTGTTTTATGCTGTATGAACCTTGATGTGAATTTAGAATTCAGAGTGTCTTCATGTTGTTTTATTATCCAGTTTCTGATTCATGATGACAATTAATGGATTTGAGATTAATTGTCTTTTCTTGAGTTGTGTTAATAGCATTGGATTACTCATTTGCAAAAATTTGAGTAACTATATACACTATGTAAAAGTAGGAAACGAATAATGGTCTACAAGGTCCATAGTACAGTCCTTTAAATTTTGATAGAAATTAACATATCAGTATAAAGTTGTTTTCAAGGAAATTGTCACCTGGTATGACATCATAATATGGTTTTCTGTGAGATAACAACTAAGTGTTATGCTGTTAGACCTCCTTTGAGATATAATATTAGTATTATCTCTTTACATTTATGATGGTCCTTTAGTTATGTCAAGGCTGAATATGAAGGCATATTGGTATGTTTCTTAAGCTTGATATATGTGGCAAGGCACACTATTAATTCCTATATTTGGGGCTAATTCCAAGAGTACTCTGCAACTATTCATTTGATTCCAGGTTTGTAGTATCCTGTAATCTCACTCGAAAATCAAAGCTTATATACAAGCATGAAAAATTCTTTTGTTAGCTGAAATGTTGTACTTAATGTCATATTCTCCCTGGACACAAGACACTTGCATAAATGGTTGGAACATCAATGAAATGTCTATAGAGAACTTAATTTCAATTTGTGTTACGTGAAGATATGTTCTTCTATCAAGCAGCATACAATTACCTAATTTCATATACTCATGTGCCACAACAATTCTTAGAATGCTTGTAAACAATTTGAATGACATAGGAAATTCTCCTAGATTGTGAAAATTTGTAGCTTTCTTCCTAACTACTTGTCTTCTGTTGCAGCTCAACACATTTATACTAAACAGCATCCCAGTTCTTGTGACAGTTACCTCATTTGGAATGTTTACTTTACTTGGTGGAGATTTGACACCTTCAAGGGCATTTACCTCACTATCTCTGTTTGCAGTTTTGCGCTTCCCTTTAAATATGCTTCCAAATTTATTAAGTCAGGTTGTCATTGGTCCTTATAACTTTCAGTTAATTTTTTTTTATAAAAAGAAATTGTTATAATGATTGCATTGTTTTGCACTGTGATTTGGGAGAATTCCAAAAAAAAAAAAAAGATTCTTGATAAAAAATATTTACCGCGAACAAACAACAATGACTTGAAGTGGTTATATATGCAACTTTAAGCCAATATCTTATACAAATAATCACTTCAAGTGGAATATTTTCCTCCATCATATTTATTTTTCACCACTTCAAATTGTGATAAGCATTTCCTTACTGGTTTGAGGTCAAAATATGAGATTTCTTTAGTTGGAGATATAAAATCATTCCTTACTGATTGTCTTTTCTGCCAGGTAGCAAATGCAAATGTCTCATTGCAACGTTTAGAGGAACTGTTCTTGACTGAGGAGAGAAACTTAAAACAAAATCCACCTATTGTACCGGGACTTCCGGCTATCTCAATTAAGAACGGATACTTTTCATGGGATCCTAAGGTCAATTTTTCAATAATACTTTTGTGCACTGCCATTACTTTGGTAAAGCTGACTTAATTGTTTTTCAATTAACAACAACATTAGAGAGAACAAATTATTAATAGGTAACATTTTCATTTCAGTTTTTCTGAAGAATAGCATTTTACTATGTTATGCAGATTGCAGAAGAATAAACAACAAAAGGTTCAAGAATGCTAATCAATAAGCAGTTTCCAATTTGAAACAAGCTCTATAAAAGTAGAATATAGAACTATATCAGAATATGTTACATGAAACTTTGATTAGTCTTCCCTCCTCCCTCCCCTAAACTTACAACATAAGCCAGACCAAGATCAATTAGAATAATGATATTTATACTCATTGTAGGTCATAGGAGACCAAATTGTTGCTTTTGATGAATGTGATGCTAATGATAAGCAACATTTCTTTAATTGAGGCATAAAATTTCAGTTTTCATCTGTTTTAGTCCCTTTAATTTATAATTTTGATATTAGCTGTGCGCACTTCACTTTATGTATGAAAAACATTTTCAATTCACAGGCAGAGAAGCCCACATTATCAAATATTAATGTCGAAATACCAATTGGAAGCTTAGTTGCAATCATTGGTGGCACTGGAGAAGGGAAAACATCACTTATTTCAGCAATGATTGGAGAGCTACCTCCTGTAGCCAATGAAAATGCTACAATCAGAGGCACTGTTGCTTATGTTCCACAGATTTCATGGATTTTCAATGCTACAGTGGGTTTCAGCTTGTTTATGCTTCTAAAATTTATGTTTATTAATAATAAATTTAAAGTGAACAAATACTACTTTTTATTATTCTGAACCACTTCTTATTTCAGGTTCGTGAAAATATATTATTTGGATCAAAATTCGAATATGAACGATATTGGAAGGCCATTGATGTTGCAGCTTTACAGCATGATCTTAACTTACTACCTGTAGGATTGTATATAAAACTTGATCTTCTCTATTGCTTCTCAAAATTAATATGAAGGTTTTTTTCTTCTTTCTTTTTCTATAATTTATCTCATTTATATCTATTCAGGGACATGATTTTACAGAGATTGGAGAAAGAGGAGTCAATATTAGTGGTGGACAAAAACAGAGAGTTTCCTTAGCTCGGGCTGTATACTCAAATTCGGATGTATATATATTTGATGATCCTTTGAGTGCTCTTGATGCTCATGTTGCTCAAGAGGTATCACTCTTATCAAGCTCTAAGAAACAAGTCCTTGTTGCTTCCATCCTCTATAAATTTCATTGGTGTAAGTTGTCAATATGATATGAAAAAGAATCAAATCTAACTGATTTTGATTATTGAGATATTAATTAAAGGCATGCCTGCTCATGTACTTTATCAGATTTTCCTTTCTCCTGTAGTACAAATATTTGAATTGCAAATATCACCATTAATTGTTGACCATTTAAAAATTTGAAAATATCTATGATCATAGTTCATATAATCTGATTTGCAATGACCTCCAGGTTTTCAGGAACTGTATAAAGGAAGGGCTTCAAGGGAAAACCAGGGTTCTTGTCACCAACCAGCTTCATTTTCTCCCACAGGTGGATAAAATTATTCTGGTTAGTGAAGGCATGATCATGGAGCAGGGAACCTTCGAGGAGTTGTCAAAATGTGGCCGTCTATTTCAGAAACTAATGGAAAATGCAGGGAAAATGGAACAAGAAGCAGATAGTAATGAAGATAGAGATAGTCATGACAAGGATAGCATTCTGTCCTTGAATAATGAGGCAATTGTAGAGTTACCAAATGATGCAAGCTATGAGAAGAAGGGAAAATTACGAAAATCAGTACTGGTTAAGAAAGAAGAGCGGGAGACAGGTGTGGTTAGCTGGAAAGTTATAATGAGGTGAGATCACCACGGAACCTAAAATATAGATATTAAAGGAATTTTTCCCTTAAGTTATTGTTATTAAGTGTCATGAAGCAACTATTCCAAAAGCTTGACCTGTTTGATGAAATTCAACTTTTTATTAGATGAATGAGGATGGAAAGCTTCTAACTCTAGACCACTTGGTCATAGAGGCTCTAATATCATGTCTTAAGCCAACTATCCCAAAAGCTTAAGTTGTTAGGTGAAGACACATGAATGATTTTTATATTATCTCTAATATTAAGAAAGTATGAATAAAATGATTTCATTTGCGACATGGTCAATATTAGGAACACATGAAATTCCCTTCACTAAAATGACAAAATGTTGGTTTTTCTCTTTTCTTTGTTGCTTATGGAAGATTCTTGATCCTCTTTCTTTGTGTACACTATTTTCTTTTCTGAAAATAAATAAGCAAATAAATAGCAGCTTGGTACCATTTTGTTTGATTTGCTTATGGATGCTTTTTTGGTGTTTGTATACTATATATTTTTTTTCCTTTTGTAATCACTAGCCCCGCTTTGCACTTTTCTCTGTTTGGACCGAATTCAGATGCTCTAGTTTGGTTATGACATGTAATTATAAATCCAAATTTACAGGTACCAATCTGCTCTGGGTGGCCTGTGGGTGGTTTCCATTCTCTTCACATGCTATACATTAACAGAAGTTCTTCGAATTTCCAGTAGCACATGGTTAAGTGTGTGGACAGCTCAAGATTCCACTGCAACTTATGAAACAGGATATTTTCTTTTCATCTATGCACTTTTCTCATTTGGACAGGTCATTCGACAATGAGTTTCTATTTAACATTTGTATCTTCTCAGTTCTCACATGCTTCCAACCTCCATTATTTAACTTTCTACTCAGTACTTGGCATCTTTTGCCTTACATGTAAGGATTAGAATTATTCAAGAAAATGTTCATCCTCCAACAAGCTATCTAAGTTGTCATAGTGTACCTTTCTTGTACTTTCATCAATTTTAGGAAAAATGAAATGAATATTTCCTTTGCTGCATTCAGGTATCTGTGGCCCTTGCAAACTCTTATTGGTTGATCATTTCAAGTCTTCGTGCTGCTAAAAGATTGCACAATGCAATGCTAGATAAAATCCTGCGGGCTCCAATGATATTCTTCCAAACTAATCCTGTTGGCCGCATAATTAATAGGTTTGCAAAAGACACAGGAGAGATAGATACCTATGTTTTTGCCTTGGTGAATAGCTTTCTGGGGCAAGTCTGGCAACTGCTTTCGACATTTATTCTTATAGGCACAGTGAGCACAATATCCCTGTGGGCCATAATGCCACTTCTGATCTTCTTTTATGCAGCTTATATATATTACCAGGTGTGTTCTATATAGTTTCCTTAGTTTTAGTGTAGTCTGATATAGAAATGTTTTACCTGCCAAATTGGTTTTATCTGATTTTGCATTATGGATTCTCTTGAAAATTTGGAGAACTGGAGATAAAGATGTTTCTTTTATATGTCTACAGAAAGATAGATGATGTATACATTATAATCTGCAAAATTTATCATTTAATCATAGTAACATTATCCCAACTTGCCCCCATGTCATGAAGAATGCCTAATTCATAACCCAAGTAACTCAAATATTAAATCTAGTACCTTTTTTGTGGCAGGATTAGTTTATCTACAGAGCTGCATATGCATACCACTTCTTACTCTCCTCATGCCTTTGCAATATTGTTATTCTTTGTGTTAATAAGTTTTAAAAAATAAGTTATTAACTTCAAAGCAAAGTTAGTGCAAAGCAAAGTATAAGTGGTGGGGAAACTAGTGGAAGTATAAGTTACTGACCACCAAAAGGAATGTGTCAAAATGGTGTTTGAATGAAGGTATACTGATAGAGAACATCATTCAGGAAAGAGAGACGTGTATTTATTATTATTTTTTAATTGACACTGAATTGTTGTAGTTTGAGGAATTGATTTTCCTTATTAACATCATGCCTGGCAGAGCACAGCTCGAGAGGTGAAGCGCCTGGATTCCATTACAAGATCTCCTATTTATGCACATTTTGGAGAAGCATTGAATGGTTTATCAAGCATTCGTGCTTACAAAGCATATGACAGGATGGCACACATTAATGGAAAATTCATGGATAACAACATTAGATTTACTCTTGTGAATATCAGTTCAAACCGTTGGCTGACCATAAGGTTAGAAACATTGGGAGGCCTCATGATTTGGTTGATAGCAACATTTGCTGTCTTGCAGATTGGAAGAGCTGAAAATCAGGCAATGATTGCATCTACAATGGGTCTACTTCTCAGTTATACTTTGAACATAACAAATCTCTTGAGTGGTGTCCTCAGACAAGCAAGTAGAGCTGAAAACAGTTTAAATTCTGTTGAGCGTGTTGACACATACATAAATCTAGAAACTGAGGCCCCAGGTATAATTGAGATTAATCGTCCTCCACCAGGATGGCCAACATCAGGATCAATTGAGTTTGAGAATGTTGTTCTGAGTTACAGGCCTGAACTTCCTCCAGTCCTTCATGGATTGTCCTTTAAAGTACCTCCAACTGAGAAGATAGGGGTAGTTGGAAGAACTGGTGCGGGAAAGTCTAGCATGCTTAATGCATTATTCCGGATTGTGGAACTACAAAGAGGAAGAATCATTATTGATGGCTGTGATATCTCCACATTCGGACTAGCAGATTTGCGAAAAGTTCTTACTATCATACCACAATCACCAGTTCTTTTCTCCGGTATGCACCATAACCAGAAATCTTGTTCTATGCAATATTTAGATAATCAAGCATGAGTTTAATTTTGATCAACTTTCAGCAAGGTTTTTAAATGGTGATCAAGTTGCATTACGGGCTGATCCAGACCAAAATTGCAGGTGTTGCAGTACCAAGATGTGACAGATACATCAAGTGATACTAACTGAATTTTGAAACCTTAAACTTTCAGGGTAGAAGTTTTTAAACTATCATCCAATCATGTATTAGCACATTATTATAAAATACAGGACTTTTTAGGTGGTTGTTCTCCAAATCAAACTCTTACAATAATTTGGCAATAAATGATTGGATGATAGTATAAAAAATCTTTGACAGTGAATCAAAATAAAATCAATGAATTATTTCTATTCTAACTCCAAAATAGGCCTGGTTATTGGTACCTCTATTTTATTTCATAGGGGAAAAAATAACACTGGAAACAATGGATTATTGTTCATTTTGAGACCTGCAAGTTAATTGTCAGTGAATTAGAATTAGAATTTGAAGAATTGTTTGTATTAGATTTTGGACCTGGGCTTAACTCAACCCCAAAAGCTAGCTTGTTGGGTGAGGATTGCCCAAGGCTTATATACCACAATTTGACCTTATCTCTAGACAATGTGGGACTCTAACACACCCCCTCACGCCCAGGACTGGACATCTGGAGCGTGGACAACTATATGGGTGGCGGCCCAACAACAACGGATCATCTAGGATAGGCTCTGATACCATGTTGAGATGAAGAGAAAACGAGAGACATATGATAGAATCCGTGTGTTTAGAATACACAGCGGAAAATAATATATATACACACAAGTGTATTTACAAATATACATAGTAATAGGCCCAAGCCCATATCTACCATATGATACACTAACAATAACAATCTAACAGTTTGCATCAGCAAACTGTCACAGTCAGAAAGATTTATATGAGAGTTCCAACATCATGAATATGGTGTTCTCTTTCTTGATTATATAAGAATGCAAAGATTGTGGCATTATTATTATTGCTGTATTCTAATTTTTCATTTACCTGTAAATATTGTCTATTAACTTCAGTATATCTTTTCCATTCTAAAAGCCATCATTCTTTCTCTTAGGAACTGTTCGTTTCAATCTTGATCCATTTAATGAACACAATGATGCTGACCTATGGGAATCTTTGGAAAGGGCGCATTTGAAGGATGTAATAAGAAGAAATCCATTTGGTCTAGATGCTCAGGTACATACATTATGGTATTATTATAGTCCATAATCATTAATACCTGTAATTGATTCTACTTTGCCTCTGGGATAGGAGATGTCCAAAAAGCTGTTTTCTTGGTCATGCTTTCAAACATGTTTTAAAGGCAAGAGTACAATGTTAGAAATATTTTTTGTTAGTGACATGTACAATTTACAGTAGTTTTCTCTTTACTGAATTTGTTGAACCAATTAAAATATATGATGTTTGGAACTCTTTGTATATTTATGATTTATCCATATTTTTGTTACTTTTGGATTAATCAGGCTTGAGGAGACCAACACAGTCACTGAAAAAATTCACAAGCCAATATCTTTGAAAAGGATTCATTCATTTTTTGAATCGTGACTTTCTGCTTTCATAATATATAATCAGAAAATATTTTTATTTGTACTTTATATTAATCTTGTTGAATTGATACATAATTTGATTTATAATATTGGGACATGTTTTTGTACATATGATAACAGTAAAAAAGAACTTTGCAACGTATTCAAACAATCTTAGTTCAATTGAACTATAGTTGGAACTTGGAAATGTATGATAGTTTTGTTTACAATGGTTATTAGAGTTAGAGACTATAGAATTGGTTTCTCATAGTGTTTTTGAATTTTCCATTGAAAAATAGACATATGACAAGGTAATCTGTAAGAAACTTGTATTTCATTAGAAAAAATATAGAAGAATTCTCTTGAATATAGCTACAAATTTGCAGAACTTCGAGGGTTTGCATCTCCCAATGCCTAAAGGCCCTAAATCTCTCAAATGGAAAGATACCTTTCCCTCTCAAGCTTCCTCTTATTTATAGGCAACATGCCTTATTTCTTCTAACTATCCTAACCCAACTAACTAACTCATTATTCTAATAACCAACTAAGGGGTTACCTAACATAATCTTTTGTACTGAATTAAGGTTTCAGAGGGAGGAGAAAATTTCAGTGTTGGACAGAGGCAACTATTAAGTCTAGCTAGAGCATTGCTACGAAGATCAAAGGTTCTTGTCCTGGATGAAGCTACTGCAGCTGTAGATGTTAGAACAGATGCCCTTATACAGAAAACTATCCGACAAGAATTTCACTCCTGCACAATGCTCATCATTGCACACAGATTAAATACAATTATTGACTGCAATCGGATTCTGTTGCTTGATGCTGGCCGGGTACATTCAAGTAGCACGAATTACAAATATTTAATTCCTACATGCTGCAATTATCATGGTTCTAATGTAGAAATGAGTTGGTTAA
This sequence comes from Sesbania bispinosa, assembly GCA_026901365.1. Classification (NCBI taxonomy): domain Eukaryota; kingdom Viridiplantae; phylum Streptophyta; class Magnoliopsida; order Fabales; family Fabaceae; genus Sesbania; species Sesbania bispinosa. The sequence goes on from QLOH01000064.1 coordinate 1,017,546, forward strand.
AATATATTTGTCTTCCTATACATGGCACTTACTTTTAATTTAGTCCCCATACAAAATGTTTTCAATTTAATCCCTATATGTACAAATGTACAATCATTTTAGTTTTGGTCTCCACTCTCCACTGTCTATAGTCATTACAACACTGTGAAATTGGCATGGAGTTACTGAAGTATAGGGGACTAAATTGAAAATGATTGTCACAAGTCAGGACCACAATATAATATTTCTAGTCCCTTTACATAACCCTCATCTTCAACTTGCTTCCTTTACTTCACTGCATTGCATTGTAATCAAGACCAAATTGAAAATGAGTGTCACTTATAATGACCACAAATATATTTTAACCAAATGAGTTAAAACATTCTGGATAGTTTGTCTGGGGTGATAGGTTCAAACCCACCATTGTACACCAATTAAATCAAGGGGAATTTTTTTCTTCAATCAATTAGTGATCCTAAGTCATCATTGATGATTCAATATTAAGATTCATCTTCTTATGTACTTTCCAGGTTCTTGAATACAATTCACCAGGGGAACTCTTACAAAATGAAGAAACTGCATTCTACAAGATGGTTCAAAGTACTGGACCTGCAAATGCTCAGTATTTATGCAGCCTAGTATTTGGAAAGACAATGAACAATTCTAATGAATATAACAATGGGCTGGAAAGCCAAATGAGAAAGTTAACTTCTACCAACTGGGCTGCTGCTACTCAGTTTGCCATAGCTACTACCCTTTCTTCTTTACAACATCAACTTCAAAGGCCAAGTACTAAACAGAATAAAGATTTCCTTGATAGAACAAAGGATGCAGTGACAACACTTCAAGAAGTTCTAGAGGGGAAACGTGATGAAGATATAGAAGAGGAACTGACTAAATACCAGGTTCCTACAGATAGATGGTGGTCTACTCTCTATAAAGTTGTTGAAGGTAAACATAATAATAATACTATAAAATAAATAAATAAATAAAAATCCATACTGATGGGCCCAAATGGAAACATGATCTGTGATTTTTGTTGACAAGTCCTCATGTTTCCTTTCTAATTCATGGAATATACTGAGTTGCAGAATTGGCCTCATGTCATCAGATTTTCAGTTTCACACATAAGTAACAGCATATGTTGGTACATAAGTGTATCCATCAAACCATTACAAAATTGAAGCAGTTGCTGTTATCATTAAATACAATACCTGAATTCATATTATAAGTTTAACAATAATGTTTCTGAAACTGATAATTCTTTTACTTTCTCTTTTAACTATCTCTATTTCGAGGTACTTTAGCTAGGCTATACCTACCTATTTATATAAAAACGACTATATATGTTTGCATCTGCATTTGCTGATTCTATATTGAATTATTCCTACAGGTCTTGCTGTCTTGATCAGATTGCCTCCGGACAACACTCAAATATTAGAACCTGATTTTGAAGGGAGATCCTTCGACTAACATACATCTTGAGACATAAAGAGGAGTTATACGCAATCAAATCTCAAAGGGATAGTTGCAATCACAAGATTCCTTAGAAAAATTTTCCTTTTCGTTATACTATTTTCTTCTTGTATTTTCTTTTAACATTTGCCCTTTTCTGTTATGTTGGTATTTCCATAGCAATAAAGATTTTAAGGAAAGTTCTTAATTCAATATAAGTTCTTATGTTAATAGGGTATTTAAGGAAATACTACTCTAGTATTGAATATAAGCAAAAATTAACAAATTCACACTAATTAAGAATATTAGTTTAGCTCATTAAATTTTCTCCAACTCACATAAAAAGTGAATTGCTTTTACTAAATTATTCCTCCTAATATTTATTGCAAAGTGGATCATTGGAAATGAAAGGTAAATTAAATAAGGGTATTATGGGGATACTAGCATTTAATAGGGTAGAAGTGGTTAGGTTTTGCTTATATTTGAAACCAACAAAATTGAATTTTGAGTTGTTTATATTTGAGACCAGAGTGGTAGGTACTAGTGATTGTGACTTGCAGTTTCTCTTCATGATGGTTAATAGATGAAAACCCACCCAAGATTAGAGACCTAATAGAACCCTAATTTTAAGTCATTTGCCATGTAGGATTGCTGAATTGGATGTTAATTTGGCATTTAACAGGCGAAGTCACAAAAATGTTCCACATCAGCTTCTGTTAACGGCGTTTCTAATTGTGACTAGCTAAGGGACTAACTTGGTAACCATTTTGATCTTTGAGGGACCTAACTGGCTACGCGCATATATTTTAAGAACTTAACTGGGGGTTTACTCTAAAAGATAATAATAGAAACATTCTAGACAAAGTTTTAATAGAAAAACTTTTAAATACAAAATAAATTAAGATAGATATATTTATAATTTCATAAAGTGTAATAAATAGATTAATTCAAAATTTATTAATTATATGAATTAATTTTATTTTATTTCTTTATTGAATATATGTTTTGTATTTTTGTATTTAGGTTAATAGTGTGTAATTTTGTATAAACAAATTAGAAAAGGGAAAATGTATCAGTTAAGTTTAGGCTTAATTGCACTTTTGGTCCCCCTACTATCATCAATCCGCGATTTTGGTCCCCTTACCTTTTTTTTCGCGACTTTGGTCCCCTATTATTCCAAATTCGCGATTTTGGTCTTTCTAACACATACTTGGGAGGTATAGGGGGACCAAAATTTTAAACTACATCGCGAATTTGGAATAATAGGGGGACCAAAATCGCGAAAAAAAAAGTAGGGGGACCAAAATCGCGGATTGATGATAGTATGGAGACCAAAAGTGCAATTAAGCCAAATTATTTTATCATCTTATGATAGCCTTTTTTAAGACATGAGAAAACTTATATAATTCTATTTTTTTATGTCATCATTTTTTTAATTCAATCTTATATTTTGATTTCTTATGAGTTTTAAATAAAGTTCTTTTAAAATTTGTTTATCTATATATAATATATTAATTTAAATGATAGATTATTACAACCTGAATTATTCTATTAATATCATGTCATATCAACAAATTTACTCATGTGTCATCTATAATCTTCTACTCTTTTATCTTGCTATTTTAAAACTGGTATTACTTAAGTAACTCGAATGAATATAATTACTCTCACTTTAAGAAAGTAGGGAAAAATTAAATTGTTTTTTATACACTGTATGGCCTTACAAGTTTCCCTTCAAGTAAACGAAGAAAAAGAACATGTAGGAACTAGCAACTAAAAAGTCTTAATCCATTTCAAATTAAACTATAACTCGAATGACATAAATTCAAATAAAAGATTGGACAACATACATTACAATAAATAAAAGGTAGAGTTCCTTAAGGTTACAATTAAACATAAATGTTTATCTCTAAGGACATATACACATACATGAGACCACTTGACACATCATCCAGCTCGAACTTGAACTCCACTTGACACAACAATATATGGTATGCAATGCATGTCTCAATACTTAGTCACTTGTCCATTATAAACTATTTTTTATATTGAGTGACTTGATCATGAGTTAGAAGATTTACTAGAACCTAGTATATTCGAGCCTTATACTTAAAACAAATAAATCGGTAATTTTCATAAATAATAAGCTTCAGGAACAATCTTCACTGATCCTGAAATCTCGAGAGCATTAAGTTAATCAGGCCTTGCCCTAAGAAATCCAATGCTAGGTAGCGAGCCTATGTTTCATGGTATTCTTCAGAACACAATTGCATCCCAAGGTTGGCATCCTTTATAAGATCCAGTGTGAAGTTCAGACCAATTTCTCACTGTACCATGTGTGACTTCCAATTTCCATCCTAGGACACAATTTCCTTTTGGACACTTCAATGCAATATGATGCATATCATACAATTTCTCAATTAGAATTTAGCTTTCTACCCCAATCGCCAAAGTTTTCTCTAAATCATTAACTTCCAACCACCACACAGTTGCTCGACAATCAACAGATACAGGATATCACCAACAATTCACTTTATTTAGAGAACTTACATCCATATGAGGTCAACAACTTGTTGGAGCCACATGAAACACTAGAAGGGGGGGTTGAATAATGTTTTAAAATTTTACGCTAATTTTTGGAAACTCTCTTTGCAACATCAAATAAATCATTACAGGTTATTAAGAAAAACTCATTTAACAAATAGTAAAGATTATCAGAGTTACGCGGAAGCTATAAAAATGAGTTTTTCAGAAACTTGCTGAACTTTGATGAAAACAAATGAGCTTTCTGAAATCACTTCAGAGGGTTCAATAAAATCATATTATGAAACTTGTTTAAAACTGATTTTGATCAATAATAACTTCAAAACACAAAACAAGTTGTTCAAATATGTTTTACACTAATGTCCGAATGATTCAGTAACTTGTTGAAAAACTGAGTTATTAGGTAACCTGCTAAACCCACTTCAGAAGGTTCAGTAAGTACTCCTTATAACAGTTGATTTGGTTAATGAAAGAATTTTTATTATGTTAATTGTAAATTCACTTTCAAACCCTTCCTTGGTTAGAAATAAACAGATAATAGCATAATGTAAAGAGTTAAGGGTAGACAGAAATTTACACAGAATTTATCCTTGTTCACCCACTAACCCAGTGAGCTACATCCAGTCTCAGGGAAAACCACCACTGAATTTTCCACTATCTGAACACAGATACAAGTATTTTTTTATCCCAGCCTCTTCAGGCTTACCAAGTATTCTTTGTTATCAACTGCCTCTCCAGGCAACTCAGTGCAGTATTCTTTCATCCAAGCCTCTCCAGGCTTAACAAGTATTCTTTGTTATCAACTGCCTCTTCAGGCAACTCAGTGCAGTATTCTTTGACAACCAAGCCTCTCCAGGCTCTAACCGAGTATTCTTTTCTATCAAGCCACTCTAGGCTCTACCTAAGTATTCTTTTACAGTCAAGCCTCTCCAGGCTCAAACACAAGTATTCTTTTCTATCAAGCCTCTCCAGGCTCTACCCGAGTATTCTTTTTTATAAAGCCTCTTCAGGCTCTAAGAGTATTCTTTCTTTCACCAAGCCTCTCTAGGCTCTCAGGAGTATTCTTTCTTCCCAAGCCTCTCTAGGCTCTTCATACACTCAGGGTGTTTACATTTAAGCTTATGTTTAAGTTTCCTAGAAACTTAAACTTACAATATTCTTGTACTATGGGTTTACTGAGTACTACTCAGAATACAAAAGTTAAACGCTAAATACAAGGAATGACAGAGATATAGGTTTATACTTCTAAGCTCTAAATCATCTTTGTGTTTCCAGAAGGTTGGCTGGGTATGATCTTTGATAAGCTATGGCCATACTCTTCTGAGGACTAAGTGACATGCCATGGATTACGATAATATAATTTGAGAATACATGACAGCCCTTTTGTTTGTGGTTGACACCTTAGAGATGCATCTTTGAAAGTTTTTGCCAACTACTTCAAGGTCTTGCTTCAGGCTATTTATATGTTCTGATAAAATATAGCCGTTGAAGGTTGTTGATAATACCGTTGAGAAGAAATGATTTGGCTCATATAGCCGTTGTGAAATAGCTTCTCATTCGGTTTCTTTTTTTCAAGCAGATTAGGTGTGTAGATGAATTAGTTCTGACACACTGCAGATAAGATAATAATCTTGCTTTTGTCTGAGAGATTTTCTTTAATCTTCAGCAGGTTTATGATCTCTCTCTTCTTCTTCTTCTTATTCTTTTTCATTTTCTTTCTTTCTTTCTTGTGAAAGTGAGGACATAGGATACAAAGATCCGTTAGGCTTCTCCTTTTGCCCATTGTGAGTTAGCTTCATAGCTCCTGACACAGAGGAGAGTAGGTGTGTAGATGTAAATTTTATTCTGACACACAACTATTTTGCTCACATATATTTCTTGAGAGTATAGTTGATACTTCAGCGGGTTGGCTTACTTCTCTCTCTTTTTCTTCATTGAACGAAGTATGTTGTCTGGATAGAGATGATAATTTTATCTGTGGTACTTCTCTTTTATCCTTTTAAGAATTTTGCTTTTCTTCTTGTAAGGACTTCAGACTTCAGATAGCGTATTTCAGTGGAGGTACAGAAGTAGGTGTACAACAGCGCTGACCTATCTTTGACGTCTATTTGCTTTTCTGCAATAGCTTTCCTTTTTGTTGTACTCTGCTTCTTCAGGATGAGGAAAATAGATTTTGTTACTATTTCCTTTGTTGATGATGGCAAAAGACATATTGAACCCTTCGGTTGTTTTACATAGAGTCTTTGCCTTTGTTGAAGCTTTACATCAATATATGATTTGGACACGTCATCAGACTGCTGAGTGATACTTCAGCGAGTTCACACTCTTTAGCATGTTGTATGTCTTCAGACGGTTGATCCTTTTAGCATGTTGTATTTCTTCAGTGTTGCTTGACTGGTAGATGATCTTCTTTTGAAAGCTTTCAGCTTTTGTAGCCGTGCTTCTCTTCAGTCCATACGCTTTCAGCAAGTTGATCAATTCTTCAGATAGTTTGTTGTAATGTTCTTGTTGCTTCGTTGTTCTTCCTTGTTCTTTTTCTTCTTCTTTTGCTTCTTCATCCAATGCTTCATCTATTCTTCAGATAGTTTGAAATTCCACGTCATTGCATTCGTAGAGTATGTGTTTGGTAGATTCACTTTCATCATGCACATACTTTCAGAGAGTTAAGTTACTCCAACATGGATTGATTCTTTTTCACAGTTTCCCTTGATTATCTTCAGATAGTTTCTATGATGGAGGATTTCTTTCCTTCTGAATGAATTTCTGATTTGCCACTTAAGAGTGTTGAGAGTCAGAGAGTTGTGTTCTTTTTTATTTGCAATCTTCTTGAAGAGAGTCTTCATTTCATCTTTTAGATGTGCTTCTTTTCTTGTTCTATTAGATTCTGTATTATTCTTCTTGTAGCTCGTTGATTCTTTCTTCTTCTTTGATTCTTCCACGTCTTCTAGTTCTCTTCTTCTAGTCTTTCTCTTCTTGTCAGCTGGTTGGTTATCTTCAGAGAGTTCCTCCAATGCTCTTTTTGATTTGTTCTTCTATAGCATATTTCTTCTTTCAGCAAGTTGCTTCATCTTTCTTTGGATTTCCTCTTCTTGTCTTTTGCCTGCTTCCTTGGCTATCTTCGTCTTCTTGTCTTCAGACGGATGCTTCATCCTGTTACCTGAAACACAATGCACAGAACAATACCTTTCTCAGTAGAAACTGTCTTTATATGATCTAATTTGTTAATCATTAAAACCTAAGGATAATGAGTCTTAAATCTAATTTAAATATTTAAATTAATTCTGAGACTCAACATTCTCCCCCTTTTTAATGATGACAAATTAGATATATACCTAACAAAATATATAAAGAAAAGTATGAAGGATAATATTCTATTATCTATTTAGACTTAGATAACTCCCCCTATCTATATTACTCCCCCTGAGAAAAACATTAATATTTAGATTCTAAAGGTTGTGTTAACTCCCCCTGAGCAAGAGATATTTTTATCTTCTATTAATACCGCTTGTTATATCTTTTATTAATACCGCTTGTTATGCTCTTTTTCTTTAATAGATACTGCTTGTTGATTTGTATTTATAAGCTTTTATCTTTCTTTTGTGATCACTTGTTATCTTTTGAATCTCTTAACTTTTAGATCTCTTTTTATCTTGAATCTCTTAACTTCAGATTATATTCTTTGTTCCTTAGATTCTTTTCTTCTCTTCACTTGTTGTATTTTGTTAGTTATATATTTTCCCCCTTTTGTCATTATTTAAAAAGGATTGTTGATGAGAAGATTTGAAGCAAATTTTTAATAGATATATACAAATTTTAAGACGAATATTACGAAGATGAACAGACTTCAGAGAAATTTTATGAACATAAACACAGGTATGAACAAACAAACAAACACAAGCAAGTATAAAGAATTTTTTATTAGAAAATCTTTTGAAAATATATACAAAATATACATTGATAATGAGCTTCTTTTAGACAGGAGGCTTCCACTATCCATTTTAAGCCGTAGGTCCTTTCTCATCCTTCCATCTTCCCAGTATTGCTCTCTGAACCTTATTGGCTTTTCAACCAAATACTCTTTGCATTTGGTCTTTTTCTTCATCAAGCTAGTGGGGAATCTCTTCTGTCTACTCAGACATACCACCATCGGTCCTTGCAGTAGCTGACGTTGCTTTAAAAGGGGACAAGGTAATCTGTGACTGCATGTACCTTCAATGGGCACACCATGGTGCAGCCGGATCTCAGGATCAGGAGGTTAAGCAAAACCTTACGGTTAATTGATCCACAACATCCTGATCACAGTATGCATAAAGATCCGAGGAACATTAAGTTTCTTCTTTTGAAGAAGAGTGGTCGTGCAAGTACCCATTAATGTTCCTTTTGCTTTTACATCGAGTGCCCATTTCAGATTAGCAGTGTTAAAGAGATTTTCCTTCCCCATTACTCTAGCTTTCGGATAGACTCCTCTCTTTTCAGCACTTTCTTTCATAGGCTTCACAGACACATGAACACTGACTCTATCTCTTCTCAGAAGGTGAGAAAGGTTAATTGAGATGAAGTTATCCTGAGAGTTCTTGCGTATATAAAGACCTTGAGTGATGTGACTAAAGAGAGGAGCAGAGAGAGATATTTAAATCTTTTGGTTGGATCTTTACACAATATTCATCGGTTCAAATAGCCTTTACTGATAACAAAAGTAGGCTTAGCACAGGCATGGGGAGAAGTGCCTCGTGCAGAAAGGTATGAATGAATGGAGCATCTATAGTCTTGAGAGAACTCAATTATCAAGAAAATATATATGTATATATGCCCAAAAGGACTTGTCTTTTCAGTTCCTATTTAAGATAGGTTTTTAGAAAAAAAATATAAAACGATAAAGAGATTTGAAAAGATTTTTTTTACACAACTTTAAGTTAATATTATCAGTTCAAATGCTTTGCTGATTTTAGAGGATTTTATCTGCTAAGACTTCAATATTATTATTTTGATAATTTAATTAATTCTTTTTTTTACATTTGTGTTGATTACATTATGAGTTTTCTTTTAAACATAAGAGACTAAAACAAGAAAGAGAAAATGAAGAACATTTAAATTTATGAAAAAACAAATTCATTACTAAAAGAAACACATTAAACAAGTTCTTAAGATCAGACGATTTTATGTAAGGAGGATTAGGAGGATTGTCTATTGCTGAATCCATCATTTTCATCAGTCCCCTTCTCTTCTTACAACCTTCTCAATGCCCTCTGTGTCCTTTCAAGATCAAGGCGAAGAAGAATGTTTTATGTCTTCAACCTTTTAACTTCAGCGCGCTTTGAGGACTGTCTTCTTCTTCTATCATCGTTTGGACCATCAATTCTAAAGATGCTGGGGCGTCTGTGATCATACAGATTCTCAAGAGGAAACTCATGTAAGGCAAGAATCCTCATGATCACAGTGTTATACGGTAGAAGGTTGGGATTCTCTCGATCTCTTCTGATCATACTGTAGAGTATGATCCAAGGTAGGTTTATCTTCTTCTTTTGTAGAAGATTTATGACACAGAATCTTTCTGCCATAAGAAGATGATTTTCTCCCTCACTTGGGATCACACAGTGCTTTAGGATACTAAAGAAAATTTTGCAGATGTTTTCCATCCCCCATTTCTCATAGATCAGCAAGTTTAACCTTCCTGACCCGTCGTTGGACTGCTCCCAAATGGACGTGAACTATTCTCCTTCATTCTTGACTCCAAGAGCCTTTTCCAGCAAATTAGCATCAATGATGATTTCACGTCCCATTACTTTAGCCTTGATGTGGAGATTTCTCGGTTCCTTAACTACCTCCATGGTGTTCCAGAATTCTCGAACACTTGCCTCATGCCACTTACAGTCAACAGCTTCAAAGAATGGTAGCCATCCGACATTTCCAAACATTTCATGAATGTTTTGTCTTTCTTCTGAAAGACTATCAAAGTCAAAATTTGGGTTTGAAAGATGACTGGAAGGGAAGCCATGAAGAGGAGTAGGCAGAAATAAATCCTTAGAGGGGTATCAGGTTGATAGAAGAGTAATTTAGGAGGGATTGTAGTGAGGATTTACTGCTCCCTTCGTGAGATTTTATAGATTCAGACTAGCCGTAAATGATGGTTTATGAGGCGCCGTTATAGGAAACCGTGCGTCGTGTAACCAAACATTGAAGGGTCACCTCCTTTCATCAATTGTGTTATTAATCTTTTAGACACAACGTTTTAAGAGAAAGTTTTAATTTTGAATGGTTAGTTAATTAAAATAAAAAAATTAGAAAGCAATAAGACAACTTAATTATCACCCATCGCTCAATTTATATCAGAATAATTTATTTTTTTCAAAAAAATATTTGCATGTAAATAGATATAAGAAATAAGTTACCGCATTGGGTTTTAGATTCTGATTGTGCTTTCCACTTCTCGTTATGCCCTTCAGAGAGATGTTTCAGCAACTTGAATAATAAGCTTTAAGAGAATATACTCTTTTCTCATTCATTTGTTCATTTGCTCTCAGAGTTGTTTCAGCAAGGTGAGGCTTCCATCTTCTGAGGATCTACTCCTTCAGCATTGTTAGATGCTCAACCCGAATGTGAGCTCTGATACCACTTGTTGGAGCCAAAGGAAACACTAGAAGGGGGGTTGAATAGTGTTTTAAAACTTTACGCTAATTTTTGGAAACTCTCTTTGCAACATCAAATAAATCATTACAGGTTATTAAGAAAAACTCATTTAACAAATAGTAAATATTATCAGAGTTACGCGGAAGCTATAAAAATGAGTTTTTCATAAACTTACTAAACTTTGATGAAAACAAATGAGCTCTTTGAAATCACTTCAGAGGGTTCAATAAAATCATTTTCAGAAACTTGTTTAAAACTTATTTTGATAAATAATAACTTCAAAACACAAAACAAGTTGTTCAAATATGTTTTACACTAATGTCCAAATGATTCAGTAACTTGCTGAAAAACTGAGTTATTAGGTAACCTGCTGAACCCACTTCAGAAGGTTCAGTAAGTACTCCTTTTAACAGTTGATTTGGTTAATGAAAGAATTTTTATTATGTTAATTGTAAATTCACTTTTCAAACCCTTCTTTGGTTAGAAATAAATAGATAATAGCATAATGTAAAGAATTAAGGGTAGACAGAAATTTACACAAAGAATTCATCCTAGTTCACCCACTAACCCAGTGAGCTACATCCAGTCCCAGGGAAAACCACCACTGGATTTTCCAATATCTGAACACGGATACAAGTATTCTTTGTTATCAACTGCCTCTCCAGGCAACACAGTGCATTATTTTTTCATCCAAGCCTCTCCAGGCTTAACAAGTATTCTTTGTTATCAACAGCCTCTTCAGGAAACTCAGTGCAGTATTCTTTGTCAACCAAGCCTCTCCAGGATGAAACACAAGTATTCTTTTCTATCAAGCCTCTCCAGGCTCTACCCGAGTATTCTTTTCTATCAAGCCTCTCCAGGCTCTACCCGAGTATTCTTTTCTATCAAGCCTCCCCACGCTCTAAAAGTCTTTTTTCTTTCACCAAGCCTCTCCAGGCTCTCAGGAGTATTCTTTCTTCCCAAGCCTCTCCAAGCTCTTCATACACTCGGGGTGTTTACATTTAAGCTTATGTTAAAGTTTCCTAGAAACTTAAACTTACTCTATTTATGTACTATGGGTTTACTGAGTACTACTCAGAATACAAAGGTTAAATGCTAAGTACAAGGAATGACAGAGATATAGGTTTATACTTCTAAGCTCTAAATCATCTCTGTGTTTTCAGAAGGTTGGCTGGGTATGATCTTTGATAAGCTATGGCCATACTCTTCTGAAGACTAAGTGACATGCCATGGATTAAGATAATATAGTTCGAGAATACATGGCAGCCCTTTTGTTTGTGGTTGACACCTTAGAGACGCATCTTTGAAAGTTTTTGCCAACTACTTCAAAGTCTTGCTTCAGGCTATTTATATGTTCTGATAAAATATAGTCAATGAAGGTTGTTGATAATACCGTTGAGAAGAAATGATTTGGATCATATAGCCGTTGTGAAATAGCTTCTCATTCAGTTGCTTTTTTTCAAGCAGATTAGGTGTGTAGATGAATTAGTTCTGACACACTGCAGATAAGATAATAATCTTGCTTTTGTCTGAGAGATTTTTTTTAATCTTTAGCAGGTTTATGTTCTCTCTTCTTCTTCTTCTTCTTCTTCTTCTTCTTCTTTTTCATTTTCTTTCTTTCTTGTGAGAGTGAGGAGATAGGATACAAAGATCCGTTAGGCTTCTCCTTTTGCCCATTGTGAGTTAGCTTCATAGCTCCTGACACAGAGCAGAGTAGGTGTGTAGATGTAAATATTGTTCAGACTCACAACTATTTTGCTCACATATATTTCTTGAGAGTATAGTTGATACTTCAGCAGGTTGGCTTGCTTCTCTCTCTTTCTCTTCATTGAACGAAGTTTGTTGTCTGGATAGAGATGATAATTTTATCCGTTGTACTTCTCTTTTATCCTTTTAAGAATTTTGCTTTTTTTCTTGTAAGGCATTCAGACTTCAGATAGCGTATTGCAGTGGAGGTACAGAAGTAGGTTACAGCAACGCTGACCTATCTCTGACGTCTATTTGCTTTTCTGCAATAGCTTTCCTTTTTGTTGTACTCTGCTTCTTCAGGATGACGAAAATAGCTTTTGTTACTATTTCCTTTGTTGATGATGGCAAAAGACATATTGAACCCTTCGATTGTTTTGCATAGAGTCTTTGCCTTTGTTGAAGCTTTACATCAATATATGATTTGGACACGTCATCAGACTGTTGAGTGATAATTTAGCGAGTTCACACGCTTCAGCATGTTGTATGTCTTCAGACGGTTGATCCTTTCAGCATGTTGGATTTCTTCAACGTTTCTTGACCAGTAGATGATCTTCTTTTGAAAGCTTTCAGCTTTTGCAGTCGTGCTTCTTCTCTTCGGTCCATACGCTTTCAGCAAGTTGATCAATTCTTCAGATAGTTTGCTGTAATGTTCTTGTTGTTTCGTTGTTCTTCTTTGTTCTTTTCTTCTTCTTCTTCTTCTTCTTCTTCTTCTTCTTCTTCTTCTGCTTCTTCATCCAATGCTTCATCTATTCTTCAGATAGTTTGAAATGCCACTTCATTACATTCGTAGAGTATGTGTTTGGTAGATTCACTTTCATCATGCATATACTTTCAGAGAGTTAAGTTACTCCAGCATGGATTGATTCTTTTTCACAGTTTCCCTTGATTATCTTCAGATAGTTGCTATGATGGAGGATTTCTTTCCTTCTGAATGAATTTCTGATTTGCTAATTAAGAGTGTTGAGAGTCAGAGAGTTGTGTTCTTTCTGATTTGCAATCTTCTTGAAGAGAGTCTTCATTTCATCTTTTAGATGTGCTTCTTTTCTTTTTGTTCTATTAGATTATGTATTATTCTTCTTGTAGCTCGTTGATTCTTTCTTCTTTGATTCTTCCACGTCTTCTAGTTCTCTTCTTCTAGTCTTTCTCTTCTTGTCAGCTGGTTGGTTATCTTTAGAGAGTTCCTCCAATGCTCTTTTGCTTTGTTCTTCTTTAGCAGTTTTCTTCTTTCAGCAAGTTGCTTCATCCTTCTTCGGATTTCCTCTTCCTGTCTTTTGCCTGCTTCCTTGGCTATCTTCGTCTTCTTGTCTTCAGACGAATGCTTCATCCTGTTACCTGAGACACAATGCACAAAACAATACCTTTCTCAGTAGAACCTGTCTTTATATGATCTAATTTGTTAATCATTAAAACCTAAGGATAATGAGTCTTAAATCTAATTTAAATACTTAAATTAATTCTGAGACTCAACATTCTCCCTCTTCAGACTTCTCAAGTCTTATGCTTGATTCAATTATTCAATCACATATCCTATTCCCATTTATATTGTAACATCCCAAAGTTTAAACCTTGCTTTCATAAGTGAAATTATAATTCTAAGATGTTTTCATAAAAGGAATTAGGTTGGAAGGGGTTAAATATTGTTTAAAGGGTGTCACACTGTCCCCCTTTTTTGTTCAAGCGAGATATGACTCACTTGAGTGAGTTAGAATTGAATTATGGGAATTTAGTTCTATGAAATTTTCGCTCAAGCGATTATATCCTTTCTTAAACGAAATTATCAGCAGAAAGAGGGGTTTGGAATGCTGTCAAATTTGCTTGAGCAAATGAATTTTGGCTCAAGCGAAAATGCGTGGGGACAGTTGTTTAAAAGCTTTTTCTATGACATTTGAGCCCATTCTAAAAACATTCCCCACATCCCTGGAGTTGTTTCAAAGTAAAGGAAAAGAGAGAAAGAGGAGGAAGTTTTGGATTGACAAACCATGGGAGAAGGAGGAAATAGAAGCCACCCACATCCCCTCAAGGCCATTCATTTCTACTCTAGAGGTGAGTGTGACCCACCCACCCACTCTCATATTGTGTGGAAAACCTAGATGACCCTGATTCTTTATTCCCCTTCTTATTTCAGTTGTGTTGGCTTGATTGTAGATGTTGTGAGCTTGCTCTGGTATTTTATGTGTTGAATATGCTTTAGTTTGCCTTGAAATTGCTCTAGCCCTAGGGTTTTGAAGTTAGGGTTTGTATGATTATTGCATGGCTAGGCTATAAATCTCATGAAAATATTTAGTTGCACAATTGATGATTTTCCGCATGCTTCATGCCAAATATCATATTTTACATACTCCATCATGTAAAAGGAATTTCATGAGTCTTTGACAAAGGGAAAGAGAGGAATTGAAAGAAAAGATAAAAGAGAATGTTTGATTGATTTCTAATAAGACGGGAGGATTAATGACAAGGTCTATATGGCCTACAAGGGAAACGTTCCTTATTACAATTTTGAGCTCAGGTCTAACCCCAGTTAAGTGAAAAGACCGTGGGTGTTGGGTTAAACACTAGAGGAATAACAAATGCACGATTGGCTAACTTTATACATGCATGTTGATGATGTGATTGAGTATATGTTTCACTGTTGCATTTACATATGCTTGTTTACCCACACTGCTTGTATGCTTGCACTCATTGTGACTTTAGTCTCACCACACGTCTGTGGATTTATTTAGATATGCAGGGTTCTCAACCGGGGACTTGATTCTGTTGAGTCTAAAAAATATCATAAGATTGTTTATGATGTTTCAAGACAACTAGATTCCCAAGTTTTAATGGTTGACAAATTTGATTTAAAGTATTTATCATAGATACACATATGCTTTAATGTTTTATTTATGATTTCAGCAAGAGTCACTATGAGCCGACATAAAAAGACTAAGTGTTGAAGTTGTCTGAAGAAGCAAAACTCGTCTAAAGAGTTGAAGCTGTCTGAAGTAGTTCAACCCGTCTGAAGCATTGAAGTTGTCTGAAGTCTCTTTTATGACGTGGCAACCCTCTGCTGAAGTTTGTGAAGACTTTTCTGAACCTCTGCTGCACATATCTTTTCAAACACGTTTATAGCAAGGAACACAGAGACCTTTCCTGGTGTTTTTGAATTTCATACACCACTGAGGAAATCTCTGCAACGCAGCCTCTGCAGCAACATTTGTAGCAGCTTTATGGCAGGAGCAACCTTGTACCGTGTCAGAAATATCAAAGCTCTCAAAAGCATGTCTCACAACGGATTAAATAGCATTTAATGCTATCTCTTAACGGTGGTATTTCAACGGATTAAAGATTGGGTATAAATACCCCTCCTTTGAAGACCATCAAAAAGATAGAGAAGAATTTTTTTAACAAGAACAAAAAGGCTTGAAAAGTTTTCGCTGCAACAACTCTGATAATCTTTATCTTTGTACACATATTGTATTATCCTGAGCAGACCTCAGTTTTTCTGTACACTTGTAATTGTTTAAGCTTCAAGACTGATATAGTTTGTAAGCTTAAGCATTTACCTTCTCTGTATTTATTTGTTGAGCCTGGAGAGGCTTTTCTGAAAAAGAATACTTGTTGGTTTGAGCCTAGAGAGGCTTGACTGTAAAAGAATACTTGGTTGTAGAGCCTGAAGAGGCTTGACTGTAAACGAATACTTGGTTGTAGAGCCTGGAGAGGCTTGACTGTAAAAGAATACTTGGTTGTAGAGCTTGAAGAGGCTTGACTGTAAAAGAATACTTGGTTGTAGAGCCTGAAGAGGCTTGACTGTAAAAGAATACTTGTAATCTTGAAAGATTAAGAGAAAATCCAATTGCTAGTTGGCATTGGGACTGGACGTAGCTCACGGTGGTAGTGAGTGAACCAGGATAAATTCCTTGGCTAAGTTTTCTTACCCTTATCTCTTGTCAATTCTTTTTATACTAATCAAGGTGTTATAGTAATTAATCTGATATTTTATAAAGGCACAAAACATCTTTTAAAATCAGTTTTTACAAGCCGTCTGAAAACTTCAGACAACCCTTTAAGAGCCTGTCTGAAATCGTGTTTTTAACACCTGTTTGCGAAAAGCTTTCTAAAATATTTAGAAACACTATTCAACCCCCCTTCTAGTGTTTCCCTGTGTTCCTACAGTTGGTACCATAGCTCTACTCAGGGTTGAAGCACCTAACAAGTGTTTGAGGACTGAAAGATCCAAATGGAAGCTTCTAACAGCAACAGGCAATGCATCACAGAAGGAGCCTCTATCACAAGACCCCCAGCATTCAATGGAGTGGATTACCACTACTGGAGAGATCGTATGAAGTTGTTCATTGAGAGCAACAACATTGATGTTTTGGATGTGGTCACTGATGGAGACTATGTGCCTATGCAAAATGGTGTGCCTATACCTAAGACTGAATGAACCTTGGAGCAGAAGACTAGAGTCCAGATGAACGCTAAAGCCAAACTCTATCTGATATGTTCCTTGAATAAATCAGAATATGAGAAGGTCCATGGATGCACTTCTGCCAAGGAGATCTGGGATACTCTTGCAGCAGCCCATGAAGGGACTGAAACTGTCAAGCAATCCAAAATAAGCATGCTTATACATCAGTATGAGATGTTTAAGATGGAAGAAACTGAAACCATTGACCAAATGTTTGGGAGGTTTCAGACCATAACCAATGGACTTAGGTCCTTAGGAAGAACCTATGAATCTGGAGACAACAACAGAAAGATTCTAAGAAGTCTACCTAAGTCCTGGAGACCCAAAGTCACTGCCATTCAAGAGGCAAGAGATTTGAACTCTCTGAGAATGGAAGAATTGTTGGGATCTCTCAAAGTCCATGAGCTTGAGCTTGGAGAAGATGACAACAAGAAGAAGTCTCTAGCCCTAAACTCCAAGGCCAAACAGTCTAGGCATGGCAGCATGAAGGCTATGCAAGCTGAGGAAACTTCAGAAGCAGATGAAGATTCTGAAGATAGCTCAGAAGATGACAATGATCTTGCTCTTTTAAGCAGAAAGATCAAGAGAATGTTGCAGAACAGAGAAAAGTTCAGAAAGAACCAATCTTCATCATCCAAATCAGGTAAGACAGGTAAAGAGTCTAACACTGATAAAATTATTTGCTTTGAATGTAAGCAACCAGGGCATATGAAGGCTGATTGCCCAAGACTGAAGAAAAAAAACTTCAAGAAGAAGAAGTTTTTCAAAAAGAAGAAAGGTCTTATGGCAACATGGGAAGACCTTGATGAATCAACCTCAGAAGAAGAAGAAGAAGACACTTCAGAAGAGGCAAATCTGTGTCTCATGGCTAGTCTACCATCTTCAGACAGCTCTGAAGCTAAGGTATTTCCTCTTACTCTACAAGAAATGTATGATGATCTGGTGGAAAGTTCCCAGGAACTTTTCCAAGAGTATAAGAATCTATCCAAAGCCCACACAGAAATGTGTAACAAATATGAGGCACTTGAGATAGAACATATTATGCTCAAAGAAAAAATTCTTGAGACTAAAAACTGCAGTTCACAAGTTGTGTCTGAAGAGAATGAGAAACTTCAGAAGCAGGTTGTGGAACTGACAAAAGATCTGGCCAAATTTGTCAAAGGAACTAAAAATATGAATATAATGATTGGAAATCAAAGGCATTCCCTTGACAAAAGTGGACTAGGCTTTTGTGATCACAACATGTCTGAACCTCCTACTGTCTTAAATTTTTCTAAAGGCAAAAAGAAGGTTACTGGGTGTTCTCACTGTGGTAAGCCTGGACACAATATGGCTCAGTGCAAACACAAGAGAAAAACAAGGCCCAAAGCTAACAAGAAAGGACCCAAAAGAATATGGGTACCTAAAAACTTAATTATTCCTGTTGCAGATGTGTTTAACAGGACAAAGGAAACCCCACAAATGATACCTGGACAGTGGTTGCTCGCGACACATGACAGGAGAAAGGTCTTTGTTCCAAAACCTTAGACCTAGAGCTGGTGGAGTGGTCACCTTTGGTGGAAATCAGCAAGGGAAGATCATTGGAATAGGGACTGTAGGTATATCTCCTTCATCCCTTATTAAAAATGTACTCCTAGTGGAGGGACTACAGCATAATTTACTAAGCATAAGTCAATTATGTGACAGTGGTTATGTGGTATCCTTTACTAAGGAAGGATGTATAGTCAAAGACTCCTCTGAGCAAACTCTCTTTATTGCTAAGAGACACAACAATGTGTACAAAATTGATCTAGAGGATCTAGCAAGTCAAAATGTAAAATGTTTCATTTCTGTTGAAGATGAAAAACAGATTTGGCATCAAAGACTTGGGCATGCCAGCTTGAGATTAATCTCAAGATTAGCAAAACACAATCTTGTTAAAGGATTGCCCAAGCTTTCATACAATCTACATTTTATGTGAAAGCTGTCTGAAAGGGAAACAAACAAGACACTCTTTTAAGAGTAAGGATGTTGTCTCAACTAGCAGACCACTAGAACTTTTACACATTGACTTGTTTGGTCCTATTAGAACAGAAAGTCTTAGTGGTAAGAAATATGGTTTAGTCATTGTTGATGACTATTCTAGATTTACATGGGTGTTATTCCTAAGAAGAAAGGATGAGACTTTAGGAATTTCAGAATATTCTGCAAGAAGGTACAGAATGAGAAAGGATTCTGTATTTCTATTATCAGAAGTGATCATGGTGGAGAGTTTGAGAATACAAACTTTCAAATGTTCTGTGATGAGAATGGGATCTCACACAATTTCTCTATGGCTAGAACACCTCAACAGAATGGGGTTGTTGAGAGAAAGAACAGAAGTTTGTAAGAGATGGCAAGGACCATGCTCAACTCATGCAGCTTACCAAGATCCTTCTGGGCAGAAGTTGTTAGCACAGCATGTTACCTTCAAAACAGAATATTGGTAAGACCAATTCTGAAAAAGACTCCCTATGAACTGTGGAAAGGAAGAAAACCCAACATATCATATTTCCACACCTTTGGCTGTGAATGTTTTATACTCAACACCAAGGATGATCTTGGAAAATTCGATGCAAAGTCTGATAAAGGATTTTTCATTGGATATTCTGAAATATCTAAAGCCTATAGAGTGTATAACTCTAGAACTTTAACTGTTGAAGAAACTATTCATGTTAAATTCAATGATAACAAAGAGACTGATAGGGAACTATCAGATCTAGAGGATGATTTTGCAGGAATGGAGCTGAATGACCACAGCTGCTTGAAGGATGAGCAGTTGTCTGAAGTACCTACTGTTACTAAACCTCTTCAGACAAATGTTGAGTCTCAGACAGAACAAACAGATTTGATACCTCCTCAGAAATCTGATTGGAAATACAAATCACATCATCCTAAAGAGCAAATCATTGGCAGCACTTCAGAAGGAGTTAAGACAAGATCAAAATTCAAGAATCTAATTCTCTTGCTCTCCTGTCTGAAATAGAGCCAAAGAACATTGATGAAGCTCTGCATGATGAAGGGTGGATCTTAGCCATGCAAGAAGAGCTGAATCAGTTTGCTAGGAGTAATGTCTGGACCCTTGTTCCTAAACCCCATGGGAAAACTATTATTGGAACCAAATGGGTGTTCAGAAACAAGCTGTCTGAAGAAGGCAAGGTAGTCAGAAACAAGGCAAGATTAGTTGCTCAAGGATACAACCAACAAGAAGGTATTGATTACACTGAAACCTTTGCCCCAGTGGCCAGGTTAGAAGCAATTAGAATTCTTTTATCTTATGTTGTAAATAATGGCATCAAGTTATATCAAATGGATGTTAAAAGTGCCTTCCTCAATGGTCTCATTGAAGAAGAAGTCTTTGTTAGACAACCCCCTGGTTTTGAAGATATTGTTTTTCCTGAACATGTTTTCAAACTCAAAAAGGCTCTCTATGGTCTGAAACAAGCCCCAAGAGCTTGGTATGACAGATTGAGCAGTTTTCTAATCTCAAATGGTTTTGAAAGAGGAAAAGTGGATACAACTCTTTTTAGAAAACAGTCTAACAAAGATCTTATACTTGTTCAGATATATGTTGATGACATTATCTTTGGTTCAACTGACTCTTCATTATGCAAGGAGTTTTCAGAGTTAATGCAATTAGAGTTTGAAATGAGTTTAATAGGTGAACTAAAATTTTTCTTAGGACTTCAGATTAAGCAAGATTATGACTGTATATGGATCCATCAAGAAAAATATACAAAGGAAATGCTTAAGAAGTTTAACTTAAATGATTGCAAACCCATGTCAACTCCAATGCATCCCTCTGCATCCTTAAATAAAGATGAGAAGGAAGAACCAGTGAATCAAACTTTGTATAGAGGAATGATTGGATCATTGTTATATCTAACAACAAGCAGACCTGACATAATGTTCAGTGTATGTCTGTGTGCTAGATTTCAATCTGATCCAAGGAGTACTCACTACAAAGCTGTAAAAAGAATTTTCAGATATCTTAAAGGTACTACTAATTTGGTCTGTTCTATAAGAAAAGTAAGGATTGCAGGTTAATAGGTTACTGTGATGCTGATTTTGCTGGAGACAGAATGGAAAGAAAAAGCACCAGTGGTGGATGTCATTTCTTTGGAGAAAATACGATCAGTTGGTCAAACAAAAGGCAAAGCACAATTTCCTTATCAACAACTGAAGCAGAATACATCTCAGCAGCCAGTTGTTGCTCACAACTGTTATGGGTGAAGTATTAGTTAGAAGATTTAACATTACTATATATGCTATACCTGTTTTGTGTGATAATACAAGTGCTATTAATTTGTCTAAAAATCCCATTCAACATTCTAGGGCTAAACATATAGAAATAAAACATCATTTCATTAGAGACTATGTTCAGAAAGGCGTTTTTGATATTCAGTTTATTGATACAGAGCATCAATGGGCTGATATATTCACAAAACCTCTGACTGAAGATAGATTTAAGTTCATTAGAAATAATATGAACATACATGCATTTTGATTGTGTGTAATTTGATCTGTTGAAAATGATGTGTCTGAATTTCAGCTTGTCTGAAACAAGTGACTTGTCTGAAATTTTGGGTTGTCTGAAATCTATATGGGTGTCTGAAATCTGTCACTTGTCTGAAGTAAACAAATGACGTGGCTTTCTGAGACGGTTTAATTCCATTTATTTTGTCTCTTCCACTTCGCACGTTTTCCTATGCTTCGCGCAGCCAGTACATGCCATCATTACTTCATGGGTCTATAAATACAGAAGCTAGCGAGTCAGAGAACTTCACCGTTCACTATTCTGTATTCACCTTTTGAGATCCTTCTTTACAAGCAATTTTTTCTCTCTCTCAAAGTTCCTAAGAAAACTCTTCAATGGCTCCTAAGAAATCTGCTGGAAGCAACATCGTGAAGACTAAGGGTGTAGTCCTGGAGGATCTTCAATCTCTGGGAATGAACTTATTTGCTGAGTTCGATGCAGCTGGGTGGACTCCGTACTTCAATCACAACTTGACACAATGGCATGAGCAGAGTGTGCTGGATTTCTGGGCTACTGCCAGAGGAATACCCAATCCCCAGGGTATCTACACTAGCATCAAGGCCACAGTACGAGGTGTCCCTGTCTTTGTTGATGAAGATATACTTGCTCACATCTGTGAGGTCAGGACTGAAGGAGCTGTATTCACTCCTGGCTGGGAAGCAAGAAATGGTGGACAGAAGCAGTTCACAGAGTTTCTGTATGGCACCTCTGAACCAGTAAGTTTGGCCTGCAAAGCATATGTCAGACAAGGCTAGTATTTTTGCATGCCATCTTAGGGTGCTCTGTAATCCCTAAGAGTGGAAGTAGAAACCATGTTTCTGAGTTGGAGAGATTTTGTCTGATTCACCTACTGCAGAAGAAGAAGGTGAACCTCCCCAACATCATAATGTACCACATGCAGAAGAGGCTCAGAGATTCTGCTGGGAGCTTCCCTCACAATACCATCATCACCAAGATCTTGCTGCATTTCAAAGTCCCCATTGAGAGGCTTTATGATCGCCTTTCACAACCTGTGTTTGGTGAATCAAACCTCAAGAGCATGGGAGTGAAGCTGACTCCAAGACCTCCCTCTCCGTCCATGAAGGATAGCCTTCTTCTTGAGAAAGCTGCAAGAAGGAAGACAACAATGGAGGTTCTTGAGAATGAACTCAGAGGAGACATAAGGAGGCATGAGTTCAAGCCATCAAAACCCTCTCCTCAAGCAAAATTGAAGAAGCTACCTGTAAGGAGTGCTGCTAAGGTAGCATCTGCATCTATGCAGAGTTAGGTGTCTGAACCTGTTCAGAAGGCATCACAAAGGTCATCTGAAATTGTGGGTCAGTTGTCTGAACATGTACAGACTCCACAACCTACTTCTGAAATGGAAGGACAGGCTCAAGAGGCATATGAAACTAATGCAGTTGTAGCTGAGCCATTGGCTGTTTGCCCATCTGATCCTGAACTCATTCAGGTGGCAGCATTGGCTACTGCCTTGGAGCAGGAGGAGCTGGAGAAGAAAGTAGAGCAAGAAAAGACTGATAGAGCTCTTGCTATTGCTTCACAATTGGCCTATGCTGAAGATGATAGGCAAGCAACCATAGTTGAGGGTGCAAAGAAAAGGAAGAGGTCAAGTGCACCTCAGAGAAGGAGGACCAAAAGCAAGCTACTTCAGACTGCACCTGAATCTAGGGTGACTAGAAGGATTACCTCTCAGCTGGAAGCAGAAGATATGGCTGAGAAATACCAAAATTACGTCAAGGCACATGACTATTTTAAAAGTAAAAGGGAAGAAAAACAAGCACAAAGGGAGAAGGAAGAGAAGGAAGCAAAGGCAAAAGAGTCTGAGGTAACCAAGCCTCCCTACAAGAGAATTAAGGTGAGATTTGATAATGTAACTCCTTCACCACCCTCCTCACCAGAAAAACAAACACCTCAGCAACCCTCTCAACCATCCCCTCAACCAACATCTCAACCTTCACCACAACCTTCACCAAACGCCTATCACCTGAAAAACAACCATCTTCACCTCTAAAACAACCATCACCACCTCCACAAACAGAAAACCTACCCTCTGAACCAACAAAAAACAAACCCTCTGAACCTACCTCACCACAACCTTCAGAGAATCAACTCTCTGAACCTACTTTACCTTCCCCACGAACCCATGACCTTGCTCTGATATCACCTTTACCTTCATCTTCACCACCACCACCTATACCCTCACCACATTTATCTCCTCCACCTTCACAACAAGAAGAGATCATTGCTGAAGAAGAGCAAGTGCTTGCTGATGCTCTACAATTATCTCTCATTCCTTCTGATCCCTGCTCATTGCCCAAGTTTGGCAACCTGTCTGAAGAGCTACAATATTTCAGACCAGCACCTGCTGTATCCTTGCATCATGGCTTAATCAGAAAAAACTGTTGCTGAAGTTCAGAAACCAATACAGTGCTCTTTCAGGAGGATTAGAAAAATCAGGAAGGGTGTTGTCCCTCCTGCACATACTTGGGCTCCCATCAATCCATTCTCAGATGATTCCCTCAGGTTAAATAATGATGAATGGAGTTTCGTGAGGTAGCTGAACACTGAGTCTGAGCTGTTTCAGAGGGATTTGCACAAAGGAGTTGGGATGAGAGGCTACAGGCCTCCTAGAACTTGTTCCATCAAGCCAACCACTAAAATCTTGGTGAAACCTGATAGAATAGTTCCTAGGTATCCCTTAAAGGAAGGTCAGGGTGAGAAATTCAAAGAAGCTAAAGTTTATTCTGCATCTGCACCTCTGTCTGAAATGATGAGTCCATCAGAGTGGGAATCTTTACCAGAGTTCATCATTAACCAAGGAGGAGGCCTAGATCAACTACTTCAAGATGGATGTGGTCCTCTTACTGGAAGATCAGAGAAGATGTTGGATCTTCTTCGGAATCAACTGGTCCTGATGCTGCTTCTGAAGTTGGACTTGGAAAGTCAACAAATGTCTCATATCACTATCTGAGAGATCACTTTCCCCCACCTGTTGACTCTTTTAATGAAGACTGGGTAGTACTGAACCCCATTGGCACCTTCTTTTGCCCTGTGTTCAAACCTTCTGAATACAGTTTGGAGCCAGGCTTTGGAGTGCTTAGATTTGTTTGCCCCTACATCCAATTGATTTTGTATGAATCTGAGCAAGACTTGTCTGAGGAAAATCTGAAGCTGAAGACCAAAGTCAAGAAACTTGAAAAGAAGTATGCTGATCAAGAGAAGAAGACTAAGCATCTTATTGCTAAGCAAGAGCAGATTCTTCAAGAACAGCAGCTTATCAAATCTGGTCAGCAGGATTTGAAAACTTCAGTGGAAGCAGCAATCGACAAGGCCAAGGAAGACTTGATTTCCTTTCTAACTGAGGCTTTGCTGAAGAAGAAGGATTAAACTGTTAATTTAGCCACTGTCTTTGCTTATTTTCATGTTTATAGCAAGTGTCTGATTGTCTATTTCTTTATCTGAACATTCATGAAATACAATCAGTGGCTTATCTCATATTTTGAGTTGATTATTTGTGCTCTGATATATATGTTTTAACTGAATATATTTCTCTGTTACTGTTTTGCTCTGATATTCCCTTTTGATTGATGACAAAAGGGGGAGTATTAAACTAACCAAATCTAAAGTAATCTGAAGTGGTTACAGGGCTCAGGGGGAGTACATATGTTTTTCTGAGAAATTTGAGCAAATGAGTAAAATATACCTTAAACAGAACCTGTTAAGGGATATTTCTATCTCAGGGGGAGCTTTCTTATTCTCAAAAACTGATTACAGATTTGTATATTTTTACCAAATTTGTCATCATTAAAAAGGGGGAGAATGTTGAGTCTCAAAAATATCATAAGATTGTTTATGATGTTTTAAGACAACTAGATTCCTAAGTTTTAATGGTTGACAAATTTGACTTAAAGTATTTATCATAGATACACATATGCTTTAATGTTTATCTATGATTTCAGCAAGAGTCGCTATGAGCCTACATAAAAGACTAAGTGTTGAAGTTGTCTGAAGAAGCAAAACTCGTCTGAAGAGTTGAAGCTGTCTGAAGTAGTTCAACCCGTCTGAAGCATTGAAGTCGTCTGAAGTCTCTTTTATGATGTGGCACCCTCTGCTGAAGTTTGTGAAGACTTTTCTGAACCTCTGCTGCACGTATCTTTACAAACACGTTTATAGCAAGGAACACAGAGACCTTTCCTGGTGTTTTTGAATTTCATACACCACTGAGGAAATCTCTGCAATGCAGCCTCTGCAGCAACATTTGTAGCAGCTTTATGGCAGGAGCAACCTTGTACCGTGTCAGAAATATCAAAGCTCTCAAAAGCATGTCTCACAACGGATTAAATAGCATTTAATGCTATCTCTTAACGGTGGTATTTCAACGGATTAAGATTGGGTATAAATACCCCTCCTTTGAAGACCATAAAAAAGATAGAGAAGAATTTTTTTTAACAAGAACAAAAAGGCTTGAAAAGTTTTCGCTACAACAACTCTGATAATCTTTATCTTTGTACACATAATTGTATTATCCTGAGCATACCTCAATTTTTCTGTACACTTGTAATTGTTTAAGCTTCAAGACTGATATAGTTTGTAAGCTTAAGCATTTTACCTTCTCTGTATTTATTTGTTGAGCCTGGAGAGGCTTGTTTGAAAAGAATACTTGTTGGTTTGAGCCTGGAGAGGCTTGACTGTAAAAGAATACTTGGTTGTAGAGCCTGAAGAGGCTTGACTGTAAAGAATACTTGGTTGTAGAGCCTGGAGAGGCTTGACTATAAAAGAATACTTGGTTGTAGAGCCTAAAGAGGCTTGACTGTAAAAGAATACTTGGTTGTAGAGCCTGAAGAGGCTTGACTGTAAAAGAATACTTGTAATCTTGAAAGATTAAGAGAAAATCCAATTGCTAGTTGGCATTGGGACTGGACGTAGCTCACGGTGGTAGTGAGTGAACCAGGATAAATTCCTTGGCTAAGTTTTCTTACCCTTATCTCTTGTCAATTCTTTTTATACTAATCAAGGGGTTAGAGTAATTAATCTGATATTTTATAAAGGCACAAAACATCTTTTAAAATCAGTTTTTACAAGCCATCTGAAAACTTCAGACAGCCCTTTAAGAGCCTGTCTAAAATCGTGTTTTTAACACCTGTTTGCGAAAAGCTTTCTAAAATATTTAGAAACACTATTCAAGCCCCCCTTCTAATGTTTCCCTGTGTTCCTATAGATTCGAGGACTTGGAAGTCCAAAAGTGGATTCCTCCGCTTGTCCCACTTCATTTTATTTTAGAATTTTCACATTTTGATGTATATGTATCTATTTAACCGAAATAACGGGTTCTGTTTATTTGAGCCACTTGGTGGAACCAAGTTGTATTTATGACTATGTATGTTGGTGTTGAATGCTTATGTAAACGTTGGATTACTTAAGCCTTGTGATGTATGTTTTACGATATTGGTAATGTCACAAAAAATAATTTTGTAAATTCAAGAATGTGCTTCCAACGAGCATTATTCCTTAGTTTTTGAAATTAGAACGTTGCATGTATTATACTACTTAAAGCTTATGGAATTTGTTGAGATGAAGAAAAAATGAGAGACATATGATAGAATCTGTGTGTTCAGAATACACAGTGGAAAATAATATATATATATATATACATAAGTGTATTTACAAATATACATAGTGATAGGCCCAAGCCCATATCTATCATATGATACACTAACAATTTAACACTCCCCCTAAAGCTGGAGCATATAAATCATATGCACCAAACTTATTACATATATAATTAATTCTAGGACCCTCAATGATTTGGTGAAGACATCTGCCAACTGATCATTGGAATTAAAAAACTAAGTAGTAATGTCCCCAGATAAAATCTTTTTCGTGATGAGGTTGCAATCTATCTCAATATGTTTGGTCCTCTCATGGAATACTGGATTAGAGGTAATGTGAAGGGCAACTTGGTTATCACAAATGAGAGACATTTGTGTAACCTCCCCAAATCTCAGTTCTTCAAGCAATTGTTTAAGCCAAATAAGCTCACGAGTAGCTGAAGCCATATCTCTACACTCTGCTTCTGCACTAGATCTCGCCACCACATTTTGCTTCTTGCTTTTCCAGGAAATAAAGTTGTCACCAATAAAGACACAATATCCAGAAGTGGATCTCCTATCAGTAGGAGAGCTTGCCCAATCTACATCTGAGTATCCCATAACTCGAGTATGTTTATTGTCTCAATATAACAAACCTTTTCCCGGGGCTCCTTTAATATATTTTAGAATGTGAATGACTGCATCCCATTAACCTGCACGTGGATAATTAAGAAACTGACTTACCACACTAACTGCAAAAGAAATGTCTGGAAGAGTGACAGTGAGGTAGTTTAGTTTTCCAACCAGTCTCCTGTATCTCTCAGGATCTAAAAGTGGCTCCCCCTGATTTGGTAGAAGTTTAGCATTTGGATCCATAGGTGTGTCAACGGGTTTGGAATTCATTATCCCAGTCTCCTCTAAAATATCCAATGCATACTTTCTTTGAGAAATTACAATTCCATTCTTAGATTGTGCTACCTCAATCACCAAGAAGTATCTCAATCTGCCAAGGGCTTTATTCTGAAATGATGATAAAGATGTTGTTTTATCTATGAAATGTCATGGTGATCACTACCTGTAATGACAATGTCGTCAACATACACTACCAAGTAGATACACCGAGCAATTGAATGGCGATAATACACAGAATGGTCAACCTCATTCCGAGTCATACCAAACTGTTGGACTACTATACTGAATCTACCAAACCAAGCCCTAAGAGGTTGCTTAAGACCGTATAAAGACTTGCGGAGATGACACACCAAGCCTGAAGAATCCCCCTGAGCAACAAAACCAGGAGGTTGCTCCATATAAACTTCCTCCTGCAGGTCACCATGAAGGAAGGCATTTTTGACATCTAACTGATAGAGGGGCCAACAACGAATAACAGCCATGGCTAGAAATAATTTGACAAAAGCCATCTTGGCGACGGGAGAAAAAGTGTCACTATAGTCTAACTCGAATATCTGAGTATAACCTTTGGCTACTAATCGAGCTTTGAGTCGATCAGCTGTGCCATCAGGGCCAACTTTTATCACTATTCTGAAGAGCACACATCTCATCAATCATGGCTTGTCTCCAACCTAGGTGGGCTAAGGCATCACCTGCAGTTTTAGGAATAGACACAAAGGAAATGGAAGAGAGGCAAGTATAATGGGATGGGGATAACCTGTGATAACTCAGAGTGACATAATGAGGTGAAGGATTACGAGTGGAGCATATACCTTTACAAAGTGCAATAAGGAGATCAGACTCAGGAAGTGGGGTCGGAGAGGATGGAGGAGGTGGGACCATGACATAGTTAGTGAAGATGAGAGTCTCAAACTTATTATCAGTAGGAGAGTCTGCCCAATCTGCATCTGAGTATCCCATAACCCGCGAGTACCAGACCTGAAACACACAAGCAAAGACCAAATTGAGATAGAGGACACCGAGGCGAGTCTGGCGGCGGTAGGGGCGGCCGGATGCACCTCCACGCGCGGCTGACGGCTGTTGGCGGAGGAGAAACGCGTCAGTGAAGAAAATGACGCGTGAGATCGCGTCCCTTCTCTGATGGACGCGATTCTAGCGGTGTTGGACACGTACGAGCGGCGCGAGTCCGATGGTTGGGGCACTGGTTGGATTCGCGGCGGGAGTGGCAAAAAAGGGAGAAAAGTGGCCGGAAAAATAACACGGCAACACAGGCAAACCGGAAACCGGAATGAGACACGATTTCCGGAAAAAATTTGACACCAATGGACAGTGGATCCACTGGGAAGGCACAAATTAGGGTTATCTCTCATTAGGCTCTAGATACCATGTTGAGATGAAGAGAAAACGAGAGACATGATAAAATTTGTGTGTTTAGAATACATAGCGGAAAATAATATATATACATAAGTGTAGGTCATTACTTTTCACACCATTATTTTTGCTATTCCCACCCCCCTACTTTTTTCTTCCCCAAATTACCCTCCCCTACCCCACTCCCCCATTCCCCTGCACCCGTCCACCCCCTCCCCTTCGCCCCCCTTCTCTAATCTATATTCCCCTCCCTTACGGATAACCATGTCCGTAAGGTATATTTTTTTTCAAAAAAATATACTTTACGGACAATGTTGTGCGGAAGTTTTTTTTTTTTTAAAATAACTTCCGGACACAATTGTCCGGGAACTATTCCCGGACAACTTTGTCCGGAAATGTTTTTTTTTTTAAATATAACTTCCTGACACAATTGTCCGGGAACGGTTCCCGGACAACTTTGTCCGGAGGACTGCCTGGAAGGTATATTTTTTTTTAAAAAAAAAATAATATAACTTCGGAACACAATTGTCCGGGAAGCATTCCTGGACAACTGTGTTTTTATTAATATGTTCTATTATAAAAGATATTTTTTATGAACTGCGGGTATTCTACACAGGAGACAGTCTTGTTCCTATCGTTTTATTTTTTTCTCACACATTAATTTTCTTTTTTTATTATCCTTTTTACTTTTTTTATTTTTTTATCAAAATTATATCTCCATTTATTTAGCTTCAATTGCAGTGTTATTCATTGCATAAAACATCATTACTAAATTGAGAATAAAAAAACTAAAAAAAAAAAGAAAATGGAGGTGAGATAAAAAAAAGAAAATGATAGGATCAAGACTGCCTCCGGTGGAGGATTCCCGTGATTCATAAAAAAACACTGCAATTGAAGCTAAATAAATGGAGATATAATTTTGATAAAAAATAAAAAGAAAGTAAAAAAGATAATAAAAAAAAGAAAATTAATGTGTGAGAAAAAATAAAATGGTAGGAACAAGACTGTCTCCTGTGTAGAATACCCACAGTTCATAAAAAATATCTTTTATAATAAAATATATTAATAAAAACACAGTTGTCCAGGAATGCTTCTCGGACAATTGTGTTCCGAAGTTATATTTTTCTTTAAAAAAATATACCTTTCAGGCAGTCCTCCGGACACAGTTGTCCGGGAACGGTTCCCGGACAATTGTGTCCGAAAGTTATATTTTTTTTTAAAAAAAAAGAAAAACACTTTCGGACAAAGTTGTCCGGGAATGATTCCCGGACAATTGTGTCCGGAAGTTATTTTAAAAAACAAAAACAACTTCCGGACAACACTGTCCATAAGTATATTTTTTTTCAAAAAAAATTGTCCGTAAGGGAGGGGAATAAAGATTAGAGATGGGGGGCGAAGGGGAGGGCGTGGACGGTTGCAGGGGAATGACTAAAGGGAGGGGGGAGTGGGGTAGGGGGAGGGGGTAGGGGGAGGGTAGGTTGGGGAAGAAAAAAAGTAGGGGGTGGGAATAGCAAAAATAATGGTGTGAAAAGCAATGGCCATAAGTATATTTACAAATAAATATAGTGATAGGCCCAAACTCATATCTATCATATGATACACTAACCATCTAACATAATTAAATTATGGTCTTTCCTCACTCCACACATTTAAGTGTTTAAATCTTAACAATTCTTTTAATTAAAGATCCATCTCCTATTGACTTAAACTCTATAACCTCATTTTAGAGTCTTAACTTGCCTATTTGAGATGTTTACTTTAAGTCCAATATATCTTAATTATGTCTTATATTCATAATTAAGACTCTTAATCCTTAATTAAATATGTTAATCTAAGTTTAATATAAAATTAAGCTTGATTAAGACTAATTATTTTTAATTAACCCCTTTTTTATTAATTATTTCTTAATTAATCATTAATTAACTTAATCATTAAATTAATTTGGATTAAGTTAAATTTTGAATTATTAGTCTAGTTAATCAAATTAACCTAAACACTTGATTAATCATCATGCACTTTAAGTCCAAATTCCAAACAACACTTGAAGTCAAAAAAAGTTCTTAGTAGAGTAGCGAAGTTCTGATAAGTTCTAGGCTGTATTCCAATGGTCACTAAAAGGTTTTAACCAAAGTAAGTTTTTCCTAATGCTACTAAATTCTCTAGTTGATGGGTTTACGCTTAGTCATGACTAATTAGTCATTGCACATAAAGCGTATACACGTTATTGTTCAGTTATTGTATTAGTATAAAAAATAAAGATCTAAATCAGTGTTATTTAACAGCAATCCTTCTAAGTATTTTGGGGAATATAGTGTTCTCTCTGTCGCATAACTCTTCCATTTTCTCTTTCTCTCACAAAATCTATGTTTTATAGCAGTTCCCACCAAATGAGCATAGTGAGAGTGTACAAGTAAAGTTAAAATATATTCATTGTGAGACAACTAGTAGTGTTAATAAATGAAGAACTTTGATCCTGAATTCCTCTATGCAACCAATGTAAAATGACTGAGGAGTCGCCACAAGTTTAACAGCAAGCTTTCATGTTCATATAGCATCTATTCTTAGACATTAATCAGATAGTTGTTAGAAAACAATGAAATGAATCAAAAGTGGAGGGATTGAGTACCCTAATTCATTCAGCTAGTGTCATACATGGAATCAACACCTCCATCATACATCATAATTTTAATCTTACAAATTACAACATTGGACCTAAATTTATTCAAAAGGAAATTTAAAAAGTAAAATAAAATCAAACAAAGGTTATGATTTTAGAGCCAAACTCAGGTGCTGCTGATAGCACCATCACTTTGGTCATCTAAACCTTCCACTAATCTCCTCTTGGCAGACTTGCTTCTATAACACCAGACCTCAAAAGCCTCGCTCAAGTCAGGATATCCAACTTCCCGACTTTTGATCCAGTCTGCCAGAATGTCTGCTTGATCATTTGATGGCAATGTCAATACCAATGACACAATTGCTCCCTCAATGGCCTGGCACAAATCTTCATCCATTTTGTAAGGAAAACCAGTCTCCTCAATGGCTTTTGAATCCAGCAAGGGCTTCATCTTCCGAACATATGGAAACCAGGCCTTTAGCAATTGCACCCGACATGGAGCTGGAAGAATCACACTACCATAACCAACTGCTTCCAAAACTTTACATGTTACTTCTATCAGCTTTACTTTCAGTCCCCACATGACATGGTCAAGCTTCTTGTCTTCAATGATCCCCAAAATTTTACTAGAGATTGCAATCCAGTTAGAAACGAAATTCTTCATTAAATCCATCTTTGGGAGTACATTACACATCCATTCAAGATCAGATACCCTCCTCATTAGCCTATTATCCGCAGCCTCAAACTCAAGGGTAGGGTCTGACAGCAAAGATGACAAGTCCATTTCAAATGAATGAATGATATTGTAAACACCCATTCTTATTACTGATTTTACTTCATCATCAGCCATAATGATTGTAATATCTTCATCTTCTCCTAGCATGTAGTCAACTTGCTCTTGAGCAGAAATTCTTAGCTCATCTCCAAATGGAAAACACGGTCCCTCAATAGACACAGCAAAGCGAACAGCTGAAACAAATATATCTTTTGTAGTGCTTAAATCTACAGGTTTGGTGTTCAGTACTCTTGACATGGCTATTTAACTCAGTTTCAATACCACATTTAAATTTACAAACCCTGTGTCTCCAGGAATGACCTCCAAGTTTATAACCGTTGTGTTCTTTTCACAGCAAAGAGCAATTTCTACCTTGCAATGCAGACAACAGATTTGATGAAGCTCAGCAACTCCGAAACTATACTTTTTGCAACATAATAGTTTTAAAGGATGACTACATGACAACAGTCTGAGTCTCCAGTAATGTCAGACACATAATGTGGACCAATGAAACAATCTTTAAGAAGCCTGCTTTCATTTGAAAGTGTAAGAGGCACAGACGTAGTAATATTCAGATCCTTCTCTATATCCAAAGAGGACAGTGATTTTCCACTATTAGTCTCGATGCCAAGTTTGCAAGGTTAGATAAGGGAAATATTTGCATACAAACTGCGAAGACAATACAGTACAAATCACCCTTCAAGCAACAGAATATTTTAAGCTTCAAATAAGCATGATACAGAAAATTATACAACAGACATAAATTCAAGCAGGGTACACACTGCACAGACTTTCGCCAAACACAAGAAACCCAGCATTGACATGAAACTTTACAAATTGAGCTCCTGTCAGCAATAGCAGAATAGCTCATTAAAACAAAAGCGTCTAACTTAACCAAACACAATCACGTTGCATGAAAGTGCAGGGGAACATATTCACAGCCTCTACGTGCTTGAAATTTGGATTGTCAGCTGTCATATGGAATAATAGGAGAAAAGAAAAAAAATTGCAGAAATAATGGCTTATAAACTCAATATCCAATCCTGCTCCTTGATCACATGTAGTAAAATATCTTACATTTTCACTAAAGCTATTTGAAACTCATCATCTGCCACAATAATTAAGCATACTTTCTCCTAAACAAGAAAGGGATACAAACAAGCTGCAACGGACTAACCCGGACCCAAAAAATTCAAGGAAAGAGGAAAGAACAGCCCATGTTACAACTAATATCAAGTGTGCATTCAAAATAATGTTTTATTTTATGTGAAGAAAGGATATAGAAAGCATAAAATACAAGAAGAAACATTAACACATGTCAAACACACTATTTCAAAGCTAAACCCAGAAGAAATGAAATTTGGCTTCTTCAAGATATGTTTCCAGCACCTAAGACCTAGTCAATGCAATCAAAATACATTTCAAGTAGAAAGATAGACATTATTAAGAAAAGCAGAGAACAAAGGAATGCCCATTGCCATATAATAAACACAAAAGAATAAAAATACTCAACTAAGCAGAATAGACATCAACAACATCACAGCCAAAACAAAAGCAACATTTACTGACAGAAGCAAAAGAAATAAAGAAAGAAATGTACTTGCAACTTCAAAAAACTACTGTAATTAAATCAAAACAAAAGCTGATTGATCATCTTTTGAGGTTGAAAGGGTTGTTCTAAGTTCTAACTAGCTCAAAAAGTTGAAATTTTCACTTTAAACCCTGCTTAAACAGTCTCAAAATAAACCTATATATCGTACACACAAGCCCAAGTCCAACATTAACTCAAGAAAAGGAACTCACCTTGCAATCCGAGGGAGACAGAAAAGATGTGCTCAATTTGACGATATTCCTTTAATCTACTGACTACTCATCTCACCAGCTTCGATGTCAGAGAAGTAAAGCCCTAACAATACTGCGTCGTTTTAGTACCAAGCCTTACAAAAAGTGCTGCTTAAGAGGGTTTTTTTTTTTTTTTTTTAATTTGGCCTCCCAAGAATGAATTATTATTTATTACTACTCTGAACTTGAATATAAGAAAAATAACTAAATTCACATGTATTAAGAAAGTTAGTTAAACTCATTAAATTTTCTTAGATATCATGTAAAAAGTACTTGCATGGCCTAAATTACTCTATATTTAATTTTATTGAAAATTGTTTCAAATGGACATACTCTCTTTCTATTGGCACATTTCATTAAATAAAATGGTTGAAAAGTAAAATCCTGAATTAAATAAAGGGAATTTTGGCTTTATCTCATTAAATAGAGTAAAATTAGTTAAAATTTACTTATATTTTAGTCCACTGAATATGAGATTTTTATGCTTATATTCAAGTCCGGAGGGAGTACATATTAGTCATTAGTTATTACTCACTAATTTCCCATCCTAATTATAGCAACCTAAAAATCACTTTATGAATATTAATTAATTAATTTAGTGCGTGTTGGGTAGTTATCCCGGATGTGGATATGTGGCTTCCCAATGTCCATTTTTCAAAAGCAACAATGTGTTGCTCCTTGAAAGCCCCCATCAGGATGTGGTATTTTCACATCTCTTCTACCCAAAAACACACTTAGTTAGTCACAATAAATTTCTCAAGAAAACCTATTCTCTTCGGTCTTAAATAATAAATTTCCCAAGAAGAAATATTCTCTCCACACTAGTTAAGATTATTAGTGAAACTCATTAAAAATTCTCAAACTTATATAAATTGTGAACTGCAATTCATAAACTATCATTCCTAATATATATTGCAAAGTGGATCAATGTAAAGGAAATTAAATTAAATAAGGGTATTTTGAAGATACTAGCATTTAATAGGGTGAATGTATTAGATTTTGCTTATATTTGAGACCGAAAAGATTAATTTTTAGTTGCTTATGTTCGGATCGGATGGAGTACTAACTTTCTAGAATTATCCTTAAATTTATTGAGACTCAATATTTTTTTTCTTTCCTTCTAATTATTCTATTGTCTGATTTTCTTTACTAAATAATGACTCACCAGTGAAGTTATTTTTGTCAAAAAATAATTAATGAAAAAGAAATTTAAAAAAGTTCTTATCAAAAGGTCTAGGACCAACTCTTCAAAAAGGTTGTTAAAATTACGAGTAAAGGGAGTATTAAAATAGAATTTTTATACTTTAATGCCTTACATAATTTCTTTTATATTAGCGAAACCACATGCATTATCGTTAGTGTCTACTCACATTTCCCTTTTCTTGGAAAAGATGTAAATTTAGTTTGTACACATATAAATATAAATAAATAAAATTTATATGAATTAATTCAAATCATGTTAAATATAGTACTACCTCCGGTTCTATATATAAGAAACAAAAAGGAATTTTTTTTGTCCTATATGTAACGTCCTAATTTCGCAAACTAAAGAATAGTGCCCGTTGGAAGAACATTCCCAAATTTACGAAATTAGTTTTCACGACAATATTGATATCACAGTACATACACAATACAATATAGCTTAGGTACTCCAACGTTACATAAGCTCCAAGGTCAATACATTGTCATAAATACAATCCAACGCAACCAAGTGGCTCAAATAAGCATAATTAGCTAATTAAGTTAATTAAATACATAAACATACAAAATATATAAATCCTAAGCAAAAGAGGGAGAAGACAAGTGGAGGGATCAACTCTCAGACTCTCAAGCCCTCCGGTCAGGCATCCGACTGAGAACCCTACACATCTAGATAAATCCACAAACGTTTGGTAAGACTAAAGTCCCAGTGAGTGCAATCATGTAAGTAGTGTGGGTATAACATACAAATGCAATGTAACAACCAACATATGATCATTCACATTTTAACATACCTCATGACTTATGCAGTGAATGAATCAAACAACCTATATGCTTATCCCAACATTCGAAGTCTTTTCAATTATCCTCACAGCCGACCTGAGCTCAGTATCAAGCAAGAAGTGTCCCTCTTGCGGTCGTAAAGACCTAGTGTCTGTTTGGTTTACATTTGAGTAGAATTGATTCTGAAAATCAATGGTTGAGATGAGTGATGCACGTTTCAAGAAGCACGTAGGATGGAAGTGATTTAAAATCAATTTCGCAAAACCATGGTTTTGATTTTCGTAACGTCCAACCAAACGGGCTACTAGCCATTTAAACATCACATTTTATCAACAAACATTTATAACATTATGTCACGACCCAAATCCAAGGCCGTGAACAGTGCACAGACTAGTACCCTTACCTTGACAAGCCTAAAACAATAGTGCATTACTTGATAAATGATTTTCCAAAATACACATACTTCCAGGATTATACAAAAATTTTGACAGAGTCTGTTGAGTCTCAAAATCAATTTAAGTATTCAAATTGGATTCAAGACTCATTATCCTTAGTTTTAATGTTTAACAAATTTGATTGAGTAAAAACATATTCTACTGAGAAAGGTAGTTGTTCTTTGTATTTCAGCAACTATGATAAAAGCAACTCTTTGAAGTTGACCAACCTGCTGAAATGAAGAACTCTCTGAAGAACTTGTATCTGCTAAAGAATTTCTCAACCCTCTAAAGATGTGTACCATCTGATATGCTGAGAAGTCTTTTTGTGGATGTTCAGTATAGCATCTGTCAAAGTCAGAAGGCTTTCTGCGCAAAGACTTAAAGGTCTCTAAACGTCTTCTTTCTTCGTCTACAAAAGGAAGTTTTACAGAGTTCCTTTTGCGTCTCCGTGAAACATAGTACATGAAAAAGGAACTTTTGTACCTGCTGTGTGTCAGAACCGTACTATCTCTGCACACGTACTTTATTCAAGTCAAAAGCTACCAGAAGATTATCTCTCAACGATTACATGCTATCTTCAATTGTTACTTTTCTGGATTCTATATATAGCTTCTCTAAAGACGTTGAAGTTGTCGACCAAGCTCAATAAGAAATATATCAAGCCTACACTCTTCTGAAATTACTTTGTATTTCCTTGTACTTAGAATCTATCATCTTGTATCCCGAGTTTTACTCAGTTATCCTTTGTACAAGTTCATTTGAGTTTAAGTTTCTCAGAAGCTTAAACAAACACTTACTGTAAACACTGAAAAGTGTCTGAGAGCCTGAAGAGGCTTGGAGGAACAAAGAATACTTGTTGTTGTTTAGCCTGAAGAGGCTGTGTCCAAAGAATAGTTGTGTTTAGCCTGGAGAGACTGTGTCCAAAAAATACTTGGTGTTTAGCCTGAAGAGGCTGGGTTCAAACAATACTTGTATCTGTTTAGATAGGGGAAAATCCAGTGGTGTGTTTGCCCTGGGACTGGAGGTAGCTCACTGAGTTTGTGGGTGAACTAGGATAAACTTTTGTGGCTAAGTTCTCTCACCCCTTATCTCTTTACATTCAGTTTTAACTAACTAAGGAGGGTTAAGAAAAGTGATTTTATAAATCCACGCAGAAAAACCATCTCTTTATCACGCGAAAATATTTTCAAACTATTTTACTCAACCTGATGAGTTGTATCAGCAAGTTGCTGAAGCACCAGTTTCGGAAGGTTGCTCAAATCTTTTCTCAAACAATTTGCTTGTTTTAAAGGTTTTCATAAAAATCTGTAAAGAATTATAAAACACTATTCAACCCCCCTTCTAGTATTTCCTGTGGTTCTAACAGTTGGTATAAGAGCTCAACTTCGGGTTGAGCATCTAACAAGTGCTTAAGGAGAAGATCCAGATGGAAACCTCAACAAGCTATAGTGTCTATATCTCTGAAGGAGCATCTATAACAAGACCACCAATCTTCAACAGAAAAGATTATTCTTTCTAGAAAGAACATATGAACCTATTCATGGAAAACTATAATCTAAATCTCTAGGATGTAGTTACTGATGGTGATTATGTTCCCATGAGAAATGGAATACCCATTTCCAAAGTTGAGTGGTCCAATGAGCAAAAATTTAAAGTTCAACTTAATGCTCAAGCCAAGCTCTACTTGATTTGTTCTCTGAACAGAGTTGAGTATGACATGGTAAAAGGACTATACTCTGCCAAGGATATATGGGATTGACTAGCTTCATATGCTCTTAAAGGAGATGAAGATTACTCATCCTCAGAAGAGCAATATACTAAAAGTGAAGAAGATTCATCAGAAGAGGAGAATCAATGCTTAATGGCAAATCAATCAGAAGATTCTGATTCTAAGGTAACATCCTTAACTCTTCTTGATGAATATGATGATCTAGTCGATGGTACTAAAGAACTCTTCAGAAAGTATAAGAAGCTTTCAAATGATTATGCTACTGCATCCACTAAAAACAAGGATTTTGAAAAGGAAAATCTTATACTTAAAGAAGAACTTCTGAAGCAAGAGAACAGTAAGCTCAAAATTCTACTTGAAGAGAAACAGAAACTTCAAGGACAGATTTTAGAACTTACTAAAGACTTGGCCAACTTCTCTGAAGGAACTAATAATCTTAATAGATTATTAGAAACTCAGAAAAGGTTAAATGATAAAAGAGGCTTAGGGTTCTCTGGAAAACCATCATCAAAGACATCAAGTTCTGATAAGCCTAAAAAGGAAAAGAAAAAGGTTGATGGGTGTCCTCATTGTGATAAACATAGATTATTCAAATATGAATGCAAGCAAAATGAGGAACCTACACCTATCACTGACCCTGGTGGAGCCAAGAAGATATGGGTACCAAAATTGTCAATTGTTTTTCTTGCAGATGTTCTTAACAAAGCAAAGAAAACTCCAAAAATAATTGGAGAAGGGTGGATGAAAGGAGAACTGGATGGAAAGAAGGTGTACATGCTGAGAGCTCTAAGCACAACTTGCTGAAGATAATCATCACTCATTCAAAAAGCAATGTTGAGTCTCAATCTTATATAGATTCCATTTTATGGTAACATTATTCCTATCTCAAGACTCTCTGAAAATCTATGCATTGCTTGAATTATGTGTACTCTCTGAAATTTCTATTTTGTCTCTGTGGTGAACATTCTGAAAATTGTGCTTGCTGATTTTATTAAAATAATTATTTTATCCAAGAAATACGAAAGGTCTTTAATCCAAACATTTTTGAAATATTATGACCTGACTCTCTGTAACTGATGGCTCTTCAACTGCCCACTCTCTGCGGCACGATGCACGACTCTCCATGTCTGCGCAGTTTTGTAACCGCTGTCATCAATGCTACTCCTGAGTCTATTTGTAGAGATTGTGGGATCATCATGAAGACTACACTCTCTCACTGCTATCAGAAAATCTCTTGAAAATCTAAGAGAACATTATCCGTCTTCAAGAACTCTCTTTTCTCTCAAGTTAAAATTCTATCTAATGGCTGCAGAATCCGTCGCTTCATGTACCCCTGCCACAATTCAACATGACGATAGAATTATCCCCACAAGATATGTTCGGCTGAATGAGTTTGATGAGGCTAGATACAACATTTCTGAATATTTTAATGTTGTCGGTTGGACTTCCTTCTTCAACAACGTCTCTTCTCCCTGGAATGAAGAGAGCGTCCTGGAATTTTGGAACAACTCTGAAGTTGTTGCTGAAAGCCACGTCTGTGGCATTAAGACTTTTGTGATGGGTGGACCACTCTTTGTGGACTACAAAGTGCTGGAAGAGGTTATTGGAGTTCCTGCTGGAGGAGCTCAGTTTGTCCCAGACTGGGAGATTAATAATGGAGGCATTTGGAAGTACGACCAGATGCTTTTTGGTGTCAGACTCTGTGAACCTCCAACTCATTCCCAGCTTCTGGAGACCCCCAGAGTTCTACTTGCCATTCTCCATTGTTGCATCCTTCCTAAGGGAAGAGATAAGGTGCATCTCACAGAACTTGAAAGATTTGTGCTGATTCACCTGCTGATGAAGAAGAAGTTGAACCTTCCCAGAATCATTCTCTATCACATGATCAGAAGGTCAATGGACTCTGCTGAAGAATTTCCTCACAACTCCCTTATCACAATGATTCTGAAACACAAAGGCTTTCCCATGGATGGACTCTTTGATCAAGCACCTCCTTCCGTCTTCACTCCTGCTATTTATGAGCAGATGAACCGTGCTTTGATAGAAAAAGAAAAAGCTCAAGAGAAGATGTTGGCTGAAAACTCTCTTGAGGCATCCCCTGTCAGAAGGAGAAGGTCCAGAGCCTCTGATCCTCTTGGTGCTCATGGAAGGATTAAGAAAGTGTTTGCTGCATATAATTTGAAAAGGCTGCATTCTCGCATTGGTCGGCTAGCAAGGAGGCTTAAGGAAACTCAAAACGAGTTGTTGAAGCTGAAGGCAGAGAAGGAAGTTGCTAGTACTGCTGAGACCGTACCAGTTGAAAGCCATTAACTATCAAAGAGCCTTGTCAAAGTTTTCTTTTTTAAATACTAGTTGAAATATTTAAGAATTTTTTATTAATATAAATGAACTTTTCAATTTTCTTCATAATATCTCTTATTAATTATATCTTTCATCATATGTGATTTAAGTTTATACTCTCTGAATATTTGTTTGAACTTTAATCACTGTTCGCGCTCATATATTGTTCTGACGCTTAATCTCTCAAATGACTGATATTACCTGAACTTTTTCAAGTTTATTACTCGTGATTCACTTGTTCTATTTATCTGAACCCTTTTGAATAATGACAA
Organism: Sesbania bispinosa; assembly: GCA_026901365.1. NCBI lineage: Eukaryota > Viridiplantae > Streptophyta > Magnoliopsida > Fabales > Fabaceae > Sesbania > Sesbania bispinosa. Next base: position 1,058,768 of record QLOH01000064.1, read on the forward strand.
AAGGGGGAGTAATAACTAACAAAATCTGAAGCTAAGTGCTTTTCAGATGAGAAGTCTTTTGTTCAGGGGGAGTTTCACATTCTACTCATGTATCTGAAAGAGAGGGAGAATTTTTTTTCTCTTTAAACATAATTTTATTTCTTTAAGATATTTGTTAGTCATATCAAATTTTTCATCATTAAAAAGGGGAGAATATTGAGTCTCAAAATCAATTTAAGTATTCAAATTGGATTCAAGACTCATTATCCTTAGTTTTAATGTTTAACAAAATTGATTGAGTAAAAACATATTCTACTGAGAAAGGTAGTTGTTCTTTGTATTTCAGCAACTATGATAAAAGCAACTCTCTGAAGTTGACCAACCTGCTGAAATGAAGAACTCTCTGAAGAACTTGTATCTGCTGAAGAATTTCTCAACCCTCTGAAGATATGTACCATCTGATATGCTGAGAAGTCTTTTTGTGGATGTTCAGTATAGCATCTGTCAAAGTCAGAAGGCTTTCTGCGCAAAGATTTAAAGGTCTCTAAACGTCTTCTGTCTTCGTCTATAAAAGGAAGTTTTACAGAGTTCCTTTCGCGTCTCCTTGAAACATAGTACATGAAAAAGGAACTTTTGTACCTGCTGTGTGTCAGAACTGTACTATCTCTTTACACCTACTTTATTCAAGTCAAAAGCTACCAGAAGATTATCTTTCAACGAATACATGCTATCTTCAACGGTTACTTTTCTGGATTATATATATAGCTTCTCTAAAGACGTTGAAGTTGTCGGCCAAGCTCAATAAGAAATATATCAAGCCTACACTCTGCTGAAATTACTTTGTATTTCCTTGTATTTAGAATCTATCATCTTGTATTCTGAGTTTTACTCAGTTATCCTTTGTACAAGTTCATTTGAGTTTAAGTTTCTCAGAAGCTTAAACAAACACTTATTGTAAACACTGAAAAGTGTCTGAGAGCCTGAAGAGGCTTGGAGGAACAAATAATACTTGTTGTTGTTTAGCCTGAAGAGGCTGTGTCCAAAGAATAGTTGTGTTTAGCCTGGAGAGACTGTGTCCAAAGAATACTTGGTGTTTAGCCTGAAGAGGTTGGGTTCAAACAATACTTGTATCTGTTCAGATAGTGGAAAATCCAATGGTGTGTTTGCCCTGGGAATGGAGGTAGCTCACTGAGTTTGTGGGTGAACCAGAATAAATTTCTGTGGCTAAGTTCTCTCAACCATTATCTCTTTACATTCAGTTTTAACTAACTAAGGAGGGTTAAGAAAAGTGAGGTTGGGAAGCAGACTCACTAGAAGCTTCCCTTCTAGCAGGCATCCTAGTCCTTGGTGGCATCCTCACCTAAGAAAATATTTTGTATCAAATGATGGAGAAGAGTGTAGGGAAAGCAATAAGGAAATTGAGCAACACTTTACACAACAAGACTTTCGACCATCATGAGGTATAAAATAATTTCCTACAAGTACATTGTGTCCGGGTCCACAATTACTTGTATGAATCTATTATCACCTTATCTATGCAGCTATTAGGACCTACAACCAAAGCTTTGATACCAACTTTGTCACGATCCAAATCCAAGGTTGTGACCGATGCACAGACTAGTACCCTTAGCTTGGCAAGCCTAAAACAACAGTACATTATTTGACAAAGGATTCTCCAAAATAAACATACTTCCAGGATTTTACATAAATTTTGACAGAGACTCCCCTATATTTTGGAAATGGCAAAAATTACAAAAAAACTCTGGTTATCAATATAAATCACCAGCCACAGTTTCCAACAACATCATATCTATTCAATTAGCATCAAATATACAATATCCAAACATAAATCCCATAACTAGACTCCCTATAGCTACATAATGTACAAATAATCCCAAAATAACATAATATGGACACCAACACAAACGATGCCTACCAAAAATGAAATAATAGTAGAGTTGGAATGAATGAATATGCCAACAGCCTGCTACTCAGCTGCCTGAGAATCTGGATGTAAAACAATTGAAAGGGGTAAGTCACAAAGACTTAGTCAGGGCCTAACAACCACCATGAACTAGAAGGGAAACACATCAACGCATGAATTGTTTAGTGAAAAGCCTCAATATAGATCTCACTAGGGATGGCAATATGGGCTGGCCCGTCCCAGCTCGTGGACAACCCGTAAAAAAATGGGACAGGACGGACTGACCCAAATTTGAAAATGGACAAAATATCTCAACCCAACCCATATTTGGGTGGGCTGAATGGGCCAACACTTATAAAAAATAAAAAATAATTAAAACAAACAAAAAGTAATAAAAAATAGTAAAATCAAACAGATCACATAGGCTTGACAAAAAAATAAATCACATAGTTTTTTTTTTGGTGACATGAGGAGGCAAAAGCCCGGGGGAACTACCTAGAAACTAAAAACAAACTAACAACCTCTAGGAAAGCCAACAGAGGCAGTGTCAGCCACTAACAGGTGGGTTAAGCAAGGGGGAAGCTCCTTAAAGATAAAAATGTTACTAGAAATACTATGATCTAAATTAGCCAAACCATCAGCCAGCTGATTAGCCTCACGAAAAATGTGGTGCCAATGAACCTCCAAGAATTGAGAAGCCAAGCGATTAATGTTAGAGACCAATTGAAAAGCCTGATAAGTCTTGGAAAGACCATTAGTAATCCAGTTTACAGCAAGAAGAGAATCTGTTTCAACGACAATGCGAGGAATCTTGTTCTGCTGGGCAATAGAGAGCCCATGAAAAATAGCCCAAAGCTCGGCTTGGATAATGGAAAAGGACCCCAGTTTAGCAGCGAAGCAGCAAACAGGAGAGCCTCTGTAATCCCGCAAGATGCCACCACAAAAAGCTTGATCAATGTCACGACGATAGGAGCCATCACAATTAAGCTTAATCTAATCAACATCCGGAGGCTTCCAGGCAATCCAAGAAGAATCAGGATCAACATGCAAGCTGGAAGTGACTCTACGGAAGTCCAAAGCAATTTTTATTGAGTCCAGCTGCTTATTAATGGAGTGGGCTAAGGTAGAAATTACGCAAAACTCACATAGTTATAACAATGAAATTATGAAATCTAATTACAATCCAGAAATAATAGATCTGCAACATCAACACAAGAGCAAACAAAATCGCAACAATGAAATCAACCAAATTGCAGTAGATCTAGAGACAGAGCAATGAAATAAAAAAGAGCAATAAACGAGTAGCGGCAAAGATCGCATCGTGGCGTTCGACAGAGCTGTGTTCGGTGCCTGAGCTTCATTTAGTGACGGAGCAGCGCTCATGCACGGCGTCCAATGATGAAGCAGCGCTCACGACATTCGGCGATGGAGCAGCGTTCATGGCGTTAAGCGACGGAGCAACGTTCGTGGCGTTCGATGATTGAGTTGTGTTCGTGGTGTTCGGCGACAGAGCTGGCGTTCGCAACGTGGTGGCCAAAGGATGACGACGACAGAGCTGTGAACTTCTGTCTGCGGAAGCGATGTGAGTGAGAATGGTGTGAAGTGAGGCGACGAGAGTGAAAAAGGACTTGGGACTCAGGAGGAGGAAGAGAGGTTGAGGCGTGAGGTGAGTGCTGAGGGATTGCTGGCAGATAAGGAAGACGATGCAAGTCGATAGTATTGGTATGGTTCTGGACGATAAAAGTCTGATCAGATGAGGGAGACGAGACGAACACAAAGCGCAACCCAACACAGTATGCACAGGGAAGGGGAATTTTGATCTGAATTCTGTGTGACTCATGTAGGTGTATACCTAATTTGTTTTTTTACCCAAATCCCAGTTAATAAAAAATCCAAAAAAAATTCACGAGCATCAAAGAGCTCTTGGCCCAATTCCAATTTCCAAAAACTTCATTTTTTTTATTTTTTACCTGACGGGTTGGCCCGGCCCTAATACTCCTCCAGCCCGTTTTAGAACGGGCTAGAACATGACGAGTTATACGGGCCAATGGGTTGGGGATCCCAACCCAGCCCTATAAAATTAACAGGTTGGGACAGGCCAAGCCCGTTTTTCCATCCCTAATTCAATGAATACAATAAATTTTAGATAAATTTGAAACCAATGTATATATAAGTATGTAACTCGTTCGCCATATTTAAAGCAGAAACAAATTATTATATGTAAGCTTAAATAAGAAATTCTGAAAATGAAATACATTTAGAAAACACAATTCATGTGAAATGTAAATATGGTGGGGATCACTCGTGATAAAACCGAGAGGCGGCTCTGTTTCGTTGATAGCCCTTGCCTTCGAAGGGTGGCCGTTTCCCATGGGGCGGCTCCATCTAACGAGTAGCCCTCTCATCTCCAGAACCATGTGCATATCTCAATATCACTGAGGGAAGCTACATCTCGTTGATAGCCCTTTCCTCCAAGAATGGCCTCTCTCTTGGGGTGACTCCATCTAATCGATAGCTCTCTCCTCCCGGAATCATATCACGTATCAATGTCATATTATATTATATCATGGAGGGTAGCTGCAACTCGTTGTAGCCCTCTCCACATAGTGGCGGCTCCATCTAACGGATAGACCTCTCCTCCCGGATTCATACAACTAGGTGCACCTAGGCCGTTATCATCCGCTAATGACATACGGGGTTCTAACATGGATCCAAAAAATATAAACACCAATTTTATTCTATTTTCTCAAAGTCCCTTCCAAAATCTCTATTTTCATAAAAAATAATCAATTTAAATTAATAATTTAACAACATATGAAATGAATTTCATGGAGAATGAAATCAATATAAAGAGCATGTTTCCCATATTTTATTTAAATTACCGACATTAAAATATAGCATAATAATTTAAAATAATACTTCTAAAAATATTTAAAATAGGCCATGATGACCATTAAACCACTCACAACTACGGAGAGTCAGCAAAACTGCTTCCCAACAACTCCAAGAGTATTATGCGAGGTAGAAATCAATAGATCTGAGCACCAACAAATAGTTCCAACATTTAGAAATTTATTTGTAGCTCTACCTAAAGCTAACACATGCCAATAGCCTATTTTTAAGTTATGAGTTGTGGGTTTACCTTAGAGAGCCAAAGCGAGCAACCTTTACGGTGTGAGTACTCTCATCCTTCCTCAGAGTACTATCCCTAACCACAAAAATGACCAATTTTAGTTTTGGAAAGAAAAAGGGAATGAATAGAAATTTTGGGTTTCATTATCTTTCAATGGGTGTAAAGGATTAAGAAGAAATGGAATACAAAGGAAAAGAAATGGGATGAAAAGAAAGGAAAAAATGGAACTGAGGGGGTGAAGGGGGTCGCACGAGAGAGAAAGGGGGCTGGTCGAATGCTTCTTGCGTATGCAAGACCTTTCCCCCATTTTGTTTTAAACAATTTGATTCTTTTTTTTTTCTAAAAGTGAAACGGTGCATTTCACATTACCTCTTAGCATAACCTTTACCTCATTCCTCTTTGGTCCAAGGACCCATAAAAGTCCTCTTTAACATTATACATGAATTCTATAACATAAATGTAAGTATGATGCATGTGGGGACTTTTAATACATATGCCATAATCTTTCATGAGAGTGAAGGCTTGGTCATGCATCCATTATATGTCCCTAAGTACTAAAACCCTAGTGTGAGACACATTCAAGGCATTACAAGAACCCAAACAATAATTTGACTCTAGGGCAAGCACACAACTCACAAAATTAAGCCAACACAAGCAAAATAAGAAGAGGAAGAGAGAATAGGGGTCATTTTGGATTTTCATACAAGATATGAGTGAGTTGGTGAATCACACTCACCTCTAGAGTAGTGGGGAAAGGTCTTGAGGAGGTGAGAGTGACAAACTTCTTCTTCCATTTCCCTTGTTGAGTCCCTCCAAGCTCCCATCTCTTCCTCTCTTCTCTTCTTTCTTAGCTAGGGCACAAATGGGGTGGGAAAAGTGTTTTAGAAAGTGGGTCAAATGATCCTCAAAAGATATAAAAAAAAAATCAGTCTCGTGGATTTTCACTCAAGCGAAATATTTTCACTTTAGCGAAAATTAAATAGTGAGCTTACTGTCTAATTCTCGCTAAAGCAAACTCCCTGTTTTTCGCTTGAGCGAGATTCTTTCGCTCAAGCGAAAACCAGGCAAAACCAACACGCTGCTCTCTGCCTTAATTTCTCTTGAGCGAAAATCTCTAATCAAGCAAAATTATCAGAAAGTTTCTACTCAGTTTTTGTTGATATTTTCTCTCAAGCGAAAATAGTTTCGCTTGAGCGAAAATCTCACAGAATGGAAATGTCAAATTTCCCTTTCCATTCACTCAAGTGAGTTATCTCTCGCTTGAGCGGAAAAAGGGGATAGTATTATACCCACTTTAACAGTTTTTAACCCTTTTAACCTAATTCCTTTATGAAAACATCTTATATTTATAATTTCACTTATGAAAGTGGGTTTAAAATTTGGGATGTTACACTATATATAAGAAACATAGTGTCGTTTTTAGTTGCATTAAGTGTTAAATATCTTATATACCCTTAATTTATTATGAGTAGTTAATGATGTTCCCACTCATTCAATCATTTAATATTAAAGGTATTTCTGAAGAAAAAAAAACTTATATTTATTACATTATTAATCACTATTAACATATTCCAATAAATTTCTTTGATCTTGATGATTTTAGTCTTATATTTCTTATATATAGGACCAAATTTAGTATTTTATTTATAAATAGTTACAATTTTTTAAAACAACTACCAATTAGTTTCTTTATTTTAAATAACTTCAATTTCAAAATAGTTACAATTTATTATATACTAAATATAGTATTTTATTAATTTTTGTTCAAGTATTATTCTCTTTCAGACTCAAATAACTACAATCATCCTATTTTTTCTTTTGTTTTTTTTATAAATTCAAGGGTATAATTAGAAATAATAAATAGACACCTAATAGGTATATCCCCATTATATATTTTTATAGATTGAGTATTTTATTTTTTATATTTATATTCTTATTAAATATTATTACTTAAATATATTATATTATTCTTTGAACATGTTATTTTGGAAAAATGTTGATTGTACACTCGATGAGGTGGATATACACCTATTAATAAGATAAATAAGGGGAAAAGTGAGAGAGATGTGATAGATGATGTGATGGAGAACAAAGAGAGATAGAAAGAAAAATGGGGTGAAGAATGAGATGTAAGAGAGATTAGATATATGGATATTATTACTCGTTCTTTTGTATAACGTGATTAGTTGTTAGAGATTATGTTGTTACTTGATTATGACTAGTGCCTATCTACAAACTATGGAAACATCAAACATAACCTCAAGGGTTTGGTCTAATAGAGTTCTGAGTAGGAAAGTTTAGAACATTGCTATTAGGCTTAATAGTTTCAATTCAGGAGAAGGGAATGTATAGAAATATTAGTAATACACTATTTTTTAAACATTTTGTGATGTCTGTGACATATGGATCTTAACAAACATGAATAAGAGTTACATGATTTAGTTAGACTCATTAAAAATTACACATATTTACTAAAAAGAAAATTACAATACGCTGTGATTATGTAAAGATGCAAGATTTCATTTTTTTAATATTATGAAATAACAATTCGTATTGACATTCTCCTAATGTAATGTTAAACTATGTTATTGGTATTTAAGATTATATTTAATATGTAATATATTTAATAATATATAGCATCATTTAATTATTTTGCAAGCATTTACTGGGTATTTATGATTAGTATATATTTATCATTGTCATTAAATAATTTTATAATTTCAATTAAATGTACGTTTGATACAATTTATATATAATGGTTAATATAATAATATCACAAATGCTATTTAATTTAGGTATGAAATTAAATTTTTTTGTTTGTTAAATTTCTTCAAAATCGTTAACATCAGTTTGTACAATCCAAAAAGAAACCACACGTTCAAATACTTACTGCAAGTATCAACCATATTACTATTGTCACCAATTAAAATGATAACAACGTAACGGGACAATGAAAAGGGGGCCCAAATCTCATTTGAAATTTTATGGTCGTTTGCAGGGGAATACGACAAAAAAAATTATTTTAGAATGGTAAAAGTCAAAGCTTGACACCAGGGGCTTTTTGCAATATAGTAAAAAGTAGGAGACTTTAGGTGATTCTTGCGTTTTTTCCTATCGAGTCACTAAACCTGTAATCATAGGTCATAAAGGGCAGCCATTTGATACTTCACCCTAGCCTTACCCATTCTTTTAATGTTCGAGCCTTCAAGCAAACAATGGCTCATATCTGGAAACAAATAAGGTAGTAGAAATCTAGGGCATATCTCAGAAACTATTCACTTTTTGACTATCTGACATTAAAGACAGGAGGATGCTAGGGTGAGTTACCAAAAAGGTGTATGTACCATGGATGGTGCATTTTCTTTTTACTTAGCATAGCCTGTTAATAGTCAGTGGCTCTTTAAAAAATAATAATATAATAAACTAGAATAAAACTTTAGAATTTGTTGTTCAGTAACCTTAACCATTTGCGGAACATGAGTTCTTCTTTTTTCCAGAACATGAGTTCACTACATAGAGCCTCTTTCTCCAACATTTTTGCTCCCTATTAAAATTAAATGCCAATACCACCCACAAATTGGGGATTCACACATATAACCCTAATCTTCACCAATTGGAAAAGGAGGCCAATCAAGACTACATGGTATCACTCCGTAATAATGGTATCATCACTTTCTCCTATACCCCTCTTATAATTATATCTGCAGCTACATGGGAGCACACGAGTGTTGTTGATCTTTAGTTATCAAGTGACCCTAGTCAATTGGAACTGTCCAGATCCAACAGAAAGAATGCACTCCATTTGGCTGCTCGCCAAGGACATGTTGATGTTGTAAAATCATTGCTTGAGAAGGATCCACAACTTGTTAGAAGAACTGACAAGAAATGCCAAACTGCACTACATATGGCTGTCAAGGGAGTGAATCCCAGACAAGTGCAATCAACCATTAAACCAATCCATTTACATCTCCGAGGTTAATAAACCAATAACAGAGCAAGCTGCCCACACCATCCCTCGAGCCTATGAACTTTACTCCTTCAATGTCTGCGAAAAAACTAACCCGAAGAAAGTCATGGTGGCTCTTCACTTGACTTCTTTGAGGTCTGGAAATGAAGTGCCCTGAACTTATCATAGAATAGTTAAACTTTGTAATCCAAGAAATAACTAGTAGGAGGTAATTGATCTGCACCTTTGATTATTAAATCAATATATCTAATGGTTACAAACTTGTGAATCACCAGTGGTGCACCTTTTTGGTAACCCACCGTAGACACCACCTTAAAGACAAGGAATCATTTCTTTGGGATAGTCCTTTGTCTTTTAACAGGAGCGCGTCTTTTGGGTTGTTTTGGGGTCTGTTTAGGATGGACCATGGTTCATGTGGTCCATAATTTAAAAATATAGTAATTTAAACTTTTGATCATGAGATTCAGTAGTTATTTATTAATGATTGATAATGAATTTGTTTCCAGATACTTTTATGAAATATAGGTTAAAAAAATAAAAATTCAAATCGATAGTATCGTGTAGTGTAGAAGTTTCTCTTTTCAATGAAACTAACATAAGTTATATTGTAAATTCATATTTACCCTTAAATTAAACTCAAATAATCATATAAAAAATATTTAGTAAAATAAAATTATTTATTCACCTTCAACCGCTGATAAAATATAGGTTGGACTAGGTGGACCAAATTTTGTTTAGTCCACCCTAGAATCGTCCTTTTTTTGGGTTCAAGTATATATGACTTACCTTTGAATTTACGTACAAAAGGAGTGGCTACCACTGTTGGGAACTCTTTGGGTGAATATGTGTCATGGGATTCTTTGGATGATCATAGGGAAATTCCTTTGAATAAGAGTTTGGGTGGATGTCTATAAACGTTTAAAGAGGGGGCATGATGGTGTAGAGGAAGGATAAACCACCGGTCAAAGTTTTTTTCAAACATGATAAATTACCAAATTTCTGCTATGGATGTGGAGGATTGGATCACTTGCTCAACAACTATGAAAAGAAAGATTACTGGGAGGATGGATAGTATTCCAATCAATCACTTCAACTTTGTCTTCTTCTCTTAGATTCTTAGCATTTTGGATGAGTCAATTGATGGGTATCACATGTTCATCCATTTGTCTTAACTCTAAAATTTAAATTTTTACCCGCCATTATTTAAATTTATTTCATTATACTATAATAATCTCTGTAAATAAAATCGTTTTTACTTATGTAATTAGTCACGTTGAAAAGTTTGATCTAATGAAAATTAATAAAATAGGCAAAATAAGTAAGGTAAAGAGCAAAAGCATTATCATAACATTTTTTTCTTTTAATGCCATCATAGAATCTGAATTAATAAGCATAATGATGTTTTAAATATTCAAATTAATGATTTAATTAACCATGTATGCTACGACTTCATTCCCGTAATTATGGCCAAAATAATGAGAATTAAATATTTGTATTTTTAATATGAAACATGATATACTAAGTAAAATTCACCTAAATTTATAAGATATCAAATACAATTAATTCATGTTATTAACTTTCAATTGATTTTCATAAATTATTAAAATTGAACTTCTATTTCTTGTATCTTTAATCAACTAAAACGGTATAAATTAAAATTTCTATTCCATATGTTACTATTAACTTTTTGATTATGTATAATTTCTTCTCAAAAACATTTTTAGTAAGAATTATATACAAATTATATTTTAAAATAATTTGCAAAATTGAACTTTAAAACTTATTCATTTAAGATTCCATCACGATCGTCTCCCTTGCATCGCAAGGACACTGAACTACTTTCTAATAAAACAAAGGTGGAGTGTCATCTTTCCTCGTAGCTTTAGTTGGATTCATTTGAAATAAAAGCCTCTTTGACCTTCAGCTTTATGAAAAAGGACCTATATATAATAGTTAACTCTTGAATGATCTGTCTTTGGAGTTGCTTTTGACACCCGTCTTTTTCGTATTCGCACCCCATATTATTTGTTAGAAATTCTCTCCTACCCCCGACTCTTTAAATTAAAAATCATTTCCCTCTCACGCTCTCCTACTCTCGCTCGCCCACTTTTAGCACTACGAGAAACCCTATTCTTTTGTACCGTGCACCTCTTCGGGAGACAAGAGACAAAGTCCATCCCTCAATGAGTTGCCCCCACCACCTACATGCATTACAGTGTATTTGTGCTCTCTATTTTGTCTAGTTACGAGAGTATATTTGTTCTGTAGGTCGTATTTTTCATCTCTTTAATTTTTTTGTAACATCCCGATAATTAAAACCAATTTCATAAAGAATGATAGTAGAATAATGAACTCTGAGGGATAGATTAAGAAAAGAGTAAGGAAGTGTAGGAGGAGAGCCTAAGAATGAGAAAAACTAAGAATTCCAGTCTCAGTATTCTCGCTCAAGCGAGAGTAAAAGTGAGAAGATGGGTTTCTGTCAAACTCACTTGAGCGAGATGATTCTCACTCAAGTGAGAAGCAGGGGAGATTTAAGGGCTCTATGGACATTTTTTCGCTTGAGCGAGAAGAAGCTCGCTCAAGCGAGAATCTTCCAGAGAGGGGATACTCTTTGGAATATGTCTCACTCAAGCGAGAAGCCTCTCGCTTGAGCGAGAATGCGAAGAAGGGTTTTTTCCCAAACCTCTCGCTCAAGCGAGAAATTCTCGCTTGAGCGAGAATGCGCGTGCAGATTTAAAACCATTAATTAGGGCATTGAATTCATTTATTTCATTTTGTCCCTTCTTCTTCCTAGAGAGGGAAGTTGTCTTGGAGGTTCAAAGGAGGTCCCCTCATCCTTCAAGTTCATCACCAAGCTCTTGGATTCACCCTCCCCACCAATCCTTTTTCCTTGTTTTCTCTCCTACTAAAGTGAGTGTGATCACCCACTCACTCTCATGATGAATGTGTCTCTATAAATGTTCCCCCTTTCTCATTTCCCATGCTTTATACTTGATTTTGGTTGTTAGATGTAGATTGCTTGATAGTTAGGTTGAAGTATGCCTTGTAATGCTTGTAGTATTTTGCCATAGATGGTATGCTAGGGTTTTGGAGAATGATTCTCATGTCAATGATGTTTTGACTTTAAGAAATTGTATGCTCATGTTAACCTTTATGTTCATGTGATTATTGATGATTATTTATGTTCCTAACCCTATTCATGTTAAAGAAGAATATTTGGGTCCTAGGACGTCATGTAAATGTTTGGGTCTTTAGACCTCATGTTAAATAATCAGATTTTGGATCCCTGGACTTCATGTTCCAAGACAATGTCTTTGGTCCTTGGACTTCATGTTTAAAGATGAAATTATGTATGAATCTATCATGTTTAAGGGTAAGGTCTTTATGGCCTTTAGGAACGATGATTCCTGTTAGTCTAAGCTAAGTCTAGCCTCATGTTAAGTGGAAAGACCCCTTGGGTGTTGGGTAAAACACTTCACGGATAACATTGCATATATGATTGTCATTGTGAATGTCTTACGAATTGATTGAGTTATGCTATACTTGTTGCATATCATGTGCTTGTTTCCCTACACTGCATGTTTTATCACTCTCACTGGGATATTAGTCTCACCCCACTCCGTGGGAATTACCTTCAGATGTGCAGGGTCCTCGTTCCGAGAAACGATGGAGGGTAGGAGCTGTTAGGGCCGTGTGAGGGCCCACTTTTGGGATGATAACTATTTATTTTGTATAGGCATATGTTACATTATTTTGATGTGATAGAACTGTACATGTGGGGCCTCAGGGGTTGATTTTATATTCCAGGACATATGTATGGTTATATCCTGTTACGCCTATTGATTGATATTGTACATTGAGCCCTTGATGGCAACTATGATGATAATATTTGATGTATTAGGGATTCTTGCTTAAGTAAATGTTGGGTTACCTAAGCCTTATTGTATTGTGATGTATGCCGATAATATTAATGCGCAAAATAATTTCACAAATTCGGAAATAGTGCTCCCAACAGGTATTATTTTCGAATTAAGAAATTAGGACGTTACATTTTTCACTTTTACTTAGCTTCCAGAAGGTAATTTGTTCGGGGCCTTCCGGAAATACGTTTCCGGAAGCTACAATAACAAATTACCTTCCGGAAATATATATCCAAACTCTTCCGGAAACTTAAACCCGAACATTTCCGGAAGTAAATTGTTGTAACGTTATTTTTCACAATACATTTACGAAAAAACAACTCTGGGAACTTTTGACTCCTATTACTGAAACTTTCTGGAAGTTAAGGTCCATAAGCTGATTTTTGCTGTTTAGAAGTTGAACCTCAAGTGCTTTTGTTGTTTGGTTCAGGGATGGATGAAAATCAAGGTTGATGGTCTAGAGTTTTTGAAGATGTCAGTATGCCTAGTAACATATTAATGGTTGATGAGGTAATTTATTTTCTTCCTAATGATAAATGATTAATTGTAGATAATATAAACTAATTATTTTGTAATTATAGGGTTATGAGGAGATTATCATACCTAAGCAGGAGAGAGTTGATTTCAGTGTTGTATTTACCATAGACAAGGTAAGTTTATGTGCTTGCACATAATGTTAGTGTAAATTAATTGTGTTTTTACTTAGTAATTTGTTTTACAAATATTTGAAAGTCAAGATGAATTATTAAATTGCATTCATTGTAATGCTATGAAACATGGCTTTGTTGTTGTCATCATGAGATCAGACACTGGAGGTAATGGAAGGAAAACTATGTTAGTATTGGGTTGTGAAAGGAGTGAGAAGTACAGACCATACAAAAGTGAGTTAGCTCAAAATGTTACCGAGACTAGAAAATGTGGATGTCCTTTTAGACTAAGAGGAAGGTTGTTGCCTAATGGTGGTGGGTGGAACTTGGAAGCTTAAGGTAGTTTGTGGTGTACACAACTATGATGTAGCTGAGAACCTGGAGGGGAATCCTTATGCTATACGTTTAAGTGTTGCGGAGAAGTCATTAATTGAGGACATGGCCAAAAGTATGGTGAAGCCCACGAGTATAATGTAACAACAATCAAACAGGTATATCTGAAAAGGGTCCTAGGACAAAGTTGCAACATCTTATGAATTTAATGGAACGTGATAAATATCTATATTGGCATAGAGGGTTGAAATGGCTGATGTTGTGACAGATATACTATAGGCACATCCAGATGCCTGAGACGATGATCTGCGTCCTTAAATCGAGCTTCCTCCTCTAGTTCTCTCCATACATGAGAATTACCATTAAAATAAATGAACGTTTAATTAAACACTGATCAATACGAAAATCAAATAAAAAATTGACAAAGACTGATAAAATTAATTTTCCAAAAAAAATTCAAATAAAGTAAACATAATAAATTTTCCATTTTACTTCCAAAGTTAAACTCAATATAACACAAACAACCACATCAATTATATAAAAAAGTAAAAATATCATTTTGCTTCCAGAACTATCAGTCTGAAAGTTACCAACACTGATATTTCCAGAAATATCCTTATATACATTTCTTAAAGTAGAAAAATGAAGTTTTGATTTTTTTGCTTCCGGAACTATATTTCCAGAAATAATCGGAACTATATTGTCAAAACCATTTGGAAATATAATTCCGGATGCAAATAACATAGTAGATATCTAACTTTGCTTTCGTAAATATAGATCAGGAAAGTTTTGGCATATCAGTTTCGGGCATATATTTTCGGAAGCAAAGTTTCAAAAGCTCCTTTTGCTTTTTTTCCGGAACTATATTTCCAGAAATATCCGTAACTAATATCGCTGGAACCTTTCAGCAATATAGTTCTTAAAGCAAAAAAAAGTAATAACAATTTCCTCAAACATTCGGAACTAAGTTGACGGAAATTTCTAGAATCTGTTAATTCCAAAAACGTAGTTCCGGAAGTAGTGAAAACACAAGAAAATAAAACTCGTCCTGGTTTCCACTTCCGAAATGGGAAACAATACCCTAAAACTACGAAAACACAACCTTAAAGAGTAGAAACCTTACATGAAATGATTTAGGAAGAGGTTGAGGGATGATCTTTGGATGAAAATCGGTCATGACGAGGAAGGGAGGGCGACGTTGAGGGGGGAAGGGGTGCGCAACCACGATAGGTCTGTTAAGTGTTGATGTATCATAATGCCATCTCACTCACCATTGTTATGTGGCACTCGTTAATCCTAGGTGGCAATTAATATATTGAACACATGTGTAATTGGGGTAAAACTCTAATTAGTTAAACCTAAAATAACAGTTAATCCTAATTAGTAAAAATGTAATCTTTCCCGATTTCATAGTTAATACATTGCACCATGGTAAAGATTTTACCTTCTAGGTTGAACTACAAATAAAATCATGTTTGGAAAAAGTATGTGGCCTCAACTTGTCTAAACTAATATTATAACCAGTTCAGACAAAATAGCAGCCATCATATGTTAGCTGTGGTTTTAGGTTTAACTAATTAGGATTTTAACCCAATTACACATGTGTTCAATATGTTAATTGCCACCTAAGATTAACGAGTTCCACCTAAAAATAGTGAGTAGGAATGTAGGATGACAATGTGACATATAAGCATTTACCCTTTGTTTGGTGGGATGGAGATAGTAGAGAAATAGAGATATGGGGGTGATAGCAGCAAGTTTCCCCGATTTAGTTTTGGAGCCAGACACTGAAATCAAGCATCAAAATTCGGTCAAGACACCCAAATATGATGCAGTAGGCCGCGACTGATGCAGGCAACCCCACAGTAGATAAGTCCCAGTTCTAGACACCACTGGTCCAAAACGGTACCAAAAAACAAAACAGACAGGCTGAATTCTAAAAACTGTAAATTAAAACGGTATGGCAACCTGATTTCAAAAAATTCCAAAAAAACTGCTTAGCACTTCCTTGTTGATCATACAAACACAAAACATTGTTGGAAACGCGCTTGATTCAATTTTAAGATGGGAATTAAATTTTGAAGGAAAATCAACAATTGAAATTTATTAATTTTCTTCCAACTTTATGAACCAAAAAGTAGCCTAACGGTGAGCGTTTTGCACAATCAAACAGGGAAAGTCCTTGAGATAACAGTCAATTCAGATTTGCAATCAGAATGTCAAACAGACAAACAGAACAAGAGTAGAAAATTGAACAAAACAGTGCCCAAAAAATGCGCAAAAGTGACAAAAATAAGGAAGAAAAATGCGCAAAAATAAATGATAGGAAAGTAAAGGGGGAAGCTGAAATTAAAAGGATGGGGAGGACAGAAATGTAAATGGCAGAAAGTAGAGGGGATGGAAGAAATTAAAAGGATGTGGAGGACAGAAAGTAAATGGCAGAAATGTAGAGGGGATGACAGAAATTAAAAGGATGAGGAGGACTGAAAGTAAATGGCGGAATGTAAATGGCAGAAAGTAAAGGGGATGACAGAAATTAAAAGGATGGGGAGAAACTGAAATTAAATGGCGGAAAATTAAAAGCGGAAAGTAAAGAGATGATAATATGAACAAGTGATATGGGGAGATGAACAATTAATGGTGGAATGGGGAGAAAATGTAGGTGAACAATCTCTGGAAAATTAAGACAACAATGTCTCCACTTACCACACTCCACCACAAACAAGCAGTTAGACACACAAGCAGTTCAAGAACAAGTATGAACAACTAGGGAAAACTTGAGCAAACAATTAATCAAACACCCAGAGGGGGGGTATTGCGTGACCCAAAACAGCCCCTATGTTAGTTCAAATCACACAAACAGACAGGAAAACAGAAGTTGCAGTGCAGCAGAAGAGCACCTCGGGCTCAGAACAGTTCAAGAGTCTAACGGTTACAAGAAAATTGAGCTTGAATACAGGGGAAAACTAAGAAAATGAACCAAAAAATTTGCACCTCTTGGGTGTAAAACCCGCGGCCAACAAGTGAGGAAATGGACTCCAATCAGCTCCAAAATCAAGTAGCTCTTATACCAATTGATAGGAACAAGTTTCCCCGATCTAGTTTTGGAGCCAGGCACTGAAATCAAGCATCAAAATTCGATCAAGACACCCAAATATGGTGCAGTAGGCCGCGGCCTATATGGGTAAAAACAAAGGGAAATTGAAAGAAAAAGTGGAAGAGAAAGGGATTGAATGGACGCCACTAATGCAGGAAACCCCACAACAGATAAGTCTCAATGCTAGACACCACTGATCCAGGAGAATCAGATAAGTCTCTGGTTGGTTTGAGCAAGAACCACCAAGCCTTCTCTACTCACACTTGAGGAGGAAATTGGGCAGAATGTCTTTACTATTCATCAAAGTTGTGAAAATACAAGAAATGAGCCTCCTATTTATAGGAGTAAGGGGCCGACCAAATGGAGGGGAAAAAGGAGAAAATAAAAGATGAGTGAAAAAGCTCTCCTAATGGGATTTGAACCATGATCCCAAGGCTAAGTAGCTAAGCTAACTCCTAAGCCAATAAACCCACCAATTTAGCGCCCAAATTAGGAAAAAAATAGAAAATTACAAGTATGTCCTAATTACAATTAAAACTCTAATTAAGCTAATTAAGTGCTAATTAAGATGAGTCTCCTTGTTGACTTGGGTCTTGTGGTCAATGGTCAATGAGTGATTATGGATGGGTTGACCAAGGTATGGTTGATTCAGCTCCAAGCAATTCCAGCAACTTCATGCTTGATCCTAGCTTTCAGCTGTCAGCTCAGAATTCTACTAACAGGCGCCATTAGGGGGAGAGATAGAAGAGAAGCATTTCACTTCTCTAGTTTGGTTGATCGTTGAAATAGTAGAGAAATGGAAAGAATGGTGTGGGCCCCAACTTTTAGCATTTCTCCACAATTTAAGTGAGAAATGGAGGAGAAATCTTGTTCTGTGTGGTATGCCTCTGTCCCGCCAATCCTCTATCCCACATTTGCATTAATTAACTATTTTTTTTTAAAGAGAAACCATATTACATTAATATATATATATATATAGTGATACTTACATGCAATAATTTTTTTAATTTCTCTCCTATTTTTTGTTTCAAACAAACAACTATCCACTACTATTTCTCTTCTATCTCACACCAATTTCTCTCCTACCAAACAATATATATTATCTCTATCTCTTGTCTATTTCTCTCTTCTCTATTTCCACTCTAAAACCAAACATAGTGTTAACAAACCACATGTCACAACAGGAACTGGTTTGGAACAAAAATTTGATAGGATATTTTAAAAGAAATTATAGGTGTTAAAAGCAAAATTTACTAATTATATAGGGATTAAAACATATTTTACCGTTAAATTTATATCATGTTACATGAATAATATACAATCACAACAAAATAATGGAAATCGAACAAGATTAAAAAAAAGAAAAGTTACCAACTACAAAACCTCTTCCTTCCCTAGAATTATTGGTTCTTGATCTTAGTTGTCCCGTCTCTCCTTCCATCTCATTTTGTTTTGTGATTTTAGGGTCAGTACTTAAAAAAGTAGTCTATAGTGGATATTTAGTTATTTACCACAATAAATATAAATTTAATATTAAATAATTTGATAATATATATTAGAGTAAATTACTCTAACCTCCCCTCTATTTTGTACTTCTAACACAAAACCCCCTCTATTTTGAAAACATACACAAAACCCCTCCAATTTTAAAAGTACGTTATAGTTAAACCCAATTTTTTATGATACATTTAATAGAAATTTTAGTCAACAACCAACAATTATATTTTATATTAAATTGACCAAAATACCCTTATTAACTATGGATTTTTCTTTACTATATAAAAATCCCTCAATTTTTAAGCCTTACACAAACTCCATATATTTTATAAATATACTATTCTTTTTCTTTTGTGTCGGTGAATAAAAGAAAACGCAAAAAAATAACATCATAATTTTTTTTTCAAATACATTATTTTGAATAACAAAAATCACAGTTTCATACCAGCAAAATAAATAAATTTATTTTAAACTTTTCATAATGAAAATTTAAATAAAAACTCAAACTAATAAAAGAACCAAAATAATTTATTAAGATTAATTTTGGAAGTATTAATAGAATAAAAAATAAATTTACTAAGATGGATCTTAATAAAAAAAAGCTTCATAAATTATCAAAAAACTTAATATGTAAAATAATAAACATTAGGGTAGCGAGAAAGAAGGAGAACGAGAAAAATGAATTTTGCGCGAGAAAGACATGAATTTTCACGTTAGGGTTTTATTGCATTTATCAATTCTGATAATTCAATTAAAATAGAAGGAGTGTCATGAGGGTAATGTTGGGTTTTTTAAAAAATATTTTTTATTAAATTATAAAAAATTATATTAATTGGGATTTTGTGTAGATTTTCAAAATAGAGGGGGTTTTGTGTAGATTTTTAAAATAAAGGGGGTTTTCTGTTGGAAATGTAAAATAGAGGAGATGATGGAGTAATTTACTATATATATTATAAAATCAAAATAACATTTTATAGGAAAGATTTAAGGGTCTCCACCCAAATTTAAAAGAGTCCACCCTAAAATTATGTCAGTAACTATTGTCAACATTGTCCAACATTATATTTACCAAATGAGGAGTGCTACCAACATACTCTCTAACACACTATTCCCAACACACTTCATGTAATTGATTAAAATTCACATGGGTCCCTCCAAATTATGTGGGTCCCACTCCCAATGTGGTAGGACCCATGTGACTTTTAACCAGTCACAGAGTGTGTTGGAAAGAGAGTGCAAAAGAGTGTGTTGCTAGCCCTTTTTCTTTACGAAATAGAGTTCGTAACATATGGAAATCCTACGGGTAATGCCTTTTTTATACTTTTCCTCTTCCAGTTTGGTTATCATAACTGTCTTATTATCAGATAATCTCATTTCAATTTATTTGAGGATCCAACATTATTTTATTTTAATTTTAATTCTTACAGTAATTTTAGCTTTTCAAAGATTCAAACTGTTCACACAAATCTCTCTACAAACCTAGATGAAGGCGAGAAGCCTTAACTGTGATTGAAATCCAAACAGGATTGGCCCTGGTAATAAGGGACATATGTTGTTAACACCAAAAACATCTCTCTACAAACTAAGACAGGAGAAGAACGACTTGAACCAGCCAACTAGAGCAAAAGGGTGAAGACACAAACCAACATAAAATCACTTATGGAGATGATGCAAAACATATTTAACATGCTAAAAATTCAAGAACGTATTTTAGAGCAAAACAAAACATTTATACATTTTCAGGTGATGATGGAATCTGGATGTGCTCTTAAGTAGGTGGCAAAATGGTATATCATGCCCAAAGCAATGTGATGACAAAAAATACGATGAGGGCCAAACCAACACATAATCCCACTATTGCCATGAATGCCTGGAGATAGTCAAACTAAATAAATGAGAACAAACAGTTTAAAGTACAAAACAAACCAAACAAAGGTATTTTAAGTTACCTTCCCCTGTGATTGAAACTTAAACTTAATAGTAAACCAGGACAATCCTCTGTCAACAAAAGGTGCCAGTGCCAGTGCTCTGCATAAGATGTAACTCCATTGTTTGAAATGGTTGTCATTGTACTAACCTCAGAAATTCATGTATAATTTACAAAAGGATTTTGCTTAATTGTACATGTGCAGACAGATGCAGACAACAAACATAACAATGATAAGGTGCAATCTAGGGTAAGTACAAAGATATCCCTCCAAATCCAAATACATAATGCTTTTGACAATCCTAAACAACCGATACTCTTCAGAACCGGTCGAACCAATCAAAAATCGGTGTCAAAAAACCGGTTGAACTAGTTCTTTTCTAAAAAAATTCAATTTTTTTAAGATTTTTTATTTAATCTAAAATATTTTTGATAAATAAAGACATATTTAAGAATTACACATAGATATCTATTATTTTACCAATCATTATTAATTATTTTGTCTTATAAAACCTACAATAAGGTTATTTATACTAATTTACAACATTATATTGTTGTAAACCGATACTCTTATTTCACCAGTCCATTCAATCTTAAAAAACCGATAGTCTTCAGAACCGGTCGAACCAATAAAAAATCGGTGTCAGAAAACCGGTTGAACCAGTTCTTTTCTAAAAAATTCAATTTTTTTAATGAATTTTTATTTAATCTAAAATAATTTTGATAAATAAAGACATATTTAAGAATTACACAGATATCTATTATTTCACCAATCATTATTAATTTTTTTGTCTTATAAAACCTACAATAAGATTATTTATACTAATTTACAACATTATATATTTTAATTTCTTATAATTTTGTTATTTTATTAATTGAAAGGTTATATAATATTAAAAATATATATTTAACTTATTCAGATTCGACAACAGTTGAACCATTAAAGCGTGAACCAGTGTCTCCACCAGTTTAATTACCGGTTCGGTTTTTAAAACATTGCTTTAAACAACTCTAATCCCAAATATGCTTGTCAATTTAAAAAGCTGTCATGATGTTATTGAGTTATTTAATTGAAGTTTACAAGCAAAATGTTAACCGCCTCACGGTGAGAAATTCATCCTAAAGTTACAATCAAGAGATGGAATGATTAAAGCAACAATTTCTAACTATATTAACAAAAATTCTTCAATAATCACTTAAAAAATATAAGGCTTGAAGCATAAAAAAAGAAAATATCTATATGCATTACACAGTGAACAATGTAAATGGGTTCAGGTAGCTCACCCTCCGGCTCTTACAAGTTTAGTGACTTGACTACCAGCCCACACCATCGCCATCACTTTGAGAAATCTATACATCACTGTGAAGTTGTTAAACATCATATCAACAAAGCAAAGTGATCAAACCATAGGAGAAATAACAGTACTATGTTCTCCTTACCTTTCTACAGCTGCAAGATAACCCATCTTTCCAGGTGCTGGAGCAATGTAAAACCTAACAAACAACAAGCATATTCCCAAGTACAGGGACTTTGAAATACTTTAAAAAGATCCACGAATAGTGAATAAGAAATCCTATCTAATAGTACATAAAGGGTAGACAAAAAGCTTCAGGCAACAACCATTACAAAGAAATAAAAGTAGGAAGAAGAGAGAACTGTCTCAAAACAAACATTGTAGTTTAGTATAAATTCTGGTACTCCAAGAAAAGTAAAAGGAAAACAAGAAAGCTAAGAGGCACAAATGTTCACATACCACACAATAAGAAATGTTGTGAGATAATATGCAGTGTTCAAAAGTCCATAGGATAGGATTCCAGAAACTCCATATCTCTTCAGTTGCTTCATGATCCTGACATATTAAATAAATAAGAGCAGGCTATAATTATTTCAATATAAAGATATCACCCACAATGGAAGCAATAAACTTGATTACCATCATATTTTGATTAATTACTAAAATACAAAAGATGAGAAAAGAGGGAGCAGGGCACAGAGAGAGAAAGAGAGGGAATTAGGGAGAGAGAGCAGAAACTATGAAGGGTGAATGTTGGCAATGAAATTTGCTACACATATACAATATAGTAAAGAGCATATCAATTTTACTATTTTTTCATCCATGATGGCAAAGTGAGAAAATGACAAAAAAGGTATCAAATGATAAGTCTATTTCTCCACCTGTCTCCCTTCCAGTCATGATAATGTAAGAAAAAACTGGTTCCATGTTAAGAACTAGACTGAATAATTAGTTTTTAACTGTAGGGCATCCCAGTCTGGATAGTTAAGAATCAATTACTCTTCACAAAGAAGAAAATAATACACACACAACATGCCATCATAAGGTAAATCAAACTTTTTTAGTCTCTAGCAAATGATAAAAATATATTACAGGGCAAGCTATACATACTCATTGCTTGTCACTGACTCTCCTTTCTTACTCTCTTTGCTTTCTTCTGAACCTAAAAATATCTTCTTGTTGTTAATTATGATACTTAAAACTTCAATGCAAGAGCTACACAACACCAAGGATCAAAATAGACATCCATAGATTAATAAAATTATCTACTTCACTATTTTTTCCCTTATCAGTAAAATTTAACTTTTCTCTTTCTATGCACATTGAACCAGATTGCCGAAATGGAAATTTAGTCCTTGTGAAATGGGAGTTTCCTCAAATAAATTTAATCTCAGAATTCAAAACTTTTGTTGAGAGAACAAATTAATATTAGGCCTTTGTCACTAAAACATTTGAGACGAAATTGTATTGAATTTAGTTTGTAGGGAATGGGTTACTCTATGATTAGAAAAATGTACCATAAAATAAATAAATGTATATGTATTCATATTGATTTTTATTTACAGGAAAATAGTAACCAAGATGCATCTGTCCTTGATAGGAAGCACAGTGCCAGCCGAAATTTAACATTTTCCCCCCAAAATAACAGCAAGCAATCAATGATATGATTATAATACTAATTAATTCATGGAGAGATTCACAGTATAATCAATTATGAAAGCTGAAAACATGTTTCAATTTCTATATGTTGGTCAAAAGTGAATGGCCCAACTGAAAATTGGACATCCAGTAAGTTGATCACCCTGAAATGTCTAGAAACTTGAAACAATTTAAATAATCAGGTCCTAATTACTCCATACTTCTAGAAAATAGAATAATTATATACCTTCATGGCTGCCTGCATCTGATAGCTCATGTGTCTGAACTTACACCAATGAGATAAGATAAGACATCAATCCAATTAATAAAAGCATAAGCATACAGAGTGAAAGTAGAAGCATAGACATCATGAATTATATAAGTAATGTGGAAGAAAGTGTCAAACAAAAAAATTATGAAAAACCACTAAATATGACATATTTGTTTGACAATAAAATGTCAATCTAGTGTATGTTAGAATTACTGTCAGGAAAAATGAATGTAATGTGAGAGATATCATTCCCCAATACCAAAAATAATTATTTTCAGGTCAAACATAGTTTTGACTCCCAAGCTAAACATGCTACTAGAATACATCTTCTAATCTATCCATATGGGCCTTTCAATTGGTTTTACCTTACAAGTTACAACTACCAATAAAATACAGTTTCACAGTTGTAGAGTCCTAAACCAGCAATGCTTCATACTATTGAAGAAAGAAGATATGGAACTCTCACAAGTTTGATAAGAATGAACTTAGTATTTTTTAACAAAAAAAGAACACATGATAAAACAATAGTTGAAATTAAAAACAATTCTGACCAGACATTTAATTAAATTTGAGTAGTGGTGCCCCAATTTCAGTATGATTAAAAAAGGTAATTGAAGGAATGCATCAGGCATGGCTGTTATTACAGTTCTAGTCATCAACCTTCCAAATTCATCAATAATATCAGATTATCAGTTAATAGGTGGAAGAATAGGTTATTTGTTTTTTTCGTAATACCTTTCGCAATACATCTCTGTGGTTTATACTTGTGGGAAAGTTTCACTATTTTCCAAATATCTCAAGCCAGTACAGAAAATTTCCTATGGTTGCCTTCATATCTAAGTAAGATTTGATCAAGCAACCAGTTTCCAATGTTTAAGACCGTAAAACATGAGCTTGAATGGGCCAAACTTTTTCTAAAATGTAAAAGCTGTGTGCTATTGGGAAAATCAAGTAAAGTGGACACAGCAGTACACAACTTGTCGTTTGGCAAAGGTTCATTTGAACTTAGAGGACAATGTGGCATTTCCAGTTCGACTGTTAGAAGAGGTTTAGGATCTTATCAGCTGGGGCATCTTGACCTTCATACTTTGTTAATCAACGCTTAACTTTTGAGTCACAATATGTTAGTATAACAGTCATAATTGGACCCAAACTACATAAAACAACAATTAATCCAAAGACATGGTGCAAAAAGAAAGGAAATAGCCTTACATTAGCTTAGTTACTTTCCTACAGTTTTTTACAAGGCCATTCAGGGTTAGGTTAAACTTTACACCATATCAGTTTACAATTGGTTGGCAATAAAGAAAAAAGAGGGGAATCAAATTAACATAAAAAAAAAACCAGATAGATAGATTACTTACATTGTCATTGATGTAACTTGAGTAACGCCTTGTATGGAGGGTGTGGCACAAATGGGTAGTATTTTTCAGCTCAGCCAAGTAACAAGGTATGAGAATGGTACCAGGCCTTCTCCGAGAGAAGCCATGGAAGCCCTCTGAAACAAACTTGAGACATACCCAGATAGTAGAAAACGTAAAAGATCATAAATTTGGGATGGAATGACAAAAAAGATAGAATGAAATGTGATTGATAATTGAAGCAGAAAGAGGCAGTGGCAGTACCTGGTTGGTATGAGGATGAGAAAGGAGGGTGGAATTGAATTGGGGAGCAAGTTTAACTGAAAGTGACATTGATGGATACAGTATATGAAGATGGTATTGCTATTGCTCCCAACGGAGAGAAGCAATTGAAGGAATTGGATGTAGAGATAGAAAATACGATGAGGGTTATTCTCTCTGCAATTGAAATTCAAACTGTTTCACACTTTCACTTTTTATATATAATAGTGCGTCGGTAAAAAATAATGAGTTTTAATTTTTTTAATAATTTCAATAAACAAACATTATCCAATATAATAAATTAATCAATATTTATGTACTAATATTTTTTGTGACATATTTATGTATTAATATACCTATTCAAAATAGAATTAATTTGAGAAAAATTGATATCCGGCATCATAAATAATTTAATTATATAAAAACCATGTAAATATTTATTCTATGAAATATTACAAAATAAAACTCATAAAATAAGCAAATGAATAAATAAGAAATAAAGTTGCAAATACAATATATTTTTAAAGCTCCTGAAAAATAGAAAAATATTGTAAGTTGAAGATATACAATAAAAGTAAATTGAATAATTTTGTATTGAAAAGAGAAAATAAGGAAACATATATGGATTGTATAAGAAAACAAAATGATACATATAAAGGTATTGTTAATTGGATCATTTATTATCATTAAAGACATGACATTTAAATTGTATGAAGTTGTATTTTTTACATATAAATATTACTCACAACATATATATCAAAAAATGAATAATTCACGTAGAATAACAATATTGATTTTATGGTAGGTTCAAGTGTGATACCATTAGTGTTAATAGACAGTAAAATGTCTTGATTGAGTATTTCATTTAACATAACTCCGTATTATTGTTTAATATTAATTGAAGTATGGAGTTATAAATGTAAGGCACCTTATTTTATTATATGCAAACAATTTTATTGTGTTTGTGTTTTAATATCAAAAGTTCGACTATTAGATTCACAATATATAAGATGCTAAGAAGTGATTTTTAAGGAATTGAAACAACATGTATAAAAAAACTATCGGTTAGAGATAATAAATTCCTAAAAATATATATTACCACTACACATATTTACATGATAATTAATTATACTTTAAATAACCCACTACAATGTGATTTTATTTTTTTAATTTTTTACAAAAATGTAAAAGATTTACAATTTTTAACATTAACTAAGTTAGTTTTTCAAAATACCTGTACATTATTATTGTGTCTAAATAATTTGCTACTTTTTTAATTTTTTTATCATAATGCTTAATAATCATCATTCTACTCTAATAATGTTATGACGTTTTTTTCACATGCATAATATATAATTCTTTGTTTGAGTTTATTTATGTAAACTATTGTAATTGGGTTCTTTAACTTCTTTTTTATTTAAAACTAGTATCCAACCTGTGTAATGCACGGATTTATTATTCAAATAAATATTTAATTTTGAATTTTAATAATATATTTAACCTATTTAATTTATGTAAATATTAAATCATAAGATTAATTAACTTTTGATATTTAATTTGATACTTGTTAGTAGATTAAGAATATAACAAACTAACAAAGTAAAATGGATTTGGAAACTTGAAATAGTCACATCTAATAATTACAAATGAACATTATCATTTATATTGCTTCATTTAAATTTTTTGAAATACTTTCTTGTAGACAATATTTTTTGTAACATTACAACACTTAAAGTTGTCATCACATATAAGAATCCTAAGTTTTTGTTGAGACTTAACCTTGGATACAACAACATATAATTGACCATGAGAGAAAACAGACTTTGGTAAATACACACCAACATGTTACAATGTCTGACCTTGACTTTTATGGTCATAGCAAAGCAAAGAAAAATGTAAATTGTCTTTGTTGAAACTTTAATGGGGTGAGATTTTCAGATGGAATTAAATTCATTTGATGAATAAATATCTTTGTTCCCAAATATATTCCCGTAATAACGGTTTCTCCAATAACATTAGAACTTAACTAATCAAATATTAATCTAGTTTCATTGCAGAGTCCAGCGGATATATCAAGATTCGTCATTAGCATAACAATTATTTCAATCTTTAACACCAACTTATGATCATGGAGCCCAAAGCACCTAATATCATTTAAGAATTCAGTTGTCAACCCATCAGCTTCAATACTGACTTCCTCATCCACCTTCCATATAGTATATATCAGAACGCAAGTACATCATTTCTTCTTCTGGAAATAATGTCATGACATATTCATTGATGCAGTAAACAACATCCAATGTAGGAGTAAGAATTGCTTTATCTTGAAGCAATTCTATGTTTTCAAAATTTGATAGCAAATTAGGATAGGCAAAGGAAACTATGTCTCCAATTGTATTACATGTAGACTTTATCTGTAAAACCTCTGGTATTTCAATATCAGTTTGACCATCAATAATTCATATCAATATTAATATGACATGTAATCGTGTTCAATATAAATTTAATACTACATTTAGATGTAAAATTAAAAGTTTATTTCATCTATCACATTTTAAAATTATTTTAATATAGAAATGAGATATTCATTCATTTAGAGTACTTAGAGTTTAATACGATGTCTAAAAGATAAAAAAATTATATTCCAATAATAAATAAATTGATAAAAATAATTGCAAAGTAATCTTTTCGTTAATTTGTCATCTAACATGTTTCTTACTTGATATATATATATATATATATGATCTTTAATTGTGACCACAATTGTAAAGGTTTGACACTAAACTCAACTCATTCATTTCAAGTTAAAGCTCGTACGACATTTATTAATTGCAAAATAATAAATAAATTGATAAAAATAATTGCGAAGGAATCTTTTCGTTAATTTATTATCTAACATGTTTCTTACTGGACATTTATATAAATGATCTTTAATTGTGACCACAATTGTAAAGGTTGGACACTAAATCCAACTCATTCATTTCAAGTTAAAGCTCGTACAACATTTATTAATTACAAAATAAAAATGTCATTAGAAGAAAGAAACATTGAAAAGGAAAATCACAAAATCTTATAAAATGAAGAAAAATAAAAAATAGAATGTTGTTAATATTTCTATTTTTAAAAATATTATATTTTTTAATATTAGATAAATTATATTTTTCGTTCTTGTTTTTCAGTTAACTTTAGACTTTGTCCTTGACTTTTACAACCTTTTATTTTATATCCTTATACTTTTAAAACATAGTAATCATAGATTCATAGTGCCTAACTTTGGGTTCTGGGTTATGTTCATTTTTACATATATTACTAAATTTTTATAATAAAATTAATTTATGATATAGTCATATACATCAATTAGTAGAATGTGAATATCATATTGTTATTACGTTTATAGAAAATAATATCTAACGGTGGCTCCGGTGCGGCAGCGCGCGATGGGGGTACCTGCGAAGGCACTCCAATGCTCAAGTTAGTGGGAGGAGAGTGGGGAGGATTGTGTGTATGTGTTGTATCTTACCTTATGTATGTGGGGTGACCTCCCTTATATAGTCATCTCACAGTATGGTAGGATGGGATATGGCAGGTAGAGCAGGCACGCCTCCGCCGTAATCCTCTGCTTCGGCCATAATTCCCTGTTGCGTGTGTCAGAGCCTATCCGCTTTATTGGGGATGGCGTGGGGCGCATTAAATGCGATGAGACATGGTGGGTGGTCTATGCCTGGCCCCCTAGGGGCAGTAGGGTCCGAGGTTGATGAACGTCGAACCACGACTAGTTGGTGATTGACAGTTCTTCAGTCGTTTTGCATGTGGGCCGATCGTCTGGGTCTATTCGTAGATAACGTCGGCTGAGGTCCGGATCAGTGGCCCCCTAGCGCGATGGTGGGTCGATGGCTCACCGTCGGCGATGGAAGTTCGATGTGATGGTGTATTGGCGTGCCTTGGCCCTCTTAGTCTGTTCGGATCAGTTGCCCCCTAACGCGATGGTGGGCCGATGGCTCAACGTCGGCGATGGAAGTTGGATGTGATGGCATTCTCACGGTGAAGTTCCTGCTGAGCTGAGGGAGCTGGAAACGATGTTTGCGTCTTGTCTTTTCGCCCGTCCCTTCAACTGTGGCTGGCCTGTTGTTTGCAGTTCCTTTTTCCCTGATCGTTTGGTGGAATTGTGACACTTGGTGTTTGCTGTTTGGACGATCCCCCTCGAGACGCACACCCATTCAATGTTCATAACTGTTGGGTCGTGCACTGCGCACGTTTCTTGTCATTTCCTTTTATACCCCGGTTTGGAGTTGTGAAGTTCCTGTTGTGCCCTTAAGGGGACGTTTTTTACCCTTTCTGTCCCTGTTTGAAAAGTCAAGAGTTCCCCCAACGTTTGGTCAAGGCTTTTGGTTTCTTGGGTGAAAAGACCTTTTTGCCCTTTGTTTTAAATTTATTAGGGGGGAGGGAGTTAACTGCTCCCTCTACTTCCTACTTTTCGTTTTCTACTTGGTTAGGAAAACCTCTGTTTTCCAATACCTTTTGATTCACCATTTTCATCATCTGTGCTTAGTTTCTTGGGTGATTATGTGTTCCTGCTCCGGTTAAAGGCTTTCTTCCCTCTTAAGCTTTTTGTTGGTGCCTTTGAGTGGTGGTTGCTTCACCTGAGGGAGTGGTTGTGTTCTGCCACTGTCTTCCTCCGTTAACCGTCGCCCTTCCACCGTTCCTTCGCCACAGGTCCAGGTATTTCCGCCTCCCTTCCCAGCTTTTCCCTTTCTTTTACGGTTTCTGGTTTATAATGACTTCCCGAAAGGAAGGGGAAGGTGGGTAGGAGAGTGATGACTCTCTAGAAGTGCTGACCGCGCCTCCTCCGTTGTGGTCGAGGTCGAGGCCTAAGACGGAGTTGACGTCTCATCGTCCGACCCGTCCTACGCTTACCATTCCGGCCATGATTCGCCGTTATGAGGATGCGGCGACCTCTGCTCGTGGAGAGATCCGTGGGCTCTCTTCGGCTGAGAGATCGGCCTTTGTGAGGGAACTTTGCGCATCATCCCTGGAAACCGACTTAGATTCGATTGACGAGGGTGCCGAAGTTTCTAACTCAGGCTCTTCTTCCGTAGGTATTAGGTGTTGTTATATGGATGCTGCAAGTACTAGTGGAGCGGAGGTGAGTAGCCGAGAGATGAGGGTTCAGGACCGATATGCTTGGGTTGATTCTGAAGTGCTGGGGACCGTGTCTCGATACTGCGGGGAAACCGAGGACATGCTTCGGGCGTGCCTTTCTGTATTCCGTCCTGAACATGATGGATTGTACACGGTTGTTCCACCCAAAGCTTCAGATAGAGTGTGTCATCGCGGCGAAACGTCTGCTGGGTTCCTGTATTTGTATGCCTTCATGGTTCATCGGTTAAAAATCAGGGAACCCTTCACCGACTTTGAAAAGTCCGTTTTGAGGCATCTTCGAGTGGTGCTGAGCCAACTTCATCCGAATGCATGGGCCTTTGTGAAGGCATTCGAGATCTTGTGCAAACTTTTAGCTATTACGCCGACCGTCCCATTATTTTTCCATATTTTTTATGTATGTCCGAAGAAAGTATGAGAGAGGGCTTGGGTGAGTTTTCACAGCCATAATGGTCGGGTCGTCTTTGGTTTGTATGTGGAATTGGCGAAGTCATCCGGGGTCTCATTCAAAAAAGATTTTTTCAAGATCGTGCCTAAGGAGGGGGGTCCTTCCATTCTGGAGAAACTCTTGGGATGAGCAAGAGCCAAACATCAGCATTTACTGGGACAGCCGTCACTATGACTGGGCGCCCAAGACTTATTCTACTAAGCTTGAGCGTCTTACGGAGTCAGAGCAGGCTAGCTTTAAACTCCTACAGGAAGCTGTGGAGGGGCGAGGTGGTCACCGTTATTCATCCCGGTTATTGATAGACACCTCGGCTGATCAGCTTACCGCAGCTTTAGGTAGTTTTAGTGTGTTAGCTTTACTAACTTTCATTAATTTCGGTTCTGATACCTTTGTTTTTGTTTCTTGCAAAAGAAGACCAGATGAAGATCGCTGATCTCCTGAAGAAGGTCAAAGCTGCCGGCATTGATGACGCCGGAAAAAAGCCTGTTGAGAAGAAGAAGAGGAAAGTGACTGAAGAGTCGGCGTCGTCGGCCCATAACAATCAAGCATCGGTTCCTCGGCAAGAATCGGTTGGCCCTGTTATGATATCTGATCCTCCACCTGAGGGCGTGCAGGATAAGTCTGTGAAGGAGTCGAAGAAGAAAAAGGTGAAGGATACGACCGATGCTTCTACTGGGGGTCCTAACGTCGGGGCGGGCACCTCGTCCCAGGTTGAGGTGTTAAGGAAGGATTCCATCTTCCAGGATAACTTCGACCCGGACATCCCAACTGTGAACTCCGAATTTTACACCGAGAAGATCCGCTCGAAGTTTCTGAAGGGGGAGTTTGATATTGATACTTGCCTCTGAGAGGCTCAGATTACTTACTTCCAGCAGGTCAGCCTGTTGAAGTTTATTCAGAAGGACATGGTCCCGGCTGCTAACCATGCTAAAGAGAAGTATGATAAGGCTCTGAAGGCATCAACTAAAGCCTATGAGGAGTGTGCCATCCTCAAGACCGAAAAAGAGGCGTTGGTAGTGCAGCTGGGGACTATTGGGAAAGAAAACAGGATTTGGAGAAGAAGGTTACTGATCTCAACAAGAGTCTGGCTGAAGCTGAGCAAAAAATGAAGGACCGGGATGCCGAAATAGAAAGGCTGAAGTCAGAGCATGACACCAAGATCCTTGAGCTGGGGAGGGCGCATGAGGTCGAGGTTTCTGAGCTGAAGACTAAGTTGGACTCGGTCGTACAAGGCGAACGCCAGGCGCTTGCTGACACTTTAGGTTACGTGGAGAAGGCGTTCGAGGTGGCCATTGAGCAGGTTAAGGTCTGTAATCCGGCCTACAACCTGGATTGCCGCAATATCTCGTACTCCTACAAGGTGGTTGATGGGATGGTTGTGAAGGACGATGGTCAAGGTGGAAAGGTTGAGGTTCCTGTGGACGACATCCCATCGGCCTCAAATGCCTAGACCCAGGCCGATGTTTGACCTGTTTTCTTTGTCTGTTGTTTAAAACATTTGCTCTTTAGCTTTTGGCTTTGGCTGACTTGTGCAATGGCACTTATTCATTTTTTATTAAAACAGTTAAGTACCTTTATATCGTTTTTCTTTTGTTATGCCTGCGAGATGTTTGTCGTTGTATTTTTCTTTCGTTATCCGATTGACTCGAAACGTTACGTCGTTTATGTTTTCGTTCGACCATATGTCAACTGAATATGTTTGTGCTATGCCGTTTCTTTATACGACTTTATAGATTTTGCGCTTGAATGGGGAGTTTTATTTTGGTTTCTGAACCAAAAGTTTGTATTGCCGGTCGTCATATATTTGTTTGGTGAACCTTCCATTGTATTGATATTCAGAAGTTTACAATGGTCGGCTCATGGGTGTTTCTACACATCAACTGAAATATTTTCTCAGGTTGTGGACGTTCTAGTGTCGAGGGAGCTCGTCTCCTCCAAGGGTCTCCAGACGGTATGCTCCCCTTCCTGTTGAGGTGATGATGCGATAAGGTCCTTCCCAGTTGTGCGCTAGCTTTCCTTGTTGCGCATTTCTTCCTCCTATATCGGCCCTTCTTAGAACGAGATCTCCTACTTCAAACTTTCTACCTACCACCTTCTTGTTGTATCTGGCAGCGGCCCTTAGCTTGCTGGCTTCTTCACGAACATGGGCGATCGCTCGACGTTCCTCCAGAAAATCCAGCTCCTCTCGGACGAGGTTGTCGTTATTGCCTTCATTGCTTGTATTGGTTCTCCAGCTGGGTTCTCCTATCTCGACCAGAATGATGACCTCGGATCCATAGGTTGGACGGAAAGGTGTCTCCCCTGTTGATGAGTGTGGTGTTGTCTGATATGCCCAGAGAACATGATCCAACTGTTATGCCCACTTTCCTTTGGCTTCATCTAGTCTTCTTTTCAGTCCTCGTAGGATAACTCGGTTTGCGGCCTCAG
Organism: Sesbania bispinosa; assembly: GCA_026901365.1. Taxonomy (NCBI): domain Eukaryota; kingdom Viridiplantae; phylum Streptophyta; class Magnoliopsida; order Fabales; family Fabaceae; genus Sesbania; species Sesbania bispinosa. The sequence goes on from QLOH01000064.1 coordinate 1,092,050, forward strand.
CTTGTCTGTTCGTCTGAGGGTGTTCTACCGACGTGAAGTGTTGCTTGATGTGCAGACCTTCTAGCAACTCTCTTAAGCCTTTATCTGCAAACTGGGTGCCGTTATCCGTGACGACGGCCTTAGGGATACCATATCGACTGATGATGCTTCTGTAAAAGAACCTCTGTATTCTGGCCAAGGTGATGGTTGTTAGGGCCTCGGCTTCGATCCATTTGGTGAAGTGGTCAATTACGACTATCAAGAACTTCACTTGTCCTAGGGCTGGGGGAAAAGGTCTGAGGATGTCCATTCCCCACCTGAAGAAGGGCCATGGGATCGAGGTGGACGACATTTCTTCTGCAGGGGCATTATGAAAATCGGCATGTCGTTGACAGGGGTCGCATTTTTGGACATGGTCGACAACATCTTTCTCCATTGTGGGCCAGTAGTAACCGGCTCTGAGGGTCTTTTTGGCTAGCGCTCGTCCGCCGAGGTGTTGGCCACAACTTCCCTCATGGATTTCTGCCAAGACATATGAAGCTTCTGCCAGGGACAAACATTTGAACATTGGGCAGGAGAATCCTTTCTTATATAGCCTGCCGTCAACCAATTTGTACCAAGCCGAGTCTCGTTCTATCTTCTTTGCTTCCTTCCGCCCATCTGGCAACGATCCATTTTGTAAGTAAGTCACTATCGGGGTCATCCAACATTGATTCTGGTCGATATCCATGACTTGCCCTTTCTCATTAATGCTCGGTTGTATTAGTGTTTCCTGGATCACTGATTTGTTGTTTCTTGGCTTCTTGGTACTTGCTAATCGCGAAAGTACGTCGGCCCTAACGTTCTGCTCCCTTGGAACATGCATGAAGTCAACCTTTTTAAATTTAGCTGAGATCTCCTTTACCTTGTTCAGGTATTGCTGCAGTATTGGCTCCCTGGCTTGGTATTCGCCTGTGACTTGGGACACCATGAGTTGAGAGTCATTGCACAGAGTCACCGTTTCTGCGCCGAGGTCTTTTTCCAAGGTTAATCCTGCTAAGCAAGCCTCGTATTCAGCCTGGTTGTTGTCGTTTTGAACTTGAATTTTAATGACTGCTTAATGGTAACCCCGGTGCTATCCTCCAGCACTACTCCTGCTCCTGACCCCTTAGTATTCGATGATCCATCCACATATATGGTCCAGGCGATTGTTGATCTATCTTGATAGGGTTCTGTCATCTCGAGAGTGAAGTCGGCTAAGACTTGTGCTTTGATGGCCGATCGTGGTTCATATGATATGTCATGTTCCGAGAGCTCGACCGCCCAAGTTATCATACGTCCGGCTAGGTCGGGTTTGTGCAGAACAGATCTGATTGGGAGGTCGGTCCTGAAAGTGATAGGGTGAGCCTGGAAGTAGGGCCTTAGGCATTTGGCGGCTGAGATGATGGCGAAGGCTGCCTTTTCTAACTTTTGATACCTCTGTTCCGGGCCTTGCAAGGAGTTGCTTGTGAAATACACCGGGCTCTGACTTCCCTCGTCCTCTTTGACTAGCACGGAGCTAACCGCTTCTTCTCCCACTGAGAGGTATAGGTATAACCTTTCCCCGGGGTTTGGCTTTACCAAAATAGGTGGTTTGGTTAGTGAGTCCTTGAAGCTTTGAAAAGCTTCCTCACATTCTTTGCTCCACTCGAACTGTCGTCCCTTCCGCAGAAGCTGGTACAGGGGGAGAGATTTGTGGGCCGAGAAAGCTGGTTAGGGTCGCGATTCTTCCGGCCAACTGTTGAACCTCCTTGATGGAGGACGGACTTTTCATCTCCAGGATTGCCTTGAATTTCTTTGGGTTGACTTCTATCCCTCTGCTTGTCAACATGTAGCCGAGGAAGTGGTTGGCTGGTACCCCGAATGTGCATTTGAGAGGGTTCAACCTCATGTTGTGCTTCCTTAGTCGGCAAAAAACCTTCCCAAGGTCGGTCACCGGGTCTCCTCCTTCAGAAGTTTTCACGATAATGTCATCTACGTACACCTCCATGACTTCTCCTATCAGCCCTTCAAATACTTCTGTCATCATCCTTTGATATGTCGCTCCGGCATTTTTCAAACCGAATGGCATCATTGTATAACAGAAGGTGCCTCCATCCGTGACGAAGGCGGTTTTTTCCTCGTCCTCAGCATACATGGGTATTTGGTTATAACCGGAGTAGGCATCCATGAATGAAATGAAACGATATCCAGAAGAGTTGTCAACTAACCTGTCAATGTTTGGCAAAGGAAAAGGTTCCTTTAGGCATGCCTTGTTGAGGTCGCTGTAGTCGACGCACATTCTCCATTTTCCATTGGATTTCTTGACCAAGACGACGTTGGCTAGCCATGTTGCATATCGGATTTCTCTGATAAATCCGGCTTTCAACAGCTCGGCTGTCTGTTCCTTGATCGCCTGCTGTCTTTCTGGGCCCATTTTCCTCTTCTTCTGTGCCACTGGCTTCAGCCGGGGATTGACAGATAGCTTGTGGCAGCAAAAGGCAGGATCTATTCAAGGCATGTCGGCCACCGTCCAAGTGAACAAGTCTGCGTTGTCCACTAGGAGTTTCTCCATCCTGCTTTTAAACTCTAGTGGAAGGTGGGTTCCAACCTTCGTGTCCTGCCCTTCGTTTCTGCCGACGTTCACCGGGAAGGTTTCTCCATCAGGGGTGATCCTTTCTTGTCCTCGGCCCTCTTCTTCGGCGCCTACCCTCGGATCAAGGTCGACTAGGGAGACGTTGTGCCTGGTGCGAGGTGCCAAGGTTCGTACAATTGGTGGTGGATTCTTCTTCAAGCTTAGGTTGTAGCAGCTTCTTGCTACCTGTTGGTCTCCTCTCACTGTGGCCATTCTTCCTTCCCTTGTTGGGAACTTCATTGCCAGGTGAAGGGTGGATACCACGGCTCAAATGGCATTTAGACTGGGCCTCCCCATGATTGTGTTATACGAGCTTTTGCATGGGACTACAAGGAACTTGGTCTTCACTGTTTTGCTTCCTCATTGCCCTGCTAAGGTAACTAGGGCTTCCATGTAGCCGAGAGGTTGGATCTTGTCCCCTGAAAAGCTGACAAGGTCGCTGTCATATGGCAGGAGGTCACTCCGGTTGACGCCCATATGTTCGAAGCAGTTTTCGTAGATAATGTCGGCCGAGCTGCCTTGATCGATCAATACTCGTTTCACCTTCGCATTTGCTATTACCGCTGTTATTACCATTGGGTCATCATGGCCGAGCATGGATCCCACGAAATCGCTGTTGTTGAAAGTGATGGTCAGGGCGGGTGGTGGCACGTCTCGCCGACGTGATCTGCCTTTATCATCATCTATGCTCAGTACATCCCTCAGAGCCCTCTTCCTGGAGTTGGCCGAACTCCCTCCACCTTCGAACCCTCCTGCTATCATGTTGATAGTGATCCTTGGCTGCTGGTCTCGGTTTTTTCCGGGGGATGTCTCCCTGGGCTTCTTGTCCGCCGAACTCCTGTGTCTTGGTGAGCGAGATCGGTGTCGCCTTCTTTCTAACTTCGGGGGGGAATGATGGTCCCGCCGTCGATGATCCCGGCTGTGGCTTCCCCAGTCGGGCTTATCCCTTTTTACATATATACCAAGACTTCTATCTCGGATTAACTGTTCGATGGCATCCTTGAGCTGGTAACAGTCATCAGTATCGTGCCCATGGCCCTTGTGGAAGGTACAATATCGATTCTTGTCTCCTTGGGAAGACTTGATGGGTGGTGGCCTTTTGACCTCGGCCAGCTCGGCGTTATGTACCTCCTGCCAAATCCTGGAGGGGGTGCTGTTGAGGGGGTATAGCTTCCCTCATACCTCCCCCTAAACTTCTTCTTTTCTTCCTTCCTTTCTTTCCTGCTTTTATCCTCCTTCTCTTGTGTAGGGGTTTCCTTCGCAACCGGTGCTTGATAAGTGAAAATTAGTTGATAAATTAGAGCACTTTTTAGTTCACTTATCAAGGATAAAATGGTATTTTTACCCCAGTTTAATCCCTTTTTATTAAATATTAGATAAATTGTATTTATTAATCTTGGATTTGAATTTGATGCTATTTTGATAGAAATATTGCTGATTTTTTGCAGGATATTGCAAAGATTTGATTTGAAGGAAAGATAACATTAAATGAGGGAGATATCTAAAAGATTTGAGTTTGATTAAAGACATTTAATAAATATTTGAAGAAAGATTTGAGAGCAATTAACGAAGATATTGCTGCCAATCAAACAAGGATTCTGCAGACAACCTTCCCAATTAAATCCAAGATGCTCAATAAATGCAAAGATTTCATCAAGAAAAAGGAAACAAGGAAAGACAAATCAACCAAAACCAGTCTCGGGGAGAGATCAAGTTAAAAAGAGAAAGATTGGAGCCGCAGGACTCATTCTGCGCTTCAACCTGTGCTGTAGCCCAGGGTGAAGCGCAACTCTCTGGAACTTGCGCTGGAGCCTGCGCTATAGCGCAGCTTGAAGTGCAAGTCACGTTGATTCTTGCCGTGTTGCCATTTTTAGATAGATTTCTCCCCAATTTCCTTTGTCTTTCCTTAGCCTATAAATAGGACCTCATTGCACCAGATCAAGGTGTGCACGATTATTGTAATTCATTTATATTTCAGTGATAATACACCAGAGCTAATTTTAGTGTAGGAGAGGAGGAGCGCTTCACAAGGATTAAAGATGGTGACAACATCTTCGGTGGTTTGTATGGCTACCTTGTGTAGTTAACTCTCCAGTAGGATTGGATGTAATTGATTCTATCCCCAAGTGTATGTAAATTCTATTTTATTATTTCATGATCTCTCTGTCTATAATATTGGTAATCTTATTCTGTGCTTAATTCCTAACTTTCGCGCTTGCGCCGAAGTTATAGGCTAGTTTCGACTAGGATTGAGAATGGGGGAGTGGATTCTGAAGAAACTCATTCTCTGAGTGAATAAGAGGACTCGGTAGCCAGTGAACCGAAACATGGGCGTTGCTAGTGATTGATGGGTAGTGTGAGTACTCTAATGAAGGGCGTCTACAGGATAGGCATGGTTATTAAATTACCGATAACAAAGGTTAGTTGATTGTTAATCCAGGAAGCAAAACGTGGATGTATTCTAATGAGTGATGGGTAGTGACAGTACTCTAGCGAAGGTGAGTCCAAAGGAGTAGGCCTCGTTTATCAATTAATTCTTTTACAAACGGAATTAAAGAAAGTAAAATAAGCCGGGGGTAAGTCTGTCGCTTGGGAGAGCCCGGATGGATTACCTTTGAGTGTGTGAGGCCCCTGGTAACTCGGGGTCTTAGCAATATAGTTTGTCTACAGTATTATAGAGTAAACCTAAAATAATCGATAGTTTTTACATGCACAAAGGGTGTGATGATATGAAGTGTTGAGACAAGCTCACCCTAAAGAAGTTTTTAATATGACAAACTGAGTAAGTTTAAATATCCAGATGAGATGCATCTTGTGTCACTAACTGTGTGTTCAAGTGTGGCAGAGACTTTCTACATCTAAAGTTGTTTCAGGAATACATAAAGATAGAAAGGACCTTTAATCCACTTGAGAAAGCAAGGATACAAGCAAAGTAACACAAGATCAGAATTCACAAAGAGCTTCACTGATTAAGACATAATCTGAATCAGAACAGATGTGGTGCAACCAAAGCTTATGGCTAAGACTATGAGAAACATTTCAAAAATCAACACAGCATGAGATGCAAGATTTGTATGTTCAGATGTCGTCTCATGATCAGATGAGGACCCAGCTAAGATGCAAGAAGTCTTAGAACTAAAAAGAGACTCAAGCACAGCTTGAGATGCAAGCCATGAACAGATGCAGGTTCAGCTTGAGATGCAAGAACAGCTTGAGACGTCGTCTCAAGGTCAGACGTAGAAGGATGAGATCTTAGCACAGATGCAAGAAAAGTAAGTCAGACTCTAAACAGAAGCAAGAATTCAAGCTCAGCTGAAGACAACAAGTAGAGTCAGCATGAAGACAAACAAGGACACAAGGACACTGACACAGTACCTTAAAGACTGAAAAGCTGTTGTCTGCCTACTGTAAAGACTGTGCCTACTGCTGTGCACTCCAACGGACTGTAACGGCCATATAACGACTAGTTTCTCAACTCTTGATATAAAAGAGACATTATCAAGAGCTGAGAAGTGAGAGAGACTGCCTACACTTCCGTGAAATCATTAAGCATCTTATCACATCTCAACAGACATCTCAAGTGTATCTACCAGCTATCTGAGCACAGACATATCTCATCTTGAGATCATACATCTGTCTCTTTCATCTCCTCTCTGTGAATATCATTCCAATACTGTAACCAGAGTTGAGACCTAGTCTAGCTCAATTACTTTTATATCCATACTTTGTATGAGCTTAGGCTAGACTTATCACAAACATCTATCTGTAACCTGTCTCATCTAAGATATGAGTGTGCCTAGTCTTAGAGTGAGGTGTGTACGTCCTGAAGAGGCTGTAAGAATAATTGTGACTCAGCTAAGATAGGAGTGTGCCTAGGCTTAGTGTGAGTGAGACGTCCTGAAGAGGCTATAAGAATACTTGTATTGACTGGTTTGTGAATAGTGGAAAATCTCATAGGTTGTGGGGACTGGACGTAGCCCAAGGAGTGGGTGAACCAGGATAAGATCTCTGTCTCTTGTCTCTTACCTTATTCTTATTCCTGTTTATTGTGACAATACTAGTGCCATAAATCTTGCTAAGAACCCTGTACATCATTCTAGGTCCAAACACATTGACATCAAACATCATTTTATAAGAGATCATGTGCAAAAAGGAAACATTGAACTAATCTTTGTAGATACTAAAAATCAGCTAGCTGACATCTTTACAAAGCCTTTAGTTGAAGAAAGATTCAATGAGAATCTAAAATTGCTACCTATGTGTTCTCTTGAATAAAAATAGTTAGTTGAGACCAGCTCTACTATGGGCTATATGATTAAAGTTTCACCAGAGATGAGACTCAAGTGTCGTCTATAAAGAGACGTGGGTTCAGACGCATCTGTCACCAGACGTGTCTCATGATTCATCTTAACCAACGTCTCATGAAATTATTGAGACGTTTCCATGTACCAAAACTGAAGGATTGAGCCGTTGCTCAACGGTTAGTAACTGCCCACTACCTGGCAAACTAGCCGTTAGCCTATAAAAGAAGAGCCAAACTCCCACAACTGCCATAATAACTCCCCACTAACGAGAAGTTATTACGTCTCTCTCTCTCTTTCCTCTCTTATCTGAAGACTATTTAAGTCTCATCTCTCACTCCAAACTCAATTCCTGCTCTCTCCTCTTCTCTCAAATGCGAATCAAGTTCACAACCTTGAAACTTCCTTACTCTGATAAATCATCATCCTCCTCTTCTCCAGACAAAATGTCTTCCTCTGAGCAATCAAAATCCTTGAGCATTCACTCCAGCCAAGAGACCCTGTCTCGTTCTCCATCTCCACAACCCAGCACTGAAACAGAGCCGTCTCAAACAACTCAATCTACACAGCCTTCACCATCCTCAAAATCCACATCCTCCAAGAGAAGCACTCCCTTACCTCCTCGCATGAAATCCCAAAGAATTGCTTGCCAAGTAGCCCAGACTTCAGCACCAAGATCCCCTGTCCATATTGACCTAACTCAAGCCGAATCTTCAAAGAAAGGAAAAGAGAAGGTTCCAGAGGGAAAGAAAATTTCATTTCAATCTTACCTCTTCTCTAATAGTGAGGTTGAAGAAAAATATACCAAGAGATTCTCTGAGAAGAAGATTATAGTGGGAAGAGTCATCTCTACCCAAGAGTTGAAAGATGAAGGGTTGGACCTGAGTCCTTATCTGAAGAAACAGGGATGGCAAGACTATCTGACCATGACAGATTATGTCTTCCCCAAGATGACCAGAGCCTTCTATGCTGCTTGTTACAAAGCTAAGGGATCTTCAGAGGAACAGCCCCACATCATCTTTGACATCAAAGGAATCCACATTGAGCTGACTACAGAGACCCTAGGAGCCATCATTCAAGCACCTGTGACTGGAAACAGGTTGTACCATGAGGAGCATTGGTGGGATAGCATTGGAATTCCTTCAGCCAATGTTGGTACCTCCCTCTTCAAAGGTGGACTCATCACAGATGCTGCCTCATCTCTTAACCCATTTGGAAAATTTCTGTTTCACTTGGTGGCCAAGTGCATCATGCCAAGAGCTGGCACCTTCAACAAAGTTTATCACCAAGACCTGATGGTGATGTACCATCTCAAGCATGGGATTCCTCTCAACCTTCCATTCCTCATCCTAAGGCATATGGAGCATGCCTTCCACAACTCCAAGATCAATGCCTCTCTTCCATTTGGGATGCTCACCACCATCATCGTGAAGCATTTCAAAGTTGACTTCAGCAGCTGTGAGAAGTCTGAAGAGAGACCTGGATATATTGGCAACAAGAATCTCAAGTCTCTTGGTCTAGATGGTAAGTCTATTCCTTCCCCCACTTTTCCCTTAATTGACTCCACTCCTGCTGTACCTACCACAACACAGGCTTCTCCTTCTTCCAAGATGTCTGAAGCCAAAAAGCAAAAGAAGAAGAAGGCCTCAAAGGAAGCTATTGAGGGATCTCAAGAAGGATCTGAGATCCCTATCAAAGAAAAGAAAAGAAAAGTTCAACCATCCATCTCTACAGAGACTGAGAAGAAGAAAAGAAGAAAAAGAAGTCCAAGTCTGAGCCGTCTACTCAAGCTGGACACACTCCTGCTGAAGATGAGCCACAACCTGAAAAAGTGGCAGAAGAAGAAGCAATAAGAAATGAAGAAGAAGAAGCACAAATTGAAGGGGATATGGCCATGACTGAAAAAGAAGCACCTGTTACTGAAGAAGAAGAGCTTCTGAATGCAGAAGAGTCCTTGGTCCACTCACCCCAGAATCAGTCACCTCCACACTCCCCTCCACCAGAAATGATCACAGAAGAAGTCTCTCCTGTGAGCAAAATAGTTGCTGAGACCTTGGTCAGCTTGGAGAAGGATACCACTGCCTCAAGCCATGAGACAACTCCAGAGCAGCAGCAACTTGAGCATGAGACAGTGGAAGTCACCATCACTCAACAAGCTACTCCAGTAAGTCCACAGCCAACTTACTCCATCCCTACTTCATTTCCCACTCCTGGAAAATTCTTTGTTGAGACCATCCTGCTCAACTCACCACAACCTAAATATGATCAGTCTGCACCTCCCACTGACAGACCTGAGCCAGCTAAGGCACCCTCATTTGAACCATCCATTCCTACTCATCTGTCCAATTCAATCAATACTTTTCTGAACCAATTGCAAGAGGAACAACAACAACAACACCAGAGCCTCCAAGCAAGAATTGAGCAGAATCAGAAGAAGATTCTCAAGAAGCTGAAGCACCACAAGAAGAGGCAAGAGGCCATTCTTTCAGGATTTGACACAGTCCTGCAAGCAATGCATGCATCGAATGAATTTCACAGGAAGATGAACCTTCATCTTTCCAATTTGCCTCCTCTGCCTGATATACCTCAGACTGTGCTGCGCCCATCAAGACCTGATTCAGAATCATCCTCTTCCAACCCATCCTAGCCTAGCTAGTTTTCTTGTTTTGATAATGTCAAAAGGGGGAGAGTTGGTTAGATATCTAATGAGAGTCTGTGTTAGGATTTTTATTAATTTCAGTCTATGAGGATTAGTTATGCTTAGTTAGAGATGTAGTTTGCATCTCTTCACAGAACTTTGATGAGATGCAGTGGCATCTTTTGTGAATGTAATCCTCTATAATTATCTTTTTGATTAATGGAAGTGACTCTCTATGATTGCAGTATATCCTTGTTCAGTTCACTTAAATATCTTAATCAAAATTTCAAACACTAAGCCTTAAGACAAAACATAACAGAAAAATAGTCTATGACTCAGGGGGAGCTCTTCTCCTTACATTACTTCTGTCTAAAAAGAGTTTGCACATGTTAAGAAAAATAAAATCATACATGCATCTCTCTTTCACTGATCTCATCAGATATATAACTTACAGTTTGCCATCATCAAAAAAAGGGGAGATTTTTGAGACAAGCTCACCCAAAAGAAGTTTTTAATATGACAAACTGAGTAAGTTTAAATATCCAGATGAGATGCATCTTGTGTCACTAACTGTGTGTTCAAGTGTGGCGGAGACTTTCTACATCTAAAGTTGTTACAGGAATACATAAAGATAGAAAGGACCTTTAATCCACTTGAGAAAGAAAGGATACAAGCAAAGTTACACAAGATCAGAATTCACAAAGAGCTTCACTGATTAAGACATAATCTGAATCAGAACAGATGTGGTGCAACCAAAGCTTATGGCTAAGACTATGAGAAACACTTCAAAAATCAACACATCATGAGATGCAAGATTTGTATGTTCAGATGTCGTCTCATGATCAGATGAGGCCCCAGCTAAGATGCAAGAAGTCTTAGAACTGAAAAGAGACTCAAGCACAGCTTGAGATGCAAGCCATGAACAGATGCAAGTTCAGCTTGAGATGCAAGAACAGCTTGAGACGTCGTCTCAAGGTCAGACGTAGAAGGATGAGATCTTAGCACAGATGCAAGAAAAGTAAGTCAGTCTCTGAACAGAAGCAAGAATTCAAGCTCAGCTGAAGACAGCAAGTAGAGTCAGCATGAAGACAAACAAGGACACAAGGACACTGACACAGTACCTTAAAGACTGAAAAGTTTCTGTCTGCCTACTGTATAGACTGAAAAGCTGTTGTCTGCCTACTGTAAAGACTGTGCCTACTGCTGTGCACTCCAACGGACTGTAACGGCCATATAACGGCTAGTTTCTCAAGTCTTGATATAAAAGAGACATTATCAAGAGCTGAGAAGTGAGAGAGACTGCCTACACTTCCGTGAAATCATTAAGCATCTTATCACATCTCAACAGAAATCTCAAGTGTATCTACCAGCTGTCTGAGCACAGACACATCTCATCTTGAGATCATACATCCGTCTCTTTCATCTCCTCTCTGTGAATATCATTCCAATACTGTAACCAGAGTTGAGACCTAGTCTAGCTCAATTACTTTTATATCCATACTTTGTATGAGCTTAGGCTAGACTTATCACAAACATCTATCTGTAACCTATCTCATCTAAGATAGGAGTGTGCCTAGTCTTAGAGTGAGGTGTGTACGTCCTGAAGAGGCTGTAAGAATACTTGTGACTTAGCTAAGATAGGAGTATGCCTAGGCTTAGTGTGAGTGAGACGTCCTGAAGAGGCTGTAAGAATACTTGTATTGACTGGTTTGTCAATAGTGGATAATCTCACAGGTTGTGGGGACTGGACGTAGCCCAAGAAGTGGGTGAACCAGGATAAGATCTCTATCTCTTGTCTCTTACCTTATTCTTATATCTGCTTATCTTGAATCAATTAATACAGCTTGATAACTAAAGATATTGTTGAATTGATAATCAAGATAAGACTTTAAACTAAATTCTAGACAAAGATCTTTACCAAAATTGATAAACTCCATCTTCTCTTAACAGAGACTCCAAGTTAACAAACTTGAGAGCACATCTCAACTATCAATTTTAGTGTGGAATTGCAGGAACAGATTCGGAAAGTCTCTATTCAACCCCCCCTTCTAGAGACGTTCAGCCAACTTCATGAAGTTCAATCCTAATCCAAGTAAAGTGTCTCTAACTCTTCCTTTCTATTTCCTTTGATTATTAATTTGCTATTTCCGCAACAATATTCTCATAAATCCGTTGTTTTCCCTTGATAAATAGATCACGACTATACGCGAGTTGACCGTTCCCTGTGGATACGATATCTTTCTTACTATTATACTACTGGATTTTTGGTTCGCTTACCAGAAACCCATCAAGTATTTTTGGCGCCGTTGCCGGGGAACAGTTTCCAATTCGTGTAAACCTTGGAGGTCTAATTATCAAGGATATCTATCTTAGGATTTCTTTTATTATTCTTAGGAAATTTTTATTTAGGAAATTTATACTTTATTTTTATTTTTAATTATTATACTCTATTATTTTATTTTAATTATTTTTTTATTAAAAAAATTTAATTAATTATTTAAAGAAAAAAATAAAAATAAAAATAAAAATAAAAAATAAATTTTATTATTTTGTTCCTCTTTCCTGAGCTAACATTTGTTTGAGCTTCTTGAATAGTGTTCTTGTGAAAGACAGGTGTCTCAAAATCAATCGAGAGAAGGGACAAAATAGAGAGAGAGAGAGAAAAAGGGGCAAGGGAGACAAATTCAAGACTCTCCATATTTTAGGAAATTTTTATTATTTTTAGGAAATTTATAGTTTTTCTATTTTTATTAATTTTTCTTCCGCACTTACCCTTTTCAAGTTTTCTTGTTTATTCTTTTGAGAAGTCAGTTGGCCCCAAATCAACTACAATTTGATCCAGAAATAGAAAGGATATCAAGGAAGAACAGGAGCAAAAACAAGAAAAGGAGACAAGGGAGAAGTCGAGAAGAAAACAAAAATATTTTACTTTATTAGGAATTTTATTTTTAATTATTTTATTTTATTTTTATAATATATATATTATTTTTTGTTATTTTGTTCTTCTCTATGTTTGAGCTCCTTGATTATTTCTCTTGAGAAGACAGGTAACAGAATAAGGGGCAGAGCTCAAGGAGACAATCTCAACGCTCTCTGTTCAACCAACCCAAGTGAAGTGAATGAAAAATATGGAGGACACTCAACCAAAAAGAGTCTTGGGGGACTACATGAGGCATCAAGGGCTACGTATTGTCCTCCCAACTTACCCAAATTCCTTGGAATTAAAAGCATCGCATATCCAGCGTGTTTAAGCTCACCAGTTTGCAGGATTAGAACACGAAGATCCACATGACCACCTGTCTACATTTTTTGATTTAGTTGAAACTATGGGGTTCGAGGAAAAAGACAAAGAGGTTGCTCACTTACGTTTATTTTCCTTTTCTCTTACAGGGAAAGCTAAGGAGTGGTTGAAGTCACAACCTAGTCAAGGTCTGAATAATTGGAATATGGTAGAAGAGAAATTCTTGAGAAAATTCTTTCCCCTACCACATTACTTTCAAGCCCAAACCAACATCTCCTCATTCAAGCAAGAAGCAAATGAACCGTTATATGAAGCTTGGGAGAGATACAAATCCTTGCTGCATAAGTGCCCTAATCATGGCTTTGATGATGCTATACAAATCAACATTTTTCGCATTGGACTCAAGCCAAAGTACAAATCCTTCGTAGGTGCCGCGACAGGAGGAACAATTCTATCAGTAAATGTAGAAAAGGCACTTACAGTCATTGACAACTATGCTCTGCGCAGTCAACAGGATCTATGTTGGGGACAAGATATTAAAAAAGAAGAGCTTCTTCAAGATAATGTCAAATTCCTTGAGCAACAAATGAAGAAATTAAGCCAACAAGTGCAAATGATCCTCCAACAACAACAAGTGATGCAAACTGCCGCAGAAATGACTTCAAGCTTAGTATGCAACTTTTGTAAAGAAAATCATTCCAATGGGCATTGTGCTTACCCTGAATCCCGGATGGAACAAGTTTGTTTCTTAGACAGCATAAGGAGCCATAACCAAAATCAGAATCAAGGGAGCAACACCATAGTGCCTGATATCACTTCAGGATTGAAGAAAAGCTCAACAGGCTCACACAAGATATGATAGCCAATCAGAAAGCAATACAAGAACCATTCATGCATATGGCAAAGCAAGTGGAGAAGATCAGAAGAGAGTTTGATGAACAACAATCAGTTTGCAAATCAATCTCTACTCGAAGCGGCAAGGAGATAGGAAAGGGTATTGGTGACAACTTGTCAACAGAAAAGGAAGTTTTGTAAAGAAAAGAGAAAGAGGTTGAAAAAGAGGAAGAGGAACCAGAACGCCAGGTGGAATCAATAGCTAAAGAACCTTCACCAGAGCTTCCTCACCGAGAGCTACCTTACCCCAGGATTCCCACCAAAAAGAGTCAAGATAGGGCATTTTTCAACTTTCTGGATAATATGAAGAAGCTGGAGATCAAGATTCCTTTATTGGAAGCCATGGAACAAATGCAAACTTATGCAAAATTCATGAAAGAAGTGCTGACCAAGAAGAGGAAGATCCCTGAAGAAACTGTAGAACTGGAAGCAGGATGTAGTGCAATCATCTATGAAGAACAACCGCCCCAGGACGACACATCCAAGGAGATTGTTCAACAAGATGAAGAAAAAGCAGCACAAGAGGAAGAATATCATGAAGAAAAGATCTATATCACAAGTAAGTCACTTGACCCAGGTAAGTTTACTATACCTATCTCTATTAGTAAGCTACCTCCTACTCAAGCTTTATTGGATCTTGGAGCGAGCATCAATTTGATGCCGCTATCGTATTTTAACAAGTTGAGTAATGTGAAGGTCAAGCCTGCAAGGGTGAAGTTGCTTCTTGCAGATAAATCCGCTCAATGCCCTTATGAGATAATAGAAGACATTCAAATCAAAGTGGATAAATTTGCATATGTTGTAGACTTCTACATTGCAGAGACAGAGGAGGAGGATACTGATGTCCCCCTAATTTTAGGAAGACCTTTCATGAAAGCTGCTAAGATGATTATTGATGTTGATCGAGGAAAATATGAACTGAGCTCAAAAGATGAAAGTATTGTGTTTCATATTGATAGAGGTATTCCCAAATTACAATAAACTGATTCCATTTTCAAAAATCAAACAAAGCTGCCAGGCTCCGAATTTCTGAGGAAGCCTAGGATGAGGGTAAAGAAGCCAGAGTCAATATGGGAATTCAAATTCAAGAAAAGGAAAGGATCAACATATAATACTGAGGAAGACAGTGACAGTGATGGAAGAATCAAGAATTGGCATGGAGGATGGGATCTTAAGGGAAGAATTGGAATGGAGCCAGACATCATCCTCCACTTGAGGCCACCATAAAAGGGTTGATTAACCAGGCGTCGAGCTAAAAGACGTTAAACAAGCGCTTTCTGGGAGGCAACCCAGAGATTTTTAAAGTTTTTAATTAATTTTAGTTTTGTTTTATTTATTTTGTTTTTGTTAGGATTTTTCATTTTTTTAGGATTTAGGAAATTTTTAAAATTGATTGGAATAAGTTTGTGGAAAATAAAAATTTTAAATAATAGGAAGTAGCAGAAAACGTGACTGAAAATTTCAAAATTACATTATGTTTTCTGCGCTTCACCTGCGCTGTAGCGCAGGTAAAGCGCAGAAATGCAATTTTAGTCACTATCTTCTGCGCTTCACATGCGCTGTAGTGCAGGGTGAAGCGTAGCAGTACGAATTTTTTAAAATCCTCTATTTTCTCCTGTACTGTTTCTCTACTTCCTAACCTTTTTTTCTTCACTTCTTCCACTCACAAATCTCCATCAATTTTGAAACTTTCAAGTTTGATTTTTACCAATTGAATTCTTCATTTACTCTATGATTTGAATTTTAGGATAGCAACTTTAGGATTATGAATGTGTATAATGTTGATAATTGCTATCTTGAATATGATTATGACTATGTGGAACATGAAGAACAATTTGCTTGATTGGAATGCCCTTTGTTTTGTGAGTTCTTGAATTTGAAAGTGTTATGCTCTATTTCTTTCAAAAATCTTGAACTTTCACTTTCCATGGATTGATTGAATGCTTGCAAAAGAAATGAGTATGATTTGTTTTTAGAAAGGCATTACCAAGTGCAGTGAAATTTTTTCGTGGTGAGAGTAATTATTTATGCATGTAAATTGATAGGCTTCCATGTTCTTCATGAATTGCACAGACTGCTGCAAAGTATAAAGACCAATTGACCTCAAACCAATCAGGAGTACTAGACCCATACCCAAGCATGTTGCTTGAAGAGTTCCGGATATTCTTGCAGTGGCCTGGAGATAGGCCTATTCATCCAGGGGGAGGTGGAGCAGCAGCAGGACAAGGACTTACAGGATACAAATGATGAAGATTGATACTGGTGTTTTCTTTCTTTTAGTTTTTCTTTTATTTTCTATTATTTTATAGAATTTTTTCTAGTTAATTAGGATTTTTGTTTTGTATTTCAACTTTTTAAAAATTTTCAGAATTTTTAAAATTTTTAGGACCTTAGAAATTAGGAATTAAGGTAACTTTTTCAAATTCTCTGTAATTAAGTAGTTTAACTAACCAGATTAGGAAAGATGATAGGGTTTTGTGATTAATTCCATAATCAGTTAGGATCAGGATGCTTCTCAAGAGAACCTATCAGGATAGTTAATTAAAATCGGTAAGTGCTTTATCAAGGAATTTTAGCCAATAACCGGTGAGCTGAGAGTCCAAACACTGAAATTGAGAGTTTTTCACCGCTGCTTGTCAACTGTTATTGCTTGACTTTCTGAATTTTGTCTTGCTAGGGGAAGATATGGAAGTGACAAAGGCATATTTTGTGATTATAATATTTTGCTCAGTGCCAAATAGCCAACCTTGATTAAATTTTTCCAATTTTTGATTGCCCATTTGAGCCTTAATATTTCCTTTGAATGCACCCCAGCCATGATTAATGATCATACCATGTCCCTTCACACTTGGGATAGAGAGCAAGGTGCAACACCACAAAATGGGACAAAAGGTTGGTGAATTGAAAGGTCAAAGAGATTCAAAGAGTAGGCACAAGAAATAAAAAAGAAGAGTACTCCCTCATGAATAAATTCTCTATGTTATTGTTTATTCAAAAAAAAATCTGCACAAAAGTGTGGAATTGAATAAGTTGGGGGGAGTACTTCTTCAAACAAAGAGGCCAGCTGAAAAAAGGTGACAATTCAAGAATAACATGGTAGATGGAGAGAAGTCCCAAGCACAATCACAAGATGCTCTATCTTTTGATCCATATTGACTGCTTGCAGGTTTAGATATTGGAAACGACTATCAATTCTAGTTGTTCAACGGTGGTGAAAAAGATTGAGGGAAACACTTACCCGTGAGAATGTGAGATTTCCTTGGTCTATCACTTACTGCTTTAATTGCTATTTTTGAGAAGTTTGATTGATGTTTGTGTTCTATTCTGATTGTGGATTGGTAACATCTCTTAATCCTGATTTTTTCTTATGTTTGGAAGGTGACTGCTGCTTAACAAGGAGATGTTGAAAAGTTCCTTGAATTTGTTTTTGATTTTAGTTATTCAGGGGATAAAATTGATTTTTTGATTGCAAAGAGGTCTCTTGCTTGAGGACAGGCAAGAAGTTAAGTTGGGGGGTATTTTGATAAGTGAAAATTAGTTGATAAATTAGAGCACTTTTTAGTTCACTTATCAAGGATAAAATGGTATTTTTACCCCAGTTTAATCCCTTTTTATTAAATATTAGATAAATTGTATTTATTAATCTTGGATTTGAATTTGATGCTATTTTGATAGAAATATTGTTGATTTTTTGCAGGATATTGCAAAGATTTGATTTGAAGGAAAGATAACATTAAATGAGGGAGATATCTACAAGATTTGAGTTTGATTGAAGACATTTAATAAAGATTTGAAGAAAGATTTGAGAGTCATTAATGAAGATATCACTGCCAATCAAACAAGGATTCTGCAGACAACCTTCCCAATTAAATCCAAGATGCTCAATAAATGCAAAGATTTCATCAAGAAAAGGGAAACAAGGAAAGACAAATCAACCAAAACCAGTCTCGGGGAGAGATCAAGTTAAAAAGAGAAAGATTGGAGCTGCAGGACGCATTCCGCGCTTCAACCTGCGCTGTAGCGCAGGGTGAAGCGCAACTCTCTGGAACCTGTGCTGCAGCTTGCGTTGTAGCGCAACTTTAAGCGCAAGTCACGCTGATTCTTGCCGTGTTTCCATTTTTAGATAGATTTCTCCCCAATTTCCTTTGTCTTTCCTTAGCCTATAAATAGGACCTCATTGCACCAGATCAAGGTGCGCACGATTATTGTAATTCATTTATATTTCAGTGATAATACACCAGAGCTAATTTTAGAGTAGGAGAGGAGGAGCGCTTCACGAGGATTGAAGATGGTGACAACATCTTCGGTGGTTTGTATGGCTACCTTGTGTAGTTAACTCTTTAGTAGGATTGGATGTAATTTATTCTATCCCCAAGTGTATGTAAATTCTATTTTATTATTTCATGATCTCTCTGTCTATAATATTGGTAATCTTATTATGTGCTTAATTCCTAACTTTCGCGCTTGCGCCGGATTTATAGGCTAGTTTCGACTAGGATTGAGAATGGGGGAGCGGATTCTGAAGAAACTCATTCTCTGAGTGAAAAAGAGGACTCGATAGCCAGTGAACCGAAACATGGGCGTTGCTAGTGATTGATGGGTAGTCTGAGTACTATAATGAAGGGCTTCTACAAGATAGGCATGATTATTAAATTACCGATATCAAAGGTTAGTTGATTGTCAATCAGGAAGCGAAACGTGGATGTATTCTAATGAGTGATGGGTAGTGACAGTACTCTAGCGAAGGTGCGTCCAGAGGAGTAGGCCTCGTTTATCAATTAATTCTTTTACAAACGGAATAAAAGAAAGTAAAATAAGCCGGGGGTAAGTCTGTCGCTTGGGAGAGCCCGCATGGATTACCTTTGAGTGTGTGAGGCCGCTGGTAACTCGGGGTCTTAGCAATATACTTTGTCTACAATATTATAGAGTAAACCTAAAATAATCGATAGTTTTTACATGCACAAAGGGTGTGATGATATGAAGTTCAATCCTAATCCAAGTAAAGTGTCTCTAACTCTTCCTTTCTATTTCCTTTGATTATTAATTTGCTATTTCCGCAACAATATTCTCATAAATCCGTTGTTTTCCCTTGATAAATAGATCACGACTATACGCGAGTTGACCGTTCCCTGTGGATACGATATCTTTCTTACTATTATACTACTGGATTTTTGGTTCGCTTGCCAGAAACTCATCAGTGCTTTACTAGTTCCTTCGAGGTGTAACTCCTCATTTATGAACTGGGCTACGCGTTGTCTGAAGGCTGTCATGTTGTTGACTCGGATCCTTCTGAGTGAGATGTCTAGGGGCGTTCCTTTACGTAGCGCTTCGACCTCGCAGTGCAACTGGACCTTGTCCGCGACGTTAGGGGTGAGGGCCACCTCTTTGTAGAATCGGGCCAAAAAATCACGGAGGGTCTCGGTCTCCCCTTGCCTAACCTTGGCGAGGGTATGGGAATCTCGGGGGATCTGATTGGCCATGCTAAATCTTTTAGCGAAGGCCGCTGCGAGGTCGTCCCATTTGTCGATCGAGTTCTGCGGAAGTGTGCGGAACCAAGTTAGGGCTTCTTCGTCCAGTGTACGGGAGAAGCTGCGGCACATGACGTCCTCTTGGGCTCCGAGAAATAGCATCTCGTTGAAGAAGCGGCCAAGGTGCCGACCGGGGTCTGTCTCCCCTGTGTAGAGGCTGATGGTACTGAAGAGTCTAAGGAATCGATTCGGGATCTCGACCTGAGCGAGCCTTGCCGTGAAAGGGTGTGTGAAGGGCCGATGTAGCATAATAAGATTTGGGACTCCAGGAGTGGCGGTTACTGGCGTGGCTGGGGTAACGGTCGTGGTGGTGGCTACCGCAGCTTGCGTGGCGAGCACTGGGGTTGTTTGCGCTGTGACCGAGGTGACCGCTGGGGTTGTCTGTGCCAAAGCCGTGGCGGCTTGTGCCTCAGCCGGGGTTTCCTGATCTTTCATGATGGGAGTAGCGCCCCCGGTTTCTGGCTTCGACATTTCTTCCCGCTCGCCCTTACCCGAGGTGTCGCGGGTTTCTGCTCGAGCGGAGGGGGGTCCTACGGCGGCTCTTCCCATGCGTGCGGCTCATCCGCTCGGTGTGGTATTTCGACGAAGAAAACCTCGTCGGAAGAAGACCCTTCGGTTGAGGCGAAGCTCGACTCTTTGGACGGCAGGTCCCTGGTGCGATATGTCTTTCTGGAGGTAGTGCTCCTCCTGCTTTTTTCCTTCCAGTGGGATCTCCTCCGTGGGGCCGCCGGGAGTAGTGATTCAAGGTACCTGATTCTTTTTTCTAATTCCCTCACAGTACCACTTTTCTTCTTTCTTTTCTGTGGGGAGGGGTTACCTCCTCTCCGCTGCTGGAGGTGGTTTCCTCCCGTTTCTTGGTCTTGGTGGAGGATTTCCTTCTCCTGGTGATGCTCCTCGGGGGTTTCAGCTGGTACTCTGTTGATGAAGATTCGATGTTGTGTACTGACGGGGGTGCCTCCTGGGGGGGGGGTTCTCAAGGCTTGACGGGGGTCTGTCTTGCCTTCTGGTTTCTCCACCAAGGCGGCTCTGGCGGGCAGTGGCTGTTGGGTGTTGTCTCCTTGTTCCATCTCCAATCTCCTCCGTGTCATGCAGGTCCTGGTCTCAGCAAAGGAGTAAAGAAGGTGGGGTTTTCTTTATTCGTCCCCACAGACGGCGCCAAATGATCGTGGCCGAGATCACAGGGGGTGGTCCGAGGTATTTATGGGCTATATGAGGGTGCTCCAATGGTGGCTCCGGTGCGGTAGCGCGCGACGGGGGGTACCTGCGAAGGCATTCCAACGCTCAAGTTAGTGGGAGGAGAGTAGGGAGGATTGTGTGTATATGTTGTATCTTACCTTACGTATGTGGGGTGACCTCCCTTATATAGTCATCTCACAGTATGGTAGGATGGGATATGGCAGGTAGAGCAGGCACGCCTCCGCCGTAATCCTCTGCTTCGGCCATAATTCCTGGTTGTGTGTGTCAGAGCCTATCCGCTTTATTGGGGATGGCGTGGGGCACATTAAATGTGATGAGACATGGTAGGTGGTCTATGTCTGGCCCCCTAGGGGCAGTAGGGTCCGAGGTCGATGAACGTCGAACCACAGCTAGTTGGTGATTGACAGTTCTTCAGTCGTTTTGCATGTGGGCCGATCGTCTGGATCTATTCGTAGATAACGTCGGCTGAGGTCCGGATCAAATAACAAATATATCAATAATATAATAAATTTAAAATATATTCACATTTGAGATCTCACAGTACAATCATTTCAAAACTATATAAAAGTGTATGAAGAAACTATTATTTGGAGAGTTAACCCCACTATGATGTCGATATTCATGGCAGGACTAACTCTAACGGAGGATATTTATAGTTTATTAAAAAATTACTTTAAACCTATAATTGAAAATTTTGCTTAACTTTTAAACATACTACATTAAATATATAATAAATCAAAATACAATATAATAATTTTATTCAAGTAAAAGAAAAGAAAATAATTATAAATTTTATAATTATAATTTGGAATTTTGTCCATAAAAATTATAATCAAGACATCATAAAAGTATCTATAAATTTAAATTATATTGATATTTGAGATCTCTCATCTTAGTCACCTAAAACCTATATAAAGTGTATGGACAAAACCGTTGTTGGAAGAGTTAGTCCCACCATTATATGCATGGATGTTTATTGAAGAAACATGACTGCCTCATGTGGAGAGTACTTAGGGTCATAAAAAAATTCACTTTATTGAAGTGAGAATAAAGAAATCTAAAAAAATATAAATAACGAATGTGAGGAAATTTAATATAGAGTAGATAGAATAAATAAGAGAGATAATAAAAGAAAACATTAATGAATAAAATAGAGAGATAATTATTTTAATATAATAAAAAAATAAAATGAAAATGTGATAAAAAATGAAAAGAAAAATAGAAGAAAACGATTGGAGAATGATTGCCTCACATGGAAGATAGTTGTATGATTCGTAAAAAAAACCACTTTACTGTATTGCTAATAAAAAAAATTAATGAAACGCAAGTGAGAAAACATGACACGTGTTATGGATAAGCAATTTTAATATAGAGTAAATAGATAAATAGAATAGATAAGTGAGATAATAAATAAAAATATTAATGAATAAAATAAAGACATAAATGATATATTAAAAAATCATGTTAAATTTAATGTAAATCAATATATTTATTGTATTGATTAATGTGAGTTTTTCATGCAACGAAATAGATAAATAGGAATAAATAATGAGAGAAATTATTTTAAGATAATAATAATAAAAAAGAATAATAATGAGAGGAAATGTTTTAATAATAATAATAATAAAATTAATTTTTGAAAAAAAAACAAAAAGAAAAAGAAAAAAATAACATGAGCAAAACTCTCCACTGTGAAAGATAACTGTGGTTCATAAAAATATCACTTTACAGAAAAGAGAATAAAAAACTTGAGAAAACGCAGATGAAAAAATTACACGTGTACTGTGGGAATAATTTTAATGTAAAGTAAATGGAAGTAAATTGAAAATAGAATAAATAAGAGAGATAATAAGTGAAACATTAATGAATAAAATAGAGAGAGAAATAATATAATAAAAAATACATTAAAATTGATGTAAATAAACTCATATCGTATTTCTTTATGTGAGTTTTTATGTAATAAAATAGATAAACATAAATGGATAATGAGAAAACTTGTTTCAATATAATAATTATAAAAAATAAAAATTAAAGTGTGAGTAACAAAGAAAAAGAAAAAAAAAGTCAGGAGTTGGACTACTTCTTGTGGTTCATAAAAAAATTACTTTACTGAATTGAGAATAGATAGGAATGAATAATGAGAGAAACTATTTTAATTTAATAAAAAAAATTAATGTGTCATAAAAAAGGAAAAAAAAAAGAAAATGGTATGAGCATGAATGTCTCCCGGGAACAATACCCATGATTTATAAAAAAAATCACTTTTGTAATGAAACATATTAATATGAACAAATAATGAGAGAAAATATATTAATATAATAAAAAAAAACAAAAAATTAAAAGCGAGATAAATAGGAATTTTAATATAGATTAAAAAGATAAATAGAATATATGAGTAAGATAATAAATGCAAACATTAATGAACAAAATAAAAAGATAAATGATATATTGAAATATTATGTTGACGTAAAAAAAGAAATATTATGTTAAAATTAAAAGTAATGTAAATCAACACATTTATTGTATTCCTTAATGTGAGTTTTTATATAATGAAACGGATAAACATGAATAAATAATGAGAAATTATTTTAATATAATAATAAAAAAAATTAAAGTATAACAAAAAGAAAAAAAAAATGTAGGATCAAAACTGCTTCACGTGGAGGATACTCATGTTTTATAAAAATATCACTTTTATAATGAAACAAAATAATATGAACAAATAATGAAAAAAATATTTTAATATAATAACAATAAAAAATGAAATTGTGAAAAAAAAAATAAAATAAAATGAAAACAATAGGAGCAAGACCCTCCCGTGAAGGATAAATGTGATTTATAAAAAAATAACTTTACAAAAAAGAGAATAAAAAATTTTGAAAAAAATGATAATGGGTACATGTAAAGAGTACATGTTAATAAGACGGTTTCCCATAAAGGATACATGTAATTCATAAAATCATTACCAACAACGTATATGAATTGGTTCAACGTAAATGTACAACCCGATAAAAAAAAAGTCCAATATTAAAAATGTCAATGACCCCAATTGGTTTTGACCCAACAAAAAAAATAAAGCCCTCAATAAATAGTAAACAAAAAACTATTTCTATGTAATATTATACATAGATTATGGATACATGGAGACAAAAAATTTCATATGGCCCATAAGAAACTATGGAAGGCCCAAAACAGGACAAAAAATTTTCAAGATTAAATGAACAGTGAATAAAAATCTTCAAAATTATAATAGTATAGATATTTGAGTAGGATGAAAAATATATGTAATCATAATTTACAAATAAAAATAATTAAATAATATCTTGTGCAAAATATTTTATATAATTATCAACATTTTTTTTGCGTAGAAAATTAAGAAAATTAACTATTTTTTTCATCTATAATTCATTTACTTCATAATTATATAAATAAAAAGACATATTTGTTAAAGTCACATTGTTGTTTGAACACACAAAAATATCAAAAGTACTTTATGCTTAAAATGAATAGTGAAGTTCAAATGAATTGAATTCAACCGATGAATTTTTAAATATATTATCATATTTATAAAAAAAAATTCTATTATAAAAAAATATTATTATATAGGGGTATACCTTCATCCAATTGATATATCAAATTTGCATAAGAAAATAGTAAAAAAATACACATATTAATCTTTTTTTTTTTGTTACATGGAGGCCAAACAGGCCAAAAACTAAATCAAAATGCTACGACTAAAAGAAACACCAGAAAAATCTTGCCATAGGAGACTTAAACATTCTCCAGGGGGCTCGGATAACATATAGAGACCTAAACTCCTCGAATGAGATAGGTTGGCAATACAATCGACAACATGATTACCCTCTCGGAAGATATGGGAGAAAACCACACGCCAAGGCTTGTGCTTCCAATGCGTGATCAGCTTCAAGATATGAGCATAAGGGTGGGTCTCAAAATTACCCTGATTAATCAAATTTATAGCTGTTAAAGAATCACTTTCCACCCACACTTGTCTATAACCTTTGTCCCAAGCTATATTCAAAGCAGTTTCAATACCACGCAGCTCTGCTAGCAGCACATTTGATCTGCCCAGGTTATAAGTGAACCCACAAATCCACCTACCATCAGCTCCACGGAAAACACCTCCACACCCAGCAAGAAGAGATTGTTGGATAACATAGCCATCCACATTAGCTTTAATCCAACCCCGTTCAGGAAAAGCCCAACCCACTAAAGAATATTGGTATCTGTTGTGATGTTGCACCTTGTGCGTCCAAGAGCTTTGACCCGTGACCAGGTTGGACTGCACCAAGGCAACAACTCCCTCAACACTAAAAGGGGTACTATCAAACACACAGGAGTTACAGTGCTTCCAAATGGCCCAGATAGTCAACCCAAAAATAATTCTCCAGTTGCTATCCGAGCGTGGACCAATATTGGACCAAATCCACTCCCTGACTGAGGCCGAGAAGAAATCAGAAGGAAGGATGCCTCGAGCTGAATGGAACCAGACCTGTTGCACCTTGACACAGTCTCTAATGATATGAGTGGTTGTTTCTTCATGGTTCATACACAACGGGCACACGTCCGACTCCATAAAGCCCTGCCTGAAGCCTTTGCTCCTAGTTTTAAGCCCATTGTTCAGTATCATCCAAAGAAGGCAACGAGCTCTTTGATGGCCTTCCTACTTCCATACTGCACGCCAAACTGGATCCTGAACAAACTGGTAGCTGCTCTCAATTAAGGAATATGCTGTCTTGGTGGAGAATTTCCCATTAGGGGTCCCACCCCAGCATACAGAATCAGGTCCCAAGCTCGGATTGGGACAGGGGAGAGCCACAATTTTAGCAACCACGTCAGCAGGCAATAAACCATAGAGAGTATTCAGTCTCCATCCCTGTATAGGATCAGCAAAATCACGCACCAAAGCAGTTGACCATATTTCCTGAAAAGGCACCAAGCAAGCATCTCTCAGCAGTAGGCCCGAATGCAGCCACCTATCCTCCCAGAACCTTGTTGATCTCCCAGAACCTTGTTGATCCACCATCACCAATAATCCATCTAAGCCCCTGAACCACTTTATTCCAAGTTAACCGTATCCCACGCCAGACAAGGGACTCCTTGCTTCTGTGAGCCACTCGGGGAATAATATCATCACCACACTGGTATTTGGTTCTAATGACGCGCGCCCAGAGAGCATTTGCGTCATTAATAAGCCCCCACCCAAGCTTCATTATCATGGCCTGATTAAAGTCATAAAGGGACTTGAATCCCAAACCTCCAACTCTCACTGGTCTACGCACTTTTTCCCACGAAACAGAGTGCCAACTTCTCGAGTCCAGGCTGTTCCAAATGAAGTTACGGTGCAATTGCTCCAACTCATTACAAACAGACTTTGGGAGAAGCATAGTCTGCATTGTGTAAGATGGAAGAGCTGCTAGAACAGATTTAGCAAGAGTAACTCGGCCTGCAAACGCTAAAGAGTCCACACGCCAGGAGCTTAGACGCTGCTGAGTCTTCTGAATTATGTAGTCATAGGTTGCTCGAGTTGGCCTATTGTGGAGCAGAGGGACCCCCAGATATCTCCCTAGGTCATTAGTAAGGCTATACCCAACCAATTTTCTGAGTTGATTAGTACGAGAGGAGTGAACATTTTTAGAAAAGAAGATTTTGGATTTCGAAACATTCACTTTTTGACCTGAGCATTGGAAAAATAAATCAAGGCAATCTGCTACCACCTCAATTTGATCATTAGAGGCCTCCCCAAATATGAGAAGATCGTCAGCAAAAAACAAATGACTGATACTCGGACCGTTGCGGCATAACTTGATCAGGTTCCAATCACCTCTATCAACCCTTTGCTGGATCATATGGGATAATCTCTCCATACACAGAACGAAAAGGTAGGGAGAAAGGGGGTCCCCTTGTCTGAGACCTCTGGTTGGGCTAAACTTTTCAGTCTTCTCCCCATTTACGAGAATTTGCAGGGTAGATGAGGATACACCCTCCCTGATAATATTGCAGAACTGGTTAGAGAAGCCAATATCAACTAAAGTATCTAGGAGAAACTCCCACCGGACTCTATCATAAGCTTTCTCCAAGTCAACCTTCAGAGCAAAATAAACTTTGGCTCCACGGGAATACCTCATTGTGTGCAAAATTTCCTGGGCAATGATCACATTATCTGAACTATGACGCCCAGGGACAAAGCTACACTGGTGGGGGGGAAACCAAATCATTCATAACAGTTCGCATTCTAGTAGCAATCACCTTTGTAATGATCTTGTAGATGACATTACAAAGGCTAATAGGACGAAATTGGTGGACTCTGTCAGGATTATCAATCTTAGGAACCAAGGTAATAAGGGTATTATTAATATGCATTAACTTACCTGGGTTCATAAAGATGTCTTGCACTAACT
Organism: Sesbania bispinosa; assembly: GCA_026901365.1. Classification (NCBI taxonomy): domain Eukaryota; kingdom Viridiplantae; phylum Streptophyta; class Magnoliopsida; order Fabales; family Fabaceae; genus Sesbania; species Sesbania bispinosa. Next base: position 1,118,882 of record QLOH01000064.1, read on the forward strand.
CACACGTAGAGGGGCCCACAATATCCCATTGGGATTGGTAAAAGAGGGGATTTAATCCATCAGGACCAGGAGCCTTGAGGGGCCCTATACTGAAGACTGCACTTTTTATTTCCTCCACCGATGGTGTAGCTTGAATTTCCATGAGTTTATGATTGGAAACTTTAGGAAAATAACCTCTTCTTGGAAGTGCTAGCAGAGTGCCGTCATCACAGTATAACTTCTTGAAAAATCCCACAATCTCATTTTTGATCTCCTCCTTATCCACCATCAAGGAGCCATCCACATTAGTAAGAGCCCCAATATGATTCCTCTTCCTTCTAACAACGGTTGTCAAATGAAAGAATTTTGTATTTCTATTCCCCGATTTGAACCAATCACACCTGGCCTTCTGCTTCCAGAAGACTTATTCCTGGTCTAAAATATCATGGTATTCACGCCACAACCTCTTTAACAATTTTTCCAAGGCCCTGTTATTCTCCATGCGAAGCCGGTTGTTGATACCTTCCATCCGGTCAATAAGTCTTCTCTTTCTGTGAAAAATATTGCCAAAGCAATTAATATTCCAATCTAAGGCTTTAGCTTGAAAATTCTACACTTTAGAGTTCCAATCACCCTCACTATTCCAGGCTTCCTTCACCACATCATCAAATGACTTGTCTGAGAGCCAAGAGGCTATAAACCGAAATGGTTTGTTGGACTGCACGGTATTACCAGCCACCTGCATTTTGACCAGTAGAGGTTTGTGATCCGATTTGAGAGTTGGAAGGTGATAGACTTCAGCTTCTTCGAATCTAAGTCTCCAAGCTCCGTTACACAGAACTCTGTCTAACCGTTCCTTCACATTACGCTACTCCCACGTGAATGGGGGGCCATTGAAACCACCATCCAGTAATTGACATTGATCAATGCAATTACAAAAACTCCTCATGGAAATTAAATTCGGGGCTCCTCCCCCAAACTTTTCATTAGCACAGGTATAGGCATTAAAATCACCACTAAGAACCCACGACTCTTGAATGGTCAATGCAAGTCTCTGTAATTCACTCCAAAGCACATTGCGGGTTTGAACTCTGGGGCTTCCATATATACACGTAACAAACCAAGGTTGAGTTCCATCAAGAGGATGAACTTTGAGGTGAACAAATTGCTCGTGTCCCTGAACCACATCCACTCTGCAGGTGTCTTCATTCCAAAGAACCCATATACCTCCTGAAAAACCATTAGCCTCCATGCAAAAGTGATGTTGAAAACCACACTTTTTTATAGTCTCATAGGCCTTGCTGCCACTGATCCTTGTCTCAGAAAGAGCTAACAAACTCAACTTATGTTTTAAAGCTAAATCTCGTAATAAAGGGGGAACAATGCGGGACCCCGCCCCTCTAATATTCCAAGTGAGGAAATTCATGGGGAAACCTGCTGGTGGTACGTGCCCGGACCAGGTTCCCTCTGTTGGAAGACAATACCTTCCATCGCTGGTTGAGAAAAATTCTCACAATTCATCAAAGAAGCATCCTTATTGGGCTCGGGCCCATTGTGAAAAGCGTCTGATGGTTTATCATGGGGGCTAACCACAAGTTTGGACTCTCCTGGATCTCCCATCGCCCTATGAGGGCCCAAGAAATCCACCAACTCCCTTGGGCCATCATTACCATCCACTTCCATTCCACAAGTAATCTGACCAGTGGGCTCCACTAGCATGTGTTGCTGATCCGTGCAAGCTTCCGACCCAAGTTGTTGCTGTCCCGCCTGATTATTCACGCTCCCAAGGATAGGAGACTTATTGGCTCGTTTACCACCACGTGGGTGTTCCAGAGTTTCACCATCTGTTGGACGCACGTGTAAATTCTGGCTCTCCTTGAGGTTCAAAATCTCGGGCTTTCCCTTATTTAATGGGTTAGTTTTAGACTTTCCTTCTATTTGTCTACCCATTAGTGGTGGATTCTGTTGAGATTTTCTAGTAGCATTTGTGTGATTATTCCTCTGATTCTCTGGACCTTCTCTCACTTCTTGTTCGTAATCCTGATTTTCCTCCTGGGTCAACTCCGTACCATCCAAACTTTCCTTATTTAAGACATTAAATCTAGAACCCGATCTGGCATGATTAGGAATAGCATGGTTAGATCCTTGAGAATTCACATTAGGAGAATCTCCCTCTGATCCTTTCTGATTTTTTCCACGAGATTTTCGTTGCACCATCATCCACGGACCAAACACCTCCTCCGCTATTGAGCCGCCGTTGACGACCTTCTCACCGGCCTCCCTGTGACCGCTCTCTGGACTAGCAGTATGTTCATTGTCAGGCATATCAGAGCTTTTAGCGATATTTGCTAGTAATGGACAACATTCCTTCCGATGACCAAATCTCCCGCAGTTGAAACAGATTAAATGCAGACCTTCATATTCAACACAATAGACTCTACCATTTAATCTAAATCTTGATATGAGAACCTTGCGAAGATCCACTTCCACACAAATACGGGCAAACTTACCACGTTCTGTAACCATACTTGGGTCGAGCTCATCATCAAGTTGCTTGAGAGTATTAGGATCAATCTTGATGGTATGACCCACACATCTCCTATTCTCCATAGAATATGGTCATCATAGTATTCAATGGGGAGACCAGGAATTCTAATCCATACAGATACTCGTTTAAACTCCTCTTCAAAGGGAAGAAATTCAGGTTTCCATCGTTGGATAACTAAATAATGTCCCATGATTACCCACGGACCTCCCTCATACACTCTATTCAGGTCACTCCAGTCAGCAAACCTCACCACAAAATAATCATTATCAAGGTCAATGACCTCCATCCTCTCTTTCGGTTGCCATAACTTGTGAAGTCTTCCTTGTAGGGACTTTAGACTGACACGCTTGCCCAAGAGTTTGATAATCAGAGCCCTCTTCCAAGGAATACACACTCCTAGTCTTTCCGATTTCGATAGCTTAACTGACGGACAGAGGATCTTTATATTATCTTCCTCCACTTCCTCCATCCCTTCGGAGCACGCCCTCTCATCCTCCCCATTCAATTCCTCCCAGAAGTCATATTCCTGCTCAGAAGAACAATATCCATCATCCACCCCATTGACCCCAGGCACACATCCTTATACGAAACCACCTTCCTGCTAAAGAATTCTTTAGGACCTGCACCTACCTTGGATTTCTTTTTGCTCCTACGCAGAAGGTCTTCTTCCTCCGTTGAGAGAGCGCTAGTAGCTAGGGTGTCTCCAGAGGCCATGACTACACATATTAATCTTTTATTTCGATAAAAAGTAGCACATACATATCAACTAACTTATAATATAAATAAATTAAAATATAAAATATAATAAATTATAAATAAAAAATTAAATAAAAATAAAAAATATAAAACATATATTAAATATATCATTTTTATCTCATATATATCAAAATTACAAACTTCTTGATAAACTACAATTAAAATAGTGTTGAAATATATCATTTTTTATCTCATACATATTAAAATTTTATATATTATTCCAATTATTCATGTGTATGAAAAGAGAAATATTTAAAAGTAAATTTTCTTTATTTTCAACTAATATGATATCATCTAAGATCTAATATAAAAAATAACAAATTCAAAAAATTATAATAAAAAATTTATTTGATGATGTATTTGCCTAATATTATGGTTTCTTTAATATAAATCTTAATCAATAAAAGTTTTATATATCAAAGAAAAGATATAATAAAAAAATATTTCTAATTAAAGCATATGAATCAAAATAAATTAAATAAAAAATTCTAAAAGAAATCAACTATATATATATATATTATAAATAGAATTACTTCTAATATATATAATTTTTTGTAACATTATTTTAAGTAAATAAGTTCTATAATATTACATTTTTTTGATAATTTAATAAAAATAGTTATGAAGCTCATTTTTATTATTAATGAAATAAATTTTTCATTAATTTATTTTATTATATTTGTTTGTATTTTTACTCCAACAATATAGATATAAATAAATTTTTTATCTAAATGTCTCAACTGTATTAAAGTAAATATATTAATATATTTAAATATTTCAAATAAAATATATTTTGTCTTTCTAAATTTTAAAAAATATATTAATGCATTTAATATTTTAATTTTTTTATTATTGAGGGGGCCTAAAGGCCCAATAAAAGAACTATAAGCCAAAGAACTTGGCGAGGTAAAGCTACACCCCTACAATCATCCACTAGGATAGAAACTAAAAACTAGGACATTCCAAGAAACTAAATATCCTAATGAGAGAGAATGTCCCAAATTGGCTAGATGATCAACAACCCTATTACCTTCTCTATATATATGATTAATAGAGATAGTAGAATCCCATGCAAGAGCTTCTTTAATATCACTTACTAAGCCAAAATAGTGGTGAGTTTTGACACAACTGTATCTAATCATGTCCAGAGCTACTTTTGAATCTAGCTCAATAACTAATCTTCTAACTCCAAGCTCTTTTGCAAGTTGGAGACCATGAAAAAGGGCCCAAAGTTCAGCTTTGACAACAGAGCAAACACCAATATTACAAGAAAATCCAGCAATAAATTTTCCCTCATAATTCCTTATTAGTCCACCACCAGCCGCATTGCCAAAGGAACTATGAACAAAACCATCAACATTGAGCTTCATACTGTCAATTGGAGGGGGATGCCATGAAATATGTTCTTCATGTCTTCTAGTTCCAAATTGGGATACTATTGGATTTCCAAAATCATTTGAAACCATTGCTGAATAGGAGAAGGCTTTCAGTAGAAGGGAAGATGATATTTCTGAGTGTTGTTTGAAGACCAGGTTGTTTCTATCATTCCAACACATCCACAAGAAAACTGGGAAAAAGATTTTCCAATCAATTGCCATCTTGCACTTGATACCAGCATATGAGAGATTTAGAGCCAACCATCTTTCAAGACCAAGACTGAAGAAAGCAGCCCGATTCTCTTCAGGAATAAGAGAGTTCCAAATCTCCATAACAATAGGACAATCCCTTAATGTGTGCATCACCGTTTCAGGTGCTTCATTGCATCTAGGACAATGAGGATTTTGGGACATTCCTCTATGGCATTGTTCCTCATTTGTTAAAAGCTTCCCATGGTAACATTTCCAAAGAAAACATTGCACACGAGGAGGGCCAGGCCAGCTCCAAATAGATATGCATAATGTAGATATAATGTAGACTCAGAATCGTTAGATTGCGGGGGGGGGGGGGGGGGGGGGGGGTTATAATATCATAGACAGACTTCATGGTAAACTCTCCATTTGTAGATGCAGCCCAAGAAGGTGTATCAACATGAGAGTTAGGTCTTGGGGCAGAGATTGCATTTAGCTTAAACAATATATCCTCTCGTAAAAGATGATGGAGATCCTGCAAATTCCAAGTACCATCAGTTGCATAATAATTTGCTGTGAGCTGATGCTGTCATTCTAGGATAGAACCATTTGCATATGAGATGAGTGGAAGATGACCTGGAATCAAATTGTCAAGCCAACATTTGGCATCATTCCCATTCCCAAGGTTCTAAATCATACTAGATTTAACATGTTGGCAAGCACTTCTAATTCCTTTCCAAAGGCTGGTTTCTCTATAATTATTTTGAATAATAGGTATCCTCTGAGATCCACATTTATATTTGGCATTAATAACTTGGACCCACAGACTGTTTGGTTGGTTAATGAGTGCCCAACCAAGCTTGACCATATAGGCTTCATTAACTAAATGTAGTGGTTTAAAACCAAGACCACCCTTCTTTTTTGATTGACAAATTTTCTTCCAGGAGATAAGGTGAATTTTCCTTTTTTCAGTAGAAGAACCCCAAATGAAATTGCGGCAGAGTCTTTATACCTCATCACATACACCTTTAGGGATAACTGATCCTTGCATAAGGTATTGGGGTATGGACATCACTGCAGATTGGGCTAAAGCAATTCTACCAGCCATAGATAGAGAATTAGCTTTCCATCCAGTGAGTTTCTTCCGGACCTTATCAATAATATTAGAGTAGATACTTCTAGTAACTCTCCCATGGATGATGGGAAACCCCAAATATGAACCAAGATCCTAAGTATGATCAATAGATAGCAATGTGGAGATCTCCTGGATTAAATTAGAGTATGTATTCTTAGAGAAAAAGACCTTTGATTTTTCTCTACTCGCCATTTGGCCAGATCCTGCACAAAAAATCTCAAGAACAGAATTAATAATATATGCTTGCTCCAAACTTGCTTCAGCAATAAGAATGATGTCATCAGCAAAAAGAAGATTTGATATTTTAGGACCATTTTTACCAAAAGAAAAAGGTTTCCATGCACCAGAATTTACCTCTATATCAATAAGATTTATTAATCTTCCCATACACATGACAAAGAGATAAGGTGAAATTGGGTCACCTTGTCTTAAGCCACAAGTTGGAGAGAAAGGAACAGTTTGGGAACCATTCCAATTAACAGTAGATGAAGGGGATGAAAAACAATTAGTAATAATATCTACTAACTGACTAGGAAGACTAGCCTTTCTAATAGTATCAGTAATAAATGACCACTTTACTCTATTATATGCTTTAGCCATGTCTATTTTAAGCACCATATAACCTTTTTTACCACTAAGATATCATAGAGAATGAATAAGTTCCTGAAGAATAATTACATTATCAATACCTTGCCTACCTTTCATAAAAGAGCATTGAGTAGGACCAATGATAAGGGGCATAATGTCACACAATCTGTTAGCAATAATCTTTATAATTATTTTATAGCTAACATTGCATAAAGAGATAGGACGAAAATGAGAAGGTATTCCAGGAGAATAAATTTTAGGAATAAGGGTAATTAGAGTTTGATTTATATCCCTTACTGAAGTTGGATTAGACCAAACCTGTGAGATGAGATCTACCAAAAAAGACTTAAGGACATCCGATTGACTTTTGTAAAATAATGCATGAAGATCATCAGGTATAAGAGCTTTAAAATTACCAATACTGAATAAAACATGCTTGATCTCATCAGCTGTAGGAGTGTTGTCAAGGTTAGCAGTAATGTCGGGTTATAGAGCAGGAAAACAATGATCCATGGAAAGCCCATTAGTAATCAGATTATGATCAGTATATAGGTTTTGAAGAAAAGATAGAACCATTTGCTGAAGCCTATCCTCATCATAAACCCAGTTTTGATTATCATCTACAAGAGCCTCAATTCTATTCTTTGCTCTTCTTATTATAGCAGATTGATGGTAGAAACTTGTATTTCTATCCCCAAGGTTGAGCCATTTAACCCTTGATTGATGAAACCAATATTCTTCTTCCCTGGACAGAATTAATTCATATTCAGACCAAAGCTCAATACTTAGTTTTAGAAGAAATGGATTATGACATTCTCTGAGTTTTCTGTAAATACCCTCCAACCTTCTCAAAATATTTTTTTTTCTGTTGAAAGATATTCCCAAAAATACTATGGTTCCAACAACTAATATTAGATGTAAATGTATCCTTATTTTGATTCCAAGACCTATTTGTGATCCAAGACTTCTTTAATTGTTTATTGAAGTCAGGATGGGATAACCAGCAGGATAGAAACTTAAAAGGCTTTGGAGGTCTAAAATTATTCAGCAGTGTGTCTAATTTGAGCCAAATACCACAATGATCTGAAGTAGGGAGAACCAAATTAATAATAGAAGCATGTTGGAACTGCATTCTCTAGCTTTGTGAGCAGACAACTTTGTCAAGCCTTTCCTGTACAGGACTTCTTTGCCAAGTCAAAAAAGAATCTTTAGAAGGGATTTCTGATAATTGACAATTTTGAAGATAATCATATATCAAAGGCATGCATTGATCTTCTATTGACCCCAACACCACCAACCTTCTTAAAGTCATAGAGAATTGAGTTGAAATCTCCGATAACACACCAAGGAGTATCCACATTAGAGGTAAAATTAGATAATTCAGCCCAAAGATCTTCCCTGTTATGCTCATTAGGACTAGCATATACAATAGTTAAAATCCAAGAAGAACCACCCACATTTACAAGTTGTAAGTGAATACACTGAGATGTTGAGCTAATTAGGTTAGCAGTTAATTCCTCAGTTTTCCACAGACACCAAATACCACTTGAAAACCCTTGAGCTTCAACTCTAGTACCACCAGAAACCCCATCTTCTTAATAGCCTTTTCAGAATCATCACCACTAATTCTTGGTTCTAATAGTGCAACAAAATTGAGATGATACAGTCTCTTAAGATCCCTAATAAGACCCAAAAATCTCTTAGCCCCCGCCCCCTACAATTCCATGTCAAAAAATTCATAGGGATTGCTAAGGGGGATTTCCATCAGGCTGTGATTTAGATCCATAAGGATTGCCAACAGAATTCTTAGATGAGACTACTTCCACATGTCCATTAATTGAAGTATCAGGGGGTTTATCAAGGTTTAAGGAACCAATATGACCATGAATGAAGGAGGAATTCATACCTTGAATAGTGTTAAGGAAATTATTCTTATCCAGACAAAAAGGGTCCTCTACAAATTCACCCTTAGAGTGAGCTTCCCACCTTTTACTTTGATACCTGCTCATCATTGCAAAGATTTCTCTTTCCCAATCATCTTTTTTTCACCTTATCCTGATCCACCATTGGAGATTTTTCCTTGGCAACAGGCTCAGATGGAGCAACAGTAGCAGTAGACTTCTTCTGATGTTTAGGAGGATTAGATTTCTGCTGATTTTTTATGAGAGAGACCTGTGACATATGATTATTCTTACCATACTTAGGGGGCTGCAATTTGGCATAACCCTGCCCATTCTGATTAGATTTCTGAGACTTTGTGCCTTTGGTATGTTTGTTTTGGCTACTAACTTGAGCATCATGAATTTGTTTACTAACCTGTCCATCATTCTCATTGTTGGTAGTTGATAAAACTTCAAACCTGGTACCAGAACCACTAGTAGGTGTATATTTTGTCTCTGGTTTAGCATTTGAATCATTCCCCATGTTGAGTCTCAAAATCAATTTAAGTATTCAAATTAGATTCAAGACTCATTACTCTTGGTTTTAATGATTAACCAATTAGACTGTATAAAAACATATTCTACTGAGAAAAGTATTTTTCTTTGTATTTCAGCAACTCTAAAAAAAACACCTCTCTGAAGTTGATCAACTTGCTAAACTGAAGAACTCTCTGAATGACTTGAATCTGCTGAAGTCTCTCTCAACCCTCTAATGACATGTTCCATTTTTTATGCTGAGAGGTCTTACTGAATTCGTGCAACACAGTATCTGCCAATGTTAGAAGGCTTTCTGCGCAAAGACTTAAAGGTCTCTAAACGTCTTTTGCCATCATCTACAAAAGGAAGTTTTACAGAGTTCTTTCCGTGTCTCATGAAACTTCGTACATGAAAAAGGAACCTCTGAACCTGCTATGTGTAAGAATCGTACTACCTCTGCACACCTACTTTATTCAAAACAAAGACTTTCACAAAGTTTATCTATCAACGTCTATTTGCTCAACGGCTAATTTTTTGGATGATATATATAGCTCCATGAAAGTTGTTGAAAACAGAGAACGAAAGAGAAAGCGACATACAGAACACCACAGAGAGGTGAAACGCTCAAGAGAGAAGATCAAGAAAGCGTGAAAAGCCAAAAAAGCTCCCCAGAAAGAAAAAGAGAAGAGTTTTTAGCAAAAAGAGTGAAAAAGGCCAAGTGAAGAAATTTTTTTTATCAAGCCAAACACTCTGTAGAAATTTCATTTCAATTCCTTAAACTTAGATTTATCCTCTGTATTTTGAGTTGTACTCAGTTATCCTTTGTACAAGAGAACCCGTGTTTAAGTTTCTCAGAAACTTAAAATTATCTTTCACTGTAAACACTGTAAAGTGTCTGAGAGCCTGAAAAGGCTTGGAGGAACAAAGAATACTTGCTGCTGTTTAGCCTGGAGAGGCTATGTCCAAAGAATACTTTTTTTTAGCCTGGAGAGGCTGTGTTCAAAGAATACTTGTGTTTAGCCTGAAGAGGCTGGGTTCAAACAATACTTGTAATCTTGCGGGATTAGTCAAAAATCCAGTGGAGTGTTTGCCCTGGGACTGGATGTAGCTCACTGTGTTAGTGGGTGAACCAGGATAAATTTCTGTGGCTAAGTTCTCTCAACCCTTAACTCTTTATATTCTGTTTTAACTAACCAATGAGGGTTTTAGAAAAGTTGTTTTATAAATCCACGCAGAAAACAATCTTTTCCTTTGCGCAAAAACGTTTCAAAATCTTTTATTCAACCTTCTGAGTTGTATCAACAAGTTGCTGAACTTCCCAGTTTCGGAAGGTTGCTCAAATATTTTCAAATTAGTTTGCTTGTTAAAAGGTTTTCATAAAATCTGTAACGAATTATAAAACACTATTCAACCCCCCTTTTAGTGTTTCCTGTGGTTCTAACAGTTGGTATCAGAGCTCAACCTTGGGTTAAGCATCTAACAAGTACTGAGGGAAGAAGATCCATATGGAAACCACAATAAGCTATGGTGTTTATTGTTAAGACCACATGAAACACTAAAAGGGGGGGTTGAATAGTGTTTTAAAATCTTTACAGATTTTCTGGAAAACCTTTTTAAACAAGCAAAATCAATTTGAAAATATTCGATCAACCTTCCGAAACTGGGACGTTCAGCAACTTGCTGATGCAACTCGGAAGGTTGAATAAAAACAGTTCTAATATTATTTTCCCTTTAAAGAAAAGATAGTTCTCTGCTTAGATTAATAAAACGACTTTTCTTTATCCCTCCTTGATTAATTTAAACAGATATTAGCGGAAAGTAAAGAGGTAAGGGAAGAGAGAACTTAATACAAAGATTTATACTGGTTCACCCAGTGAGCTACATCCAGTCTCAGGGCAAAACTCCACTGGATCTTCACTAATCCCGCAAGATTACAAGTATTATTTTACCCCAGCCTCTCCAGGCTTAACAACAAGTATTCTTTGTTTTCAACTGCCTCTTCAGGCAACTCATGCAGTATTCTTTGCACACCTGACCTCTCCAGGCCCAACGAGTATTCTTTGTTTTCAACTGCCTCTTCAGGAAACTCATGCAGTATTCTTTTACAGACAAGCCTCTTCAGGCTCAACAACAAGTATTCTTTGTTTTCAACTGCCTCTCCAGGAAACTCGTGCAGTATTCTTTGCACACCTGGCCTCTCCAGGTCCAACGAGTATTCTTTGCACACCTGGCCTCTCCAGGCCCAACGAGTATTCTTTGTGCACCTGGCCTCTCCAGGCCCAACGAGTATTCTTTGTTTTCAACTGTCTCTCCAGGCAACTTAGGCAGTATTCTTTTATAGACAAGCCTCTCCAGGCTCAACGAGTATTCTTTCTTCCACCAAGCCTCTCCAGGCTCTCAGACACTTAATAGTGTTTACAGTATAAACTAAGTTTGAGTTTCTGAGAAACATAAACTTAGGTTCTTCTTGTACAAAGTGATTAATGAGTAAATCCTAGGATATAACAAATAAATCTAAGTACAAGGATATTTGATACAATAGAGTGTTTAGGCTTTGAAAATTTTTTTCTGATAAGTCTTGGCCATTCTCTTCTGAGTCTCTCTGATTGCCTATTTTTGGCTTCATTTTTCTTTCTGGTTTTTGGATAGAGCTTCACTACAATTTCACTAGGGGTTCACCAAAGAGGACTGCCAATCTTCAAAGTCTTCTGTAAGACTACTTATAGAGTCTTGAAATGAATCCATTGAGAGATAGCATTAAATGTATTTAGAGTCGTTGTGAAATAGCTCTCCTGATAGCATAAGACTTTTTGAGATGAGCTGGAATTGCAGACTGTAGCGCTGCTCTGGTTTGAGCGACATATTCTATTTAAGGTAAAATGATTTTGACAGCACAATTGAGCTTTGAATTCATTCCTTAAATGGATTAAGCTTCCTTCAGACGTAAGGAAGATGTTGTGACTTTAGTAGGCAGCTTTCTGAGCTTTAGTCAACGATTCAGAGCGAGGTCCTCAGCAGTTCTTCTAGAGATCTGTAACACTTCAGAAGGTTGAGATAAGTTCAGTTCTTGGCTCTTCGGAAGGTTACCTTGTGTCAGTAGTTTCATCTTGAGACTTCTTCTTTACAGCACTTACTGAAACAATAAAACAAAGATACCGTCAAGTGATACTGTTCTTAAAAGCAATCCTTCTTTTTAACACAATATTATTGTCTATTAAAACTAAGGATATGTGAGTCTTGAATCCGATTTGTTTAAAAATAAATTGAGCAAACATCTGAAAGGAAATAAATAAAGGCTTTGGAATATACTCCCGTTATTTCAGATACTGGTTCTGAAATACGACTCCCCCTGAATTAAAGAATTCTCCTGCAGAGACATTTAGATTCAGATATTTCGTTTCTAATACTCCCCCTTTGTCATTATTTAAAAGGGTGAGTAGAAGTTGTTATTACGTAATAAATGAAGTTAACAGATACAGGGTAGGTAAGCTAATAAATGTGCACATGATAGATAGAGAAATTAATAAAGCACAGATCATAATAAATGCTTCACAAGGGAAAATAATTCACGTAGTCACATCATATAGCATATATGTTCATTGATATATCTAACAGTCACAAGATGAGATGCAAACACATAGACTTTCTGAACTTTGACAAATTAAAAGCTATTGGTTCTCTTGAGCCGTGGCTTAGGTTCAATACTCTGAGTGTGAAGAGAAACAACATTTAATTGTCTCATCATAGCCTAAAGTCTATTGATCTTTCTTCTTAACCTTCTGATATCTTCTCTTTGTATGGCAAGCACATCAGCAGCTTCAACTTCTCTGAAGATAATATAAACATGCTTCCAGTGAAATGTGATCTCCACAAAACCAACAGGAAAACCATATTCAGCAGGATTAGCTACCAGGCAAATGTAGACAGTAGGTGAAAATGGCACAACAACCTAGTCTACTTCATTATACTCTTTCAACAGATGGTCACCACTAGGAAAATTCCCAGGGAACCAAGTTCTATATTCTTTAACTGAGAGGGAGCTCTTGGTCAAGCAGTCAACAAAATCAAACCTAGTCCCCAAGCAAGACCCTTCCTTCTCTCTTTCATTCCAATATGATTCCCAGATCCTGTCTCTATAAATATAGCCAAAAGTCAAAACCCCCATAGGTTTCAAGAACTTTGGGAAGTCTTTCCCATTCATTCCTGGTAAAAGGTTCAGGATGATTCTGGTAGGCAGAATGTTTAGGTTGTTTTCCTTTGTATTCAGTGCCTTCTGCAAGGGGTAGCCTTGGCACGATTCTGTCTGGTTGCCAGAAGATCTTAGTGGTTGGCTTTAAGGAGATAGCTGTGGGAGGCTTGAATACTCTGATCCCAGCAATATATTTCTCACAGAGCTTTGCCTCCATACTCAACTTCCCAACAAGAATCCAGCCCTCAGGAGGTATAATTACTGCATCAGCTGAATCTACATCAATTTTCTTCCAGTGATGCCTGGGAGATTGAACACCTTGTTTGATCTTCTCAATCTGATCAGACCCTCCCCCTGAGCTTCTGCTTATCCTTTTCTCCACATGAAGACCTTTCTGCATGGGAGGCTTGAGAGGCAGGTGATTCTTGAATTTCAGAAGCTCCTCATACATGTTTGGATATCTGGGCAGCCTCCTACTTTGATATTGACCATTCCAATAAAATCTATGAGGAAATTCAGCAGCCTTTAGAATTTCTTCAAAGCATAGAATGGGAGTAGCATGGTCAAAAGTAGGTCTTCTGGAAATATCCCTTGACTTAGGCTTCAGAAAATGTTCTCTTCTGGTGAGATCGCCATCCCATACAAATAAACCATCTCCTTTCCATTTATATTTCCCTTTAGGGAATACATCAGCAGGGATGGTGATGTCTGTAGTAGCTTCCTCCAACACACCTTCTTGTCCTTCATACACAATCATGGCAAGTGGATTTTCTGGTTCTTCCCCACTTTCTTCAAAGAGAGTTCTGGTAAGATCAGTAAGAACATGATTAATCTTATCAGAATCAGATTCTGCCTCCATGAAGTCAATTACTGGTTCTTCAACTTCTTCCCTGACAATAGTTTCAGCAACCTTTTCAATATTTGATACCTCAACAATTACCTCAGCAGGTTCTTCTAGGTTGAAAATAATAGGGGGTTTCTTCATTCATAGCACGCTGTATAGAGACAGGTTCTGTAGCTTCACCCTTGGTGTGAACGATGGATGGAATATCATCCACTTTCTTCTTATTAGCAGGCTCACCATGTGATATAACTTTTTAACTCTGTCATCAGCCGCAGGTTGGCTTAATTCTTTTGAGGTAATGGAAGGCTTTACCATCTCGATGGGAACAATAATTGGATTCTCTTCTTCTTCCAATTCCTCTTCAGTAAGATTATCAAACAAAACTTTCATCCTTTTGTAAGGTTGTTTAGCAGGTGCAGCTTTCAAGGCAACCTCTCTCATCTTCTTCTGGTACAGCCTGGTCCAGTCTGGCATGATAAAAGGTGTGGGATCCTTTGCCTTCCTTTTTACGATTCTTTCTCTCTTCAAGTCCAAGACTGATTTTGGTTTGTCTTGCTTGAGAGTATTATGGACATTCCCTTCATTATTCTTTGGGATAGTTTTGCTCCTAGTGATTACTGGGGAAGGAGCACGAGCATATTCTAGAGTAGGTAATAGCCATCTCTTCCTCTTGACTTTGGCAACCTTGGAAGGTCTCTTCCTTTTCCTTTCAGTTCTTCTTTCAAGCTCTTCATCTTCTATCAAGGCCTTTTGAGTAGCTTCAGCTAAGGCTCTGTCATTCTCTTCTTGTTCCTTTCTTTTTCTTTCATCTTCTATTGCAGCAACGATTTCTACTACTTTTTGAAATTCAGGATCTGGGTGCAGAGCAGCAAGAGGTTTAATTATGAGTGGTTCAAATGAACTCTCACTCCCAACCCTTTCCATCTGAGCCTGTTCCTTTTGAGATGAGGTAGGCTTAGCAGCTTGAGCAAGCTGTTTAGAAGTCTGACTCACAATTTCAGCAGGGTCATTTTGAATTTTCTGATCAGGTTCAGGTTCTTGTTGAGTGGTAACTTTAGTTAACTTTTCGGATGTAGTCGCCCTTTGGAATGAAGCATCTACTTCTCTTACTCGTTCCAAGTCAGCAGAAGATAGAATCTTCTCAATTCTTTGTCTCTTTATCTTTGACTTCATCTTTTTAGGAATGACTGAAACAGGTATAACCTTTTCTTTGAGCACTTTTTCTTGAGGTCCTTTTTCAGAAATCTTCAGAATCCTCTTCTGGGAAGTAACAGCTTGAGTCTTCCGACTTGGTTCATCATCAGTTTTTTTATTAAGACCCATCTGCTTTATAGTTGTAGCATTGAAGAAGCTTGGGGGATTTTGATCAAATAAAGGTTCTATTTGTACCCCATGGTGCATCAATATCTTCATTATAAGGGTGTTGTGAGGAAGATTTGTTGCAGAATCACGAGCTCTCTTCAGCATTCCAAAGAGAATAACCCAGGGTAGGTTTATCTTCTTTTTCTCCAGCAAGTTGATGACACAAAACTTTGCTAAATCGGAAATATGATCTTTCCCTCCTCCTTTGGGAATGATACAACAACCCAAAATAGCAAGAAGTAGTCTAGGGATAAGATTCATACCTGAACCCTTAGGTTTTAACGGATCCACCTTTCCAAATAACATTTTGTTGACTCTTTTAGCTCCTCCAACTCTGACTTCCCAATCACCCATGTAGACAGTTCCTTCACTTTTGATGCCAATGACTTCTTCCAAAACTCTGTCGTCTATAGTGATCTCACGACCCATCACAAATGCCCTTAAGTATATCTTTTTGTTGCGTTCCACTTGTTCGGCAGATTTCCAGAACTCATAAACACTGGCCTTATGCCAGCCACAATTGATAACGTCAAAGAAGGGCAACCATCCAACACTTCTAAAGTAATCTTCAAGATTTAGCCCTAGCTCAGCCAGACTTTTAAAATCAACACATCAGGATGGAACAATTTTTCCTCTAGCTTTTGAGGCAGAATCCAGATTCTTCTTAGGGGCCATTTAAGGTTGCAGCGAAACTTGAGAGAAACCATGTTTTCTTTGGAAGTTCAAAATTGCAGAGAGACTTCACAACAAGTGAGCAGAGAGAGAAAGTATCTTGAGACTAGCTTCTGCTGAGATATATATAGGCTCAGGTAGCACTAATGATGATAGAGACTGGCTGCGCTGTCTTGGAGAGTCGAGCAATCGTGCAGATTCAGAGGGTAGATGAAAGACTAATTGTCTCAGAGTGCCATGTCATAGAGTGTCAATTTCAGAAAGTATGTGTTTCAACAAATGCAGATTTCAGCAGATATGCACATATAAGAATGAATGCATATGTATGCAAGGGTGGACACATAATTTCAAATATTTAAATAAGCATGTATTTGTGCTAAAAGTTTAAATGATATTACTAGCAATGGTACTTATATGTTCTGGGTTGATGATACAAGTTTGTTGATGCTCAACACTGTCTTCAAAGGCATCTTTGTTGCTTCTGTTGATCGGCTTCACAAGTTCTCTCCATGACTTGTTGAGGTTTC
This sequence comes from Sesbania bispinosa, assembly GCA_026901365.1. Classification (NCBI taxonomy): domain Eukaryota; kingdom Viridiplantae; phylum Streptophyta; class Magnoliopsida; order Fabales; family Fabaceae; genus Sesbania; species Sesbania bispinosa. The sequence goes on from QLOH01000064.1 coordinate 1,135,467, forward strand.
CATCAGGATCTTCTTCCCCAGCATTTGTTAGATGCTTAACCCGGGGTTAAGCTCTGATACCAACTATTAGGACCACAGGAAACATATAAGGGGAGGTTGAATAGTGTTTTAAAATCTTTACAGATTTTCTGGAAAACCTTTTAAACAAGCAAAATCAATTTGAAAATATTGATCAACCTTCCGAAACTGGGACGTTCAGCAACTTGCTGATGCAACTCGGAAGGTTGAATAAAAATAGTTCTAAAATTATTTTCCCTTTAAAGAAAAGATAGTTCTCTGCTCAGATTAATAAAATGACTTTTCTTTATCCCTCCTTGATTAGTTTAAACAGATATCAGCGGAAAGTAAAGAGGTAAGGGAAGAGAGAACCTAACACAAAGATTTATACTAGTTCACCTACTAACCCAGTGAGCTACATCCAGTCTCAGGGCAAAACTCCACTGGATCTTCACTAATCCCACAAGATTACAAGTATTATTTTACCCCAGCCTCTCCAGGCTTAACAACAAGTATTCTTTGTTTTCAATTGCCTCTCCAGGTAACTCATGCAGTATTCTTTGCACACCTGGTCTCTCCAGGCCCAACGAGTATTCTTTGTTTTCAACTGCCTCTCTAGGCAACCCATGTAGTATTCTTTTACAGAAAAGCCTCTTCAGGCTCAACAACAAGCATTCTTTGTTTTCAACTACCTCTCCAGGCTACTCATGAAGTATTCTTTGCACACTGATAAGTGAAAAATATATGATAATTTACTGTATAATTACTGCACTTATCAAGGGTAAAATAGTAAATTTATGCCCCAAATTACCTATTTTTAGTAATAAATGTATATTTTGTAATTATTTGATTTGAATTTGAATATGATGCTATTTTGATAGAAAATCTGTAGATTTTGCAGATAAAAGGGCAAGTTTTAAATGAAGAAACAAGATAACATCTATTTGAAAAGAGAATCTGCAAGATAAAGATTTAAATGGCAGCTGATCAAGATAAAATCAACAATTATTTGGATAATGATTCTGCAGATATAATTTTAAATTTAAATTGTAGATCAAATCAGCACAAGATCAAGCTAAAAAGAGGGAAATAAGGAAAGCATATCAAACAAGGATGAGATCAGGAAGAGATCAAGCTGAAAAAGAGGAAATCAAGGAAAGCTGGAATTTGTAACTACGCTCCACCTGCGCTGAGCGTAGGTGGCGCGCAACAATTAAAAATTCATTCTGGATCCTACGCTTTAAATGCGCTGAGCGCATGATGAAGCGCAAGAATACAGATCAGTTTTTCAAAGGATTTCAAATTAGATTCTTTCCAGATTTCAGATGGCTTTCCAACCTCTATAAATAGAACCTTTTGCAAAGATCAGAGGAGCTTTTGGAGAGACGACAGAGCAGAGCTAGGATTGGAGAAAAGTGACAGCTTCTCCGTTGGATTGTAATGGCTACCATGCGTAGCTAAACTTCCCAATAGGATTAAATGTAGTTGATTCAATCCCCGATTGTATGTGAATTCTCTTTAATATTTATGAATCCCTATTTTTATGATATCGGTATTTTTATTCTGTGCTTAATGCTTAGCTTCCGCCTGTGTGCCGGAGTTATAGGTTGGTTTTATGGGGCGCATTCGAAATGTGGTTTTATAAAATCAATAATGAGTTTGGGGGAGCCTAGAAATAGGTAACTTGAACTCTGATTGGTAAAAATACTCATAGTAGTCACTATGAAAGACCAGGGCGGATTGATAGTTTTAACAAACGGAAAAATAGATCTTTAAAGCTAGGGTAATTTATCGCTTGGGAGAACCCGCATGAATTATTTCTGAGTATTTTATCGCTGTGGAAACCATGGTAAAATAACATAGTTTGGCTAAGGTATCATAATTATACATTCATAAATATTATTGGGATTCACATATGAAAGGGGTGCGATGAAACAAAGTTCAATCCTAGTCCAAGTAACTGTCTCTATCTTTCTCACTTTAAGTTCAATTCTATTTTCTTTTGCAATTCTCAACAACAAATAATCATACGCTCTTACTCGATAGTTGTGACCACTAATCTTCATAAGTTGAACCGTTCCTTGTGGATACGATACTCTTACTTACTATTATACTGATGGGTTTTTGGTACGATTGCCAGAAATTCAACAAGTATTTTTGGCGCCGTTGTCGGGGAACGATGTATCAATTTTTAAAGACTTGGGAGGTCTATTCTATCAAGTTGTATATATTTTATTGTTTTAGGATTTTTTATTTTCTATTTTTTTTAGGATTTTTAGTAAAATTTTAATTTAATTTATTTTTTTTATTCTCTTCCACACTTACCCTTTTTCGAGTTTCTTGATTTATGTTTTTGCAAGGTCAGGTGTCCCCAAATCAATTGCAATTCGATCCAAAAATAGAGAAGACATCTAGGAGGAACATGAGTAGAAACAAGAGAAGGAGACAAAGGAGAAGTTAGGAAGAAAACAAAAAGATGGCTGAAGAACAACAACCAAGGAGAAGAGTCTTAGGAGACCATGTCATGCACCAAGGACCTCGTCATTACTCGAGCATTGTTGTACTAGTTACAGCGAAGTCCTTGGAGATGAAGGCTGCACATTTAAACCTCATTAGTGCCCATCAATTTGCTGGATTGGATCATGAAGATCAAAACACTCATCTTTCTAACTTCTATGAATTGATTGGTACTATGGGATTTGAAGAAGGAGATTTGGAATCTGTCTACTTACGATTGTTTCCCTTTTCTCTAATAGGTAAGGCAAAGGAGTGACTAAAATCACATCCTAATCAGAGTCTGAACAATTGGGGCGTGGTAGAAGATAAATTTCTGAAGAGATTCTTTCCACCATCCCGATATATTCAAGCCAAGTCAGACATCTCCACATTCAGGCAAGGAGTAGATGAACCATTATGTGATGCATGGGAGAGATTCAAGTCTTTTCTGCGAAAGTTCCCAAACCATGGTTTTGAAGAAATTGCCCAATTAAATATTTTCTGCAATGGACTCAAACCCGATTCAAAATCATTCATAGATGCTGCAGCAAGAGGGACAATTTTGGCAGTGGATGCAGAGCGTGCTATTACTATTATTGACAATTTTGCGCAGAATGATCAACAAGCTCAATATGGGAGACAACCAGTTCAAGTTCAGAAGAAGAGAGTGCTAGAATTAAACAACAATGATGCACTTCTAGCAGAAAATAAGCTTATCAAGCGACAACTAGAAGCACTCACCAAGCAATTGGTGTGAGAGCCGGAGGCTGATGAGGGCGGGGAGTGATCGCCGGTGCAAAGAGGCACAGACAAGGAGCGACTCCTGGCAGGCTTCTAAGCAAGAAGGGACACATGGATGAACCGAGCCCACACCCGAATGAGAGGGATCTAGAGACTGTGCAGGTATGGGACTGCACAGTTGAAAATAGCTTAAAGGAAATTGTTGGGGAGAACTATACCAACAAGATGCATATTCTTTTCGGAAGCCCATAACATAAGAACTCCATAGTTAAGCGTGCTTGGCTTGGAGCAATTCTGGGATGGGTGACCTTCTGGGAAGTTTCCCGGAAAGTGTTCAAGTGAGGACAAAGCATACTGGAAAGACTCGTGTTGGTTTGTGGGGACCCTCATCACTCCTGCAAGCGGCTCGGGGGCATTACAAATGGTATCAAAGCCGAGCCTCTCCCAGTACGGTGTGGTTCGGGGACAAACCAGGCGGAAGCTGGTGGGCATGTGAGAGCCGGAGGCTGGTGAGGGCAGGGAGTGATCACCGGTGCAAAGAGGCACAGACAAGGAGCGGCTCCTGGCAGGCTTCTAAGCAAGAAGGGACACATGGATGAACCGAGCCCACACCCGAATGAGAGGGATCTAGAGACTGTGCAGGTATGGGACTGCACAGTTGAAAATAGCTTAAAGGAAATTGTTGGGGAGAACTATACCAACAAGATGCATATTCTTTTCGGAAGCCCATAACATAAGAACTCCATAGTTAAGCGTGCTTGGCTTGGAGCAATTCTGGGATGGGTGACCTTCTGGGAAGTTTCCCGGAAAGTGTGCAAGTGAGGACAAAGCATATTGTAAAGACTCGTGTTGGTTTGTGGGGACCCTCATCACTCTTGCAAGCGGCTCAGGGGCGTTACAATTGGAAGCACTTCCTCAACAACTGAAAGCAGTACAGTCTCAACCTAGCCAAGCCCAACCGTTGATCTGTGACTTTTGCGGAGGCGACCATCCTAATGGTCATTGCTCTTCTCAGGACACTCAAGCAGACCAAGTCAACTTCATGGGAAATCAAGGAAGGCAAGGTAATTTCTCCAACAATAATCAGTACTCACAAGGATGAAGATATAACCAAAATAACAACTCTGGATGGAGACAACAAGATGTAAGCAACAGACAGATGCCATATCAACAGCAGCAACAAAATTACCCTTCAACAAATGACAGACTCTCAAAATTAGAAGAAAAGATTGATGCTTTTATGTAGAACTTTGATGGCTTTAAAAAGAATATAGAAGCATCAATCAAAGCCTTGGAGAATCAAGTTGGCCAACTAGCAAATGAGATGGCAGAACATAAAAAGGGCCACTTCACAGCAAACACTCAGACCAATCCAAAGGAGCACTGCAATGTAGTTACTACTGATGGTAACGTAACAGAAAAGAGTGACTTAGAAGATAACATCCTACTTGAAGAAAAGTTGCTCACAAAGGAGATTGTGAAAATGAGTGTTCAAGAAGAAGAGAAGCTAGAGGCGGTTCTGAAAGATGAAGAAGAAAAGGTCTACAACACAGGTAAGTCACTTGACCCAGGTAAGTTCACTGTACCAGTTTCTATTGGTAATCAACCTGTTACAAAGCTTTATTAGATCTTGGGGCGAGCATCAATTTGATGCCGCTTTTATTCTTTAACAAACTGGGAATTTTGAAGGTCAAGCATGCCAAGGTGAAGTTGCAGCTTGCAAATAAAACCACTCAACATCCATATGGGATAATTGAAGATTTGCCAATAAGGGTGGATAAGTTTGTGTATGCTGTAGACTTCTACATTGCTAAAATGGAAGAGAAGGATACTGATGTCCCCTTAATCCTAGGAAGACCGTTCATGAAAGCTGCCAAGGTAATAGTTGATGTTGATCGGGGAAAATATCAAATCAACTCTAAAGATGAGAGCATAATTTTTCACCTAGACAGAGGAATTCCCCAACTAGCTGAACCACCAGATCAATTGAAGATAGATCCTACTCATGGGATCTGCATCACCCATTTTGAACCAAAGCTGCAAAAGGTAAGAAAAAAGGAAGCCATGAAACAAAAAGTCTCTGAGCACAAGAAGAAGAAGGTGAAGTTGGCTGAACGTCTCTAGAAGGGGGGGTTGAATAGAGACTTTTCGAATCTGTTCCTGCAATTCCACACTAAAATTGAAAGTTGAGATGTGCTCTCAAGTTGGTTAACTTGGAGTCTCTGTTAAGACAAGATGGAGTTTATCAATTTTGGTAAAGCTCTTTGTCTAGACTTTAGTTTAAAGTCTTATCTTGATTATCAATTCAACTGTATCTTTAGTTATCAAGCTGTATTAATTAATTCAAGATAAGCAGATATAAGAATAAGGTAAAGAGACAAGAGACAGAGATCTTATCCTGGTTCACCCACTCCTTGGGCTACGTCCAGTCCCCACAACCTGTGAGATTTTCCACTATTGACAAACCAGTCAATACAAGTATTCTTACAGCCTCTTCAGGACGTCTCACTCACACTAAGCCTAGGCACACTCCTATCTTAGCTGAGTCACAAGTATTCTTACAGTCTCTTTAGGACGTACACACCTCACTCTAAGACTAGGCACACTCCTATCTTAGATGAGATAGGTTACAGATAAATGTTTGTGATAAGTCTAGCCTAAGCTCATACAAAGTATGGATATAAGAGTAATGAGCTAGACTAGGTCTCAACTCTGGTTACAGTGTTGGAATGATATTCACAGAGATGAGATGAAAGAGACAGATGTATGATCTCAAGATGAGATGTGTCTGTGCTCAGACAGCTGGTAGATACACTTGAGATGTCTGTTGAGATGTGATAAGATGCTTAATGATTTCACGGAAGTTTAGGAAGTCTCTCTCACTTCTCAGCTCTTGATAATGTCTCTTTTATATCTTCAGTTAGAAAACTAGCCGTTATATGGCCGTTTCTAGCTATTGGAGTGTATAGCAAGGAGACAGGCTTTTCAGGTAGGTGTTCAACAGCTTTTCAGGCTAAGTCATTGTGTCAGTGTCCTTGTGTCCTTATTTGACTTTGTGCTGACCTTACTTGCTGTCTTTTATCATTGAGCATGCAGTCTTGCTTCTGTCCAGAGTCAGTTATATTTTACTTGTATCTCTGATGAGATCTCGTCTGTTCACGTTTGTCCATGAGACAGCGTCTCAAGCTGTTCTTGCATCTCAAGCTGAACTTGCATCTGTTCATGGCTTGCATCTCAAGCTGAGCTTGCATCTATTTATGACTTCATGCTTATGCTTGCTTGAACTATGATAGCTTCTGAACATAGGCTTGCATCTCAAGTTGAGCTTTTATCTGAATCTTGTTGGAGTGTTTCTTCATAGACTCAGTGATGAGCTTTGATTGCACCACATCTGTTTTGATTCCAACACATATGCTGTCTGTGTAAATTGACTTGCTCGAATTCTGGTTTGATCTTTGAAGCACACGACTCTTGTAGAGCTCCTTATAGCTTCTGTTCTTGTGCCATTGTTACTTATGTTATAACTGATCTTAGAGGTCCAAAGATCCTTTCTGTCTTCATGTATTCCTGCGGTAACTTAAATACAGAAAGTCTCTGCAACACTTGAACACACAGTTAGTGACACAAGATGCATCTCATCTGGATATTTAAACTTACTCAGTTTGTCATATTAAAAACTTCTTTAGGGTGAGCTTGTCTCAACAATCTCCCCCTTTTTTGATGATGGCAAACTGTAAGTTATATATCTGATGAGATCAGTGAAAGAGAGATGCATGTGTGATTTCACTTTTCTTAAAATGTGCAAACTCTTGTTTAAACAGAAGTAATGTGAGGAGAAAAACTCCCCCTGAGTCATAGACTATTTTTCTGTTATGTTTTGTCTTAAGACTTAGTGTTTGAAATTTTGATTAAGATATTTAAGTGAACTGAACAAGGATATACTGCAATCATAGAGAGTCACTTTCATTAATCAGAAAGATAATTAGAGGATTACATTCTCAAAAGATGCCTCTGCATCTTATCAAAGTTCTGTGAAAAGATGCAAACTACATCTTTAGCTAAGCATAATTAATCCTCATAGACTAAAAATTAAAAAAAATCTAACACAGACCCTCATTAGATATCTAACCAACTCTCCCCCTTTTGACATTATCAAAACAAGAAAACTAGCTAAGCTAGGATGAGTGGGAAGAGGATGAGTTTGAATCAGGTCTTGATGGGCGCAGCACAGTCTGAGGAAACTCAGGCAGAGGAGGCAAATTGGAAAGATGAAGGTTCATCTTCCTGTTAAATTCATTCGATGCATGCATTGCTTGCAGGACAGTGTCAAATCTTGAAAGAATGGCCTCTTGCCTTTTCTTGTGGTGCTTCAGCTTCTTAAGAATCTTCTTCTGATTCTGCTCAATTCTTGTTTGGAGATTCTGGTGGTGTTGTTGTTGTTCCTCTTGTAATTGATTAAAAAAAGTATTAATTGAATTTGACAGATGGGTAGGAATAGATGGTTCAGATGAGGGTGCCTTAGTTGGCTCAGGTCTGTCAGTGGGAGGTGTAGACTGATCATATTTTGGTTGTGGTGAGTTGAGCAGGATGGTCTCAACAAAGAATTTTCCAAGAGTAGGAAATGAAGTAGGAATGGAGTAAGTTGGCCGTGGGCTTACTGGAGTAGCTTGTTGAGTGGTGGTGACTTCTATTGTCTCATGCTCAAGTTGCTGCTGCCCCGGAGCTGTTTCATGGCTTGAGGCAGTGGTATCCTTCTCCAAGCTGACTAATGTCTCAGCAACTATTTTGCTTACAGGAAAAACTTCTTCTGTTATCATTTCTGGTGGAGGAGAGTGTGAAGGTGACAGATGCTGAGGTGAGTGGACCAAGGTCTCTTCTGCATTCAGAAGCTCTTCTTCTTCAGTAGCAGGTGTTTCTTTTTCTGTCATGGCCATATCTCCTTCAATTTGTGCTTCTTCTTCTTCATTTCTTATTGCTTCTTCTTCTGCCACATTTTTAGGTTGTGGCTCATTTTCAGCAGGAGTTTGTCCAGCTTGAGTAGAAGGCTCAGACTTGGACTTCTTTTTCTTCTTTTTCTTCTTCTCAGTCTCTATAGAGATGGATGGTTGAGCTTTTCTTTTCTTTTCTTTGATAGGAATCTCAGATCCTTCTTGAGATCCTTCAATAGCTTCCTTTGAGGCCTTCTTCTTCTTTTTCTTTTTGGCTTCAGGAAGAGGGAGAAGCCTGTGTTGTGGTAGGTACAACAGGAGTGGAGTCAGTTAAGGGAAAAGTGGGGGAAGGAATAGACTTACCATCTAGACCAAGAGACTTGAGATTCTTGTTGCCAATATATCCAGGTCTCTCTTCAGACTTCTCACAGCTGCTGAAGTCAACTTTGAAATGCTTCATGATGATGGTGGTGAGCATCCTAAATGAGAGAGAGGCATTGATCTTGGAGTTGTGGAAAGCATGCTCCATGTGCCTTAGGATGAGAAAAGGAAGGTTGAGAGGAATCCCGTGCTTGAGATGGTACATCACCATCAGATCTTGGTGATAAACTTTGTTGAAGGTGCCAGCTCTTGGCATGATGCACTTGGCCACCAAGTGAAACAAAAATTTTCCAAATGGGTTAAGAGATGAGGCATCATCTGTGATGAGTCTACCTTTGAAGAGGGAAGTAACAACATTGGCTGAAGGGATTCCAATGCTATCCCACCACTGCTCCTCATGGTACAACCTGTTTCCAGTCACAGGTGTTTGAATGATGGCTCCTAGGGTCTCTTCAGTCAGCTCAATGTGGATTCCCTTGATGTCAGAAATGATGTGGGGCTGTTCTTCTGAAGATCCCTTAGCTTTGTAACAAGCAGCATAGAAGGCTCTGGTCATCTTGGGGAAGACATAATCTGTCATGGTCAGATAGTCTTGCCATCCTTGTTTCTTCAGATAAGGACTCAGGTCCCACCCTTCATCTTTTAACTCTTGGGTAGAGAGGACTCTTCCCACTATAATCTTCTTCTCAGAGAATCTCTTGGTATATTTTTCTTCAACCTCACTATTGGAGAAGAGGTCAGACTGAAATGAAATTTTCTTGCCCTCTGGAACCTTCTCTTTTCCTTTCTTTGAAGATTCAAGTTGAGTTAGGTCAATGTGGACAGGGGATCTTGATGCTGAAGTCTGAGCTACTTGGCAAGCAATTCTTTGGGATTTCATGCGAGGAGGTAAGGGGGTGCTTCTCTTGGAGGATGTGGATTTTGAGGATGGTGAAGGCTGTGTAGATTGAGTGGTTTGAGAAGGCTCTGTTTCAGTGCTGGGTTGTGGAGAAGGAGAACGAGACAGGGTCTCTTGGCTGGAGTGAATACTCAAGGATTTTGATTCCTCAGAGGAAGACATTTTGTTCGGAGAAGAGGAGGATGATGATTTATCAGAGTAAGGAAGTTTCAAGGCTGTGAGCTTGATTCACATTTAAGAGAAGAGGAGAGAGCAGGAAGTGAGTTTGGAGTGAGAGATGAGACTTAAATAGTCTTCAGATAAGAGAGGAAAGAGAGAGAGAGAGACGTAATAACTGCTCTTTAGTGGGGAGTTATTATGGCAGTTGTGGGAGGTTGGCTCTTCTTTTTATAGGCTAACGACTAGTTTTCCAGGTAGTGGGAAGTTACTAACCGTTGAGCAATGGCTCAATCCTTCAGTTTTGGTAAATGGAAACGTCTCAATAATTTCATGAGACGTTGGTTGAGATGAATCATGAGACACGTCTGGTGACAGATGCGTCTGAACCCACGTCTCTTTACAAATGACACTTGAGTCTCATCTCTGGTGAGACTTTAATCATATAGCCCATAGTAGAGCTGGTCTCAACTAACTATGTTTATTCAAGAGAACACATATTTAGCAATTTTAGATTCTCATTGAATCTTTCTTCAACTAAAGGCTTTGTAAAGATGTCAGCTAGCTGATTTTTAGTATCTACAAAGATTAGTTCAATATTCCCTTTTTGCACATGATCTCTTATAAAATGATGTTTGATGTCAATGTGTTTGGACCTAGAATGATGTACAGGGTTCTTAGCAAGATTTATGGCACTAGTATTGTCACAATAAATAGGAATTTTAGAGTACCTGACTGCATAATCTTGCAATTGAGATTTGATCCACAGAACTTGAGTGCAACACGCAACTGCTGAGACATACTCAACCTCTGTTGTAGATAAGGCAATAGTGTTTTGCTTTTTACATGACCAGGAGATAAGGCACTTTCCTAGGAATTGACAAGATCCACTGGTGCTCTTTCTGTCTATTTTATCTCCAGCAAAGTCAGCATCACTATAACCTATGAGATCAAAACTCTTTCCCTTCTCATACCATAGGCCAAGATTAGTGGTTCCAATCAAGTATCTAAATATTCTTTTTACAGCAGTGAGATGAGATTCCTTGGGATGAGATTGGTATCTTGCACATATTCCTACAGCAAACTGAATATCTGGTCTGCTGGCAGTTAAATACATAAGAGAACCAATCATACCTCTGTACAGTTTGTCTGATATTGCTTTTCCATCTTTGGTCAATCTGATTTGAGGGGTGCATAGGAGTTTTCATTGGTCTTGCCTCACTCATTTTGAACTTGTAGAGAAGATCTCTTGTGTATTTTTCTTGACTAATGAATATCCCATCAGTTAATTGTTTGATTTGGAGCCCCAAGAAAAATCTCAGCTCACCCATCATACTCATCTCAAACTCTCCCTGCATGAGACTTGAGAACTCTTGACATAAAGATTCATTAGTTGATCCAAAGATGATGTCATCAACATAAATTTGAACAATCAATAAATCTTTTCTAATTTCTTTCTTAAATAAAGTAGTATCAATCTTACTCCTTATAAAATCATTTTTAATTAGAAATGAGCTTAACCTGTCATACCAAGCTCTTGGAGCTTGCTTGAGTCCATATAGAGCTTTGGATAGCTTAAGCACATGTTCTGGATGGTCAGGGTCTTCAAACCCAGGGAGCTGCCTTACATAGACTTCTTCCTCTATGACCCCATTTAGGAATGCACTTTTTACATCCATTTGATATAATTTGAAGTTTTTGAAGGCTGCAAAGGCTAGTAGGATCCTGATAGCTTCAAGTCTTGCCACTGGTGCAAAGGTCTCATCATAATCTATTCCTTCTTGTTGGTTAAACCCTTGAGCCACCAATCTGGCATTGTTTCTCATTACTTGACCTTTCTCATTTAGCTTATTTCTGAAGACCCATCTGGTTCCAATTATGGTTTGATGAGATGGTGGAGGAACCAGATTCCAGACCTTGCTTTTCTCAAACTGATTTAATTCATCTTCCATGGCCTTAATCCAGGATTCATCATTTAAGGCTTCATGTATGTCTTTTGGCTCTATGTTAGATAGAAGAGCCATTAGATTCTCTGTGTCTCTGAAGGAAGATTTGGTTCTGACTCTGTCTGAAGTTTCTCCAAGTATCTGATCTCTTGGATGAGATCTTACCAGTCTCCAGCTTCTGGGTAGTTGAGATGCATGTTCATTTTGTATCTCAACATTCTCTTGTCTTGTTTCTTGAGATCTGGTTTGATTATCTTATTTATCTTCTTCTTGAGGATTATGAGAGGGTTCAGATTGGCTACTTCTGAGAGGTACTCCTTCAGACTGAGCTTCTCTCCTGTGTTCAGACAGAGGTGACTTCATCATCTTTTGTTCAGGTGAGAGTCTTTCTTCAGCTTCCTGAGTTGAGATCTTTAGATCTTTTATCAGCTCTTCTATCTCCTCATCAACTTCTTTCTGAGTATTTCCCTGAACTTCATTGAATACTACATGCATAGATTCTTCAGTAGTTTTGGTTCTTAGATTGTATACTCTGTAAGCTTTGGAGGTTAATGAATATCCTAGGAAAATTCCTATATCTGATTTGGTTTCAAATTTTCCTAGTTGATCTTTTATATTTAAAATATAGCAATCACATCCAAACACATGAAAATAAGAAACTGAAGGCTTCCTACCTTTCCATAGCTCATATGGAGTTTTATTTAAGATCTTTCTTATAGTGACTTTGTTTAAAATATAGCAAGAAGTATTGACAGCTTCTGCCTAGAAGTACATTTCAATTCCAGAGTCACATAACAAAGTTCTAGCCATTTCTTGAAGACTTCTATTTTTCCACTCAATTACACCATTCTGTTGAGGAGTCCTTGGACAAGAGAAGTTATGAGTTATGCCATTTTTATCAAAGAATTTTCTAAACTTAACATTCTCAAATTCTCCTCCATGGTCACTCCTAACAGATCCAATTCTGTATCCTTTCTCAGATTGAATCTTTTTACAAAAGGTTTTGAAGGAATTATATGATTCATCTTTCTGAGATAGGAACAGCACCCAGGTGAATCGTGAGAAATCATCCACAATGACAAAACCATATTTTTTACCACTGAGACTCACTGTCTTAGTTGGTCCAAATAGGTCAACGTTGAGGATCTCAAGTGGCCTAGTAGTTGAGACATAGTTCTTGGGTTTGAAACTTGATTTGTTGTGCTTGCTTTTGATACAAGGATCACACTTCAAGTCTTTGTCAAATTTTACCTTAGGTAATCCTTTGACAAGAGACTGACTAGCAAGCTGACTCATAGTTCTCATGTTAATATGTCCAACCCTTTTGTGCCAAAGCCATCTCTCATGATCATGAGACATGAGACAGGTGAGATCTGACAGACCCTCTAGTGAGACTGAGTAAAGATTTTTCTTTCTTGTTCCAGAGAAAATGATTTTTCCAGATTTGGAGTCTATGATCTCACAAAAGGTAGGCTGAAAATTAACATGATAACCATTGTCACATAACTGACTGATACTCAGCAAATTATGTTTCAAACCTTCAACAAAATATACATTTTCAATCTGAGCTGAATTTGCTTTACCAATTTTACCTATGCCCTTGATCTGGGCTTTGCTGTTGTCCCCAAAAGAGACAACTCCAGCAGTCTTTTCCTCAAGTGACAGGAACTTGCTTTTGTCTCCTGTCATGTGCCTTGAACATCCATTGTCCAGCACCCATTCTTTCTTGGTCTTTGCTGCTGCCAGGCACATCTGTTACAACAAGAGATTTAGCTTTAGGTACCCACTTGTATTTGGGTCCTGCATGGTTTGTTACCTTTCTCTCAGATGCTACTTGTATCATGTAACAATCTGTGGCTTTATGACCATATTTACTACAACAAGAGCATCTTTCTTTTTTCTTTTTTCTTGCAGGAATGAAGAAGTCTTTATACCAAGCCCAGCTTTATCAAAAATGCCCTTTTGAGATCCAATGAGTCTCTCAAGGTTTTTTGTTCCATTTACAAATTTTCCTAGGTCATTTATGAGAGTTCTGTTCTGCAGTTTAAGCTGCTGATTTTCTTCTTGTAGCCTTTTTTGATCTTGTCCATTGAGAGCTTGAGTCTTAGCTTTTACTTTTTCAGACAGTTTCATGTGAGACAACATGAGACTACTGTTTTTATGATTTAAATCTTCATTTTCTTTTTCAAGAAATTTGATTTTCTCAAGAGTTGTATTCAAATCTAATTTAAGTAATGAGCTCTTAGAGGCAAGAAGATTTGAATCATACAGAAGATTCTCAAAAGAAGACTTAAGTTCATCAATAGAATATTCAGAGTCAGATTCATTTACCTCTTCATCTGATGAGTCTCCTTTTGCCATGAGACATAGGTTAGCTGACTGTCCATCTTGACTTTCCTCTTCATCTGTGTCATCCCAGGTGACCATCATTGCCTTCTTCCTAGGACTTTTCTTCATTTCTTTTCTGAGTTGAGGACATTCAGACCTGATATGCCCAGGCTTCTTGCATTCAAAGCAGATAAATTGTCCTTTCTTATCAGATTTTATTTCTCCTCTCCTTGAGGGAAAATTCTTTCTTCCAGTCCCTCTGACTCTCCACATGCGTCTGATCTTCCTTGAGATGTAGGCTAGCTCATCATCCATTTCACTATCATCTTCCTCTTCCTTATCTTCTTCTGTTTCAGAATCTTGAGATGAGTTGAGTGAGGTTTTTTTTAGAAGAGCTTATCGTTTTGCCTTTTGAGTTACTGGAAGCTGCTTTTAGTGTATAGACTTGGGTCGTCTGATGAGATCTTCTTCCATCAACTCTTGCTCATGTACCTTCAGAGATCCAAGAAGTTCATCTAGTCTGAGAGTACTCAAATCTTTAGCTTCCTGGATGGCTGTTACCTTTGGTCTCCAAGGTTTGGGCAAACTTCTCAAAATTTTTCTTACCATATCCTGATTTGAGTATGTTCTTCCTAGTGATTTCAGGTTATTTGTTATGACAGTGAATCTCCTCACCATGTCTTCAATGCCTTCATCTTCATTCATCTTGACGAGCTCATACTGTCTGACCAGTATGTTGATCTTGGCTTCTTTAACTTGATTTGTCCCTTCATGTTCAACTTCAAGAGCATCCTATATTTCTTTAGCTGAGACACACCCAACTACCTTGTCATATTCACTTCTGCTTAAGGCACAAGTGAGAAGGTATTTAGCTCTTGAGTTGAGTACATATCTTGCCTTCTCAGCATCTGTCCACTGTTCTCTGGGTTTAGCTGCCCTAAGTCCAAGCTCATCTGTGGTGTATGGAACATAAGGGCCTATTTCAATGATCTCCCATAGATTAGCATGCTGAGATTCAATGAACAACCTCATCCTGTCTTTCCAGTAATAATAATCAGTTCCATCAAAGGCAGGAGGTCTGTTTGTTGAAGCTCTTTCAGGAATGAACAGACTTGTACTTGGACCAGCCATGGATCTTTTTCCTCTTCACACAGAGGTGTGCTCAACCCCTAGAGGCCGAGCTTTGATACCAACTGAAGTTGGCTGAACGTCTCTAGAAGGGGGGGTTGAATAGAGACTTTCCGAATTTGTTCCTGCAATTCCACACTATAATTGATAGTTGAGATGTGCTCTCAAGTTTGTTAACTTGGAGTCTCTGTTAAGACAAGATGGAGTTTATCAATTTTGGTAAAGCTCTTTGTCTAGACTTTAGTTTAAAGTGTTATCTTGATTATCAATTCAACTGTATCTTTAGTTATCAAGCTGTATTAATTAATTCAAGATAAGCAGATATAAGAATAAGGTAAAGAGACAAGAGACAAAGATCTTATCCTGGTTCACCCACTCCTTGGGCTACGTCCAGTCCCCACAACCTGTGAGATTTTCCACTATTGACAAACCAGTTAATACAAGTATTCTTACAGCCTCTTCAGGACGTCTCACTCACACTAAGCCTAGGCACACTCCTATCTTAGCTAAGTCACAAGTATTCTTACAGCCTCTTCAGGACGTACACACCTCACTCTAAGACTAGGAACACTCCTATCTTAGATGAGATAGGTTACAGATAAATGTTTGTGATAAGTCTAGCCTAAGCTCATACAAAGTATGGATATAAGAGTAATTGAGCTAGACTAGGTCTCAACTCTGGTTACAGTGTTGGAATGATATTCACAGAGATGAGATGAAAGAGACAGATGTATGATCTCAAGATGAGATGTGTCTGTGCTCAGACAGCTGGTAGATACACTTGAGATGTCTGTTGAGATGTGATAAGATGCTTAATGATTTCACGGAAGTGTAGGCAGTCTCTCTCACTTCTCAGCTCTTGATAATGTCTCTTTTATATCTTCAGTTAGAAAACTAGCCGTTATATGGCCGTTTCTAGCTGTTGGAGTGTACAACAAGGAGACAGGCTTTTCAGGTAGGTGTTCAGCAGCTTTTTAGGCTAAGTCATTGTGTCAGTGTCCTTGTGTACTTATTTGACTTTGTGCTGACTTCACTTGCTGTCTTTTATCATTGAGCATGCAGTCTTGCTTCTGTCCAGAGTCAGTTATATTTTACTTGTATCTCTGATGAGATCTCGTTTGTTCACGTCTGTCCATGAGACAACGTCGCAAGCTGTTCTTGCATCTTAAGCTGAACTTGCATCTGTTCATGGCTTGCATCTCAAGCTGAGCTTGCATCTATTTATGACTTCATGCTTATGCTTGCTTGAACTATGATAGCTTCTGAACATAGGCTTGCATCTCAAGCTGAGCTTTTATCTGAATCTTGTTGGTGTGTTTCTTCATAGACTCAGTGATGAGCTTTGGTTGCACCACATCTGTTTTGATTCCAACACATATGTTGTCTGTGTAAATTGACTTGCTCGAATTCTGGTCTGATCTTTGAAGCACACGACTCTTGTAGAGCTCCTTATAGCTTCTGTTCTTGTGCCATTGTTACTTATGTTATAACTGATCTTAGAGGTCCAAAGATCCTTTCTGTCTTCATGTATTCCTGCGGTAACTTAAATACAGAAAGTCTCTGCAACACTTGAACACACAGTTAGTGACACAAGATGCATCTCATCTGGATATTTAAACTTACTCAGTTTGTCATATTAAAAACTTCTTTAGGGTGAGCTTGTCTCAACAGAAGGTTCCCAAAATTTTTAGGGAACCAACAAGAAGAAATAAGCAACAAAAGGAGTCTATCATGGAGTTCAAGTTCAAAAAGAAAAAAAGATCAACATCAGAGGATGAAGAAGATCATGAAGACAGTGATGGAAGTGATGATAATACCAGGAATTGGCTTGGAGGATGGGCAATAAAAGGAAGGACATGAGCTGAGTCAACCATCATCCTCCAATTGAGGCCATCATGAGTAAAACAGGCGTCGAGCTAGAAGACATTAAACAAGTGCTTCCTGGGAGGCAACCCAACATTTTTGTTTTGTTTTTGTTTTTGTTTTGATAAGAGTCAATACCTGTTTAGTGTGGAAAATTGTTAGGAAAATGATCAATTAACATATGGAAATGGATTAGAAACACTTTGAATTAGGAAGTAGCGGAAAATGGAACAAAAATTTTAATTCTGTTTCCTACGCTTCACGTACGCTGAGCGCAAATGAAGCGTAGCAATGAGCTTTCAATTATGTTTTTTGCGCTTCACTTTCGCCTAGCGCAAGTGAAGCGCAACATTACCACTTTTGTTTCTGTTTTTTGCGCTTCACCCCCGCTGAGCGTAGGTGAAGCGCACGACTCGCTCCAGGAATTTTTTTTTTGCAACACGTGCTCCACCTACGCCGAGCGCAAGTGGAGCGCGCGTTCCCGCTCCAGTATAAATTTGAAATCCTGGAGCGGGGAAGGTCACTTTTCACCTTCCCCACTCATTTTTCAACTTGTTCTCTCTGAAGTCTTACCTTTCCCTTAACTTTTCACCTTCAAAACCTCTTCCTTTAAACTTTTAGCACTCTTTCAGGTATGTTTTTACTGTTTAATTAGTTTTTCACCTATTAAAATTTTTAGTTCTCTATTTTATTTGAGCAATACCTTAGGATAGAAGACTTAGGCTCTTAGGACCCCATAAATTAGGATTATTTGTCAATAGAGTCTTAGTTTAGAATGTTGATTATGATTGTAAGCATGGTGGTGTGTTTTAGTATGTTCAGGTGGTAGTTTTTGAAGTGCTCAGTAAATTATTGCAAATTATTCTAAATGGTAATATGGATGCTTTATTGGGATTCAATTTTTTACATGACCATTGCATGAATAATTGTGCATTATTGCATGTTTGAAAAGCATGATTTTTTAGCATAATTTTGTTTACTCTTTAATACCCTATTTAGTAATGTTTAGGACTTGCTTTAACTTTAGCATGCTCTTAAGAAATTAATAAATTGGCATTGGGTAATACAATAATCAAGATTTTGTGCAACATTTCTTGCTATATGATTGCTCTGATTTTTGAATTAAGATGGCCACCATGTGTGAAAAATTTTATGCATAGCTTCTTTCATTAATCTCGAGTTAACATTATTTGCATAGAAATAATCTTGGTTTGATCTTATTCTATAGATGGCTCACATGAAGGAAGTTCACACTACCAGTACCTCTAGGAGAGAAAAAGCAGGCAAGGGAGGTACAAAGAGGACTAGAGAGGTACCACTAGATTTCGACCAATTCAGGTTCAAAAACCCTGTTGCTGCTGAAGCTTACAGTT
Organism: Sesbania bispinosa; assembly: GCA_026901365.1. NCBI lineage: Eukaryota > Viridiplantae > Streptophyta > Magnoliopsida > Fabales > Fabaceae > Sesbania > Sesbania bispinosa. The sequence continues at coordinate 1,153,702 of QLOH01000064.1, forward strand.
CATTATTGAATTGTAACTTTATTGAGGAGAGGCCAGTTGCTCTCCAGCCTGGCGAATTTGAGGAATTCAGAGGGGAGGTCATTAGGAGAGGCTGGAGGCGAGTTGCTGAACCGACCATGCATTATGACCCTGAGCTGGTCAGGGAGTTCTACGCCAACGCCATTGGTGACCATGGCATAGATGTTAGCTGGCAGTCCTATGTGAGGGGGCAGGTAATTTCGTATGATCGCGATGTGATCAATGCATTTTTGGGGTACCCAGGGCCAGAGGATCAGAGACAAATGTTTTGCCAGTTTCATGAGCTGGTGAAGGAAGTAGGGGTCTATGGCAATGACCCACTGGATACTAGGACTGCAGAGTGCTTATGCTTGCGGGGGCGTACCTTCGAGAGGAATGCCCATGGACACGCTGCCAGGATTTATAGGCGTGATATGAGGGATATTACGCAGATGTGGACTATGTTGGTGTTAGCTAACATCCAGCCCACCAACCATGTTTCAGACATTATCATGCCAGTAGCTCACCTCCTCTACTGCATTTTGGTTGGGCATGACATTGACATTGCTAGAGTAATATCTCAAAAGATATTCTCATTTGCATCTTCTGTGGGGCGACGGAGCGCCCAGTCTAGGATCAGTTTGGGCTTCCCTTCACTTATTACTGCCCTTTGCCAGTCTAGGGGAATTGAGGTGTTTGCCTCGGCACTCATCAAGACCCCTATGACTAGGGGATACATTGAAGACAACTGCATCCCAGAAGAGGAGGATGAGGATGAGGAGCCACCAATTCCACAGGCACCACCACCACCATAGCAGCAGCAGCAGCCACCACCACCAGATACCCAGATTCCATTTTGGGCTCAACATATCATCACTCAGAACACGCACATTCTAGCCCAAATGACCAGCCTCCACCGAGCAGCAGTGCACTTTCAGGATTATCATTACCAGACTCGCCCGGATCCTTACCCCAGCATGACACCGGATCAGTTCAGAGATTATTTGTAGTGGCCTGGGGACATGCCTATTTTACCGAGAGAGGAAGGAGCAGCTTGAGGTGGAGCTGATGATGAGATGGAGGATGAGGACTGAGATTTTATTTGGTGTTTTTCTTTTCTTTTTTCTTTTTCTTTTAGTTTTCTTTTATTTTCTTTCTTTTATTATCTACTGGATCTGTACTATATATATAACTCTACTGACACATCATCTTATGCAGTGCATTTTCAGGGTAATTTTTTTGGTTATTTTTAGGATAGTTGATTTTTTTTAGGATTTTAGGAAAAAGGATCTAAGGAATTAATTTTAAAATCTCAAAGCTAGGCAGTCTAACTAACCGAATTAGGAAAGAAATAGGAATTTTGTGAATAAATCCATAATCAGTTAGGATTAGGATATTGTGCAAGAAAATATATCAAGGTAGTCAATTAATTTCAGTAAGTGCTTTATCAAGGAATTTAGCCACAAACCGGTGAGTTGTAAGACCAAACACTGATGTGAGAGTTTTCACCGTTGCTTGTCAACTGTTATTGCTTGAGTTTTTGGATTTTATTTTGCATGTGGAAAATATGGAAGTGATAAAGGCAAAATTTTGTGGTTTAATTATTTGCTTAGTGCCAAAAAGCCAACCCATGAAAATTTTTTCCAATTTTTTGGTAACCCATTTGAGCTTTAATGTTTCTTTTCTTATGCACCCTAGCCAAAAAGTAATGTCTATTTCCTGTCCCTTACACACTTGGGATAGAGATCAAAGGTGCATTTTGATGAAATGGGTGAATTAGTTGGTTACTTGAAAGAAAAGAAATACAAATAGCAGACACAAGAAAGCAAAAAGAAGACCACTCCCTCAAAAATAAAAAAGAAAAAGTGAATAAGTTGGGGGGAGTGAATCATCAAACAAAGAAAGAGGCCAGCTGAATGATACAAATCAAGAATGAAAAGGAAGAATGGAGAGAAATTACAAGTAAAGAAATTTTCAAAGATGCTCTCTATTCTTAGTGTTCTCTTTGCATATCCAGAAAAACCATGATTTCTTGATAGCCCATGCGACACCCTTAGTTATACCGCTAAGAATATCACATTGCAAAACGTAACCGTCGAATTTACTGTTTTAAAACTTAGAAAATACGAATTTTTTTTTCTTTTTTATTTTTGAAAAGAGTTTAATCATCATCAACTAATTGCATTCTAATTCCATTTTAAGTATTCATGAAAACGTCCTTTTTCTTAAGTCTGAAATTCATTTTCTAAAAACATCTAGATGATTCAATCATTCCACATACATACACAACACACACGCAGATATAAAGGGGATCATGGGAAGGAAACATCATAACATATATACAGAACCATAGTGTCAAAGTAATCCCGGAGTAAACAATACCACCATACAAAACAAGAGTTCTAGTAGTAGACTATAATAAATAAGACCTCAGCCAAAACGAAACAAAACAAAAGGCCACTAAATCAGAGCTGCTACTAACTAGACTCGTGACTACCCCCAGTTATGCTATCCTACTCGTCATCATCCGTCTCAGCAGGAATCCATCCACAACTCCTCCCTCCAGTACCCCCGAGGTTGATCATCCCAAAGTCTTCTGAGGGGTCGTCACTGGAAGAATCCTCTTCCGGCTCCTCATCCTCAGAGTCATCCTTCGGGTCTTCCTCTGGGTCCTCCTCCTCGATGTAGTGTCATCGATCACGATCATGTCTGGCTCACTCGGACGGGAACGGCCAAATACGTCAGAATATACGGGCTGTGGACCGGGAGAGTAACGAGGGGAATCTGGCTCGCCCATGGTCGCCATCCGTGAGGACTGTGACGATGCTGATGGAGAGGGGCGATGACGACGGTTGAGAAAAGTAGTGTAGCGACGGAGTCTGGGTGGAGTCTCAAACTCAAGGATCACCGGCACTGTGAAATCTATCTCCGGTACCAGGGGAAGGTTGGGATGAGAAATGGTGACGCACACCTCCCCCGTGAAAACACATCGCCTAGGGACGTCGGTAATCCGCCATTGGCCTCGTGGCTCCCACCTCAATGTGATCCTCATAGTGGACATCCTGAATCTCTCCAATACCAACTGTCGACGTGGCAAAGAAGTACAACGACAGGAAATAATAGAAACAAAAAAGGAAGGGTGAGAACATCACATGAACTCATATCAAGTAGAATACAGTAACTAGAGCATTCATAGAACATCCACACAACCTCAATCACAAGAATGCAGTTTATATTATCATGATGCATATGACTAATGCATGAGGGCCCGGGAAAACATCACCAAAAGCAGAGCACACAGCAACTGCTCGACCATATATGTACAATATATCAGGAGAATAGTCTGTACTAGCAAATAGTACGAAGAGCATTGCTCAATCTCTGGCCAAGACGATTTTCCGACTTCCAGACAAACTCACTGGTTATGAAAACTTGAGAGCGACAAGATAGTCAAGCCTGTACCCCGTTTACACGACAGTAGGGGGCGAGCCTACGTCACTTGTGCCATTTCGAGACCCGACTTATCCTCAGGGCTGGTCTCCTTTACCGGACCGCTGGTGTTCTTTGCAAAACCCAGTGCACCCGTCCCATCCAGTTTCACACTGTACTAGAGTGGTATTGCCATATAGGTCGTAAGGCTTTTGAACCTTAACCATCATTGATGCACATGATGTATGTCACACCGCAAACACTTACAATATCACATCCTTACAGACAAGCCCATTGAATCTTGTTACGTCACCACTTTACCGTGGTGCAACCTCGTAGATTCAAGGTCTTTCTTTTAAGGAAAACCAAATCACGCTCTCTTGCCAAGCTTCTCAAGTTTTATGTAGAGAGAAGGTGTTGGTTATAATCTTTTAAGTAGCTTGTGCTAGCTTTATTGATAATCATATTCATTTAAGTCCTACAATTTACTAAGGCTTATGGATATGTCTTATGAAAGACATTACTAATCCTAATCTTATCCTTCTTTAACTAAGTCTTAATCCTTACTTAAGATCTTAATTAATTTCTAATTATCCCTTAATCTCTTCCTTAATCTTGGATTAGGGTTTTTAATTATGCTTGATTAAGGTTAAATTATAATTAATTAGTTTTTAACTGTCGTTAGAGATTAATTACTTAATTAACACTTATATTAATATTAATTATCTTTAGACTTAATTAATTATTAATTAACTTAAGTAATTTAGGCTAATCAACTTAGGTGATTAAATTAGTTAAGTCTACTAATTAATCCTAAGTTTAATTTTCACAACTTAGATTAGTGTTGAAGTTTAGCCCTAATCTAAGCCTAAGTCCATGAATTATTTTTAGTTGTCTTTTAAATTGAGTTTTGACTTTCTTTTTGAAGGCTTTGGGACTAAACAAAAGCCTAAAGGTTATTGGACCCATGAGAGCCCATTTTTATTCATAATAAATAAAAAATGTGACTTTTAAATAGATTTTTATTTTAGTTAAAATAAAATTCCGAATTTAATTACTTAATTTAAAAACTTATCTTATTTGCAATTTAGTCCTTTTTGTTACAAATTTATTCTTTAGTCCCTTTTGGGCCAATTTAGCCCAAAAACATATTTTAAACATCCTTTTGATCTTTTTAGGATCAAAAGGACATTCTTGATGAGTTTCATCAAGAACACTCATGAACATCAAGAACAACCTTGAATGTTCATCCAAAACTTCAAATTTTTCACAACATCCAATCTTCACCAAAACTTCACACATTCATCAATAAACAATCTAAATGCCAAATATCACAAATAAATCACCCAAGATCATCCACATGCATTTTGAGTTCATAGTCTCCAATTTCAAGCTCAAAACACCAATCTTTCACAAGATCAATCATCAAACAATTGTGTAAATCCATCCAACCACATGCATGTTCATCAAATCATCATCTAAACACATTACAATCATCAAAACAATTTTAGAATACATGCAGCCCCATTTTTACTCTTTTGGCCGAGAGCATCAAGGAAAAAGGGAGAAATTTTGCAAAAAATTTTAGCTTGGCTTGCATGCATCTAAATCCATCAAACAAACAAGTTTCAAGCACTAAAATAAACATGCAATCATCAATAACAACCCAGCTCAAAGTTCCGAAAATCCAATCTCAAAATAAGTGAAAAAATTTGATTCTTTTCAAGGAAAAACAAGAGAAAAGACAAGGATTTAAGGGCAAATCCTTGACTCTAGTTACAAGGCCTACTAGAGTTCAAGTTCTCCCCCCCTTTACCTAAGAATTTCTCCAAGAAAAAGTGCAGAAAACAGCTCCAAGAACAGCCAAAGACAGCCCCTCAAAGGTCCTCCTTTTGGTCTCCAACAAGTGTTTTAAGGCTAGAAAGTAAGTATTTTTAAGCTTAGGTTCAAAAATGGAACCTAAACTTGGTTGGTGTTTATGGAGAGAATGAAGATTTTGGGAGAGAAAGGGTGAGAGTGCCACGGCCAAGGGAGAAGAAGATGAGAGAAAAGGAAAGTTCTCCTTGTTTGCATGCAACAAAATGAATAAAAAAGGAGAAAAAAGCTTTTTATATGACACATTCACCTTTCAAGCTATTGGTGGAATGGAAGAGATGGGAAGACAAGTGTCTCCCATGCATCAATGCTGATTGCACGGTCTTTAAGGAGAGAAAGGAAGACTTGTGCAATTTTTCTGGCCCGGATCAAGAGTATTCGCGCCCGGGTCAAGGGACAGGAGGGGCAAAAAGGTCATTTTTCACAAAAAAACCCAAAAATTCCAAAAAAAATCCTAAAAATAGGAAATTAAATTCTGAATCCAAAAATATGAATTTTGATGATTAAAAATAATTTTAATCACTCAAAATCCAATAAAACACTCAAAACAACAAAAACGGCAAAAACGGTAAAACGCGGGCGTTACAGCCCAGCCTCATTACAACCAAGAAAAGACCTTTTGATCCATAATCTTCCATGTGCATGTTTAGAAACCAGAAACGACTATCAATTTTAGGTGTTCAACAACTGTGAAAAATTGAGGCAAACACTTACCCATGAGAATGAGAGAATTCATTGATTTATCACTTATTATTTTGATTGCTATTTCTGAGAAAGTTTGAATGTGTTGTTATCCTATTCTAATTGAGTTTTGGAAATATCACTTGATTCTGATTTTGAATCTGATATTTGGAAAGTGACAGCTGCCTAGCAAGAGGTGATGAAATTATTCCTTATTTCTGAGAATTTTGACAAGGGGATTGAATCCATTTTGATTGCAAAAGGTTTTCTTGCTTGAGTACAAGCAAGAAGCTAAGTTGGGGGGGAATTTGATAAGTGAAAAATATATGATAATTTATTTTATAATTACTGCACTTATCAAGGGTAAAATAGTAAATTTATGCTTCAAATTACCTCTTTTTAGTAATAAATGCATATTTTGTAATTATTTGATTTGAATTTGAATAAGATGCTATTTTGATAGAAAATATGTTGATTTTGCAGATAAAAGGGAAAGTTTTAAATGAAGAAACAAGATAGCATCTATTTGAAAAGAGGATCTGCAAGATACAGATTTAAATGGTAGCTGATCAAGATAAAATCAGCAATTATTGGGATAAGGATTCTGCAAATTTAATTCTAAATTCAAATTGAAGATCAAATCAGCACAAGATCAAGCTAAAAAGAGGGAAATAAGGAAAGCAGATCAAATAAGTATGAGATCAGGAAGAGATCAAGCTGAAAAAGAGGAAATCAAGGAAAGCTGGAACGTGTAACTACGCTCCACCTGCGCTGAGCGTAGCGGGAGCGCAGCAATTAAAAATTCATTCTAGATCATGCGCTTCAAATGCGCTGAGCGCAGGATGAAGTGCAGGAATACGAATTAGTTTTTCGAAGGATTTCAAATCAGATTCCTTCCAGATTTCAGATGGCTTTCCAACCTCTATAAATAGAACCTTTTGCAAAGATCAGAGGAGCTTTTGGAGAGACGGCAAAGCAGAGCTAGGATTAGAGAAAAGTGACAGCTTCTCCGTTGGATTCTAATGGCTACCATGCGTAGCTAAACTTCCCAATAGGATTAAACGTAGTTGATTTAATCCCCAATTGTATGTGAATTCTCTTTAATATTTATGAATCCCTGTTTTTATGATATCGGTATTTTTATTCTGTGCTTAATGCTTAGCTTCCGCCTGTGTGCCGGAGTTATAGGTTGGTTTTCTAGGGCGCATTTGAAAGGTGGTTTTATAAAATCAATAGTGAGTTTGGGGGAGCCTAGACATAGGAAACTTGAACTCTGATTGGTAAAAATACTGATAGTAGTCACTATGAAAGACCAGGGCGAATTGATAGTTTTAACAAATGGAAAAATAGATCTTTAAAGTCAGGGTAATTTGTCGCTTGGGAAAACCCGCATGAATTATTTCTGAGTATTTTATCGCTGTGGAAACCAGGGTAAAATAACATAGTTTGGCTAAGGTATCATAATTATACATTCATAGATATTATTGGGATTCACATATGAAAGGGGTGCGATGAAACAAAGTTCAATCCTAGTCCAAGTAACTGTCTCTATCTTTCTCACTTTAAGTTCAATTCTATTTTCTTTTGCAATTCTCAACAACAAATAATCATACGCTCTTACTTGATAGTTGTGACCACTAATCTTCATAAGTTGAACCGTTCCCTATGGATAAGATACTCTTACTTACTATTATAATGATTGGTTTTTGGTACGCTTGCCAGAAATTCAACACACACCTGGCCTCTCCAGGCCCAACGAGTATTCTTTTCACACATGGCCTCTCCAGGCCCAACGAGTATTCTTTGTTTTCAACTGCCTCTCTAGGAAACTTAGGCAGTATTCTTTTACAGACAAGCCTCTCCAGGCTCAACGAGTATTCTTTCTTCCACCAAGCCTCTCCAGGCTCTCAGACACTTAATAATGTTTACAGTATAAACTAAGTTTGAGTTTCTGAGAAAAATAAACTTAGGTTCTTCTTGTACAAAGTGATTATTGAGTAAATCTCAGGATATAACAAATAAATCTAAGTACAAGGATATTTGACACAACAGAGTGTTTACGCTGTGAAAGAATTTTTCTGATAAGTATTGGCCATTCTCTTCTGAGTCTCTCTGATTGCCTATTTTTGGCTTCATTTTTTTTTCTGGTTTTTGGATAGAGCTTCACTGCAATTTCACCAGGGGTTCACCAAAGAGGATTGCCAATCTTCAAAGTCTTCTGTAAGACTACTTATAGAGTCTTGAAATGAATCCATTGAGAGATAGCATTAAATGTATTTAGAGTCGTTGTGAAATAGCTCTCCTGATAGCATAAGACTTTTTGAGATGAGCTGGAGTTGCAGACTGTAGCACTGCTCTGGTTTGAGCGACAGATTCCATTTAAGGCAAAATGATTTTGACAGCACAATTGAGCTTTGAATTCATTCCTTAAATGGATTAAGCTTGCTTCAGACGTAAGGAAGATGTGACTTTAGCAGGCAGCTTTCTGAGCTTTAGTCAACGATTCAGAGCGAGGTCCTCAGCAGTTCTTCTAGAGATCTGTAACACTTCAGAAGGTTGAGATAAGTTCAGTTCTTGGCTCTTCGGGAGGTTCCCTCATGTCAGTAGGTTCATCTTGAGACTTCTTCTTTACAACACTTACTGAAACAATAAAACAAAGATACCTTCAAGTGATATTGTTGTTAAAATCAAACCTTCTTTTTAACACAATATTGTTGTCTATTAAAACTAAGGATATGTGAGTCTTGAATCCAATTTGACTCAACATTTATATCTCAGAAGGAGCATCTGTAACCAGACCACCAATCTTCATCAGAAAAGATTATTCTTTCTGGAAAGAACATATGAAGCTATTCATGGAAAGCTACAATCTTGATCTCTGGGATATAGTTACTGATGGTAATTATGTTCCCATGAGAACTGGAATGCCCATTTCCAAAGTTGAGTGGTCCCATGAGCAAAAACTTAAAGTTCAACTAAATGCTCAAGACAAACTTTACTTGATTTGTTTCTCTGAACAAGTGTGAGTATGATTTGGTTAAGGGATTCTACTCCAACAAGGAAATATAGGATTGGCTAGCTTCATATGCTCTTAATGGAGATGAAGATTATGAATTATTAGAAGAGCAATCCACTGAAAATGAAGAAGATTCATCAGAAGAGGAGAATCTATGCTTCATGGCAAATCAATCAGAAGATTTTGACTCTAAGGTAACATCCTTAACTCTTCTTGATGAATATGATGATTTAGTTGATGAAACTAAGGAACTCTTCAGAAAGTATAAGAAGCTTTCTAGTGCCTATGATGCTGCATGCACTAAAAGTAAGGATTTTGAAAAGGAAAATCTTATACTTAAAGAAGAGCTTCTGAAGCAAGAGAACAGTAAGCTCAAAAGTCTATTTGAAGAAAAGCAGGATCTTCAAGGTCAGATTTTAGAACTTACTGAAGACTTGGCCAACTTTACTGAAGGAACCAATAATCTTGACAGATTATTGAAAACTCAGAAAAGGTTAAATGATAAAAGAGGCTTAGGGTTCTCTAGAAAACCATCATCTAAAACATCAAATTCTGATAAGCCTAAAAAGGAAGAGAAAAAGGTAGATGGGTGTCCTCACTGTGATAAACATAGATTATTTAAATTTGAATATAAACAGGATGGGGAACCTGTTCCTATAAATGACCCTGGTGGACCCAAAACGATATGGGTACCAAAATTATCAATTGTCTTTCTTACAGATGTTCTTAACAAAGCAAAGAAAACTCCAAGAATAACCAAGGAAGAATGGGTAAGTGGAGAACTATATGGAAAGAAGGTGTACATGCTAAAAGTTTTAAGCACAACCTGCTGAAACTAAGCATCATTCTTTAGAAAGCAATGTTGAGTCTCAATCTTAAAGATCCCATCTGTAGAAACACAGGGAAACACTAAAAGGGGGGGTTGAATAGTGTTTCTTAATAAATTATGGAAGCTTTTCACAAACGGTTAAGTTCAAAGCGATTTCAGACAGGTTTAGGAAGCTGTCTAAAGTTAAGAAGACTTCTGAAAGTAATCTTAAATAGATTTTCTTGCTTTTTTAAAATTATTGAAACAATCTTCAATACCCTTGGGTTAGTATAAATAAATTGACAAGAGATAAGGGATAGAAAACTTAGCCAAGAAATTTATCCTGGTTCACCCACTAACACAGTGAGCTACGTCCAGTCCCAATGGCAAACAACCACTGGAATTCCACTATATGAATATTCAGATTACAAACACAAATATGAGTACAGTCTCTCCAGACACAACGAGTACAGTCTCTCCAGACACCACGAGTACAGTCTCTCCAGACACCACGAGTACAGTCTCTCCAGACACCAACAAGTATTCTTTTTCAGTCTAGCCTCTCCAGGCTCTTCAACTAAGTATTCTTTTTCAGTCTAGCCTCTCCAGGCTCTTCAACTAAGTATTCTTTGTTTCAAACAAGCCTCTCCAGGCTCAATATGCAGTATTACAAGGAAATGTGTCTAAGCTTTTGAACTACACAAGTTTCAAGCTTAAGCAGACACAATCCACAATAATAATTGAGGTATACTCAGGATATACAGATGATGTGCAAAGAAGATGAATTAGAGATAGTATTAAATGCTATTTAATCTGTTGTGAGACATGCTTCTGATAGCTCTGATATTTCTGACACGGTACAAGGTTGCTCCTGCCATAAAGCTGCTACAAATGTTGCTGCAGAGGCTGCGTTGCAGAGATTTCCTCTGTGGTGTATGAAATTCAAAATCACCAGGAAAGGTCTCTGTGTTCCTTGCTATAAACGTGTTTGAAAAGGTAAGTGCAGCAGAGGTTCAGAAAAGTCTTCACAAGTTTCAGCAAAGGGTGCCACGTCATTAATGAGACTTCAGATAGCTTTAACACTTCAGACGGGTTGTGCACTTCAGACGGCTTCAACGCTTCAGATGGGTTGAACCTTCAGAAGGCTTAACTCCTCAGACAGGTTGAAAGCACTTCACATAGTCTTTATATAAGCTTATAGTGGCTTACTGAAATCATAGATAAATCATTAAAACATATATGTATCTATGATAAATATTTTAACTCAAATTTGTTAAGCATTAAAACTTGGGAATTGAGCTGTCTTAAACATCATATTTTCTCTTATGATATTTTTGAGACTCAACATTCTCCCCCTTTTTAATGATGACAAATTTGTTTAAAATACATAAATCTGAAAGGAGTTTTAAAGATAATAGAATAGATAGCTCCCCCTCATATGGTGATCTCTTAAACTGATTTGATCAAAAATCAATTTCTTATTTACTCCCCCTGAGTCCTTATTTACTCCCCTGAGTCCTGTGATCACTTCAGATTCAGATTTTGTTAGTTTAATACTCCCCCTTTTGTCATCAATCAAAAGGGAATTCCAGAGCATAACGACAACAACAATCATTGCAAAATCATGAAGTATGAAAGAAAACAGCAAACACAAACACAGCATGATGTGAAAACACTGATAGTATTAATCAAACTGTTAAAAAAATTAATCACTTAGCAGAAATAAACATGAGACATGGCTACACATCACTGACTACCCATCCTTCTTTAGCAAAGCTTCTTTCATGAAGGAAATCAGCTCATCCTTGGCCTTGTCAATCTGAGAGATGAGAGTAGTCTTCATGTCCTCTTGGCCACTTCTAATCTGTTGTTGCTCTTAAAGAATCTTATCTTGTTTAGCAATGAGATCAGAATTCTTCTTCTCTAGCTTCTCTATCTTCAGCCTGAGCTTTCTGTTCTCTTCTTCAGGATCAGGTGGTGCTTCATAAAGAATAATTTGGATGTGTCTGCACACAAATCTCAGCACATCAAAACCTGGAAGCAAACCATACTCCTGTGGATGATACACTGGAAAGAATAATGTTCCAATGGGACACATAATCTTCCAGTCTTCATGAAATGATTCAGACAGAGGTGGGAAATGGCCTCTAATGTAATGATATTTCACATTTATGAATTCCCCATGTCCTATGTTAGAATCATCATCTGGTCCAGTTGACCCAGAAGAGGATCCAGCATCCTCTCTGATCTTCCAGTAAGATGACCAAACTCTGTCTCTGAAACTGTGATCCATGCCTCCACCTTGTCTCTTGATCGTTGCTGGTAGCTCCTTCCATTCGCTTGGAGTCAGAGGCTTGAAGGGAACAGGATAGGCCTTAGGTTCCTTGAACTTATCAGCAGGACCTTCCTTCAGAGGGTACCTAGGAACAATTCTATTAGGTTGCACTAAAATCTTGGTGGTTAGCCTAATGGAAAATGTTCTAGGGGGCCGGTATCCTCTCATGCCAATAGACTTTAGATAATCCCTTTCAAAGAGTTCACCTTCTATGCATAGATGCCTGACAAAACACCAGTCTTCATTACTCATCTTCAGACAATCAGCATCAGAAAAGGGGTCAAGTGGAGCCCACTTGTGAGCAAGTGGTACCACACCCTTTCTGATCTTCTCAAGTTGCCCTGAGTACATCTGATCTAAGCTTCCTTGATACTTTACTCTTTCATCATCTGAAGTATGTGTTGACTAGCCCATGGTGCAGAGAGATAGGGGGGTGTATCTCTGAAATATTGCAGTTCTTCATAGAGGTTTGGGAACTTGGGAACCCTTTCCCTCTCAAAGAAAGGTCCTTCATATCTCTTATGGGGTACTTCAGCTTCTTCATCATACTAATGCTGAGTGAAAGGAAATGCATAAGGATCAAAAGTGGGTTATGTGAAGAAATCCCTACTTTTAGGACCTAGCCTAATGTGTTCAAGCAGCATACTCCCTTTCCACACCTTTGAGCTTTCTACTTGCTGAATCTCAACAATGGGATCTTCAGATTGTGTTGACTCTGAAGATGATGATGATGGTGAAGATGGTGGTGATGATTGAGGTGATGATGGTGATGGTGGTGCTGCTTCTTCTTCTTTCTCTAAAGGTTGTCTTTCTTCTTCTTCTTTCTCCTCTTGTTTCTTTTCAGGTGAGGAAGGAGGTGATGGAGTTACATTGTCAAACCTCACCCTTGGTCTTTTCACAGGGGGTTTGACCTTCTTAGGTTCAGACACCTTCTCCCTTTCAGCTTGTTTTTCTTCTCTTCTCTTCTTGAAATAGAGATTGGCCTTTACGAAGTTCTGGTACTTGCTAGCTTCATCCATAGCTTCCATTTGGCTAGCAATGCTCCTTGTAACCCTAGTAGTGGGTTCAGGAGCTGTCTCAAGAATCTTGCTCTTGGTTCTCCTCCTTTGCTGAGCCCTAGACCTCTTTCTCTTCTTATTACTTTGAGCCAAGGTGGCTTGCCTTTCTTCTTCAGCCAAGGCTAGCTGAGAGGCCACAGCAATAGCATAGTCTGTCTTCTCTTGCTCCGCCTTCATATCCAATTCTTCTTGCTCTAAGGCAGTAGCTATGGCTGCCACTTGAATCAACTTTGGATCAGAGGGGCAAGCTGCCAGAGGTGAAGCTGCTACAACTTCAGGATCAGCAAGGTTAGCAATCTCTTCCTCATGAGCCTTTCCTTCTATGTCAGAAGTAGGCTTAAGAGGTTTTGCACCTTCAGTACCCTGACCCATTATTTCAGACGGCTTTTGCAAAGCCTTCTGAGCAGGTTCAGATGCCTGAGTGTGCAGAGTACAAGCTGCTGAAGATACCTTTGCTGCACTCCTCACAGGGAGCTTCTTCAGCTTAGGTTGAGGGGATGGTTTGGAGGCCTTGAACTCTCCTTTTCTGATGTCCCCCTTGAAGCTCTTGTTCAAGAATCTCTATTGTGCTTCATCTTCTTGAGGCCTTCTCCATGAGAACACTCTTCTTCAGAGTAGGAGATGGAGGTCTTGGAGTGAGAGGGTTCTTCAGGTTCATGCTCTTCAGATTCGACTCACCAAAGAATGCGGGTGACTTGTGATCAAACAGTCTTTCAATAGGTACTTTAAAGTGCAAGAGTACCTTTGTAATGAGAGTGTTGTGAGGTAGATTTGCACCAGAGTCTCTAATCTTCTTCTGCATGTGGAACATGATGATGCTGGGAAGATTGACCTTCTTCTTCTGCAGCAAGTGAAGCATGCAGAATCTTTCCAATTCAGACACGTGGTTTCTGCTTCCACTCTTAGGGATTATGGAGCACCCTAAGATGGAGTGAAGTACTCTGACCTTATCCAGCAAGAACTTAGAATCAGGAGTCTTGGGTTCTTCTGTACCATACAACATCTTTGTGTACTTCTTTGGCCCACCATTCCTCAACTCCCATCCAGGAGTGAAGGTTTCTCCTTCAGCCTTGACCTTGGCGATGGTAGAGAGAATCCCTTCATCAACAAAGACAGGGACTCCTAGAATAGTAGCCATGATGCTTTCATACACTCCCTTGGAGTTAGGGATTCCTCTAGCTGAAGCCCAGAAATCTATGACACTCTGCTCGTGCCATGAACAGTAGATGTTGTCGAAGAATGGACTCTAGCCAGCAGCATCAAATTCCTTAATCAAATCCATACCAAGATTTCGAAGCTCTTCAAGGTCCACACCTTTCGATCTGACCACATTTCCAATGGAATTGGAAGACTTCTTTGGTGCCATTGATAAGTTGCAAAAAAACTTGAGAGAAAACGGTTGCTAGAGAGAAGAAGAAGTTCAAACAGTGCTGAGAGAAAATGTAAGACTTCCTCGACACTCTTACTCCAGCTTTTATAGACCCACGATGCAATGATGGCCCGTACCGGCTGCGCAGACATTGGGTAACGTGCGAAGTGGAAGAGACAAAATAAGTGGAATTCAACCGTCTCAGATAGCCACGTCAGTAAGTCATTTCAGACAAGTGAGAAATTTCAGACACACATATAAAATTTCAGAAACCCTAAAATTTCAGATATGTCACAATTTCAGACACCCTGGAATTTCAGACGCTCTTAACATATTAGACAATATACAATCAATTATTAGAGAATGCATGTATGTTCAAATTATTGCGTATGAACTTAAATCTATCTTCATTCAGGGGTTTTGTGAATATATCTGCCCATTGATGCTCTGTGTCAATGAATTGAATATCAAAAACACCTTTCTGAACATAGTCTCTAATAAAATGATGCTTGATTTCTATATGCTTAGCCCTAGAATGTTGGATAGGATTTCTAGATAAATTAATTGCACTTGTATTATCACACAAAACAGGTATAGCAGAGATAGGAATATTAAAGTCCTTAAGCTGATACTTCACCCATAGAAGTTGTGAACAACAACTGGCTGCTGAGATGTATTCTGCTTCTGCTGTTGATAATGCAATGGTGCTTTGCCTTTTGCTTGACCAGCCGATCATGTTATTTCCAAAGAAATGACATCCTCCACTGGTGCTCTTTCTTTCTATTCTATCTCCAGCAAAGTCAGCATCACAGTATCCTATTAACCTGCAATCCTTGTCTTTCTTATAGCATAGACCAAGATTAGTAGTGCCTTTAAGATATCTAAAAATTCTCTTAACATCTTTGTAATGAGTAGTTCTTGGATCTGATTGAAATCTAGCACAAAGACACACACTGAACATGATGTCAGGTCTGCTTGTTGTTAGATACAATAAAGAGCCAATCATTTCTCTGTACAAAGTTTGATTTATTGGTTCATCATTTTCATCCTTGCTTAAAGATGAAGAGGGATGCATAGGAGTTGACATGGGTTTGCAATCATTTAAGTTAAACTTCTTTAGCATTTCTTTTGTATATTTTTCTTGATGGATCCATATATAATCAGAATCTTGCTTAATCTGAAGCCCTAAGAAAAATTTTAGTTCTCCCATTAAACTCATTTCAAACTCTGATTGCATCAACTCAGAAAACTCCTTGCACGGAGAAGAATTAGTTGAACCAAAAATAATGTCATCAACATATATCTGGACAAGTATAAGATCTTTGTTAGACTGTTTTCTAAAAAGATTGTATCTACTTTTCCTCTTTCAAAACCATTTTTGATAAGAAAACTGCTCAATCTGTCATACCAAGCTCTTGGGGCTTGTTTCAGACCATAAAGAGCCTTTTTCAGTTTGAAAATATAATCAGGAAAAGCTATATCTTCAAAACCAGGGGGTTGTCTAACAAAAACCTCTTCTTCAATGAATCCATTGAGAAAAGCACTTTTGACATCCATTTGATATAGTTTGATGCCATTATTTACAACATAAGAGAGAAGAATTCTAATTGCTTCTAACCTGGCAACTGGGGCAAAGGTTTCAGTGAAGTCAATACCTTCTTGTTGATTGTACCCTTGAGCCACCAATCTTGCCTTGTTTCTGACCACTTTTCCTTCTTCAGACAGCTTGTTTCTGAACACCCATTTGGTTCCAATAATAGTTTTCCCATGGGGTTTAGGAACAAGGGTCCAGACATCACTCCTAGCAAATTGATTTAGCTCTTCTTGCATGGCTAGGATCCACCCTTCATCATGCAGAGCTTCATCAATGTTCTTTGGCTCAATTTCAGACAGGAAAGCAAGAGAATTCAGATTCTTGAATTTTGATCTTGTCTTAACTCCTTCTGAAGTGCTGCCAATGATTTGCTCCTTAGGATGATGTGACTTGTATCTCCAGTTAGTTTTCTGAGATACTGTCTGATCTGTCTGAGACTCAACATTTTTCTAAAGAGGTTCAGTGACAGATGGTGCTTCAGACACCTGTTCATCCTCCAAGCTGTTATGATCATTCAGCTCCATTCCTGCAAAATAATCTTCTAGATCTGATGGTTCCCTATCAGTCTCTTTCATGTCATTGAATTTAACATGAATTGATTCCTCTACAATTAAAGTTCTAGAGTTATAAACTCTATAGGCTTTAGATGTTTTAGTATAACCTATGAAAAATCCTTTGTCAGACTTTGCATCAAATTTTCCAAGATCATCCTTGGTGTTGAGTATGAAACACTCACATCCAAAGGGATGGAAATATGATATGTTGGGTTTCCTTCCTTTCCAGAATTCATAAGGAGTCTTTTTCAGAATTGGTCTTACCAATATTCTGTTTTGAAGGTAGAAAGTTGTGTTAATAGCTTCTTCTGCCCAGAAGGATCTTGGTAGGTTGCAAAAGTTGAGCATGGTTCTTCCCATTTCTTGCAAGATTCTGTTCTTTCTCTCAACAACCCCATTTTGCTGAGGTGTTCTTGCCACAGAGAAATTGTGTGAGATCCCATTCTCATCACAGAACAGTTGAAAGTTTGCATTCTCAAACTCTCCACCATGATCACTTCTGATGACAATATACAGAATCCTTTTTCATTTTGTACCTTCTTGCAGAATATTGTGAAATTCCTGAAAGTCTCATCCTTGCTTCTTAGGAATAACACCCATGTAAATCTAGAATAGTCATCAACAATGACCAAACCATACTTCTTACCACTAATGCTTTCTGTTCTAATAGGACCAAACAAGTCAATATGTAACAGTTCTAAAGGTCTGCTAGTAGAAACAACATCCTTACTCTTAAAAGAGTGTCTTGTTTGTTTCCCTTTTAGACAGCTTTCACATAAAATGTCAAATTTGTAAGAAAGCTTTGTCAGTCCTTTAACAAGGTTGTATTTTGCTAACTTTGAAATTAATCTCAAGCTTGGCATGCCCAAGTCTTTGATGCCAAATCTGTTTTTCATGTTCAACAGAGATAAAACATTTTACATTTTGACTTGCTAGCTCCTCTAGATCAATTTTGTACACATTACTGTGTCTTTTAGCAGTAAAAAGGATTTGATCAAGAGAGTCTTTGACTATACATCCTTCTTTGGTAAAGGAGACCACATATCCACTGTCACACAATTGACTTATGCTCAGTAGATTGTGCTGAAGTCCCTCTACTAGAAGAACATTCTTAATAAGGGATAATGGAGATATACCTACAGTCCCTATACCAGTGATCTTCCCTTGCTGGTTTCCACCAAACGTGACCACACCTCCTGCTCTGGATCTAAGGTTTTGGAACAAAGACCTTTCTCCTGTCATGTGTCGCGAGCACCCACTGTCCAGGTACCATTTGTGGGGTTTCCTTAGTCCTGTTAAACACATCTGCAACAGGAATGATCAAGTTTTTAGGTACCCATATTCTTTTGGATCCTTTCTTGTTAGTTTTGGGCCTTGCTTTTCTCTTATCTTTGCACTGAGCCACATTGTGTCCAGGCTTGCCACAGTGAGAACACCCAATAACCTTCTTTTTGCCTTTAGTAAAATTTAAGACAGTAGGAGGTTCAGAGATGTTGTGATCATAAAAGCCTAAACCACTTTTGTCAAGGGAATGCCTTTGATTGCCAAGTAATCTGTTAAGATTATCTGTTCCTTTGACAAATTTAGCTAAGTCTTTTGTCAATTCCTCAACTTGTTTCTGAAGTTTTTTATTTTCTTCAGATACAGTTTGTAAACTGCTGACTTCAGTCACAAGAATCCGTTCCTTGAGCATAATATTTTCTATCTCAAGAGCCTCATATTTACTACACATTTATGTGTGAGCTTTGGACAGATTCTTATATTCTTGAAAGAGTTCCTTGGAACTTTCCATCAGGTCATCATACATCTCTTGAAGAGTTAAGGGAAATACCTCAGCTTTAGAGCTGTCTGATGAGGGCAGGCTGGCCATGAGACACAGGTTGGCCTCTTCTGAAGTGTCCTCCTCTTCTTCTGAGGTAGACTCATCAAGATCCTCCCATGTTGCCATCAGTCCCTTCTTCTTCTTGAAGAACTTCTTCTTATTGAAGGTGATCTTCTTCAGTCTTGGGCATTCTGCCTTCGTGTGACCTGGTTGTTTGCACTCAAAGTAAGTAATTTTGTCATTTTGAGAGTCTTTACCTAATTTACCTGCTTTAGAGGTTGACGGTTGGTTCTTTCTGAACTTTCCTATATTTTGCAACATTCTCTTGATCTTCCTACTTAGAAGAGCAAGATCATCATCTTCTGAGCTATCTTCAGAATCTTCATCTGCTTCTGAAGTTTCCTCAGCTTGCATAGCCTTCATGCTGCCATGCCTAGGCTGTTTGGCCTTGGAGTTTAGTGCTAGAGACTTCTTCTTGTTGTCATCTTCTTCAAGCTCAAGCTCATGGACCTTGAGAGATCCCAACAGTTCTTCCATTCTAAGAGAGTTTAAGTCTTTTGCCTCTTGAATGGCAGTAACTTTGGGTCTCCAGGACTTAGGCAAACTTCTTAGAATCTTTCTATTGTTGTCTCCAGATTTATAAGTTCTACCTAAGGACCTGAGTCCATTAGTTATAGTCTGAAACCTTCCAAACATCTGGTCAATGGTTTCAGATTCCTTCATCTTGAACATCTCATATTGATGTATGAGCATGCTGATCTTGGATTGCTTGACAGTTTCTGTCCCTTCATGGGCTGCTGCAAGAATATCCCAGATCTCCTTGGCAGATGAACATCCATGGACCTTCTCATATTCTGATTTGTTCAGTGAGCATATCAGATAGAGTTTGGCTTTGGAATTTAACTGAACTCTAGCCTTCTGCTCTAAGGTCCATTCAGCCTTAGGTATTGATACTCCGTTATGTGTAGGCACATAGTCTCCATCAGTGACCACATCCCAGAAATCGATGTTGTTGCTCTCAATGAACAACTTCATACGATCCCTTCAATAGTGGTAATCTACTCCATTGAATGTTGGGGGTCTTGTGATAGAGGCTCCTTCAGTGATGTACTGCCTGTTGTTGGAAGCTTCCATCTGGATCTTTAGTTCTCAACACTTGTAAGGTGCTCAACCCTGAGTTAAGCTTTGGTACCAACTGTAGAAACACAGGGAAACACTAAAAAGGGGGGTTGAATAGTGTTTCTTAATAAATTATGGAAGCTTTTCACAAACGGTTAAGTTCAAAGCGGTTTCAGACAGGTTTAGGAAGCTGTCTGAAGTTAAGAAGACTTCTGAAAGTAATCTTAAATAGATTTTCTTGCTTCTTTTAAAATTATTGAAACAATCTTCAATACCCTTGGGTTAGTATAAATAAATTGACAAGAGATAAGGGATAGAAAACTTAGCCAAGAAATTTATCCTGGTTCACCCACTAACACAGTGAGCTACGTCCAGTCCCGATGGCAAACAACCACTGGAATTCTACTATAAGAATATTCAGATTACAAACTCAAATATGAGTACAGTCTCTCCAGACACAACGAGTACAGTCTCTCCAAACACAATGAGTACAGTCTCTTCAGACACCATGAGTACAGTCTCTCCAGACACCACGAGTACAGTCTCTCTAGACACCATAAGTACAGTCTCTCCAGACACCGCGAGTACAGTCTCTCCAGACATCAACAAGTATTCTTTTTCAGTCTAGCCTCTCCAGGCTCTTCAACTAAGTATTCTTTGTTTCAGACAAGCCTCTCCAAGCTCAATATGCAGTATTACAACGAAATGTGTCTAAGCTTTTGAACTACACAAGTTTCAAGCTTAAGCAGACACAGTGCACAATAATAACTGAGGTATACTCAGGATATACAGATGATGTGCAAAGAAGATGAATCAGAGGGTTTTTCAAAGTAAAGTTCGCAGCGGAATATCTCTTAGGCTTTCTTGCAATAATTTCTCTATATTGATTTTCTCTGTTTTTTTTTATGATCTTCATGGAGGGGTATTTATACCCAATCTTCAATTCGTTGAAATACCACCATTTAGAGATAGTATTAAATGCTATTTAATCTGTTGTGAGACATGCTTCTGATAGCTCTGATATTTCTGACACGGTACAAGGTTGCTCCTGCCATAAAGCTGCTACAAATGTTGCTGCAGAGGCTGCGTTGCAGAGATTTCCTTAGTGGTGTATGAAATTCAAAATCACCAAGAAAGGTCTTTGTGTTCCTTGCTATAAACGTGTTTGAAAAGGTACATGCAGCAGAGGTTCAGAAAAGTCTTCACAAGCTTCAGCAAAGGGTTCCTCGTTATTAATGAGACTTAAGACAACTTCAACACTTCAGACGGGTTGTGCACTTCAGACTGCTTCAACGCTTCAGATGGGTTGAGCCTTCAGAAGGCTTAACTCCTCAGACAGGTTGAAAGCACTTCACATAGTCTTTATATAAGCTTATAGTGGCTTGCTGAAATCATAGATAAATCATTAAAACATATATGTATCTATGATAAATATTTTAACTCAAATTTGTTAAGCATTAAAACTTGGGAATTGAGTTGTCTTAAACATCATATTTTCTCTTATGATATTTTTGAGACTCAACACCATCTTGTGGTAACATTATTCCTATCTCAGACTCTCTGAAAATATATGCACTGCTTGAATTATATGTACTCTCTGAAATGTCTCTGTGATGATCTTGCTGAATCTCGTATTTGCTGAAAAATTATTTATTAAAATAATTATTTTATCTGAGAAATATGAAAGGTCTTTAAATCCAAAAGTTTTTGAAATAATTGTGACCTGGTTCTCTGTGAATTGATGTCTCATCAATTGTCCCCTCGAAGCGGCACGATGCACGACTCTCCATGTCTGCGCAGTTTCTGTAACCGTTGTCATCAATTCATTTGATGTGCATACTTAATGAGTTTAAGGAATCATCTTGAGAACTACACTTTCTCTCTGCAATCAAGAAATCCTCTGAGTATCTAAGAGAACTTCTCCTCTCACCAAGAACTTCAAGTCTCTCAGTTCAATCCTTCTCCTTTTCAAGGGCTGCTGAATCTATTGCGTCAAGTGCCCCTGTTCAAACATCCTTGATGAGAGAATCATTCCTTCAGGAATGGTTCATCTAAATGATTTCGATGAGGCAGGATACAAGGTCACTGAGTATTTTGATGCAGTTGGCTGGACTCCAATTTTCAACAACATCTCCTCTCCCTGGAATGAGGAGAGCGTTCTGGAATTTTGGAACAACTCTGAGGTTGTTTCTAAACCAGGTCACACCGGGTTAAAGACCACTGTGATGGGCAGATCACTTTTTGTGGACTGCAACCTGCTGGCGGAAGTGATTGGTGTTCCAGCTAGAGGAGATAATTTCCGTCAAAACTGGGAAGTCTCTCATGGAGGCTTTTTGGTGTATGATCAGATGTTGTTCGGTGGCAGACGTTTCAATCCCACCAAGCATTCCCAACTACTGGAGATCCCCAGAATGCTACTTGCTATTCTGAACTGTTGCATCCTTCCAAAGGGAAGTGATAATATTTACATCAAAGAGCTTGAAAGGTTTGTGGTGGCTCATTTGATGATGAAGAAGAGAATAAACCTTCTGTGGGTTCTTCTTTACCAAATGTTGTTCAGAAGAGAGATGGATGTTGAGAACCTTTTCCCCCACAACACCTTAATCATGAAAATTCTGATTCACAAAGGCTTTCCTATGAATGGTCTCTTTGATCAAACACCTCCTTCCTTATTCACTCTGGTTATGTATGAGTAGTTAGACCGGACCTTGATTGAAAGAGAATGAGCCCTAGAGAACAGAATGGTTGAAGTCCCTCTTGAGGCATCCCCTATCAGATAGAGAAGGACGAGAACTTCTGATCATCTGGGTGTTCATGGAAGGATCATAAAGGTGTTTGTTGCATACAACTTAAGAAGTATGCATGATCGTGTGGGTTGGCTAGCAAGGAAGCTGAAGGAAATTCAAAAGGAGTTACTAAAGCTGAAGGCAGAGAAGGAGGATGCCAGTGCTGCTAAGACCATGCCTACTGATAGCCTTTAACTATTCAAAGAGCCATGTCAAAGTCTTCTGTTTTTGAAAATACTTGTTAAAAATCTTATAATTTTAATTAATATGAAAGAACTTTTCAACTTCCTCAAAGGTTCTATGGTTTATTTTATGATTCAGTGTGTGTGATTTAATTCTATATTCTCTGAATATGCTGATATTAATCATTGGTTGCGCACATTTAATGATCTCACGCTTAACCTTCCTATTTTAAATACCTAGATTTATTACTCTGCTTCACGTACTTAACTTATTTGAACCCTTTTGAATAATGACAAAAGGGGGAGAAATATAACTAAAAAATTCTATAAGCAAAGCTGAAGCAAAGTTATTTTACAGAAACTAAGAAGTTTTTCAGAAGAAAAATCTCCTGTTCAGGGGGAGTTTTCACACTCTATTCATTTATCTGAAAAAGAAGGAAAACTTTCCTCCCTAAACTTAAATTTAAATCTTTCAGATATTTTTTAGTCATATCTAATTTGTCATCATTAAAAAGGGGGGAGAATGTTGAGTCACAAAATCAATTTAAGTATTCAAATTAGATTCAAGACTCATTACTCTTGGTTTTAATGATTAACAAATTAGACTGTATAAAAATAGATTCTATTGAGAAAGATATTTTTCTTTGTATTTCAGCAACTCTCTGAAGTTGATCAACATGATGAACTGAAGAACTCTCTGAATGACTTTAATCTGCTGAAGTCTCTCTCAACCCTCTGATGACGTGTTCCAATCTTTATGCTGAGAAGTCTTACTGAATTCGTGCAACACAGTATCTGCCAAAGTCAGAAGGCTTTCTGCCCAAAGACTTAAAGGTCTCTAAACGTCTTCTGTCATCATCTACAAAAGGAAGTTTTACAGAGTTCTTTCCGTGTCTTATGAAACATCGTACATGAAAAAGGAACCTCTGAACTTGCTGTGTGTCAGAACCGTACTACCTCTGAAAACCTACTTTATTCAAAACAACGACTTTCATAACGTTTGTCTATCAACGTCTATTTGCTCAACGGCTACTTTTCTGGATGCTATATATAGCTCCATGAAAGTTGTTGAAAACAGAGAACGGAAGAGAAAGCCACATAGAGAACACCACAGAGAGGTGAAACGCTCAAGAGAGAAGATCAAGAAAGCGTGAAAATCCAGAAAAGCTCTCCAGAAAGAAAAAGAGAAGATTTTTAGCAAAAAGAGTGAAAAAGGCCAAGTGAAGAAAAAAATTTATCAAGCCAACACACTCTGTAGAAATTTCATTTCAATTCCTTGTATTTAGATTTATCCTTTGTATTTTGAGTTGTACTCAATTATCCTTTGTACAAGAGAACATGTGTTTAAGTTTCTCAGAAACTTAAACTTATCTTTCACTGTAAACATTGTAAAGTGTCTGAGAGCCTGGAGAGGCTTGGAGGAACAAAAAATACTTGCTGTTGTTTAGCCTGGAGAGGTTGTGTCCAAAGAATACTTGTTTTTAGCCTGGAGAGGCTGTGTCCAAAGAATACTTGTGTTTAGCCTGAAGAGGCTGGGTTCAAACAATACTTGTAATCTTACGGGATTAGTGGAAAATCCAGTGGAGTGTTTGCCCTGGGACTGGACGTAGCTCACTGTGTTAGTGGGTAAACCAGGATAAATTTATGTGGCTAAGTTCTCTCAACCCTTAACTCTTTATATTCTATTTTAACTAACCAAGGAGGGTTTTAGAAAAGTTGTTTTATAAATCCACGCAGAAAACAATCTTTTCCTTTCCGCAAAAACGTTTCAAAAGCTTTTTATTCAACCTTCTGAGTTGCATCAACAAGTTGTTGAACTTCCCAGTTTCGGAAGGTTGCTCAAATATTTTCAAATCAGATTGCTTGTTAAAAGGTTTTTAGAAAATCTGTAATGAATTATAAAACACTATTCAACCCCCCTTCTAATGTTTCCTGTGGTTCTAACACCCTAATCTTGATGAAGTAGAAGATACTTTCTGGCGAGGGAATTTTTTAACAAGCATCCATGGACCAAAAATTGATGAGTCATCACTTCCTTCTTGGTTAAATTTTCACTGACTGGAATATTTTTTTCATTCTCCATAGATGTATCATGATTAAGTTGACTTGGATTGGTGAGGTCTTCACTTTCAGTAGCCTGCTGATGTAGATTATCCTTCTGAGAAGAATCATTCCCAAGATCCATAGATTCTTTCCCTAGTAAAGTAGATTTCTCTGGACAAGAATCAATCTTGTGTCCATACTTCTCGCTTTCAAAGCAAATCATATGAAGTCCCTCATATTCCACTTTAAAAGTGCGTCCAAGAGCATTAAAATAAGGAATCAACTACTTTCTAAGGTCTATTTCAATACAAATTCTGGAAAATCTACCACGAGTGTGAATGAATGTAGTTTCATCAATTTTTAGCATGGTTCCTAGTTGACTACCAGCTCTCCAGAGAAAATGTGGATTATAAAGTTCAGCTGGGAGATGAGGGATACATACCCATACCGCAATCTTCTTGATATTATAATCCTCGGGAGTAAAAAGAGGGCGCCATCTTTTAACTAGATCTCAAGAAGATGCAATCAGCACTTCCACAAAAGGAATCATGTCAAAATTACTTTAGAAGGAAGATTCATTTTTAAAAGAAGCAAAAGAAGTATTCCCAAGGTTTTCAAGGATCAAAATAAATAAAATAAAGAACTGGAGAATCTCACAAAGCCTGAAGATCATCTGAAGATAATCCTGCAGAAGGAATATGATGGCAGATTTCCTGCAAAAGATACAAAATTCATCATAACTTGTTTAAATCATTTCTGAGGCTACAACTGAGTCAAATACACTTGAAATGATTTATATCAATCCATTTAATACCCTCAGTATGCATACAGAAGGAACTGGTGCAGAATTCACAAACTTCACATTCTGCAGAAGATAGGCTCCAGAAGATGCGTCCAGTCAAAGGAGACAGTTGTACCTGTCTGTGTCAGCTGCTGCATGATGGAGACTTGTCATAAGGGGACAACTGGAGGTGCAAGGAACCTCTCGAATGGCTAGCTTCCCATTATCCCTATAAAAGGAAGTGTTCTCCCACATTTGGAGGCACACCTCTCTCTAGAAGATCCAAAAAGCTTCAGATTTACATTTTATCTTCTGGAATATCTTCTCTCTCCTTAGATTCTCAAGATTCTGCTTCTGCAAGTTATTGAGGGGGAGCAGGCTCAATACTTAGCTTCTGTTGTGTTGTATATGTATTCATTTTGAGCCTTGTACTTACCTTAATCTTCTATTTCATCTTGTAAATTCACAAGGAGACTAGAGATTGAGTGTGTCTCTTGTGATAGTAAAAGGGTGAGTATTTTGAGAGGTTGTTAAGTCTGGTTGAGACTTCAGATTCTGCAGAAGGTACTCTGCAATTTTCTGGTTCTGCTGATTCTTCTGCAGAAGGTTCTGCAGTAAGGAAAAGTTGGAATTTGAGTGTTTGAGGTGTGATTAGCCTGAAGAGGCTAGAGAAAGAATACTAGTGGTAGTGTGTTCCCAAGATGGTTGTAACTTGGTTATTGAGTAAGAAAATCCTACTTGGTGTAGGGACTGGACGTAGCCTCAGATTGGAAGAGGTGAACCAGTATAAAATCCTGTGTGCATTTCTCTCTTCCTTACTCTCATTAATTATTACATGTTCATAAAATTTATTTGAAAACTATCTCATACCTAAGTAAGTGTTAACTATCAAGATTCCAAAGAAGGAATCCTATCTTCTGCATATTGCATTATATCTAACATTTATCTTCTGGTGGTTAATCCTTTTGATACTAAACCAAGTAAGACTTGAGCAGACTAAGTATTAAGAGGAATTGGCAGAAAATTTTATTCAATCACAATTCAACCCCCCTTCTTGTGATTGAAGCTCCAACTTCAATTGGTACCAGAGCTTGCGTCTAGGGTTGAACTCACTTAACAGTGAGAGAGGAAAAGATCAAGGGAGGTGGCTAACCATGGAGCTGCAATGTTCATTCCAGTAGGATCCTCCACAAACAGACCACCAGTCTTTGATGGAAAAGACTATTACTATTGGAAAGACAGAATGAAGTTATTTCCAGAATCTCAAGACATTGATCTTTGGGGTATTATAGAAAAGGGAAACTTCATTCCAATGGTCAGGAGGACTAGAATTCCAGTCCAACCTAAAGAAGGAGACCAGAAGTTCAAACAGAAGATCCTCAACCTAAACCCAGAGAAGAATGGACTTCATAAGATAAGCAAAAGTATTTTCTGAACTCCAAAGCTAAGTACTTCCTTCTCTGTGCTCTTAGCAGAAGTGAATATGATAAAGTTGCTGGGTGTTCTACAGCAAAAGAAATATGGGATACCCTTCAAATTGCACATGAAGGCACTGATCAAGTAAAAGAGTCAAAAATCAATATTTTGACTCACCAATATGAGATGTTCAATATGATTGAGCATGAAACCATTGATGAAATGTTTAGTAGATTCACCATTATCATTAGTGACTTAAAGTCTCTTGGTAAAAGATATACCAACCAAGAGCAAGTAAGAAAAATTCTTAGAAGTTTGCCAAAAAATTCAAGACCTAAAGTAACAGTAATACAGGAAGCCAAAGACCTTGTTGTTCTAAAGTTAGATGAACTTCTTGGATCACTAAAAGTTCATGAATATGAACTTAAGGATGGGCTACCAAGAAGATGGAAGTCAATTGCATTAAAAGCTACCACATACAGAAGAAGCAGTACAAATCTAGCAGAAGAAAATAGTTCAGATGAAGAAATATCATCTGATAATGATGATGAACTAGCCTTCATCTCCAGAAGAATCCAGAAGATGATCAGAAGGAAGGGAAAAGGCAGAAAGTTTTTTAACTTCAAGAAAGATGGGAAAAATTTTGATGGAACAAAAAATCAAATCATTTGCTATGAATGTAACAAGCCTGGACACATCAAGGCTGAATGTCCCCAACTAAAAAGGGAGCCAAAATCATTCCATAAGAAGAAAGCAATGATGGCTACATGGGATGATTCAGACAGCTCCTCAAAAGAAGATTCTGGAGAAGAAGCGGCCAACCTATGTCCCATGGCTGGAAGTGATGATGAAGATAGTGAGGTAATTACTTACAACCCCACTGCATATAGGGAATTAGAATATGCATTTGAAAACCTATTATCTGATTCTCACACACTAGCTCAAAAATGTGCACTTTTTAAAGAACAACTCATTAACACTAAAAAAGAAAATGAAAAACTAAAAGAAGATAATGATAGGTTAATTAAAACAAATCAATATCTTCAACAATCTCATTTTAAATTATCAGAGCAAGTAAAACTAATCAAAGATAGCTCTGCAGAAGATGCAAAGTTTACATCACTGCAGAAGGAGAACCATCTTCTGCAGAAGAAAATTGATGAACTGCAAACTGATTTAAGTAAGTTTGTTAATAGTACACATAACCTAAATAAATTGATTGGAAATGGTAGAGAATATTCTGATAAAAGTGGATTAGGCTTTAATCAAGATTCATTCGCAAAAATTCACAAAACTGTTTTTATCCCTGCTAAAAGGCAACCTCCTAAGTGTTCTTAGTGTAACAGATTTGGACATATTGCTCATAATTGTTACAAAAGAAAAAGGAGCTTTAAAAGAAAGGTACCTAACCCTTCAGGACCCAAAAAGATTTGGGTACCTAAATCCTTACTTTCTTCTGATGTAGGAACAAGCAAAATCCTTCAAGAAAAAAGAGCTATGGTTCTTGGACAGTGGTTGCTCAAGACATATGACTCGGGACAAAAATAAATTCATCCAATTACACAGAATAGAAGGTGGAACAGTAACCTTTGGAGACAACAACAAGGCACACATCAAAGGTATTGGAAAGATAGGTATGGACAATTCTACCCAAATTAATAATGTGTATTATGTGAAAGGGTTAAAACATAATCTTCTTAGCATAAGTCAACTGTGTGACAGTGGCTATGAAGTTATGTTTCAACCTACATTTTGTGAAATTAGAGAGTCATCTACTAAGAAGGTTTTATTCTCAGGGATTAGAAGCAAAGATCTATATAGTATCTGTCTAGAAGAATTATCTGATCACACTTCCTTTGCTTCTTTTGAAAATGACAAGTGGACCTGGCATAGAAAAATTGGTCACCTGAATATGAAAAGCATTTCAAAACTATCTAAGTTAGATTTAGTTAGAGGTCTACCACAAATAAAATTTTATAAAAATAAAGTATGTGAGGCATGTGTTAAAGGTAAACATACTAAATCTCGCTTCTATCCTAAAAATATCATTACCACCAAAAGAGTTTTAGAACTATTACATATTGACTTATTTGGTCCTACCAAAACACCTAGTTTGGGTGGTAAGAAGTATGGTCTAGTTATAGTAGATGACTACTCCAGATTCATATGGGTTTTATTTCTTACCACTAAAGATGAATCTTTTGATGCTTTCAAGATCTTCTCCAAGAAGATACAAAATGAAAGTGGTCAAATGATTGCTTATGTAAGAAGTGATCATGGAGGGGAATTTGAAAATCATTCTTTTAAAAGCTTCTTTGATGAAAATGGAATTTCACACAATTTTTCTTGTCCTAGAACTCCACAACAAAATGGAGTTGTAGAAAGAAAAAATAGAACCCCTCAAGAAGCATTCTAAATAAAACCCCATATGAAATATGGAAAGGTAGAAAACCCAACATTGCATATTTTCATATTTTTGGTTGTGATTGTTACATATTAAACAACAAAGAAAATCTTGAGAAGTTTGATGCAAAATCTGAAAAGGTATATTCCTTGGCTATTCTACCACTTCAAAAGCTTATAGAGTTTATAATATCAAAAATCAAACTATTGAAGAAAGCATGCATGTTGTTTTTAATGATGCTAACCCTCCTTCTCAAGAAAATGACAAGAAGAATTCAGATGATGAGACTGAACAAGTGCAGAAGATATCTTTTGAAAGTAAAAATCCTCCAGAAGATACCACAGATCATGAAAACCCTACAAAAGATTCTGCAGAAGATGCTTGTCTTCAGAAAGAGGATCTTCCTAGGAGTTGGAAGTTAATCAAATATCATCCTCATGAACAGATCATAGGAAATACTACAAAAGGAGTAAAAACCAGGGGACAATTAAGAAATGAAAATAGCTCAACTTTCTTATCCCAAATTAAGCCAAAGAATGTGAATGAGGCTCTTGAAGAAGAACCATGGATCAAAGCCATGAAAGAAGAGCTTGATCAATTTGAGAAAAATAAAGCCTGGACTCTTGTTCCTCCTTCAGAAGATCATTCTATAATATGAACAAAGTGGGTTTACAGAAACAAAATGGATGAAGAAGTTAATGTGATCGGAAATAAAGCAAGGTTAGTAGCTCAAGGTTACAACCAACAAGAAGGTATTGATTTTGATGAAACTTTTGCAACTGTAGCTAGATTAGAAGCAATTAGAATTCTTCTTGCATTTGCTGCATACAAAAATTTCAAACTATATCAAATGGATGTGAAAGTGCTTTTCTGAATGGTTTCATAAATGAAGAGGTGTATGTTCATCAACCTCTAGGTTTTGAAAGTAAGAAGCGTCCAAATCATGTTTTCAAGTTAACTAAGGCTTTATATGGTTTAAAGCAAGCTCCAAGAGCTTGGTATGAAAGATTAAGTAACTTCCTTCTTAAAAATGAGTTTACAAGAGGATAGATTGATACCACTTCGTTTAGAAAAACTCTTAAGAAAGATCTTCTAATTGTGAAAATCTATGTTGATGATATAATTTTTGGTTCAACAAATTTAAAAATGTGTGAAGAATTTTCAGAATTAATGGAAGGAGAATTTGAAATGAGTCTCATGGGAGAATTAAAACTCTTTCTTGGACTGCAAATCAAACAAGGAGATTCTGGTATCTTCATTAATCAAGAAAAATACACTAAAGATCTTCTCAGAAGATATAAAATGGAAGGATCCAAACCTATGGGAACACCATTGCATCCTTCTACAGCTCTAAACTTAGAAGAAGATGGAAGATTTGTTTCTGAAAAGGAATATAGGGGAATGATAGGTTCATTATTATATTTAACTGCTAGTAGACCTGACATTTTATTCTCACTAGGACTTTGTGCTAGATTTCAATCTTCTCCAAAAGAGTCTCATGTTGCAGCTGTAAAAAGAATACTCAGATCTCTTATTAGAACAACTAATCTTGGACTTTGGTACAAGAAAGGTACAAATTTTGAGCTTACAGGTTACTGTGATGTTGATTATGCTGGGGATAGATTGGATAGAAAGAGTACAAGTGGTGGATGTCAATTTCTTGGTGAATCCTTGATATCATGGTCTTGTAAGAAACAATCGACCATAGCCTTATCCACAACAGAAGCAGAATATGTTTCAGCTGCTAGCTGCTGCTCACAAATGTTATGGATAAAGCATCAAATGGGGGACTATTGTCTAAGGTACTCTAAAATCCCCATCTTTTGTGACAATACTAGTGCTATTAACTTGTCCAAGAATTCAATATAGCATTCTAGATCCAAGCATATTGACATAAAACATCATTTCATAAGGGATCATATTAAAAATAAACCTTTTATGCAAAGTCAAAACGTAGGGAGAAGGCCCTTTATCCAGCAAGGGATGCAAAAAGAATTAAGGAAAAAGTCACCTTTTGTCCTTAGCAATAAAAGTTGGGAGTTATTGCACCAAAACAGAAATGATTTGCTGACCGTTGGAACCTCACCTGAACATCCTAAAAAACTGCGTGTGTGCTCTCTCTTTCTCTCTCTGTTCAATTCTCTCTCTCCCTCTACATTCAACGGATAGTAGCTAAGTGTATATAGACACTTGCATCTACAATGAAGAATTACATTATCACATCCTTTCCTCTCTTCACATTCTCAACTCTCTGTTCACAAAGAGTTTCATCTAAACTTTGTTTCTCTGTTCACCTCTCTAAAAATCACAATGAGGATCAAGTCTGTGGCAAACAAGAAAAATCTGAAGAAAAGTCAGATGAAAGTAACAATGGAGAAGATACAGAGAATGATCCTTCTAAAGGATCAGAAGATACAAATCATGACCTTTTCCAAGACAAGGAGATGCTCAAGATCTTCTATGACAAATTTGATTGGAAGACCATTGTCCCTGGAAGAATATTTTTGCTAAAGAAGATTAGGAAAGGTGGATGGGATATTGGGCACTTTGTCTAGAAGCAAGATTGGGGAGATTACCTTCTGATTAGGGAACCTGTGTATCCAAGGCTTGTGAAAGCATTCTATGCTTCTGCAAGCCAATATAGGAGTGATGGCAACTCCTAATTGTGGAGATTAAGGGGGCAACAATTGTTCTAACTCCAGAAGCAATAGAAGAAGCTATAGGGATTCCATCTGTTGAGAATAAGTTGTATGATGACAATTGGTATGCCTCTATAGGAATTACCAAGGCAGAAGTAACTCAGAAGGTCCTTTACCAACCTGATTCCCTTCTCCTATCCAGCAAACTAATTCCAATCTGCAGATTGTTTCACAAAATCTGCTGCTATTCACTCCTCCCCAGGGCTGGAACTTTAGAGAGAGTCTCTAACCAAGATCTTCTGGTAATTTACCATCTTCTCTGTGGGAAACCATTATCTCTTTCTTATCCGATTGTAAGAAGCATGATATACTCTGCTAACCCTCAAAGAACATATGCAAGTTTACCATATGGCATGCTCTTGACTAGAATTTTCAGACTTGATAACATCCCCTTTGAAGAAGAAGAATGCATAGACTCATGTACCTTCTTTGGCAAGTTAAATGTCAAGAAAATGAAGATAGGAAAACTGATGAGATTCTGGAAAGCGTACCAAAATTTCAGCAGTATAATAGTAAGTAAGAGTATCATATCCACAGGGAATGGTTCAACTTATAAGGATTAGTGGTCACAACTATTAAGTAAAGAATGAGATTGTTGGTTGTAGAGAATTGTGATAATAAAATAAAATTGAACTTGAAGTGAGAAAGTTAGAGATAGTTACTTGGACTAGGATTGAACTTCGTCTATCGCACCCTTTTCGTATTTGAATTCCAATAATATTTATGAATATGAAATTATAATATTGAAGCACAAATTAAAGTTATTTTACCTTGGTCTCCATAGTGATAAAATAGTCAGAAATAATCTACCCTGGTCTCCACAGTGATAAATTACCCCAGATTAAAGATCTATTTGTTTACTCTATTAATTCACCCTGGTCTCCACAGTCGCAAATTAAGTGTTTTTACCAATAAGAATTCAAGTTTCTTATGTCTAGGCTCCCCCAAACTCGCTATTGATTTTATAGAACCACCTCTCGAATGCGCCCCACAAAACCAACCTATAACTTCGGCACAAAGGCGGAAGCTAAGCATTAAGAACAGATAAGAAACACCAATATTATAAAAACAGGGATTCATAAATAATAAAGAGAATTCACATACAATCGGGGATTGAATCAACTACATTCAATCCTATTGGAGAGTTTAGCCACGCATGGTAGCCATTACAAACCAACGAAGAAACTGTCACTTTCTCCAGCTCTTGCTCTGCTCTGCCGTCTCCCAAAAAGCTGCTTTGATCTTTGCAAAAGGTCCTATTTATAGATGAAGGAAAGCTATCAGAAATCTGGAAGGAATCTGTTTTGAAATCAGATTAGAAAACAAATTCGTGTTCCTGCACTTCACCTGCGCTCAGCGCAGGATCCAGAGAGGAATCCTGATGGTTACGCTTCACCTGCGCTGAGCGCAGGTGGAGCGTATTTCTCAATCAGCTTTTCTGGATTCCCTCCCTTTTTTAGCTTGATCTCTTCCTGGTCTTATCTTTGTTTGCTTGACTTTCCTTGCCTCCCTCTTTTGGATCTGATTTTGTGTTTATCTTGACTTTGAATTTAAATTGGGAAGCTTATCCGCAGAATCCTTGTTTAAATGACTATTGATCTTATCTTTATTTGCTCTCATTTAAACATCAAATTTGAAGATCCTATCCTCAATTAATGCTATCTTCTTTTCTCATTTAAATTTCTCTCATAAATCTGCTAAATCAACAGATTTTATATTAAAATAGCATCAAATTCAAATTCAAATTAAATAAACACAATTATTGCAATTATTAATAAAAAGGGATTATTTTGGGGCATAAATTACTATTTACCCTTGATAAGTGCAATAAAAATACAAGAATATATCATATAATTTGCACTCATCAAATACCCCCCAACTTAACTTCTTGCTTGTCCTCAAGCAAGTAAACCTTTTGCAATCAAAAATTAATTCAATCCCCCTGTACAATTCTCATTAACAAATATAAGGACAAATTTTCATCATCTCGTTGTTAGGCAGAAGTCACTTTCCAAATATCAGAAAAAATCAGAATTAAGAGATGTTACCAATCCTCAATCAGAATAGAATACAATCATCAGTTAAACTTTCTCAAGAATAGCAATTAAAGCAATAAATGATAAACCAAGGAATTCTCTCATGCTCACGGGTAAGTGTTTCCCTCAATTTTTCCACCACAGTTGAACAACT
Organism: Sesbania bispinosa; assembly: GCA_026901365.1. Classification (NCBI taxonomy): domain Eukaryota; kingdom Viridiplantae; phylum Streptophyta; class Magnoliopsida; order Fabales; family Fabaceae; genus Sesbania; species Sesbania bispinosa. Next base: position 1,187,860 of record QLOH01000064.1, read on the forward strand.
AGAATTGATAGTCGTTTTTAGCTTCTAAACATGCACATGGTCAATATGGATCAAAAGGTCTTTTCTTGGTTGTAATGAGGCTGGGCTATCAAGAAATCATGGTTTTTCTGGATAAACAAAGAACACTTAGAATAGAGAGCATCTTTTGATTTTGCTTGACTTGGAAATTCCCTCCATCCACCATCTCATTATTGATATGTCTCATTTTTGCTGGCCTCTTTCTTTGTTTGAAGATGCACTCCCCCCAACTTAATCAATTAATTCACTTTTTTCTTTTTATTTTTGAGGGAGTGATCTTCTTTTGCTTTCTTGTGTCTGCTCTTTGTAGTTCTTTTACCTTTCAAGTAACCAACCTTTTCTCCCATTTTTTTTTAAATTGCACCTTGCTCTCTATCCCAAGTGTATAAGGGACAGGATGTAATAATTATTTGGGCTGGCGTGCATAAGAAGAAACATTCAAGCTCAAATGGGTTACCAAAAAATTGGAAAAAAAATTTCAAGGGTTGGATTTTTGGCACTGAGCAAATAATGTAAAAACAAAAATTGCCTTTATCACTTCCATATTTTCCATGAGCAGAGTAAAATCTAAAAACTCAATCAATAGCAGTTGACAAGCAGCGGTGAAAACTCTCAATTCAAGTGTTTAGCCTCACAACTCACCGGCTTTTTGGCTACTTTCCTTGATAAAGCACTTACTGAAATTAATTAACTATCCTGATAGGTTCTCCTGTGAAATATCCTAGCCCTAACTGATTATGGAATTAATCACAAAACCCTTTCTTCTTTCCTAATCTGGTTAGTTAAACTGCCCAAATTTAGAGACTTTAAAAATTAATTCCTTAAATCCCTAGTTCCTAAAATCCTAAAAAAATGAAATGCAAAACAAAATCCTAATTAACTAAAAAAAATTAAAAAAAAAAATCCTATAAAATAAGAGAAAATAAAAGAAAGAAAAACACCAGTATCAATCTTCATCCTCTGTATCCTGTAAGTCCTTGTCCTGCTCTCTTGTTGCTGCTGCTGCTCCACCTCCCCCTAGATGAATAGGCCTGTCCCCAAGCCACTGCAAGAATATCCGGAACTCTTCAAGCAGCGTGCATGGGTATGGGTCTGGTAACTCTTGATTGGTTTGAGGTCAAGTGGTCTTTTCAACACAAAGTTGCGTGATTTATGAGCTTCATACTTTGCAGCAGCCTATGCACTCTTGAATCTCATGGGATCATAATGGGGTTCATCTCTGACCCTCTTTCCCATACCTTTTCTTCGTGAGCTAGAGCCACGAGAAAGGCCGGCAATGTATTTGATCCTAGGCATCTGAAAAGTCAAATAACAACAGTTAGTTGCTAAAAACACATTCATTTCAATGATGCCTTATTGCAAACACTAATTTATGAAGAACATGGAAGCCTATCATTAACCAATTTGCATGCAAAATTCAGAATACTTTCAAAAAGAAATCAATCTCTTCACAACAAAATTTCAGTTGCACTTGGTAATGGATTCCTAAAAATAGAATATACTCATTTGTTTTGCAAGCACTCAATTAATCCATGGAAAGTGAAAGTTCAAAATTTTGCAAGAAACAGAGCATAACATTTTCAAGCTTCAATAACTCACAAAGCAAAAAGCATTTCAATAGAAAACTTGTTCTTCAAATTCCGCACAGCCATAATCACATCCCAGATAGCAATTATCAACAATATGCACATTCACATTCTAAGGTTGCTATCCTAGAGTTTAAACCATAAAAACAAAGGAAAATGAAAATTTCAATTGGTGAAAACTACTTTGAAAGATTCAAAAATGAAGGAGGTTTGTAAGTGGAAAAAGTGAAAAGAAAGGTTTAGGAAGTAGAGAGACGGTACAGGGGAAAACAGGGGAGGGAGAATGAATGACTTCCCCTATTTTTAGTTCAGTTTAAGCATCAACGCATACCTGCACTCTACCTACGCTTAGCGGGAATGGAGCGCAGCTTTCAGTTTTGAAACTCCGTACTGTTGCGCTTCACCTGCGCTTAGCGCAAGTGAAGCGTAGAAAACAGTGACTAAAATTGTACTTCTGCGCTTGACCTGCGCTGAGCGCAGGTGAAGCGCAGAAAACATAATGAATTTTTCGCAATTTTTAGTCAAGTTTTCTGCTACTTCCTATTGTTTAAAAAATTTATTTTCCACAAACTTATTCCAATCAATTTTGAAAATTTCCTAAATCCTAAAAAAAAAGAAAAATCCTAATTATCAAACAAAAAACAAAAGAAAACAAAACTAAAAAAAATTAAAAACTTAAAAATCTCTGGGTTGCCTCCCAGGAAGCGCTCGTTTAACGTCATATAGCTTGACGCCTGTTCTTTCAAGGTGGGTGATACTGAAATCCTTTAGCCAGCCTCTGTGTTATACCCTTGACTCCTTTTGCCAGTGATCCTATCTATATTCTTGCCTCGGACCAGTTGTGAATGAGATTTATATCTAACCATTTGGTCTTGAATCTGGAGTTAGACCATGTTGCCGACTCCTTTGGTTTGACTTTCCTTTTCTTTGGAGTCTTGCTCAGATATGCATGGGTCTTCTTCCGTTGAGGCTTGAAGGATTCATGGTTGTCTGCTTTGAATTCTTTTTCTTCACAAGGATTTTTTATATGAAACACACCTGACCACTTTGTCTTCACAGTCATGTTGCCCCCTCTCCTATGTTTTGTTCTCTTCCTCCCCTTCACAGTCATTCTCTTCTTTAAGCACAGTCTTTTATGTTTCATCCTCTTCCTTTTCTTCTTCTTCTGCTTCACCTTCTTCCTCTTCTTCTTTTGTTTCTTCTGGTTTCTCTTCTGCAGCTTCCTCTTTTTTTCATCAGTCAGATTGTCATTGGTTCCCTCCCTTATCCTTTGGACAATGTTGTCACACTGCTCTTCAGGGTTAGGTAGTGCATTTGCTGAGATCTGTTCTGACTGTTGGTTGGCTCTTGTTTCTGTTATCTGCTTCAGTAAAGCGTCAATATATCTTCTTGATTCTTCTCTCTCCTTCTGAAATTGTATATTGCTTTGATTGAGTTCTTCAAGACGCTCATAAAATTTTGAGTCCCTTTGTTGAACTGAAGAGTAACTTTGCTGCTGTTGAAAAGAATGTTGCAGGGGGAATGAAACATCATCTTGGTGCCACCCAAAATTCTGATTCTGGCTATTTCTCCATCCTTGTGAATTGTTTGCAAAGTTGTTGTTGTTGGAGAAGTTGCCTGGTCTTCTTTGATTGCCCATGTAACTTACTTGCTCTTCTTGTGTGCATGGATAAGAGCAGTAACCATTGGGATGGTCACTTCCACAATAATCACAAATTAAATGTGGGGGCCGGCTAGGATAGGATTGCCTTGCCTACAAGTGCTGAGGAAGGTTAGCTAACTGCTTATTCAGTGCTTCTATTTGATGCCTTATAATCTTATAATCTGCACTGATTTCATCTGTAGAAGTTTGCACATGGGACGAAACAACATCTTGTTGCCACCCAAAATTTTGATTCTGGTAACTTCCCCAATCCTGTGAAAAATTGTTAGAATAATTGTTGTAATTAGAGAAGTTACTGTAACATCCTAAAATTTTATTAAGTAAAATATTAATTAAATTAAATAAATAAGTAGAGGAAATAATTAATTAAATAGATGAATAAATAATAGGATCAATATTATTATTAGTTTTATCCATAAAGTTAGCTTAAATTTAAAAAGAGGAGAAGGGGGTTGAGAGTGGGCCCAAGCCCAATTAGGCATTCTAGTAAGGAGGGGTTATCAGTCACCCTAATCCTTATTCGTATTATCGTCAGAGAGCGAAACACTAAGGAGGGGAGAAAATGAGTCTCAAGAGAGGATTGCTGCAGAGTGAGCATCAAGAACCAAGAAAGGGACTTCCTTGCTGTAATCGATCTTCGCTTAAGGTACGGTGGGGGAGAGGGTGCTGCTTGTATATGCATGTAGGGGTGCTTGGGTAGTGAGGGCAACCATAAGACCCTCTAAGACTCTAAATTCGAAATTGATATATATATATATATATTGAGTATTGTATGATGAAAACATGTTGGTTGATGATTAATTCTGGGAATCTTTGTGAATCTTGATTGGGTTGAATGAGAATAAAGAGAATAGTGAAAAGGGATTAATTAAGGGTTTGATGATTTGGGGTTTTGATGGGAAAACCATGTAAAACTGTTAAAGATTGATGAGTTTGATGAATATTAATGATTATGAATGGTGTTTGATCGAAAAGGATTGGATAGAGGTTGAATAGAGTGATGTAGAAGTGTTAGAAATCGTGAAATCTGCGATCTGCGTCGCGGGTAATCGATTACCAGGAGTGGTAATCGATTACCACTGTGTTCTGGGTAGCCCAGAAGTGTTGTTTGTTCGTTGGTAATCGATTACAGGATTGTGGTAATCGATTACCAGAGAGATTGCTTGTAGGTAATTGATTACAGGGATGCTGTAATCGATTACCAGAGTGTTTGGTTGCAGGTAATCGATTACAAGGTGGTTGTAATCGATTACCAGAGACCTTGTTTGTAGGTAATCGATTACTAGAGGTTGGTAATCGATTACCGGAGTGGATTTTGAGATCCTAAGTGCTTGATGATGATTGATGTTGTTTGATAATGCTTTATGATGATTATGGTGTTGATGATTAATGATGTTGATGATGATTTGGTGTGCATAATGATCGGTGAATATGCAATGTGATTGATGATGATTGGGTGTGCATAATTATTGGTGAATATGCCATGTGATTGATGATGTTTTGGTGTGCATAATATGCAATGCGATTAATGATGATGGTGAATGTTATGATGATGTTAATGATGATAGTGTATATCACTTATTGGTGATGATGTTTATGATGATATTGTATATCACTTAATGATAATGATGATGATGTTTATGATGATAGTGTATATCACTTTATGATGATAGTGTATATCACTTTATGATGATGATGTTTAATGATGAGCATGATGATGCATAATGATGATGATAATGATGATGGTGTATATCACCTTTTGATGATGATGTTACCTAAGTTGCACAGGCCCATAGAGGGGGTGCAACCTAGGGGTGATTTGTACTGGACCATAGAGGGGGTACAACTTAGGAGAGATGCCTTGAGCATATGTGATGAGACCTGAATTGTGCGGGCCCATAGAGGGGGTACAACTCAGGGGATCAAGATGGGGCATTCGATGCACGGGCCCATAGAGGGGGTGCAACCTAGGGTTGATTTGTACTGGCCCATAGAGGGGGTGCAACCTAGGGTCGAATGTCGTTGTGCGGGCCCATAGAGGGTGTACAACCTATCGGATTGTGTGTGGTGACACCGGTAGACTATCTTGGTACTAACTAGAGTGATTGACGAGGTGCACCCATTGTGCGGAGTTCCAAGTCATGATATTTTGGTAGGTGAGGTGATAAGTTTGGATGCATATGATAATGTGTTATACTCGATGATGGTATTGAGTTATATAATGTTGGTGATAAAATTTTGGTGCATATGATAATGCGTTATACTCGATGATGGCATTGAGTTATATAATGTTGGTGATAAGTTTGGGTGCATATGATAATGTGTTATACTCGATGATGGTATTGAGCTATATAATGTTGATGAGTTTTGATGTATGCATGAGGGATGCATATATGTGATATATTTGATGATGGAACTGAGTAAATAATGATGTTATGAGTATTAATGATGATTGAGTATTATGTGTGAAAATAGAGTATGTGATTCCATTGGTGAATGATGGTATGAGACTTATATGATGATATAGATGAATAATTATATGTCGATTTATAGATAATTATTATTTGATGGATTATTTGATGTTTGGCTATGTGGTATGATTGATGATGATGTTGTTCATATGTGGGTGAGGATAGGGTAGCCTCCTATGTGTTTGTATGAGTGGTATTCTTTTCCTCACCGTTATACTGTGGATATTTTTACAGCTATTGATGATGACACGACTGATGTCGAGTTTTGATTAAAGGGAATGTGCTCTGGTATATGTGACATCAGGGCATAATTTTGGGGGTTCCTTCTTTATGTTCTAGTTAGGAAGGTTTTTGTAAACTGTTTTGGATTCCTTGCACAGCAAGTAGGATGTTTAGTTACTTTTATATCTTTGGAGATTCCGCTGCATGAGTATTTTAATACATTTGAGTTTCGTTTTATTTTAATTAAGTTGTTTTTGAACTAATGAGGTTTTTTAATAAGAGAGTTATGTGAACCTTTTACCCATTGTGGGACGTTACCTTTTCTACACTTCAATTTATTAAACGTATACGAGTTTGGGGTAGAAGGGTGTCACAGTTACCTTGAATCGGTGTGTGGGAGAAATAATATGGTTCTTGATGCCTAACATAATCTCCAAGGGTTCTTCTTGGAGGATGTTGCCATTCAGAAGCCATTTAACATTTACTTCAATTGGGGTGGTTGAACAGAGAGTGTTGAGTTTGTCTCCTTATTTTTGGGTTCTTCCTCGCTTCTCCTTCGTCTCCTTCTCTTGTTTCTACTTTTGTTTCTCCTTGATGTTCTTTCTATTTCTGGATCAAATTGTAGATGATTTGGGGACACCTGGCCTCTAAAAAGCATAAACAAGAAAACTTAAAAAGGGTAAGTGTGGAAGAGAATTTTAAAAATTTTTAAAACATTAAAATTAAAAAATTATAAAAAAATTCCTAAAAATTAAAAAAAAAATTTAAAAAAATCCTAAGATAAAATATATACAACTTAATAGTATAGACCTCCCAAGTCTTTACAAATTGATACATCGTTCCCCGGTAACGGCGCCAAAAATACATGATGAGATTCTGGCAAGCGTACCAAAATTTCAGCAGTATAATAGTAAGTAAGAGTATCGTATCCACGGGGAATGGTTCAACTTATAAGGATTAGTGGTCACAACTATTAAGTAAAGAATGAGATTGTTGGTTGTAGAGAATTGCGATAATAAAATAAAATTGAACTTGAAGTGAGAAAGATAGAGATAGTTACTTGGACTAGGATTTAACTTCGTCTATCGCACCCCTTTCGTATTTGAATTCCAATAATATTTACGAATATGAAATTATAATATTGAAGCACAAATTAAAGTTATTTTACTCTGGTCTCCACTTTGATAAAATACTCAGAAATAATCTACCTTGGTCTCCACAGTTATAAATTACCCCGGATTAAAGATCTATTTGTTTATGCTATTAATTCACCCTGGTCTCCACAGTCGCAAATTAAGTGTTTTTACCAATAAGAATTCAAGTTTCCTATGTCTAGGCTCCCCCAAACTCGCTATTGATTTTATAGAACCACCTCTCGAATGCGCCCCACAAAACCAACATATAACTCCGGCACAAAGGCAGAAGCTAAGCATTAAGAACAGATAAGAAACACAATTATTATAAAAATAGGGATTCATAAATAATAAAGAGAAATCACATACAATCGGGGATTGAATCAACTACATTCAATCCTATTGGAGAGTTTAGCTACGCATGGTAGCCATTACAAACCAACAAAGAAACTTTCACTTTCTCCAGCCCTTGCTCTGCTCTACCGTCTCCCAAAAAGTTGTTTTGATCTTTGCAAAAGGTCCTATTTATAAATGAAGGAAAGCTATCGAAAATCTAGAAGAAATCTGTTTTGAAATTAGATTAGAAAACAAATTCGTGTTCCTGCGCTGAGCGCAGGATCCAGAGAGGAATCCTGATGGTTACGCTTCACCTGCGCTGAGCGCAGGTGGAGCGTATTTCTCGATCAGCTTTTCTTGATTCTCTCCCTTTTTTTAGCTTGATCTCTTCCTGATCTTATCTTTGTTTGCTTGACTTTCCTTGTCTCCCTCTTTTGGATCTGATTCTGTGTTTATCTTGACTTTGAATTTAAATTGGGAAGCTTATCCGCAGAATCTTTGTTTAAATGGTTGCTGATCTTATCTTTATTTGCTCTCATTTAAACTTTAAATCTGCAGATCCTATCCTGAATTAATGCTATCTTCTTTTCTCATTTAAATTTCACTCACAAATCTGCAAAATCAACAGATTTTATATTAAAATAGCATCAAATTCAAATTAAATAAGCATAATTATTGCAAATATTAATAAAAAGGGATTATTTTGGGGCATAAATTACTATTTTACCCTTGATAAGTGCAGTAAAAATACAAGAATATATCATATAATTTGCACTTATAAAAAAACTGAGCCCTCTCAACTGTATTCCAGTAGTAGTGAAGAAGGAGAAGGAGCTTCTATGGAACCTAGAGCTCCTAGAACCAAAAAGAAGAAGGAAATTCAGACCTTCTCCACAAAAAGGAAGGATTTGTCAAAAGATGCTTCTGGAGAAGCATCCAGCAAAATATAGAAGGTCATTCCTCCTTCTCCAGAAAACAAAGAGTTTTTAGCAAGTCCTTCTCCACTTGGTTCTTTCCATTATGAAACCAGTAATGACCAACCTTGTGAAGACATGGGTGATGAAGCTCTCCCACAGCTACAACCATCTTCTGAGGTAGCTCTCAGCACAGAAAAGGAATGTATGGATACAGAAGCAACTCATGAGGAGACCAACAGCGCTTCTGCAGAAGGATTGGCAGCTGATACCTTAGCTAGGCTTGCCAAGAGCTACTCAGAACCCCCACCCTATGATTTATCTATGCCTATTCTTCAAACTCAGTCTCTTACACAATCTAAGTCTCCTATTGTTGCATCAACTATCCCAGAAGAAAAGGAGAAAATTCAAGCTTCTATAGAAGGAGAAGGAGTGCAGAAGGAAGGAGTACAGTCAGTTCCTTCTGTTGGAACTTTTGGAACAAATATGGTAAATCAGTTCCTTGCTTCTCTAATTCTTGATTCTGGTATTCCTACTGCTGCTCCTATAATGGACAATATTCCTGTGATCTCCTCTCATCTCTCATCCATGAACTCTTTTCTTCAGCAGCTAAGTTCAGAAAAGGTTCCCACACCTCCTTCTGAACCTGCAGAGCAGCATGGTCCTACTGCAAAATCTTCTGGTGCTGCTTCTGATCAACCAGTTTCTTCAACTTCAGTTGAAAAACATGTCCAAAAGCTCAAAGCTGACATGAAGAAGTTGTTCTCAAATGTTAATACACTTCAAAATACTGTGAATGAGATGATAGAAAGGTTTACACAACACCAATTCTGGTTTAATAACTTTGTGCTTCCAATCATTGCACCACAGGCTCCTCATAAGCCTTTTGTTCAATTCCAGCCTCCTCAAAACATCCTTCAGCTTACTACCTCTTCATCATCTGACCATTCTTCCCCATCCAAGTAGAGAGATGATGATTATGCTTCTCCTTGGCACATTCACTGTCTTTTTGATTGATGACAAAGGGGGAGAAGTGGTATAGGTAGTCTAGTAAGAAATTTAGGAGGAATTACTTTTAATTTAGAATTGACTTAGAAATGCTTAAGTTTTTGACACGATCCCATCTGACCTCAACCAAGATGCCTCAGATGCATTGCAAAGGATTGAAGATCCAATGACCGGGGCCAGATATGAGCAGTTAAAGAGAGCTTTGCAAGTCTTGATCACTGAAATCCAAAGGAAAGTAGACCACCAAGCAGAAGAAGAACCAAAGAAGTGGTTTAACTTAGCTCGGATTGAAGTACAATAGTGTTATCCGATCAGACAATCGGTTATGTCTGTTATCCGAATCTTAGGAGAGCCTATTTTGAGAAAGTGTATCTAATCAGATCGTAACTGATTGATTTAGGATCAGATTTGTTAGGAATCAATATCATGATCTCTTAGGATTATATTTACATCTTTTAGGATTCTATTTTATCTTATTTAGGATTAAATCTTTTAGGATTATATTTTATCTTATCTAGAATTAAATTTATTTAATTTAGGACTATATCTTTTAGATAGTTTATTTTAGGAAAATCTTTTGCTATATATTAGCTTTGAGAATCAGTTTGTAGACGGTTATTTTATCGATAAAATTTGAGTTTTCTCATTGTGAGAGCTTATCCTTTGTTCTTGGATTAAAGAACTACTTGATAACTTAGGTTCTACCAGTAGGTCTTGGTTAGGGTCTAGTTGCTTATATCTTGATAACTTTGGTGCTTCCGGCAGGTCACGGATTGTGTCAAGTTCCTATCTTTGATAACTTTGGTGCTTCCGGCTGGTCACAAATTGTGTCAAGTTCCTATATTTGATAGCTTTGGTGCTTCCAGCAGGTCTTGGATTGTGTCAAGCTCCATACAGTTATTTACCGTTATTTACCGTTAATTGATCTTCAAGACGATCCTATCTTTACGCTTCCGGTTATAATCATTTGGTACCAGAGCTTCGACCCTTGAGATCAATTGGTAACATCTATCCTTATATTTTAGTCTTTATCTTATTAAAAAAACAAAAAAAAATTCATTAGTTAAAAAAAAGAGGTGTAGACAATACAAAAAAAGGGAGATCTGTAGTAGTAAAAAAACAGAGAAAGGTGCAGATAGTAAAAAAAAAGGTGCAGTATTAAATTTTCTCAATAGCAAATCCAGTTCTGTTCTCCACAATATTCATTCCAAGCAGAAGATTTCATCTGAGGTGACGAATCCATCTGAATTGAAGAGTTGTAACGGGCTACACATCTTGATTACTTTCCGGGATAGTGTTTTGTCACTAAAAGTTGTCAAGTTATCATCAACACCTTCTCTATTACTTGTTAGTTGAATCTATCCGAAAAGTTCCTTATTTCAAGAGCTTGTAAGGATAAGTTAAGTGGAAAAAGGCAAGAGTGGTGAGTACAATATAGTGAGAAAAAGCCAAAAATTAGAGTGATACATGAGAGAATCAAAACTTTTGAGTGAAAACACGTAAGGGAGTGTTGTGAGGATTCTTATTGTTATCACTAACATCATTTGATTTACAGCCAAATTTCTTTTAATCATGAGTACAGTAAACCAACGTGAGGAGGATGCTGGAGAAATAGGCCTCAAATCGTTCCTCAAGACACTACAAAGTGAATTTATGAGAATGAGTGCAAGAATGGATGAGATGGAAGATCGGTTTCCAAGGAGAAGGAGTAGAACATCTCTTAACCGCACTGAAGAAGAGGAAGAGGAAGAAGAGGACAAGGGAAGTAGTTCTAGAAGAGAAAGCAACAGGGATAATCATCTTGGAAACATCAAGATGAGCATTCCTTCTTTCCAAGGGAAGAATGACCCTAAGTTATATTTGGAGTGGGAAAGAAAGGTGGAGCGTGTTTTTGATTGCCATAATTATTCTGAGGAGAAAAAGGTAAAATTAGTTGTGGTAGAATTGACTGATTATGCAAGTATATGGTGGGATCAATATGTGTTGAGCAGGCGAAGGTGTGGAGAAAGACTGATTCAATCTTGGGAGGAGATGAAGGTCGTGATAAGAAGGAGATTTGTACCAAGTCATTACCACAGAGACTTGTACAGAAAATTGCAGGACCTACGTCAAGGTTCTATGAGTGTAGATGATTACTACAAGGAGATGGAAATAGCCATGATGAGAGCCAATATGCAAGAAGACCGAGAAGCAACAATGGCTAGATTCATTGGAGGGTTAAAAACAAAAATTGAAAATATGGTGGAACTCCATCATTATGTGGAGATGGAGGATTTATTACACAAAGCAATCCAAGTTGAGAGACAACTCAAATCCAAAGTTATAAGATTTCCAGAAACTCCTAATACCTCTTGGAAATCCTGGCCAACCAACAAACCAATAACTCGGCCAAAAGAAGAGGCAAAGATGGGACAACCAACCTCAACCAGTAAAGGTAAGTCCAAATTCAATTCATCTTCTAAAACACGTGAAATTAAATGTTTCAGGTGTCAAGGTCTTAGACATATTGCTTCTGATTTTCCAAACAAGAGGGTCATACTCATGCGTGACAATGGTGAAGTGAAAAGTGCAAGTGAAGAATAAGATGATGAAATACCCGAGCTGGAGGATTGCAGTGATATGGAATACACCAAGCCAGACCACAGTAATGCATTAGTCATCAGGAGGGTGTTGAATGCACAACCAAAGATGGGGGGAGTTGAGGAGCAACGTGAGCACATATTCCATACAAGGTGCCACGTAAGTGATAAGGTTTGCAGTCTTTTAATTGATAGTGGTAGTTGTACCAATGTTGCTAGTATTTTGATGGTTGAGAAATTAAAATTACCTACCATAAAATATCCTAATCCTTATAGACTGCAGTGGTTAAATGATTGTGGGGACATAAGGGTAACAAAACAAATTTTGCTTTCATTTTCCATTGGGAAATATGAAGACAAAGTCTTGTGTGATGTTGCACCTATGCATGTTGGGCATATCCTACTTGGCCGACCATGGCAATTTGATAGGCGAGTAACTCATGGTGGGTATCACAACAGGTATAGTTTTAAAATAAATAATAAAACCTTTATGCTAACCCCTTTTCATCCTTCTGAAGCATATGCAGATCAAATAAGAATTGCTAGGGAGAGCAAGGAGTTGGAAGAACAGTTTTTTGTTCAAGAAAAAGAAAGAAAAGAGAAAAAGAGAGAAGTGGGCATGGGATCGAATCCGACTTCAAGATTGGATGTCTGTTCGACGTTACAACTGAGCCAGGGCAGAAGCAAAGTGAACGTTTTTGCAAGAAAAAGGGAAGTTGAAAGTGTATTGTTAGATAAAAGGCAATTATTGATTCTTGTTTTTAATGACTTATACTTATTTGATAATTCTAACAATTCTTTACCTTCTGAAATTCAAAACTTGTTGCAGGAGTTTGGAGAAGTCTTTCCGGATGAGCTACCTCAAGGATTACCGCCTTCAAGAGGTATAGGACACCAGATTGATTTTGTACCTGATTGTGCTCTACCAAAAAGGCCAGCATACAAAACCAACCCGGATGAGACCAAGGAGATCCAAAAACAAGTCAGTGAGCTAATGGAAAAAGGGTATGTAAGGAAGAGCCTTAGTCCATATGTTGTACCGGTAATATTGGTACCAAAGAAAGATGGTTATTGGCATATGTGCACTGATTATCGAGCCATTAACAAGATTATGGTAAAGTATCGTAATCCAGTTCCTAGGTTGGACGATATGCTTGATGAGTTGCATGGTGCTTGTTTGTTCTCTAAAATTGATTTGAAAAGTGGTTACTATCAAAATCGAATGAAAGAGGGTAATGAGTGGAAAACTGCTTTTAAAACAAAGTATGGTTTGTATGAGTTGTTAGTGATGCTCTTCGGCTTAACTAATGCACTCAATACCTTTATAAGGTTAATGAACCATGTGTTGCGCTCTTTCATAGGAAAATTTGTGGTAGTTTACTCTGATAACATTTTGGTTTACAACAAATCTTATAATGCACATGTTGAACACTTACATGTTGTTTTTAAGGTATTAAGGGAAAAATGTTTGCCACATGTTGAGTTTGCATATAACCGGATGGTACACTATACTACTTTTTCACACTTTGAGGTTGTATATGGTTTTAATCCACTAACTCCTTTGGATATTTTGCCATTACCTATTTCTGAATTTTCCAGCTAAGATGGTAAAAGGAAAGCAGGTTATGTCAGGGAGTTACATGCAAAGGTCTGAGCTAATATTGAAAGGAAAAATGAGCAGTATGTAAAACAAACCAATAAAGGGCGGAGGAAGGTAATATTTGAATCAGGCGACTGGGTTTGGATTCACATGATGAAAGAGAGGTTTCCAGCTCAAAGGAAGAACAAACTTCAACCAAGAGGAGATTGTCCATTCCAAGTTCTAGAGAGGATCAATGACAATGCCTACAAGATAGATCTTCCAAGTGAATATGGTAATGATAGTGCAACATTCAATGTAACTGATTTATCCTTATTTGATGTAGGTGATGAATCAGATTCGAGGACGAATCTTTTCAAAGAAGGGGGGAATGACACGATCCCATCTGACCTCAACCAAAATGCCTCAAATGCATTGCAAGGGATTGAAGATCCAATAACCGGGGCCAGATCTGAGCGGTTAAAGAGAGCTTTGCAACTCTTGATCACTGAAGTCCAAAGGAAAGTAGACCACCAAGCATAAGAAGAACCAAAGAAGTGGTTTAACATAGCTCGGATTGAAGTACAATAGTGTTATCCGATCTGACAATCGGTTATGTCTGTTATTCGAATCTTAGGAGAGCCTATTTTTGGAAAGTGTATCTAATCAGATCATAACTGATTGATTTAGGATCAGATCTGTTAGGAATCAATACCATGATCTCTTAGGATTATATTTACGTCTTTTAGGATTCTATTTTATCTTATTCAGGATTAAATCTTTTAGGATTATATTTTATCTTATTTAGAATTAAATTTATTTAATTTAGGACTGTATCTTTTAGATAGTTTATTTTAGGAAATTCCTTTCCTATATATTAGCTTTGAGAATTAGTTTATAGACAGTTATTTTATCGATAAAATTTGAGTTTCCTCATTGTGAGAGCTTATCCTTTGTTCTTGGATTAAAGAACTACTTGATAACTTAGGTTCTACTAGTAGGTCTTGGTTAGGGTCTAGTTGCTTATATCTTGATAACTTTGGTGCTTCCGGCAGGTCACGGATTGTGTCAAGTTCCTATCTTTGATAACTTTGGTGCTTCCGGCAGGTCATAGATTGTGTCAAGTTCCTATATTTGATAGCTTTGGTGCTTCCAGCAGGTCTTGGATTGTGTCAAGCTCCATACAAATATTTACCATTATTTAGTGTTAATTGATCTTCAAGACGGTCCTATCTTTACGCTTCCGGTACGTATCAGTTTTTTTTGGAAATGTATGGCAACAAGTTGTATGAATCTTTTGATTAAATGACAATTCATGTTCATTCTGCTGTATATTTAGCATATGATAACTGTTACATGTTCTGCAGTTAATTGTTGAAATATTTTGCAACTAAGGAATTAATTTAAATCCCTCATAAAGTATTTGCAAAGATTCAGGGGGAGTTTCTTATGTTAAAAAGTCAGAATTATTCAAGTCAATTTTGAGAAGTTGTCATCATCAAAAAGGGGGAGATTGTAAGGTCCAAGAATCCTTCCAAGATGATTTTAATAATGACAAACTATCAAAATTCACTTGACATAATTCTGCCTCATGAAGAACTAATCATTTCACTTGAGATTGTGTCAAGAAGATACAGGTAACATTCTGCAGAAGATAAAGGAAAGGTCCAGAAGAAAGAACTCTGTTAAAGTGTCATAACAGTATTAAAATGCTTCAAGTTATTTAAGAATGATAAATTTGTGAATGAAAGCAAAAAAGTTGTTGATACAGTCAAAGGGAATCTTCTGCAAATTAACTAGATCTCCACAAGATGCAATCAACACTTCCACAGAAGGAATCATGTCAAAATTACTTTAGAAGGAAGATTCATTTTTAAAAGAAGTAAAAGAAGTATTCCCAAGGTTTTCAAGGATCAAAATAAATAAAATAAAGAACTGGAGAATCTCACAAAGCCTGTAGATCATCTAAAGATAATCCTGCAGAAGGAATATGATGGCAGATTTCCTACAGAAGATACAGAATTCATCATAACTTGTTTAAATCATTTCTGAGGCTGCAGCTGAGTCAAATACACTTGAAATGATTTATATCAATCCATTTAATACCCTCAGTATGCATACAGAAGGAACTGTTGCAGAATTCACAAACTTCACATTTTGCAGAAGATATGCTCTAGAAGATGCATCTAGTCAAAGGAGACAGCTGTACCTATCTGTGTCAGCTGCTGCATGATGGAGACTTGTCATGAGGGGACAGCTGGAGGTGCAAGGAACCTCTCCAATGGCTAGCTGACCATTATCCCTATAAAAGGAAGTGTTCTCCCACATTTGGAGACACACCTCTCTCCAGAAGATCCATAAAGCTTCAGATTTACATTCTATCTTCTGGAATATCTTCTCTCTCCTCAGATTCTCAAGATTCTGCTTCTGCAAGTTATTGAGGGGGAGCTGGATCAATACTTAGCTTCTGTTGTGTTGTATATGTATTCATTTTGAGCCTTGTACTTACCTTAATCTTCTATTTCATCTTGTAAAGTCACAAGGAGACTAAAGATTGAGTGTGTCTCTTGTGATAGTAAAAGGGTGAGTATTTTGAGAGGTTGTTAAGTCTGGTTGAGACTTCAGATTCTGTAGAAGGTACTCTACACTTTTTCTGGTTCTGCTGATTCTTCTGCAGAAGTTTCTGCAGTAAGGAAAAGCTTGGAATTTGAGTGTTTGAGGTGTGATAAGCCTGAAGAGGCTAGAGAAAGAATACTAGTGGTAGTGTGTACCCAAGAAGGTTGTAACTTGGTTATTGAGTAAGAAAATCCTACTTGGTGTAGGGATTGGACGTAGCCTCAGGTTGGAAGAGGTGAACCAGTATAAAATCTTGTGTGCATTTCTCTCTTCCATACTCTCATTAATTATTACATGTGCATAAAACTATTTTGAAAACTATCTAATACCTAAGTAAGGGTTAACTATCAAGATTCCAGAGAAGGAATCCTATCTTCTGCATATTGCATTATATCTAACATTTATCTTCTGGTGGTTAATCCTTTTGATACTAAGCCAAGTAAGACTTGAGCAGACTAAGTATTAAGAGGAATTGGCAGAAAATTTTATTCAATCACAATTCAACCCCCCTTCTTGTGATTGAAGCTCCAACTTCAAGAAGTAGCAATGACAGATTGCTTTGCACTTTTCCATGAAATTGCTCCTCCAGCCAACAGATAAACATAACCAAATATGGATTTCCTTGAGTCCACACATCCGGCATAGTCTGAATCTGAGTAGCCAATCACTTCAAGATGATCTGACCTTCTGTAGGTGAGCATGTAGTCCTTGGTGCCTTGTAAGTACCTAAGAACTTTCTTTGCAGCTTTCCAGTGGTCCATTTTGGGATAACTTTGATATCGGCCTAACATTCCAAAAGCAAAACTGATATCCGGCTGAGTGCAAGTTTGAGCATACATCAAACTCCTAACCACTGATGCATAAGGAATAGACTCCATGGCCTTTCGTTCCAAATCATTCTTGGGACATTGCATTTGACTAAACTTATCCCCCTTCTGAATTGGAACTACTCCAGAAGAGCATTTTTCCATCTTGAATCTCTCTAACACCTTATTAATATAGTCTTTTTGAGACAAACCTAACAGTCCTTGTGATCTATCACGGAATATTTCTATTCTTATCACATAGGATGCCTCACCCATATCTTTCATTTCAAAGTTGTTAGAGAGAAACTTCTTTACATCATGTAACAAACCAACATCATTAGCAGCAAGCAGAATATCGTCAACATATAGAACCAAAATAATTAACTTGCTCCCACTGATCTTCATGTAGATACACCGATCAACAGTGTTCTCTACAAAACCATATGAAGTTATGTTATCATTAAACTTTAGATACCATTGTCGGGAAGCTTGTTTCAGTCCATATATTGACTTCTTTAATTTACACACCAAGCTTTCTTTTCCTATGGTTGAGAAACCTTCCGATTGATCCATATAAACTTCCTCTTCTAAGTCACCATTCAGAAAGGCGGTCTTTACGTCCATTTGGTGAACTCTAGATCATAATGAGTTACCAAAGCCAAAACAATCCTTAAAGAGTCCTTCTTTGAAACAGGTGAGAAGGTCTCTTTATAGTTAATATCATCCTTTTGAGTGTAACCTTTGGCGACAAGTCTAGCCTTATACCTTTCGATATTGCCTTTTGAGTCTTGTTTGGTCTTAAAGACCCATTTACAACCGACTCGTTTTGAACCTTTAAGCAACTCGACTAGATCCCAAACTTGGTTGTCATCCATTGATTTCAACTCTTCTTTCACAGCATTGAACCACTTTTCAGAATTGTTACTTTCCATGGCTTGTCTGAACGAGACTGGATCCTCATCAATGCTCAAGTCACATTCATGTTCAATAGAGTAAACCACATAGTTATTCGAAATAGCAGGTCTTTTCTGCCTTACAAATCTTCTTAATGCTACTTCTTGTGGTTCCTCTACCACTTTCTCATTTGTGACTTGCACATTGTCAGCTGGTTCATCATCAATATGTTCATTTTGTAGGGTTAGAACATTAACTTGTTGTCTCTGCATGTTGTGTGACTGTGATACAACAAGAGGGATAACAACTTGAGAAGAGACACCAGGTGTAGAAACATTACTAGTAGTCTCTTGAATGTCCACTTTTCGTGATTCCTCACTCCCACTGAACTGACCATTCTCAATGAACCGAGCATTACCAGACTCAACTATTCTCGTACTATGGTTAGGGCAATAGAACATATATCCCTTTGACTTTTCAGGATAGCCAATGAAGTAACCACTAATGGTTCTTGCATTGAGCTTCTTTTCATGTGGATTGTATATCCTCACTTCTGCTGGGCAACCCCAAACATGAATATGTCTTAAACTGGGTTTCCTTCCAGTCCACAGTTCATAAGGAGTCTTAGGAACTGCATTACTAGGAACCCTATTAAGCAGATATACAACAGTCTTTAATGAATGCATCCACAAAGATAAAGGAACATTGCTATGACTTAACATACTCCTAACCATGTCCACAAGAGTACAATTCCGCCTTTCTGCTACACCATTTTGTTATGGTGTACCGGGCATAGTATATTGTGCACATATGCCCCGACTTTCGAGAAACTTTGCAAATGGACCTGGACATTGTCCACTCTCATCGATTTTACCATAATATTCACCACCTCTATCGGACCTCACCACTTTTACTTTTCTATCTAACTGCCTTTCCACCTCATTAATGAACACCTCAAGGACGTCCACTGATTGAGACTTTTCATGCAGTAAATATATATAACAATAACATGAGAAGTCATCGATAAAAGTGATAAAATACTTTTCACCGCCCCAAGACAAAACGTCAAAAGGATCACAGATATCAGTGTGTATTAACTCAAGAAGTTGACTGCTTCTTGTGGCGGGATTCTTTGATATGTGTTTGGTTTGCTTACCGTTAATGCAATCCACACACACATCCCAGTCATCAAAATCCAATTGAGGTCAGGTTTCATTTTTCTCTAACCTCAACATCCTTTCTTTGGATATATGACCCAATATTTGATGCCATAAGAAAGCAGAACATTCATTTCTTGCACTACGTTTACTACCAACAACATGCTCAACATTAAACAGAGATTTAGAAAAATTAACATCGAGATTGAAACGATATAAACCATCCAATAAGGTACCTGAACCATAATAGTACGCAAGTTTATACAAATGAAAAATACCGTTTCCAATCCTAAAATTAAAACCTAAACAATCCAACTTTGCAACAGAAACTAAATTCCTAGCACAACCAGGAACATAAAGACACTTTTCAAGATCTAGACAACAACCAGTGTCTAGAATCAATCTATAAGTCTCAACTCCTTCTATTCGTGCTTTCATCTCGTTCCTCATATACAAATAATTTTCAGTTCCTTTTATGGGCTGGATTGAAAGGAATCCCTGCATAATATTAGACACATGAGTGGTTGCACCAGAATCCAACCACCAGGTATTACTAGGTACTTCAATAAGATTTGTTTCAAAACTTACAGAAACATAAAATGTACCTTTCTTTTC